>OX465295.1:299716826-300916826 GCA_949987735.1 Leucophora obtusa | reverse complement strand
AATATATATTTGAATGCATTCCCAAGAAGTTACTTTTCATCTCTCCTTAGATAGTAACAAAAATGAATTGCTTTCCTATATAAAAAAGAACATCCAAGCACTCATTTTTATGACGTGCAAAGCAGATTTAAAGTAGCATAAACACCTTCTCTCCTATGACAAGCCAATGTTAAAAGAATGCGTTTTTCACCTCAATTTGAACGCATTTGTGCCGAACAGTACCCAGCAAAAAAAAACCGAATGCATTCTACAAGAATGCATTTTTCACTGCATATAAAGTAGCTATATATGCTGATTTCTTACTTTCAATAAATGTATTTTAAATGACTTCCAAAATGCCATTAATTAAAAACTTTTTTTACTTCCAAGAAAAAAAAAATACCTGACCAAGATCCGTAAAAGCACCTATACTGTTCGGTACAAATGCGTTCAAATTGAGGTGAAAAACGCATTCTTTTAACATTGGCTTGTCATAGGAGAGAAGGTGTTTATGTTACTTTAAGTCTGCTTTGCGCGTCATAAAAATGAGTGCTTGGATGTCCTTTTTATATAGAAAAGCAATTCATTTTTGTTACTATCTAAGGAGAGATGAAAAGTAACTTCTTGGGAATGCATTCAAATATATATTTAAGAGGTGATATTTAAGACTTTTGAATGCATTCCCAAGAAGTTACTTTTCATCTCTCCTTAGATAGTAAAAAAATTAATTACTTTCCTATATAAAAAAGAACATCCAAGCACTCATTTTTATGACGTGAAAAGCAGACTTAAAGTAGCATGCATTCGGTTTTTTTTTGCTGGGTAGGAAAGCTGTTAAAAACTTTTTTGTGCGACTGTGGCTCGCTTCTACTATTTCTTCACTTATTGCAATTTTGTCTTTCTTATTTTGTGTTGATGCAGAAACGATTCCTTTATGATTTTGTGAGAAATTTCATAATTGCCTTTTCGTCTTCATGATCGTTCATAATTCCTTGGAAATACGATATCGTTACGAGGTACATTTTAGAACAAAAAATCTATCTTTTTCGTATCGCAAGTAGGGAATGCAAAATCCCGCACTTTTTGATTTCCCGGGAAAGCGGGAAATTTATCTTGAATTCCCGGGATCCCGCAAGAGAAATAAATTTGATAATATTTTATAATAATTTAAAAATTTTAATAAATAAAATGTCTTAAAGACCTCAAATTTTCCTGATCGTGAAAATCTCAGGTGGTTTTTCTTGGAATTTTCGAAGTGGGAAATAATTAATTTTATATTAAAAATTATATAAATCTAATTATATATTTTTAAAAATTGAATAAACTAAAACTAATTTTTAGACTAAAAAACTTGTCCGCAAAAAAAAAAAAAATTAAATTAATATAGAAAATACTTTAAAAAATTCTAAAAATTTTTAAAAATTATGGGAACAAATTTTAACTTACTAGAAAATTTTTAAAAATCAATGGATAAATTTGTTTTTATTTCTTTTATACAAACACTATTTGGTTTTAAGAGGCACTAAAAGGAACTTGAAAAGTTCGATTAAGTACACAAACTAATCAGTGTGTTCGTTTACTCGAAAATCTTACTACTTTCACTCAATCGTTGTTTTGGTTACTTTTTGAATTTTTCCAATAGTGGTAAAAGTAGCAAATATGTAAGTAAACGTAAACGAAGTATGTAAACGAACAAGCCTAATGTAAAATGTTTACTATTTTTAAAAAGTTCAAAAATTTTGTATAAGAAAATTTGAAATAATTAACTTTATTATTTTAACTTGCATTTTTTGAAATCCCGGGATTCCCGGTCCAAATTCCCGGGAATGCGGGAATTGAAAAATGCCTAATTTCCCGGGAATCCCAGGACGGGAAATCCCGGGATGCATTCCCTAATCGCAAGTGATTATCATATATGATAATAAATATCACCTAGGTGATATAGTTTCGATATCGTGACGATATCGTTTGGTTTATTGCAAGGTTGGTTACCGAAACGAATAACGGTAAGGGTAACGGTAACGGTATCAGATTTCGTTTGTTTAGGTAACGGTAAAGGTAACGGTATTTAAGAATGTTTCGGTAACGGTATACCGTTATCGAAACAGCAATACCGGTACGTACCGGTATTAAAAATTATGTTAAAAACATATAAAAACAAGTAAAAACATGGCATATTTTTAATTTGAAGTACTGCAAATACAGATTTTAAGCTATAAATTCAATACTGGTAGTTTTAATAAGTAAAATTATTATCTATACATTTTTTGTAAAAAAAAACACTCAAGAATATAAAATAAAAAATAAAAAAATTTTAATTTTTATATAAAATAATAAATACCGGTAAAATACCGGTAACTACCCATAAAAATAACGGTATCGGTAACGATAACGGTATTTAGAAATTTTTTTAGAGGTATCGATAACGGTAACGGTATTCAATTTGAAACGGTATTTTAGCGATAACGGTATTATAACGATAACGGTAACCAACCTTGGTTTATTGGGATGGTACAAAAAATAAATTAAAAAACTCAGTCAGCGATTTACATTCTGCAAACGAATATGTTGATGCATAAATTTTCCTTTTTGCAAAATTTTTTTTCGCGAAATTTTTTGAATTTTAACCACCAAACTTCGGCATAAGATATGGGAATTATAGTCCTAAGGTTACAAATTTTAAAAAACCGCACTCAAAAAATTGCAAATTAATGGCGGAATGCGAAAAAGCCTTCATGATACAAAAAATAATTAAGAAACACTATCAGTAATTTATATTCTGCAAAAGAATACATTAATGCAAAAATCTTTCTTTTTGCAAATTAATTACCAAACTATGGTATGAGATATGGGTATTGAATTTAAAAAATCTGCACTTAAAAAATTGCAAATTAATGGCGGAATGCGAAAAAAGTTTCATGGTACAAAAATTTAATTAGAAAATTTATACAACGATTTCATTCCGAAAATGAATAATATTGATGCAAAATGCTAGCCAATTGGCAAACATTTTAGCAAAAAAAAAAAAATATATTTTCAATATGTTTGTATGTATATACAGCCCAACAGTGCACTCCAGGGTGTTGTATGATTTTTTTACAGATTTAAAACCAAAAACCATAAAATTAAAACAAAGATTTTAAAATTCTATTCATATTTTTGTACTTACAACAAACGATGAAAAACAAAACCAAAAAACGTTTTAAAACGTTGTATTTTTTTAATCAATTTTTTTTGATATTTATACCTAGATATTTTTGGAATTTCAACTTGAGGGATATTTTTATATTAAAGTACATTTGAATTTTTTTGTTTTCGATTGAGAAATAAAAACACTGAACTTTAGTGATATTTATTTTTGATAAAAACAAAAAATAAAACGTTTTCGGGTACCTGACGATCTATCCGCCAGTCGACACTATTTTTTAAGCCAGCCGCCGCCGGTGCGTTTGCTGCTCAACTCTAGAAATCAATCGCCGCCGACCATTTTAGCCATTGGCCGCCGCCAGCCGAGGGAAGGGACCGGCTTGTATCTCTGCTCGTGACCCGAGTAAAAAAGTTATATAGAAAATTATATAATAGTATATTTAGACTGGGCAAAAACTAGTTGTTTTTGGGCATTTTTAGTTTTTGAACCGAAAACTTTAAAATTAATTTAGTTTTTCCATACAATTTTCATACAAACTGAAAACCAGATTGTACCTATACCGGTGTTCTGTAACTATGTGAGAAGTTTCTCACATAAAAATTGCAACTCTGCCATATTTAAAACATAGTGAGTATCATTATGTCAAATTTAGCCAGAGGTATGTAAAAAAAATTTACTTATATTCAGTCTGAAATTTTGTGACTCACTATGTTTTAAATATCGTAGACACCTCGTAGAGTTGCAATTTTTATGTGAGTAACTTCTCACATAGTTACAGAACACCGGTACTGGTTTTTGCCAAAAACCAACCCAATAAACCAAACGATATCGTCACGATATCGAAACGATATCACCTAGGTGATATTTATTAACATATATGATAATCACTTGTGATACGAAAACGATAGATTTTTTATTCTAAAATGTACTATTCGTAACGATATCATATTTCCAAGGAATTATGATACCGTTTTCACTATCGAAATTCCCGGGAATAACGATAGTAAAATCGCCTAAATCTGGTCCAGCATCGAAACACTATCGTTATTCCAGGCGATTTCGATATCGAAAATGATATCATTAATGATAGCAAAACCGGAATTCTTTTAAAATGAGCTGAAATGAAGTCATAATGAAAAATTAATAATGAAATCGTCATATTCATAAGAAAAGTCGAACTCACCTAGATTTTGCAACTATAATTGTTTAATAAAAAAAGAGTATAAATAGCCAAACGAAGTAAAAATTACAAGTTTTTATAAATTTTATTTGTTTCTGAAAACTGTTTGAATTTTTGTAAATAATGAATATTTTGAAGTATACTTTATAATAAAACCTTATCTAAAACGATATTATAGTCTTATTGGAATATGATATCGTTTTCGGATATTTAAGGTGATAGCAATTTTGCTATCGTATCGTTCTTTGGTTTATTGGGAACTAAAAATATCTGATACACCCGGTATCATTTGTAGTTAACTTTCGATGCACCCTGTTACAACGAATATTAAAGTAAAGCAAGTGTCAAAAAAATATTTTTTAGTTTTTTTAGAATATTTCTATTTTAGTTTGAAATTGTGTGTTGTTATTAATTTTTAAATGTATTAATAATTTTTTTGCATTAATTTAACAATAAAAACAGAAAGAAAAATGTGCAATAAAAAAGTGATGTGACAAAGATAAACTAAATAACCAGTGTAAATGACTTGGTTTTTGTAATGTAGTTTTGTTCCAAAACCAGCTGGTTTTTGCTTAGTCTTAATTCAGTATTAACCATAAAAATATAAAGAAAAGTGTTTAATAAAAAAGTGATGTGACAAAGAAAAACCAAATAACCAGTGTAAATGACTTGGCTTTTGTAATTTATACTGAATTTAGACTAAGCAAAAACCAGGTGGTTTTTGTACAAAACTAAATTACAAAAGCCAAGTCATTTCACTGCTCATTTAATTTTTCTGTGTCACATCACTTTTTTATTAAACACTTTTCTTTATGTTTTTATTGTTAAATTAAATTTAAAAATTATTAACACATTTTAAAATGGATAAAAACACACAATTTAAAATTAAAATCAAAATATTTTAAAAAAATATAAAAATATATTTTTGACACTTGCTTTACTATTCGTTGTAAAAGGGTGTATTGAAAATTACTTACAAAAGAAACCGAGTGTATCAAAAATGCAAATTTTAGATATTTTTTCTTGGTTTTTGGCAAAAACCAGGTACTAGAATGTGGTTTTCAGTTTGTATGAAAATTGTATGGAAAAACTAAAGTAATTTTCGGCTCAAAAACTAAAAATGGTCAAAAACTACTAGTTTTTGCCCAGTCTAAATATACTATTAGTTTTGTACAAAAACCGCCTGGTTTTTGCGCAGTCTAAATTTAGTATAACTTAACATGGATAATAAAAATTATAAAAAGTTAAAACCAAAAAGATTCGTAAAAAAGTCATTTTAAATATATGGTTGCGCTGCTATGTTCAGAAGCTATTAATTATAGAGATAGGAAATCAAAACTTACGCTACTCACCGGTAGAGGGAGCTGAAATTTAGTATTACCTGGGCACAGAGACTACTAATTATAGAGATAGGAAATCAAAACTTACACTACTCACCGATAGAGGGTGCTAAAATCTAGTATTACCTGAGCAACTATTTAGTATCAGTTTAATATCAGTTGAGCCTATATTTGAAAGTCAAAAACTGCTGAAAACTGCACAAAATAAGGAAAAACAAGCGCGGAATATATTCAAATAATAAAATTTGAGATATCCGTTTGTTTTTTTACCTTTGTTGTTTGTTATCAAAGTGCCATCTAGTGATAACGATTTTGTTATAACTTATATTTTTGGTGATGCCATACCAGGGGAGCAACTATTTAATATCCGTTTAGTATCAGCTGAGCCTATATTTAAAAACTCAAAAACTCCTCAAAAGAAGGAAAAAAAAAAAACGCGGAATATATTCAAATAATATTCGTTTGTTTTTTTTTTTTGCTTTGTTGTTTATTATTATTTAAATTTAAATGAAAAAAGGAAATTGTCAATTTTTTTAACAAAGCGCCAACGATGTTGTTATAACTTATTTTGTTGGAGATGCCATACCCCTGGTTATGTTTTGCACCAAAATGTTGTAACATTTGTGTCATATATCCAGATTTACATATACATTTAATTATAAAAAATTTTATTAATAAAGAATTGATTTTTTTTTAGTTAATGTTTATTTATCCTCAATTATTAATTGGCGTACTTGCGGATAATTTAATACTACAATGGAGGAAATATCAAGTTTAGATTCATTTCAAACCGACGAAGCAAATTCTTCGGCACGTCCGGAATCAGAAAATACCCAACATTCTTATAAGGAAAATGCTCCTGGTGGTAATGGTGGCGATGCCACCAAATCTAGTAATCCTCGAGAAGGGGAAGGTGGTGAAGTCGACGATTTTGATCAAATATCTGAGGGAACATTTGAAGTAGATGAAAATTCCAGAGCTACATCAGTTGGTCCGCCGCTGGATGAAAATACAAGATTTGGGGAAGATATCGAGGGTGCTGCGGATGAGAGAGAAATTCCAGGAGGATCCGGAGAAGGTGGTGAGTCTCGAGATTTCGAAGAAGTAGATGCAAATATATCGGGCAATATTAATCAATCAGCCCCCGAGGAATCTGATATGTTGGGTGAAGCCGATAATACTTTACCACAAACTGGTGATGAAGGTGATAATGCTATGGATGTCGACCAAGCTGCAGATGGTGCTGAACGTAATGATAATGAGCAACAAGACGAGTCTATGGAACCTCTACAGCAGGATGTTGAGGGAGATGAAGAAGAAAAAGGAGATGACGTTGTTGATGCAGATCAACATGAAAATTCCAATGGAAATGAGCATGATGATGATAAGGCCAATGATGAGGAAGCAAAGAATAAATTGGAAGTAAAAAAAACTAAGGCAAGAGGGACAGATGCGAATGAACCAGAAGAGGATGGCAAGTTTTTGAAATCACATGTTTGCAATTTATAAGTATCTAACTTGACTTTGTGTTTGCTCTTTAATTAATTAGAACCGGTTGAAAATGTTCAAGAACCTGAAGAATCTGATGTTTGTTTAATACCTGATGATAGTGAAACTACAATAACTGATGCTGAAAAGGAACAAGCTATTTTAGCGCGTGAAAATGCCGAAAAAGAGGGCGGTGTTGCAGCCGAAAACCAAGAAGGCAAAGAAAAAAATCCAACTGACGATACGACTTCTGCTGAAGCATCATATTCTCATGAAGCCCGAGGTAAGTTTAATTATTGGTTGTTTTCCTTATACATACAGTGGTTAAGGCAGAGTTTTTGGGATGTCAGTTAAACTGGGCTTAGTTAAAACGAATTATGTCAGCCATTTCCAATTTTATTGACAAACATTTTCCGGAACAACTTTTTCTTTATTGATTTACATCCTAAAAACTGGGCCTAATTCTCGTACAAAATTTAAAACTGTTCTTCAAAAATATAGAAAATAATAAAAAAAAATTGGAATTAAAAATATTACGTTTGAAATTAAATTCATAACAATGAATACCGCAACTTATCATAAAATAATCCGAGTTTAGTGCTTAACAACTCTTATAAATGTCAAATTTGTATGCAGTTAACAATGCTTAAACTTCATTTCGACGAGCCGTACAGCATATATGACTCCGATTGAATAATCTATGGAATCAATTTCGGATAAACACAAGATTTCCGAAAGCCATCTGCAATACTCAAAAAAACTTCAAGGCGCAGCCTATGAGTATAAGTACATCTTAAAACTAGGATAAAAATCTTATTAATTTCACTTTCTTTCTTAAACGGCTCGATAAAAGATTTTGATTTTTTCGCAATATTGTTCTGAGACATCATAAATAAATAATCAAGAGAAATATTTCTGGGTATCGCACTTTTCAGTTGAAAGTTTATTCCGACGAGGAGTATAGTGATAAAAAAAATACTTATTTGCCGTATTTGTAGTCAATTTCATATAACTCGCTTGAAGGCGTGCTTGCCAGTTAGATGGTTAATTTCATAGACTACATATATAGATATACATATTCTATTTCTTCTGTTATCAACAAACACTTTTTTCACACACATTCAAATACTTTTTGTGTGGGGTAGGTATAGAACGTATGTCCAACACATACTCATGAGTAACGTACGTCCTAGGGATACCGATCCCGAAATCCCGGGGATTGGTCTTGAAAAAATCCCGGGATTTCCGATTTCATTATTTGGCATATTTTATCTCTTTTTTTATTTGTTTTCATTGTTATATTCGACCTAAATCACATAAATCTAATATCTTATTAAATGTTATTAAAGAAATAATTTTTTCCATTCATAAATAATAGATTAAAATAGATTAGAGATTAAATAAATCTGAATAAAAACCTTATAATAATTTAAAAACTTTTATTCAGTTGTGAAACTTTTGAAAATCGTAATTTAGCTTTTAACGGACACATGCGCGGTTCCAGCAATTAATATAAGGGGGAAAATCATACGCCTCAGTGTCCAACTCAATGTATTTGTCTACGGTGGCGTATGCTTTTTCCCCTTATATTAATTAAACAACTAACAAAAAATATTCAGCACATATCTCTGATGATTTCCGAAAGGCAGATTGTTAGATTTTTTAATTTAACAAAAATTGGCTGTTTTTAGTCGACAAAATTATTTTGCATGAAGTTATGATTTTAGCAAATCATCAATAAAATAAATAAAAACATATCCGTTCATGCGCGGTTCCAGCAATTAATATAAGTGGACAAATCATACGCCTCAGTGTCCAACTCAATGTATTTGTCTACTCACGAACTTTTCGCGTTCTGTTGAAAAATTTTCCAAAAATAACCATATTTTACGAACTTTTTAAAACTTTCTTAAAAAATTGTCAAGACATCGCTAAATTTTTCCAACTATTAAGTTTTCCATAAAAATTTAGCGATAAATCGCTAAATAATAATGATTAAAAAATTCTGTCAAAAAAATAAATGTAAAAAAGCTAAGAAAACACCAAGACTTTAAAAATGTCCCTAGTTTTCCAGCTAAACGAGTTGATTTGACGAGAAAATAGCTAAATTGGCAACAGTGATGTGGTTTGAGCCTATAGCCCAAACCACATCGTGAAAGTGCCAGTGGACAGTGGCAGTGCTGTCAAATTTTGTTCTAGAATTTCGAGAAAACGATTTAATATTTTTAAAAATTCTTATTGCCTTTTGTTTAAAAACAGCCCTTATTTATTTAGCAACTTTTCTAATTTCTCGGCAGTGACAAATAGGGAAGATGCAGAAACTGCTTTATCGACAAAACGTCGCACTGCGGTCGACACTGCGTTTATGTGGTTTAAGGCTCATTTAGCCATACGTAACGTAACGTGACGAATCAGCTGATTCAATCTAAAATAATGAATAAAAAAGAAATAGACTGTCAGCTATGCTCTTTTGACTCATTAGATTTTCCATAAGGAGACTCGTCACGTTACGTCCACGTATAGCTAATTCTACCTTTAGGATAAAACGCAATAATAATTTTTTAAAAATATTAAATAGTTTTCGCGAAATTCAAAAACAAAGTTTGACAGCACTGCGACTGTCAACTGTCACTTTCACTATGTATGTGGCTTGGGCTTAAACAAGATAAACGCAGGGTCGACCGCAGTCCGATGTTTTGTCGATAAAGCAAGCAGGTTTTTGTATTTTCTTTATTTGTCCATGTCGAGATATTAGAAAATTTTCTAAATAAACAAGATAAGCGTTGGCTCTTTAATTTAATTATATTTAAGTACATATTTATTTTTATTAATACAAGTCAGTCAGATCGGATTTTGGACGGCTTTTAATTTTTTAGTCATTTGCGATTCCGGAAGCTTTAAAATGATATATGAAACAGTAAAATACCTAAAATTTTACAAAAGTTGGGCACAATTATAAAGATTAAAGATTTTTTTTAGGGTGCGGAAATATCAGTTGTTGATTTCATATATTTTATTTTATAATAAACTTCTTTTGGCATTATTAACCCATGTTTGCTAGGGGTAAAGGCGTATCAAAAATTAAAGTTGAAATTTCGAATTAAATTTTGATGAAAAATAAAACGTAGAAACTTCTGTTGGACTTTATATTGTCTTTCATATCAACCTATAGAAGAGTGTCACTCATAAAATCGTTAATCGTGGTGTCTGGCCAAAACCAAGTAAAGTTAAAAAATAGTTTTTGTGAAATTTAACCCTCTAACCGGCAAGCCCGCCTCCAAGCGGGGTATGTTAAATTGACCACAAATGCGCCAAATGAGTATTTGTAATAAGAAATAAAATACGGTTTAGAACGCGAGAAAGTGTCAAAAATAAAATTTTCACCCCTAAATTCATAAACGCTTTGTAAAATCATAGTAGGTTTATTGAACAAATTTTATATGAAAATGACGTTTTGTAAACCTGCTATAACTTTACAAAGCATTTATGAATTGAGGAGTAAAAAATAAAAAAAAAAATAAATATTTAAAAAAAAAAAAAAATTTAAATCTTAACATATTTAAATTGACTTAAACAATTGATAAATACCACAAAGTAAGATTGTGGTATTTTTCAATTAACTATTCAAAAAATTCCTTACTTTGGTCCAAGGACACACAGGATTCCATAAGGATGCCTTTAAAGAACATCGCCTTAACTTGCAAACGAATGTACGGATTTTTCTGAAATTTGGTAAAAAGAATACATTGGTAGAAGTAACAAAGCTTATCGGGCATGTTCTGTATTTCACTTTTGGGTGAAAGTGAAAATTTCATAAATTTTTTTCTCAATTTCGTTTGGATTCATTTAAATTTTAAGTGAAATACGATTGTATATAGCTTATTTTATGGAAAAAATTCGAAATCGAATCAAATAAAATTTTAGAACACAGTGGAATATGGTCTTAAATTTCAATTTCACTGCGATTTGAAATCACTTCGAAATGCAGAACACAGCCGTATAAGTTTCAATAATATACACATATGGTCAAAATAATAAGTACAGCCTGAAATATTTTGTTTAAATGCTCGTAGCCGAAAATTTATTTAAATTAAAAGAAAAAACAAATACTATTTTGTTTTGTTATAACATTAGAAATAAAATAAATGCTAAAACAATTACAAAAAACAAAAATTAAATTCAGTCTTGTTCAAAAAGTAAGAAATTAATTAAAAAACATTGGACAAAATAATAAGTACATTTAGTAAAAAAAAAAGCAAAACAGTAAAAAAAATTTTTCTGCTAACTTGAGTGATTTTAGCTGAATTTCGTTATAAGCCGGTATATTCACCATTATTTTGAATTATTTTGTTGACTCTTTGGCATGCTGGCAATAGCTTCCTACAGGTCTTCTTGTAGTCTACGAAATTACATTTCCAATATCTGCTGAAATCGCTCTTGAAGACACAAATGGGTCCTTCTTCGCAAGAGTTATTTGTTTATTTATTTATGTTCTCATATCCTGTACAACAAGATTAAATCTTATAATTAAAGTACAGGAAAGCAGTTTGTGAAAAACAGATATTGAAAACTATTTAAAGAAAAACTTAAAATTAAAATTACACTAAATAGGCTTAAGAAACGTAAACTATCTAAAAATCACAAATTATTGCAAAAAAAATTTAGACTATCAAATTGTCAATATTGTAGAAAACAAAATTAATTCTGTTTAAAAGATTTAAATAGAAATTGTTTGAAGTTGCTTGCGTTGCTGTTGAGTTGTTGATTGGATGGAAGATCTCTCCAAAGACGTGCGGCATTTACGAAGAAGTGCCATTCAGACACATGACAACTATGTTCGGGTATAATGGTCTTTCTATAAATGATTTTGTGATAAAACAAAAGTACTCAAATTTTTACAATACAATACGGATATCTGTTGTGTTTGAAGTTTTTTTGGGTTTTCCGCCAGTTTCGACGGGATTTTTAGGCTTTAAAGCATTTTGTACAAAAAATAGCGACCGATTAATAGTTTCTGCTATAGAACGAAGACTTTGGCCACTTTCTCTTAGTCTTGAAACAATTTTTCTCTCCGGAGAACAATGACTTTCGATCCATCGCAAATTTTTTTTTTTACTATATATTTTGTTATGAATAAAGATAAACAACAGTAAAATAACTAGCCTTTCCAAAAAACTAGAGCAGACTGCGAAAATATTAAATAATGCAGCAATGTATTTCTTATTTCGACCAAGACTGAAAACACACCTGTACAAAACTAACACACACAGGCATGTGATGAATATCGAAAACGAAAACGATCTGAATTTCAATGGTTAATATTTTACGATCTGTACAATACCAATTATTTTTTATTTCCTAATTTGGATGTTCTGAGTGGAATGAATAAACTAAGATAAATAATAATTTTAAGCCAATTTTATTTTCACGAAACTAATTACTCTAGATAGAAAAACTTTTCGACTTTCATCACACCTCTGACAATGAAAACAACGGGGAAGCCCCAGTTTTGTTTTTATTTTTAAAGGCATTGCCATATTAAAGTTATTTAAATAAAAAAGAATTGCCATGTTTACTTTCCGTTAAATTAACTAAAATTAAAAAAAGAAAAAATAAGCAGGTGTACTTATTTTTACCATATGTGTATATTCAAGTTGTGTTGCGTTTTCGCTAAAGTCCGCATTTTCGAAAAACGAAAATGGCTACATCCTCTTAAGTAACAGCACAAAAAATTTAATTTTTCATATGAGTTAAGATTAGATAGATAGGGTATAATAACCTAAAAAATTAGAGCATTTTGATCTTAAAGCATTTCTCTCATTTTTCATAAAAATATCGAACTTTGAGCCGAGATACCGGGTGAAAACTAAATGCAGCACAAATATCATAGGAATGTAAAATGCTAATTTTCAATGAAATCGTTTGCAACCGTTTTGAATTTTTTTGGAATGGCTCTTACTATACCTTTAAAGTTATGGAATTTCAAATTAAATTTTTAATTCAATCGATATTATTAAATTTAAATTTCCTTTTTTCGCAATTATAATTCATATTTTTGAATAACATCTATAAATGGCGTTATTAGTTAGAATTGTAGTTGTTAATTGTATTTACATTTGTATCTATTTTTATCTTTTGCCAAAGCTCAAGCTAATAAAGAAGCTGGAGCTCAAGCTCAAGACACTGTAAATCAAGAAAATCAAGATGTTAATGAAGATTTACAAGGTAAATTTTAACATATATAAATCGTTTTTAATACACTAGCTTGTCCAAGCAAAAAATAAATATTTGTTATTTTTAAAAATGTCTGTACTCTTCTGAGGATCGATCCTGTTTTGTTTGCAATGCTAGAGTGGAGTGTACTTAGTAGATAGTCATAATACAAAAAATATGTAAGTGCGAAAAAGAAAGTAAGAAAATCCACTCCACAGAGTGGAGTACTCCAGTATTTTGAATACAGATTTAAAATTACTTTTCACTCATTCAAAAATGATGATAACAAATGCCAGTTTGTATCAGCTTTGCAAAAGAAACAGAACTCGATCTGATTTGTTATACCTTAAGCCTCGTTTTATTATCGTCCAAAAGTTTTATAAATAAGCCTGAAAAAATTCACTCAAGTTTAAAAATTTTGAAGTGAAGGAAGATATACGTTCAGATAATGCTATTGATATACAATCAAATGATGCTAATGATTCAGAAATAGACACATGTTCGGAAGATGCCATTCAGGTAAACTCTGAAATCGCGTAGAAAATGAAGCAGAGGAGGAGCAATATTTTTCTGATGAAACTGATGTTCCACTTTTTGGTGGTTTTGAAAGCGAAAGTGGCAGATAAGCTGACTCATCTGATGATGGAATCAAAACACATACCATAAGAAATTTATCAAGAGATCGAAAACCAATACAAAGGTTATGAATGTAATGAAATATATAACGAAGAAGAGCCGAAAACTGTAAAGCTGCATTCACACCTAATTCCTTTAAACGGCATTCACACCTAAATCTTAAACACGTGTTTAGCTAAAACGAGTGTAAAAGAATAAGGAACTGTTGTAGTAGAATAAAGAGCTAAAATACGTGTTTTAGCTAAACACGTGTTTAAGAATTAGGTGTGAATGCAGGATTATTCTTTTACACTCGTTTTAGTTAAACACGTGTTTAAGATTTAGGTGTGAATGCCTTAAACAACTTAAACAACTATTTCTTAAACAACTATTTAAGATCTTTATTCTATTTTTTATTCTTTTACACTCGTTTTAGCTAAACACTTGTTTAGGGTTAAGGTGTGAATGCTGTTTAAAGCAAAGCAAGCAAGTCGAGTTTGGAATAAGAAATTGGACATTACTTTGAAAAAGATAGGTCTTATTCAATCAAAAACTGAAACTTGCATTTATTTCAAGTGGAATTTTGACTCACACTCACGCTCACGAGAGCGAAATTCCAATCACACACAATCACTCACGAATAATATTTTTCTACTCACACTCACTCATGTTCATGTGATTAAATTCAGATTTTACCTGTTGCAAAACCGTTAGCTGTAAATCAAACGATTTCTAAAGATATCAGTCCTAAATCGGAAGATGAAATAAGTGAAAAAAGTCGATGCCATATTAAGAAGCAATTGGCAGTTTAATTTAAGCTGCACAAGTTAGTTGACCTGACATTTCGTTTGCAGCGGGGGCTCTAGCCAGATATAACAACAACCCTGGTAAAGCTCACTGGCAAGTAGTTAAACGTATAATGAAGTATCTTACAAGTACAAAACATTATAAGCTAAAATTTTTAAAAGATTACATGAATGTTTAGAAGGATTCTCAGATGCTAATGGGGCAGGTGACCTTTTCAACAGAAAGTCAACATCTGTTTCTTTTTAAGTTTCAAGGAACTCTAAAAAGCAACAGACGACTGCATTATCCACAATTGAGGCGGAGTATATGGCGTTGTCAGCCGCAGGTCATTGTTTGCTGAACTTGGTAAACCATCATCCATAAAAATCAAATGTCATAATAAAAGTGCTATCAATTTAACCCAAAATAGTGTTAATCATTCTCGATCGAAAGACATTGATATAAGGCATCATTTTATTAGAGGTCTAGTTGCAGATAGAAAGTTACTATTGAATCCCTTAATACTGAGAAAATGGTTGCAGATATTCTCACAAAGTCTTTAAAGCCTTTGATCTCATGTGTTAGGTGTTCAATCACCCATAATATATGTATAACTTGTGTGTTGTATATGTTTTTGTTTTTGTTTTGAAAACGTTTTGTTTTAAATATTATAATTCTGTAATTAATGGAAATAAAATTTTACTAGTTCGTTGTCAAACTTTTAAACTATGTAATAACAATTTTCCTTTTCACAAGTAAAAATTACAAAAATGTTTGGACAAGTTTGATTTATATTATGTAGCCATGTATAACAATTGGTAATGTATAAAACATTTTTTAAATCTCTTAAAATTTTACAGAGAATAATGCAACAGAAAATGCCGAAGTTGAAGAGCCTCTTCTAGAAGAAATGCATCCAAGTTCGGTTGATGCCAGCAGTGGTTCTAAAACAATTATTGCATGGATTGTTACAACTACCCGAAAATGTATACAATGTAATGAGTTAAAACCATGTGGTTTCCATTATAAAAATTCCGAAACATCAGAATTTGAATATTTGTGCGAACAAAGTTGTTGCACTCGCTTTATGGAAGCAAGTCCTGGTAAATATTTTATCCGTCGTAAGAAATTTTTAATTGAAGAATTACCGGTGTCCAGTGAAAATAAAGAAGGCACAGAAAAAAATGGTTCAGATAATTTCAATAATCATGAATGCTTACAATGTAAAGAAACAAAAGTATGCAAATATTTCTTTAAACAAGAAGATGATACATTTTACATTTGCAATGACGACTGTTTCAATTTACTGAATGCCGAAGAGCCAGATAAATTTAAACTAAAAAGACATTCAATAAGAGTACGCAACATAGGTGCTACTACTATCTCAAATGATAATGCTAAAAAAGCTGGTGGACCCGAGTCAAGAGTTGTGGCACGTACAGCTGCTGAAGCAGAGGCGGCACGCTTGGAAAGAACAGCAAGTTTTATTCGGCGTTGTGCCGATTGCTTCTCGGAAATAACTTTAGGTGATAAAAATCTTATTTGGGAAACTATGGATTTTTGTAATGAAATTTGTTTGGGTAAATATCAACGTACTATTGGTGCAAATTGTCAAACTTGCCATGGAGATGTACCCCATCCAGCTTTGGGTAAATATTGCGTACGATTTGGTTTTGATGTTCGTCAGTTTTGTTGCGCTGCTTGCTTAAATGAATTTAAGAAGGGTTTGAAGACATGCTCCTGTTGTCAAAAGGATATATCATCGGGCAACGAAGGTTTCTTAGCTCCGGTGGGTGACAAAGAACAATTTAAGGACTTCTGTTCTCAGGCCTGTATGCGTCGTTATGATAATATTGCTAATCCCAAAAAGAAGCTACGCAACGATATATGCGCCGTTTGCAATAACGATAAACCAGTTCGCGTTGAGATTGTTTTAGACGAAAAAGAGCATAATTTCTGTTCTAATCCTTGCTTCTCAGCATTTAAATTTGTCAGTAACATTGTTGCCGATCAATGTGGCATGTGTTGCAAATATTTTGAACGAAAAGCTACCGAATCGTTTACTATCTATTCGGAAAAGCGAGCTAAAGTATTTTGTACTCGAGTCTGTCTTAACATCTATATTGTGGTTAACCGCCGTATTGTTTCCTGTCAATGGTGTAAAGTGAAAAAATATAATTTTGATATGATTCTTAAGCAACAGGATAATCAAGAGGTTCAAATGTGTTCTTTGAATTGTCTTACACTATATGGTGTATCGATAAATGCTTTTTCACGTACGGTTACCAAATGTGATAACTGTACCAATATGGCTACACCTCAATATCATTTAACTATGTCCGATGCTTCAATGCGTAATTTTTGCACCTATCAATGTGTTATGCAGTTTCAAAGTCAATTCGCTCGGGCGCCGCTCACTTTGGATAGTGACACTGCTAAAGCTCCAAATAGTTCTACGGTTCATCAACCAGCTGGAAAATCAGGAAAAGGAACTGCTCCATTTCCTACAGGTTTACCTAAACGTGTAAAATTGAAGGGTGGACAACAACAGCAAGCTTCAGTGCATGTAAGTATAAACTATCTACTAGTGTAATCTGTAATTATTGCATTTTCTTGACCAACTATAGTAATTCGGAAATAGAAACATCACATATACTGATTCAGATGTAGTTCAAATTGTCATAGGACGGAAATAATCCAAATTGCTAGAACTTCACTCAATCAAAAGTAGTATGTAACATACATACATATAAGTTTATCAAAGGTTGTATTTTTGGATGTTCTCTTACATACAACTAAATATGTTATTTTTAATTAGTGTTTGGGCGTGGGAATAAGTCACACCTTTTTATTAAGTGAAAATATGCATCTATAAATCAATGTTATGCGTTACGAACACTTTGAAATCGCTTTTAGCTTTAAAGCGGAGAATACACGAAGGGACATTGAGTAGGGAACAAAAAATATCAAAAAAATTTGTAAACACGTATTGCACGATTTCAACACACACACACATCCACATTCACACAAAAATTGGCATTTTTTACGAATGTTCCCACGTGTATTCTCCGCTTAAAAAACATTGTGAAATAAATTTTTTCCAATTAACTGACAAAAAGAAATCTTTTGTTTAGTCTGATATATGTATGTAGTTATTATGGATTAACTGCTTAATTTCTGTGCAAGCATAAGTAATTAATCCACTTTTTACTTGTACAACTTTTCAGTATAAACGCAGCATTATTTTCAAACCTCAACTTTCCATAAGGCTCCGATATAGTTGAATCAAATTATATATTTTTCATAACTGATTTTATATATGTATTTAATTTTATTTGATCCCATAAAGCCTATATGACACTTGCTAGTTTCAGTATTAATAATCCAAAATAGAAGAAATGTGAGAAATAATAGCTGTACTCAATTGGGATCCCGCGGGATCACAATTTTAAGTGTTTTCTTACTACACAATTGGGTAAATGAGAGCTGTCATGAGAGAGTAATATTCTTGTTCTTCTTGCACGAGAAAGCCCAGACTTTTTTTTCGTATAAATTTGGGTAAATTGATTTAATCAGCTGTTATATCATCAGTTGGGTGCAACTAGTTCAATTGAACTCTTCACTAATTTGAACCAAAGACTTAGTTCACAACTTATATCTCTTTTAGTTCAATCGATCATTTCATTCATTCAGAAAATATGTTTATCATTTACAAAAATTAGTATAATAGTTGCAAAAGCCTATCGGTGATTTTACAACTCCATAAAATTACCGACAATTTTGTGAAGACGCTTGTTTAAATGTGTTAAAGAGTTAAATATGTAAATAAATCGAAGCTTTTGTTTAATATTAAAATCTTTTCCAAATTTAATAAACTATGTATTCCTTTTTGTAAATAGAAATGCCTAAAAAGGAAATTTTTATTAAATTTTTGATTTAAAAAGGGGTTTAACTAGAAAAGCTATCTAGATTTTTACAACAAATTGAACTAGAACTAGAAAGAGCGCTCACCAAAACCAACTATAATGCACAAATCTATTGACATTTGTTTTTCGGGCTTCAAATGTGGTTTTTCGCGTTCGTTTACTTTTGTGCATTTTTGTTCTTTCGGGAGAGTATTTCTTGTTAACTCTCATTTTACCGAACTTTAACCAAAAAGTAAAGAAACAGAGCTAATGTGTGTGAAGAGAACAACTATATCGTAAAACTATCAAACTTTCAAATTGATGTTGGTAATGCAGTACCCTTCATATGATTTGCACTGATGGTTCAAAAAACTAGAATCTAGAAACTAGCAAGTGTCATATAGGCTTTATACAGAATCAATTTCTATATCTAATTGGATAAGATTGAACAATTACTTTTAGCCGGGTAGTTTAAAGTGTTTTGTATTAAAATTGGTTTTTTCTTAAATAAAGCAAGTTTAATTTACACACAAAAAAAAGTCTCCCGACGCGGATCTGCAGAGCTTAATAAGTTTTGGATATGTTGTAGAGGAGAAAAATGTAAAGGACACGTATTTTTTTTAGCTGTCCAATCTAATATAGGTGTTAAAAAATGGGGTAAGAATTTCCCAATTTTTCGTTTTATTTCATATTTGTTCCAAAGGAACAGAGATGGGAGTAATTAATTACTTTGTAATGACCATTGCGGGTTTTCATTACCATTAAATCTATAAAATGAAAATTAATAAAAAATTCATTACCATTTCAAAATGTAATTGCAATGAAAAAATTTTAATTTCATTTGTTCTCTTTACATGTAATGAAACGTTTTTATAATTTTCATTACAATACGCAATGGTAGTAAAAACAAAAATCATTTTCATTTTTTCTACACTAGGTAGACAAATGAAATTTCATTACCATTACTTAACATGATGTAAAGAACGTTTTGTTCTTTGTTCTACACTAAAAAATTTTCCCTTATGGAAATTTTTTTTCGCAATTTTTTTTTTTGGCAACTAGCCACCAAACTTTGATGTATGTCTCTAGATTATAAATTTAAAAAAACTGCACTTAAAAAATAGCAAAATTTTGGCGGAACGCGAAAAAAGACTTTATGGCAGAAAAATTCAATTAAAAAACTTAATCAGCGATTAACATTCTTCAAACAAATATACTGATGCAAAAAGTTTCGTTTTGGCAAATTTTTTTAGCGTTTTTTTTTCAACTAACCACCAAAATTTGTTATATGAAATAGGCATTATAGTCCCTAGATTACAAATTTTAAGAAACCGCACTTAAAAAATTCAAAAACAATGGTGGGACGCGAAAAAAGACTATGGTAAAAAAATTTAATCAAAACACTTATTTAGCGATTTACATTCTGCAAACAAATCTATTGATGTAAGAATTTTCCTTTTTAGAAATTTTTTTTTCGCGATTTTTTTCGCGGTTTTTTTTTAACTAGCTCCCAAACTTTGTTGTATGAAACGGGCATTATAGTCCCTAGATTACAAATTTTAATAAACCGCACTTAAAAAACTCCAAAATAATGGCGGGACGCGAAAAAAACTTTATGGTAAAAAAATTTAATTAAAACACTTAATCAGCGACTTACATTCTGCAAACAAATCTATTAATGTAAGAATTTTCCTTTTTGGAAATTTTTTTTCGCGGTTTTTTTAACTAGCCCCCAAACTTTGTTGTATGAAACGGGTATTATAGTCACTAGAATATTAATTTTAAGAATCCGCCCTTAACAAACTCCAAAATAATGGCGGGACGCGAAAAAAGACTTTATGGTAAAAGAATTGAATTAAAACACTTAATCACGATTTACATTCTGCAAGCAAATATATTAAGGCAAAAATTTTCCTTTCTGAATTTTTTTGTTTGCGATTTTTTTTGCAATTTTTTTTTTCAACTAGCCACCAAACTTAGTTGTACGAAATGAGTATTATAGTCCTTAGATTATAAATTAAAAAAAAACCGCACTTACAAAATTGCAAAATAATGGCGGATCGCGAAAAAAGACTATGGTACTAGAATTGAATTAAAAAACTTAATCAGCTATTTATAGGCTCAATTAGACGTGCCATAACCATAACCATATAAAACAGCTGTTCAAACCAATCTTATGGGCTACAATGTATTCGATTATAGGTGACATGCCATAACGCCATAACCATAACCGTAGAAACCAATTGAATTTTGGTTGTCTGCTATGGCGTTATGGTTACGGCTATGTCGTTATGGCACGTCTAATTGTACCTTATGTTCTGCAAACAAATATATTGATGCAAGAATTTTCCTTTATGCAATTTCTTTTCGCGATTTTTTTTTTTGCAACTAGACACCAAAACTTGGTATCAAATATGGATACCATAGGCCTCGGATTATGAACTAGAAAATGCTTTTAGTAATTTGTAAACCTAATATTTTTAAAATAAAAAACTTCTACAAAAACGGCATGTAATGAAAAACAAATGGGTGTTTCATTACTATGTAAACATTAGGTAAAAGTAATGAAAATTAAAAAAAGGTTCATTTTAATTTTCAAAACAAATGAAAATTAAAAAAAATATTCATTACCATTTTTTAACGCAATGGTAATGAAAAAAAAACATTACCATTTCTTCAAAAAATGGTAATGATAAAAAAAAGCTCCATTACCATTACATCAAGTAATGGTAATGAAAATGTAATGGTAATGATTTTAGCCCATCTCTGCAAAGGAACTACAGCAAAATTGCGTGTCAAACGATAGATATTTGAACTGATGTTTCATTTGAGATTTGTTGTTGTATGGGATCGTCTGTATAAAAAAAATAGAAACACATGTTCTGCAACGAATGTTCTTCGTGTGTAGGCAGCTTAATAGCCAAAAGCGCTATATTTGTTGCTAATAGCCAAAAACGCTAGATCTGGCAACAAATTGGCAACAGTGTAATTGTAATAGATTACTACGTATAATATAACTATCTCACTCACTCTCAATAAAGTGAACTGCTGAAAAATTTACCTGTAAAAACCAAACAGTTTTCAAATTGGAATTTTCGTTTAAAATAGTGAAAAATAAGGATAAAAAATATCTGAATTTTTTGTAACTTTTTTTTTTGTAATTTTTTTTAATGTCTACTCCAAAAAAGATTAAACTTCCAAGTAAAAGCTCTGCATCTAAAAAACAACCTACTATGCCAGTTATATCGACCGTTTCATCATTGGCAAGTGGAGAAACTGAAACAATGATTGGAAATGTTACGGTAAGACGTACGCGAGTTCGTGGGCGTAAAGCTGATTCGCCACCACCACCGCCTTTACCACCCGTTGCAA
Organism: Leucophora obtusa; assembly: GCA_949987735.1. Classification (NCBI taxonomy): domain Eukaryota; kingdom Metazoa; phylum Arthropoda; class Insecta; order Diptera; family Anthomyiidae; genus Leucophora; species Leucophora obtusa. The sequence goes on along the minus strand of OX465295.1, from coordinate 300,894,800 downwards.
ATAATGGGCAACAATTGGTAAGAGGACGACCACGTAAAAGCGCAATAATTGAAAGATCTTTATCGCCATCACCGCCGCCACCACCACCACCAACATCTAGATCTGGTGGTAAGCGGGGCAGTAGCAGCTCTAATGTTGTCGAAAAAATTGTTGAAAAAGTAACTGTACAAACGGAGACCAAAATTGTTGCAGTTCCCCCTTATCCACCCGCTGTTAGAAATGTTCAAACAAGTTGCAAACCCCAGACTGTGACTGTGGGTTTCCAATGTGAACCCCAAACAGTCGATGTGGGTTGTCAAACTGATAAAGATTATTCTAACAAGGTATTGATACCAGTACCAGTGCCCATATATTTGCCCCAACCGATGTACATGTATTCAGCGCCCTTCCCAGTGCCGGTTCCAATTCCACTTCCCATTCCCGTACCTATTTTCATCCCCACCACACGTAACTCGTCTCAGGGTATTATGAAAGAAATTAAAAAAATTCAAGATAAAATGCCAGCTGATCCATTTGAAGCTGAATTGTTGATGATGGCTGAAATGGTGGCCGAGGAGAAACGAGAATCAGATTCTGATTCTGAAGATGAAGTTAAACCAGATCCGGCTGTAGTTTCATTACAGTATAATAATACCGTGCAACAAGTAGATGTCACTAATAATTCGTACGGCGAAGATGTTTTACAAATGGCTCTCAAAATGGCGACTGGTGATTATGACCAACCCACTAGTACTATTGATTTAGAATCGGCTGTAACAGCTAATACCATAACAAATCCTCCGCCTGGTATGGTGCAACATGACGATTCAATGAGTCACATGAGTGGACATCATATGCAACAGCAACATCACATGATGGGTGCCGAAAGGTATGTTTACGTTTTTAATAACATTGTTTTTTTAACCCAATTCCTCATACGCTACGTTAAATTTATGTTCAATTAACGAGCCTGGGGCATTTAATTAATTTTTTGAAAATTGTTTAGTTCTAAATTTATTATTATTCTGTAAAAATATTTGCAATTTTGTTCTTCTAAATTTTCTATAATAGAGGTTCTCGTGGTCGCAAACGTGGCGCTGCTGTTGTTTCACTAGTATCTCCACGTAATAATCGTTCACCCGTTAAACGTCAACGAATTGAAGAAATGGAACCAACTCCACAGCCACAAGCGCAACCCATGCAACCAGTTGAAAAGCCCGATGCAAATATGTGCTTGAAATTTACATTCGGTGTTAATGCCTGGAAACAATGGGTTATGACTAAGAATGCTGATATTGAAAAGAGTACAATGAGGAGGCGTCCATTTAAAACCGAACTATTGCAAATGACAGCTGATGAATTGAATTACTCATTATGCCTTTTTGTCAAGGAAGTCCGTAAGCCGAACGGTACTGAATATGCACCAGATACTATTTATTATTTGGTGTTAGGTAAGCTTTTGGGTTCAAATAAAGTTTAACGAAATGGCTCAGAAATTGATAAGACTTTGTCCGTCGACTAGAATACTCAAGCTGAGTTAAATGCTGCAATAATTTTTTTTTCGTCACGCCGCCTTTACAGTGGACGGGACTTTAAAGTTGCAAAGGTTTTTTACAATTAGAAAATAACGGATTTGGATAAAAGATATATTATTGGAAAGCTTATGCATTTTCCTTCAATCTGATATATAATATATAACATCCATGGGCAAAAAAAAACAAAAAATCTTAAATTTTAAACAAAATAAAAAAAAATTTAAATAAAAAAAATAAAATCAGAATTTAAAATTATACATAATATAGAAAACAGCGATAACAAAATAAACATCCAATGGAGCCTCAGACTTCCTCTAAAACTTTTTAAAACATTTTCGCCTCCTACATACGAATATTAAGTGACAAGTTCCTTCTTCTTTATTTAAACAATAAGCCTGGGAAAAAATACTTTATTGCTCAATATGACGTAGAAGTACTTAAGAGTCTCTTATTTTTTATGAGTTTGAATTAAAAAAAATTATCTTTCATTTTACAAAATGTTTAAGGCTGTTCTATGGACTTCGTTAAGATCTCTTAAAAACTACTTTTGAAAATTGTCCTTGAAGCACTTAAATTTGATAAGTCACAATAAAATATTATTATACACTCATAGAAATAAACCTGTGGAAATAGCAAAACAATTAGTATTTATTTCTGCTATTTTTACAGGTTTATTATTTAATAGTGTGACTTTGCAAAAAAATGTTTGCCGATTTTTGCTTAAATATTAGTAAGATTAGAAGGGCAAAAGGCAAAACGGGGGGTTTCGTAAAAAAATATATATGACCCCCTCTGGAATTAAAGAAAAAAAGACCGAAATTAATTTTGGGAGGGACTCGGACCAGGGAGGACCGTGGAGGGCACAAAACTGGGGAACATAGTAACATGTAAGTGTGGTTACTCAAATTAAAGGAAATTGTCTCACGATTTCAAAAATATTTTTTTATACATAAAACCTAGCCCTAACTAACTCACGATTTCAAAAATGAGTTTTTTTTACAAATCTTTTGGGAGTGAATCGAATTAGAAGCATTTTGTTAAATTTTAGACCTTCGAAAAATAATAAAAGTCTAAAGTCACGTTATTTTAGTTTTGGTAAAACCCTGTAAATGTCCATTTTTTGTTGTTTATTTTGAAAATTTGGAACATAAAAGGCAGTTGAAATCACAAAAATAATCATATTTTAATTGATGAAAAATGCAATATCAGAATTGATATACAGTGGTGGCCACGAATTTAAGGACATTCAAGTTTTTTTTAAATTTTATTGTTGCCTTTATTTTTAAAGATCAAAATAGTGGCTAAATTCGCCATGAAAGGCAAGGAGATGGTTCAGAAAATTGTACAGAATTTTAACGTAATGTTTGTTTTTTCATTTTGTCACTTGTTTTAAGTGGGCGTGGCTTTTAATGAAAAATTAGCGATATCAACCTTTTATCAAATTTCATAGTAAAATTTAGGCAGTACTGATCGGTTCTGTACAAACTGTATATTTTTGGAAATCCCATAAAATTTCCTTAAGTCTTGCATTATTTTTATCTACAAATAGTCGCCAGACTTAAAATTGCAGCACTTTAAACATGACAAAATTTTTCTTTGTTTTTAGCGATTTTTAATAAAGTTCACTTAAACTACAAGCGAAAGTTTAATAATATATTTTGAGCACTTTTCTGATTCATTTTTGGGCTCGTTTGTTGGCTGGAAGCTCTAGAAAAAATTATAAAAACTTTATTCAAAAGTTAAATATCATATTAAAAAATTGGGATAAGGCGGAATTGTTTGCTTTAAAAACGAGATAAAAATTCGAGGCATCACAAGCCTTTAAAAAGCGGTATAATCCCGTCAAAAGCGAAGTGAGTGGTTGGTCAGGTTAAGTACACGAATAGAAAAAAGCCTGTAAAAAGTTTTGCTAAATCTGCTAAAAATTAGTTAAAAATTACCTTGAATTGAAAACCGCTGAAATAAGCAGATTTTCTTTGCTAAGATAAGAATAGCAAAAATAAAGCTGTTAAATATATGGAATTTTAGTTTTATTTGAGCTAAATTTTAGTTAATTGAAATAAAAATTTACTCTGGCAGAATCAGCAACAAATTTTGCTAAATATTAGTAGATTCAAAAAACACGAACAATTTTAAATTGTTTTAAGATAATTAAAATATATTTGTAAAATCAGCAGTCTACTATTTTTCACCAATATTTCTATTGATTTTAGCAGGATGAATATTACTATATTTAAGTTTATTTTTGCTTTTCTAATCTTACTAATATTTAGCAAAAACCTGCAAAAATTTTGCTGCAAGTTACTTTTAAATAATAAACCTGTAAAAATAGCATAAAAAGCTACTAATTGTTTTTTACTATTTTCCCAGGTTTATTTCCGTTAGTGTATAAATAAAATTTTATTGTATTTAAGTGTTTTACCAAATTTAAGTGCTTGAAGGACAATTCTCAAAATTAGAAATCCTTACGAGGCTCTTAAACATTTCCTGAAATGAAAGGTAATTTTTTTGAATTCAAACTCATAAAAAATTCCCAGCAAAATATTGGTAATGACACCTCATTACTATCAGCATTACCAAAAATAATATATCATTACCTTCTGCATTATTTTATAATATAAAATAATGACTTCCTAATAACGGCATATTGTATTCATTGTTTCTAAATATAAAATAATGACTTACTCGTAATATTTTAAATAAATACTTTTTACACAGTTAAATTTTATACATTTTTATTTATTATATGTAAATATGTTTTATGTTTAAATTTTTATGACGAGTCCTAAAATTACACATTAGAAAAAACTTAAATTTTTCTGAATGTATTTTCTTAAGCTAATAGTATTTGCTTAACTCCTTATTTTTAAGAATCAAGTAAGCAATCGGATAACCACTTATAATTCAACTTTTTGTAAGCATGTGTGTAACCACTTATTATTCAAAATCTCATAACTACTTATTTCTCATTTTTTCGTAAGCGAGCGGGTAAGCGTGACTACTTATAAAAACGACCACGCCAAACAAAAATAATGAGCTTAGAGCCCAAAAAATAAGTTGTGCGGATCTATGAATTTCTATTATATAACCACTTATTTGGTAATGAAAGATTTTGCTGGGCTCTAACCCATTTCTAACCCGTTTTTATAAGTAGTCACGCTTACCTGCTCGCTAACGAAAAATTTAAAAATAAGTAGTTATGAGATTTTGAATAATAAGTGTTTACACGCATGCTTACAAAAAGTTGAATTATAAGTGGTTATCCGATTGCTTACTTGATTCTTAAAAATAAGGAGTTAAGCAAATACTCTTAGCTTAAGGAAATACATTCATAAAAATTGAAGTTTTCTCTGGTGTGTAATTTTAGGACTCGTCATAAAAATTTGAACATAAAACATATTTACATATAATAAATAAAAATGTATAAAATTTAACTGTGTAAAAAGTACTTATTTAAACTATTGCGAGTAAGTCATTATTTTATATTTAGAAACAATGAATACAATAGGCCATTATTAGGAACTCATTATTTTATATTATAAAATAATGCAGGTAATGATGTATCATTTTTGGTAATGCAGATAGTAATGAGGTGTCATTACCAATATTTGGCTGGGAGCCTCCTAAGTACTTCTACGTCATATTGATCCATAAAGTATTTTTCCCAGGCTTAAGGTTTAAATAAGGAAGAAGGAATTTTTCACTTAATATTCGTATATTGGAGGCGAAAATACTTTAAAAAGTTTTATAGGACGTCTGTGCAAAAAAGTCGATATTTGTTAATTTAAAAGAAATGTTTGATTGTTTTAAAATTAATGAAGGGCCGCACGAAATTGGTGACGGGCCGCATTTGCCCATGTATGGCATATAACATCATATTTTGACATATGCTAATAGAATAAAGAACCAAAAACGAAGAGTTTAGTAATCTCGTTCATGTGAATGGGGTTTTAAGAAAGAACACATTTTAATTGGTTTTTATTTAATACTACATTTATACCTAAGCAAAAACTAGATGGTTTTTGGCTCTTGTAGTTTTTAACTTGTCAAAACGCATACAAAAAAACAAGCAAAAACTACTTTTGTACAAAAACTAGGTTCTTTTTTATTTTTTAACTCCACAATTTTCTTGAGCGTAAGGTTTGTTTTTGATATATAAAATGTTCTTTATTTTCGATATTTTCTTACTCCATTGTGTAGCATCTTTAGGAAATAACAATTGAATTAACAAATTATAAACCATAATTATAATTTGTTAATTCAATTGTTATTTCCCAACAAACATTACTATTGAGACCGAATAAGTAACGATTTGATAACTAGTTTATTTCTCAAATGTTACCCTTGAGAATAGCTTTGAGAATTTTTATTCTCAATTCGGAAATCATAGCTTTCTCCATAAAAACGGCAGTTAGAGCTCAAGTATATTTCTCATACCTTTACAGAGCCTAATATAAGGGTCGATATTAATATAAAATTCAAGTATATTTCAAATCTTTTTCTAACCTGATTTTTGTGTAGAAAAAATTTTGTTCTGTAGTAGAGAAATATTGTTGATAATGAGTTGAGAAATATGTTGATTATCAAATGATACTCCAGTGTATTTACTCAATAGTTACCACGTCTATTTCAATGTATTTTTTATACAGTTTTAAGAATTTGTAAATGCAATTATGTGGAATGTTATTATCAAAATATTTAATTAACAGTTAAAAATTATATAGGTAGAGTATTGTGAAGAAAATTCATTATTTACATATTCAAATGTATATAACTGTTTAGGTACCCAGCCAGCAATTCCGGAGCGCTCATAAATAAGATTTTTAAATGGCTCATAGAAATGATTATTGCTTTTTTGAAAACACTCTTTTTTTTGGTAGAAAATATGAACCCTCAAAAAACAATCCAAAAAGTTGTCTCTACAATCTAAAAAGCTGTCTCAAAACGAGGGTTCATTTTTCGGACTCAAAGAAGATTCCAATACTATTTAAATTTATGAAGAAAATTTCGATTTTATACGTTCGTTTTTCGGAAAAAGTGGACAAATGTTTATGTTTTTGGAACTCAATTCTGAGTCATTAATGATCATCTTGGCTGGGTATTTAAAATTATCAACGAGAAGAAATGGAAAACGAAAAATGCATTTTGCATTTTGAAAATTAAATATACAACTTTCTGTCCTTCCAGCGTAGGTACTGGGCAGCACGTCATCAATTAGACTTCTCCAAATAGATTTAGCAAACTTTTGAATACAAATTGCTCTCTCCTATTCAAAATTTGATACCTGGAAATAAGAAATTAAGTTATTGTGGATTAGGGTATTCAGAAAAACAAAAGCATAAAATCCTGAGTTTTTTTTTTTCAACAAAAATATCATCTAATTTTATGAAAAACGAATATTTTTATGTGGATTCGTTTTACAGAAAACCCGAATACATTTTGGCGGAGATTTTTAAATTCATCTATATGTTTTTTTTTATCTGTATGATCCTTACCAACTCAGAATATTTCTCCACATCATTTGTTACCTCCACTTCAAAATTTAAAAACTTTAAAAGATGAAAATTCTTTTTTTTTTGATTAGTTGTACTTTCGGCTTCATCTTTAAATTATTTATAATTTTTACCTCCTCTAAAACACGTGTTATAACACTCTTTTATTGCTTTAAGTTTGCTCTTTAATTTCTGTAAAAACTCCAGTAATTGCAAAAATTACCATCAGTGATTCTTTTCTCTGCCTTTTGTATCTCATCTTTAAGTTCTTGCTTGAAAGTATTGAAATCTAAATCTAAGATATATAAATATAATATAAATAAGAGGCACGCTACTCTTACAGATTAATAGAACTTAGTAAATTTGATCTTAAATTCTAGTTTCTGAAATTGTAAATATTTAGATTAATGCAGAGACCAACACTTAATAATTCAGAAATTTTTATATGACCAAATGGTGCAAAACTGGGATGAAAGATTTCAATAGAATTTATAATCCAAATATACTTACCGGATATTGTTATAAAATTTTAATTTTTTGCTTATATTTTTTGATGCACTTTTAATAGATTTGCAGATTTTTTTATGCACAACCAAAATCCTTAACTTTTTAAGTTGTGTGCACCACAAAACAAATATTATCTTTTTTGGATGCGCTAAATTGTTATTAATATCCCACACAGAACAAAATTAAATTTGAAAATTTTTTAAATTTTTTGAAACAAAATTTCAAAGATTTTTGATTACTTTTATTCTTATAAAGTGAAGCTCGAGGAACTTTTGAGAAACATGAAAATTTTTAAGTAATTTTCAAATGTTAGCATTAGGTAACAGAAAAAAGTTCGAAATGAGTTTGAAATATAGCCTTGGTAACAATAGCAAATTTTAAATTTTTCAACAATAGAATATTCGTAATTTTTGATTTGAGAAAGATTTGATAACAAAACTGGATATCTAACACTCGAATTGTACTAGAAGCTGACTTGAGCTATACATTGGATATTTTAATATGTATTCGTTATTTTGTACGCCATTTTCTAGCATAATTATCAAATGATTTTCTAGTAGTTTTCAAATCTAATTCAAAGGCTCTACTTTATTATCAGAGAGTGACTTGATAAATACACTTGTTATTCATGAAAAATCTCAATATTTCTCTAAGGCTAGAATTGGTGTTTGTTGGGTTCCTGAAGATGCTACACAATGGAGTAGCGAAATATCGAAAATAAAGAACATTTTATATAGAAAAAACAAACCTTACGCTCAAGAAAATTGTGGAGTTAAAAATTTAGATTATTTTATTAAATTTTAATTTTTTTTCTTGTTGATGTCTTCTTCTTCAAACTTGTCATTAAACACAAGTCAAACTTATCGTGTTTAACAACGTGTTCAGAAATTAAACATGATCATTTAGCGTGTTTAAGGGCAGAAAAATGTACTGTAAAACATCTCACTTAAACGTGTTTAACGCTTAAACACGTAAAATCGAGTTAAACACGTATGTGTGAATGCCGTATTAAACATTTATAACGCTTAAAGCCCGGTATTTTGTTCGTACTTTTGCGAAGAAAGCTGTCAAACTCCATATAAAAAAATGATTTTTCACTTGTGTGGAATTGTTGCGAAATTGCGGTGGAAATTTGTTCGCATCAATTTAAAGACAGGATCATTTGATGAAAGTGTAGAGAAAAAGTGACATTTGGATTAATTATGATTGTAACTTTTTATAGACCATAAAAAATTTGTGCATTTTAATGTTTTTATTATAGTTTTTGAGCTGCAAACATAGAGAGAAATTTTTTCGCTCTTTTGAACAAAATACTGGGCTTAAACACGCAAAATCAAGTTAAGCACGTATATGTGAATGCCGTATTATGGTATAAGTGTGAGGGTGAAATCTACATACCTTGTAATCGGTCAAAATTTGGTTAAATCGCGGTTTTGTAAAAAATGTTAAAAATTTTAAAGTTAATAACACTGTGTTAGTTGAAAAAGCCGACAAGCGGGGCATCTGGTGAGTAAACCTAATTCGAGTACGCTAAATCCAGAGGTACTAGCCGTTTTTCTAGATTAGCTCTTAAAAAAATATATTTGTGTTTGAAATTTTTGGTTCCAAGGACTCCCAAAAACCCTGGCTTTTCTAAATTTCGACCAAATTTTACCCGGGTTGTTTGTTTTTCCCCCAATGAGCGTTGGGTTAAAAATGATCAATATCGGTGCAGGGTTTCAATAGTTTTGAGTGTAAGGGCTGGTATCTTATCTCCAATGCTTAGTTTACTTTAATCATTGATTTAGAAATCATTGATTAGCCCTTAAACTTACTTAAAATAATATCGGTAACTTATAAAAATTTAATCAATGATTTGTTATTTTAGATATTTTCATTTGACAATACGAATAAGAAAGAAAAGAAAATAAAAAAAAAGTTTGGAAACTAGCGAAATAAGACTTTTTTATCGAATTTTTCGCATGATATGGGGTCATAATATTATAAAATAGATGACCAAATTGTTGTCTTAAAAATCATCAATCGCTAAATACCTCAAATAGGAAGTGTCTTTGCATGCTACAAGCATGGGTAAGTGTGTATAATTATAAATTTGTTTTTAGTCCAGGAAGGTGTTATTAAGAAATATTTATGAAGGACAAGATGAGTTTTGATGTTGTGGATATATTCAATACAAATTTTAAAGTCAGAATTTATTAGAAAACTAGGTTCAAAGGAAAAGTAAAATGACTATGCCTCTATATTATTTGTTATTCGTTTAGGTAAATATATCTGGATCAAATTTAATATACACATACAGTGACATCTCCCAAAGCAGTAAATTTTTACAAACCGCGAAACTTAAACGCTTGATTTTCTTGATTCTACTTTTAAGATATCTTCCAACAATTTTGTGTACAAATCAAAAACCTTCTGAAAAGTAATGTCTATGAAATTTTGTGTTAATTGAACAAATTAGAATTTTTGAATTTTGTGGAAAATAAAAGATATGAATCCAAAAATATTCCTCGGAGGAACAAATATATGTCGTACTTAAAAAATGTACTGCAGGAAATATTTAAGTATGCCTATAACTGGTCTAAACAACTACCATAGAATCTTAGCAGTATGCATAAATCTTAACCTCTGTTAACTGACTCTGTCCGACATTTCAACAATTTTTATAGAATGTGGTAGATTAAGTTTTATGGTTAAATTTTATTAAATAGTAAAAATTGGTTCAATAAATAAGCAAAATAAGAAAAAATTTAATAAAAAACTATACTCATTAACTACAATTTAAGATCTTGCATGAGCACGTGAAGGATATCTTATATCTTTATATATCTCATATTTTTCCAGAAAATTCGAAAATTTAAATATTTGTAATTTAAAACGGCAGAATTAAAAAAATTATTGTGAGACACCTTAAACACATTTTTTTGGTAAAATTTTCCTTCCACGAATCATGGTTTATTTGTGCTTAATAAATATCAAAATTATGACCGATTCTAACAAACTATTACAACAGAATCCAATATTATGTCATATTATTAAAATTTCCCCCAAATATTTTCTTAATTCCAATTGGTATTTTTACAGAAGATATATGTGCAAGTTACTAAAGATGTTCATTATTTAGATGGCACATAAAGATGTTGTACGGTGTTTATTTACAAATTAATTGATCTACGTAAAACTTTTTAAAAAGTCACCAACATTAGGAAAAAATGTTAATACTAACATGATTTGTAGGGTGGAAAATCTATGTTTAAGGTCTTAATCACAGAAATTTCTGTAATTAAATTTAAGCAATGTTTAGAGTAAAATCAGAGATTAAAATTTGATGAGTTACTGTAATTAAGTGCTAAACAATGAATTTCTTCTTAATCATTGTTTAATATCACATAAGATACCAGGCCTAAATGTCAGGACACTTCGACATTTTTTGTACAAAATGGTACATTTTATTGCTTTGTTAAATGGTTGTAAAATGTATTGAACTTTGTATTGAAATGAAAAAGTTGTTTAGAGATTTTTCAATCACAACTTTGAACCGCCAGATTGATTTTGATTATTTTTAACACAAAGCTTGGTAGAGTAGCAAACATCCTCCTAACTAAAAGTTAATCGTAAACAAATTCAAAATATGGTCTTTGGGGCCATAATTTTCAAATTCAAATATCTTTTTTTTTTAAGAGATTTGAATTTTTTAGAAAAACGACTAGCAAAACTGGATTATATACCATGAATTCTATAAGCTTTCCAATGATATACCTTTTATCCAAATCCAATGATTACTTTTTAAGATAATTATGAAAAACTTTGCAACTTTATAGACCCGACTACTGTTAAGGAGGTGTGATCGAAAAAATTTACTTCAGATTTAGGCTCTGTGGGGTCAAGGTCATGGTTTTTTTTTTGTTCATTTCGGTAAACTTTATTTGTTCCGCGTTTTCTTTGCAATATTTCGAATAAGAAAATAATTTGTAATCTTTATATATTATCTAGGTATCCAACAATATCTTTATGAAAATGGTCGTATTGATAATATATTCACTGATACTTATTATGAACGTTTTACGGATTGTTTAGATGAAGTTGCACGTAAATTTTCTGTACTTTACAATGATTCACGTAAGTCTTTTCACTTTTTTCAGAAAGTTTATTTATTATTAACATTTTGATTTTATTTTGAAGAATACATTGTAACCCGTGTTGAAGAAGAACATCTTTGGGAATGTAAACAATTGGGAGCTCATTCGCCTCATGTTTTATTGAGCACCCTAATGTTTTTCAACACAAAACATTTTAATTTAACTGTAAGTATAATTTCACCATGTTTTTCTTGTGTTCAATAGAAATAAAATTTTTCTTTTCGGTTTATATCTTAGACTGTTGAAGAACACATGCAATTATCCTTTTCACATATTATGAAACATTGGAAGCGCACTGGCCAAACTGCTAAAACACCGGGTTCACGTAATGTTTTACTACGTTTCTATCCACCACAAGCTGGACTTGGTAAGTTTTCATAGAAAATAGTTTTTCTAACCAAACTAATTTGCTAATGAAGTTTATTATTGATCTACATTGATTTCATGTGAGATGCTCTTCGCTAGGTTCAAGATCATGAAAATTCTTCTAAATGAATAGAAAAATTATAATCTTTCCCAGGTAGAAATTTCCGACGTTGCAACAAAAATTGTACTGGGAGAGCACTGTTTTTTACGAATTTGCGGTACTACTTAAAACATGCTTTGCCAGTACTGTTTTCTGAAAATTAACGAGCTTTTTTCAATATATTAAAATTAACAATTTTATACATTTTATGTATTTTTGCATCTATTACACAATTATTTATGTAAGAGAGACATAACCATTATTTTCTTGTAAAGTTTCGACAAAATGTGTGATGTACACTAAAAGGACAGTAAAGTACTAGCAAACTACTAAATTTGTTATTAAATGTACTGGGATAATACCAAAAAAATGAAATCCCAAGCCTGCGCCAACGTTGGGAAATAACTACGGCCAAGCGTTTATTGGTGTTATCATTTCGACAACATGCCAGTACAATGAAAGTTGAAAATCCGACGCATTGCCAGTACATGTACTACCGTCTCCAATACCGGGCCGACATTGTGCCGTTTGAATTTTTCTTCCTGAGTTATTTTCAGAAGCATTTATAAAGTTTTAATTAAAACAAGCGGGCTAAGTCACCTGGGGACTTATACAAACCAAAGATTAAATTCGGCTGTGCCGAGTCTTTAGGTACCCTCCATCCTGGTGTTTTTATTAACAAAGAAAATCGAAACAATACCTATCCCTTTAGAAAAACGTGTAAGTCCACACAATGTAATCGATTTCGTGTACTTCAGATTGTGTACTTACGATATGTGATACTTGTGTATAACATTTGTATATAAAACTTAAAATATTTTAAATTTTCCAAAAATTTTGTCTAACTTACATCCCATATACTTGTGTGTACTTACGAAGTATATTGGCTTGTGGGCCATTACAATGCGGCCATACCCTGGGTAAAGTAATCCAACTATATCGTCGCACTGTCACCTGTTTTACAAAATTTTAACTATCTGATCAATTTTTGGTTAATACGTAAAATTTGTGACCAATTTTATAGGCCAAATGTAAACTCCGTAACCAGTAACTCATAAGGTTTTTTAACTTTAATAACTTATATTTTAATAACCAATGAAGCTAAACACTAACTGTAAAAATTTTTATGAAGAGCAAAAGTAACATTTTTAACAAAAATTAATGAATATATATACTAACACGACTTCAACTCTGTAACGATTTTTTTGTCATAATTTTTGATAAAAATGCATACACCAGAATTTTGGAGTTATCTAATAATTATATTGCGAAAAATATAATGTTATTTATACTCAAATGATCGCTGGACTGTAAATAATCATCTAGTATAACATACTTGAAGTTTTTCTGCAGCATGTAACATTCTTGAGATGAAAAATAATGTCTTTAATAAGATTTGAAAAAATTTTCTAAACTCCGTTCCTAATTTTTGCACCAAACTATTTAACGAGTGAGAAAAACAATGGCATATTTGGATTCACCTTGTAGGCATCATACGATTTTGTTTCGGAAAGAAAATTCTGACAAAGTTTTTTTTGAAAGAAAACGAAAAAAGTAACCAAATGTAAACTCCATTACTGTAAACTCCGTAACCAAAATTGTTTGCATCAGATTGCATTCAAAAGAATGTAGGTACATGTTTAAAATATTTTAAAATAACCATAAACAGAGGTGATTCAACTAATATTTATGCGTCAAAAGACGATTCAGCTAATAATTTTGCTTTAAATCAAAAAAAGTTATCAGTTTTGTACCCTAAGCTGCTGGAGCGAAAAACGATTGATTATGCATTTCATTGGTTTAGAATCGATATTTCGAGTCATTACTGACATTAGTTTGACAAATTAAATTTGTTTCACACAATTTAAGAATTTTTTGATCGCGAAATGTTATGTTTTTAATATATAATTTTGTAACTTCGCAACCGCTGATTGGATTTTAGAAAATTTTATATTTTTGAAAAGCATTTAAAAGGACCAAAAATACAAAATTAAAAATAAAAATAAAATTTTTTTTTGCGGAATGAATTGTATTTTTATTCGCGAAACCGCCAATTAAATAAACACAAACTGTATATTTCTGAAAAGCATGTTGAAAACCCAAATACGAAAAACTAATAAATTGAAGAAAATTCGTAGCAGAGAAACAAGCCAGCCGCCGTGAGCCGTTTAAGCCGCCGCCGCCGGTCATTTTTGCTTCTGCCGCCGCCGCCGATTTTTTTCGGCTCATTTCGGCTGGAAGTATCAATTTTCAAATATAAAAAATTTAAAAATAAATATATTTTTTAAAAAGAATTTACTAATTCATTAAACTTGAACAACCAGAGCTAAAAACAGTTTTTTTATATGAAAAGAAAACAGTTAAAATCTTCTAAATATTAAATTTTTATAAATATTTTATTATTAATTATAATTTTTTTTAAGCTATAAAAGCTTATGTAAATTTATACTGTGAAAAAAATTAAAAAAAATTTCTTAATGGGTTAATATAATACTTCAGAATGCAACTCTTTGCAGATGTGTAAAAAATCAATTAATAAAAAAACATAGCTGCTTAACTTTGCATTTAAAACTCAATATATGTATTTGGTGTATGCATTTTTATGAAAAATTATGACGAAAAATCGTTACAGAGTTGAAGTCGTGTTAGCATATATATACGAAAACGTTTGTAAAATGTATTAATTTTTGTTAAAAGCGTTACTTCTCCTCTTCATATAAATTCTTACAGTTAGTGTTTAGCTTCATTGGTTATTAAAATATAAGCTATTAAAGTTAAAAAACCTTATGAGTTACTGGTTACGGAGTTTACATTGGTTACAAATTTTATGTATTAAACAAAAATTGGTCAGATTGTTATAAATTTTGTAAAACAGGTGACAATGTGCTGATATATATCGAAATATATAACTCAAATGTAATCCATGCATTTGAAATTAGCTGGTTACATGGTTTTTATCACATTTTTTGATATCACCCATATATATTTTTTCAATTCTAAAATACATTTTTGAAAATGGTCCACTTGAATATTTTGGATAAATTAAACATTTTGTAACAAATAAATGAAAAAGTAAAGATAAAAGATATTGTAAAATTCTATAATATATAGAAAAGGACACTTACGGATAAAATGCTCAAACCAATGTTCGAATTGATCACATAATTTCATCATTTAAGGACATTATTGATTGGGCATCTAATTCAAATGGGTCCCTACAAGATATGTGCATCCTGCCCAAACTTTCTAACAAAGTCTCCATTCAAAAGTCTTCAAACAAGTTTAATTCCTTAAATCAATCGATATGTATTTTTTCTATGGTCTTTATTTATTCCTTAATTTGTTAAAATTAAAAAGAATAAAAAAAAAAAATTGATTCCCAGTATGCTTTAATTGTCTGAAAATTCTATAAGAGGCAAAAATTGTTTTTAGTTCCAAGGGGGTTACATTTTCCCAATGTTGGGATTA
The DNA here is from genome assembly GCA_949987735.1 of Leucophora obtusa. NCBI lineage: Eukaryota > Metazoa > Arthropoda > Insecta > Diptera > Anthomyiidae > Leucophora > Leucophora obtusa. Next base: position 300,879,217 of record OX465295.1, on the reverse strand, counting down.
ATATGGAGCCCTAAAAGGGTATGTTTATAATTTATTAAATAAAACTTGTATGTTATATTAAATATTTAGGACCATTTGTTAGATATAGTCTTGACTAGCCATGGATCTGTGCGAACATGAAACAAATCACACGTGAACCAACAACAAATCTTATATAAATTGATTTTATATATATATTTTTGGGTAAAAACTGCTTTAAGTACCATTTTTCAACAATCTAGCGATAAAATCGCTAAATATTTACACTGTTTATAATCTAGAGATTTTCTAGCGATTTTTGGGTCTGATCTAGCCATTTATTTTGAAAATTTGTTGGCAACACTGCATTTTATATTGAAATCAACAACAAATTATTACTTATTATTAAGTAGTAAATAAAGGGATTAATATTCTGCTATACTAATCCTCTGCTGTTACAGCAGAATGGATAGTAGCAGCGAGTCTACTGAAGAAAGCGATATTGTCTACCAACAATGATGATTAGGGCAAGGAATTCCATGCAAATGCATGTTATTTCTCGATAGTCCAAAACTAATATGGACTAAACATTTATCCGACTCATCAAATTTAGAACAAACTGGCATCGATTTGTAGCTGCATATTTTGACATAAATGCATGTTTTTGCATATTTCGACTTTAAATGCATATTTTGTGCTTTTTAATGCATAATTGATACGTTTTCATATTTTGATTCAATCAAAATAAACATTTTTAAAACTTTATTGACCTATGGGAAATCTTCGAGTTCTGCGTCTGTTTGCAAAATAACTAACTTAAATATATTTTTAAGTTTAAAAGTGCATTATTTTTGCAAAAATTATAGTTTTTAGTGAATATTTCTTATATTGTGAGTGCATATTTTTCTTTTTTAACCGCATTTTTTTCATTTTTAAGTGCATGAAATTCCTTGCCCTAATGATGATATACCAAGTACCTACTAGCAACAACATGTTTGCTGCACTTGATGTAGACAATAATGATGATAAAAATGTTTCAGATATAAGAGCGATGATGAATAAAGGTCTCGTTACTAGATCGTAAATGTAACGAAAACGAGTCGTAACGTGGTAATTTATTTTTGCTAAGTTACTCAAAATATGTAACGTGCTATTAAGGATTGATAAATTTGATTTTCAGAATAGTACCAACCAGTTTAAAAATAGTACCAAAACTTGCACTTTTTAATAAAATAACAAGCAAGAACTTTCATAAAAATTCATTGTAGATTATATTTTATCCCTGAAAATCGGATTCAATTTCATTTTAAATCGAAAATAATTTGTAGTCGATTTAGCTCATTTGATTCATTCAATCATTAAATTAGTTTTTATTTACTTAATTTGTTTACTTTTCAAATATAATATTTTATGTGTTCGTTTTAAGCAAAAGTTTTTGTATGAAAATTAAAAAAAAAAAATTTATTGTTTTTGCCAATTAATTTCTTTTTTTAATAAACTGGATTTCTATAGAATATTTGGAAATAACAAAACTAGAGTTGTAAAAGTATTGAGTATTCCGGTACTGAGTACTCAATACTGACTGTTTTTTTGAGTACTCAATACTAAAACGGTACTACTCAATACTTTTAAAGATGCAATTTTCCGTAGAAATGTGTATTTTTCGTATAAAAATACAACTCTAAAAATAGTACTCTAAAAATACAGCTCTGAAAATACAACTCTGTGAAGCAAAGAAATTTGTAACGAATTTTTGGGAAAAATTATTTAATTAATTTATTTAAAATGTTTTAAATTAATTAAAATGTAAATAACAATAGTTATTTAACACGTGTATGTGAATTTTGATAATTTTTCCTAATAAATACGAATTCATAACATTTTTATTTTTAAATTAAAAAAACCGTTAAAAGTATTGAGTAGTATCGAGTACTCAATTGAAAAGTATTGAGTAGTATTGAGTACTCAAAAAATACCGAAATTTCACAACTCTAAACAAAACTGTGCCAGTGTAGCAATCAAACTTTGATTGTGCCAAACATTGTACAATTGTGCCACAAATTCCATCACTGATATGCAACTAAAAACAGCTGTTTTGCTCTCTCACGTAAAAACGGAGAAAAAATTCTGTTTTCAACAGAAATGAACTGCACGTTACGACTCGTTTACGTCTAGTACTCAGCACTATGTGTTTCTCATTAAGCAGGTTGAATCAGCTGATTCGTCGCGTTACATTTATGTTCAAGTAATTTGGGCTTAACTTTTCAAAAATAGTAAACCTTGAAGATTATTCGTACAAATCTTTGAGAGATGGTCAGGTAAGAGTAATGGCAAAAAACGTAAAGGCATATAGAGTGATAGTAAAATAGCTATCTTTCGTAAAAAAACTTAAACGTTTTCAAATCACATTACAAAATGTTGTTTTCAGCCGATCAAGCCGCCGCCGCCGCCGATTATTTGGTTGCGCCGCCGCCGCCGATTTTTATCCGGCTCAACCTCAATCGCCGCCGCCGCCGCCGATTATTTTGGTCGGCTTGTTTCTCTGATTCGTAGGCATTTTTTTTTTGTTATATCTTTTACTTGTGGAAATGTAAACTCCGTTACCACAAAAAAAATTAAAATTGTGCAAAAAAAGTTATTGCGACAACTTGTAGAAGAGATTTTTTGCAATTAGGTTTATAATGACTAAACTTACTGATTCCATTAAGAAAAAACCGAAATATTAACACTTTTTGCTTCTCACAAATTTGGCCCAAAAACTTATCACATTTTTTTATTTCACCCATATGATTTTTTCCACCACTAAAAGTAAATAGTTTAGTTTAATATTGTTTAATCTCAGTGCTGCTACAATCAATATTCAAAATTCCCAAAAGTGTAGACAAAATTACCCAAAAATATGAAATCATAAATGACTTCAATTAACATATTATTACAATTTGAACCCCGAAAAAAGGTAATAACCTCATCAGTAAACTTAAAAAAAACTGATTTGGCCATTTCAATTGTCCCATCGTTCTGGGCGTTACATTATTTCAAAGAAAACTTCCGTAAATTCTAAGCAACTTTGCCCTAGAAACCATAGGTCTAAAATGGATTTCGAGCTTTCGGAAATTCCAAAATATGTTTTAAGTAGTGCTTTATGAGTTTAAATAATGAGTTTTATTAATTATACCCTGCACCATTATTTGGACAGGGTTTAATAAGTTTGTGCCTATGTTTGTAATTTCAAAAAATATTGGAACTATACCCATTTTTAAGTATACCGATTGTTACAGGATAACATTTTGTTTCGATGTAACGATATACGTCTGTCTGTTCGTCCGTCTGTCCATATATTCTTGTGCGCAAGGTACAGGTCACAAATATTAAGATATTTTTACAAAATTTGGTACACTGACTTATTTTGGCCCAGGGACAAACCCATTTGATTTTGGTTAAAATCGGCCCATGGTTAGACCTAGTACCTATATAAAGGTTCCCCCAAAATTGAATTGTTTGTTTGTTTGAATACGAAGATATTTTAATGAAATTTGGTAAACGGATTCAAATGGGCTCATGAATAAAGCCTACTGATTTTACATGGAATCGGTCCATGTTCAGACCTAGTGCCCGTTAAAGGTCGCCGAAAAATGAGCATATTCGCAAGCCAAAGGTCGAAAGAAAAATATCACATTTGTATTTAGAAAATTTTGGAATAAATATTTCTTTTACTACCATATTGTTACCGTTGTTTAGCAAGCAGACATTGTCAGGATGGGTGGATGTAATTTGAAAACCATAAATATTCACAGAAGGAAAAATTATTCTCGATTCAAAAGTTTGCTGAGGTTTTCCCAAAGAGTATTTGCTATTCCTATGCAAGGGGTATCCAATGGGATATTTATTGTTGTTGCTTGTACGAGTACGAAAAACGTTTTTCTCTGTATTTGCGAAATTGGATTGGTGGGAGATTTTGGATTCTGGATGTGACCATCCAGCGCTAAATGATATATTTTAAAACTACTGCAAATTAATGAAATTTTCGAATTTGAAGTATTGGCAATACACAGTTCTTTTAAATTAAGGTACTGGAAAAACCTTTAATTTTTCGTATTTATAGTATCAACAAAGTACTGAATTTTCCATTTTTAAGGTACAGTATTTTTTGTATTAACGACGGTTTGCCAACGTCGAAAAATAGAGTCGTCTAACCGTTTAATGGTGTTATCATTTCGACGTTGAAAGACTACTGTAAGCGTTGAAATTCAGCCGTTTTGCCAACGTATGCACTGTCGTGTCTAACGTTCCGCCGACTGTATTTTTCTGACTGGGAAGGTTTGCAACCAGTGGTTATCCAGTGTTACCTAGTCAGAAATTGCCAGTGGTACTAACATACATTCACTGGTAGAGCAATAATTTTATAAAATGCTGACGCTTCGTTAAAAAAGGTTTGTAGTGAGAAGGTTCCGAGTTCAAATCCACCCAGGTGGAAATTGCCCACAGTAAAAAAAAAATAGTACTGGGAGAGCACTGTTTTTTTATTATGCCAGTACCACTTAAAATGTGCTTTGCCACTGTCTTCTGCTATTTTAACAAGATTTTTCTTTCTGACACTTATTTTACCCTAATTTTTAATAGAATTTCAATATAACTTTTTTCATAATATTTTTTATATAAAACAGCGAGAAACCAGAAAATCAAGGTTGGTTACCGTTATCGTTATAATACCGTTATCGCTAAAATACCGTTTCAAATTGAATACCGTTACTGTTACCAATACCTCTAAAAGTTTTTCCAAATACCGTTATCGTTACCGATACCGTTATTTTTAATGGTAGTTACCGGTATTTTACCGGTATTTATTAATTCATATAAAAATGCAAATTTTTTTAACTTTTTTGTCATAATTTTCATAATAATAATTTTTTTTTTGTACAAAAAAATTTATGGATAATAATTTTAGTTATTAAAACTACCAGCATTGAAGATAAAGCTTATAATATGTATTTTTAACACGTAAAATTAAATATATGTTAAGTTTTTACTTATTTTTATATATTTTTAACATAATTTATAATACCGGTACGTACCGGTATTGCTGTTTCGATAACGGTATACCGTTACCGAAACAGTATTAAATACCGTTACCTTTACCGTTACCGAAACAAATGAAATTTAATACCGTTACCGTTACCCTTACCGTTATTCGTTTCGGTAACCAACCTTGCAGAAACTTTAAGAAAAACTTTTTATTTTCTAGTTTTGCAATTATTTAGGCTTGTATTCACAAAAATGTTTTAAATTTTATTAGAGCTTAATAAAACAAATTAATGTGTAAAACAACAACAAAAATCGTTCAATTAGCCTCTAATAAGACAAAAAGTTTTTTGTGAATAAACATGTTAATATTTTATAACACAATAAAAAACAACAAAAATAATTTGAACAAAAATATATATTTTTTATTATTTTATTAAAATTTAGGGTGATTCACCACCAGATATTTAATTGTTTTTATAGTACGGCTATACACTGATTTTTTGTATTTGAAGTACTGGCAAGTTACTGAATATTTTTAATTTATATTACTGGGAAAACACCAGGAAGTAACAAAATCCAACACTGGGCCAACGTGGGCAAATACCTACGGCCAAGCGTATATTGGTGTTATCATTTCGACAGCGTACCAGTACTGGAAACGTAAAAAATTTGACACATCGCCAGTACATGTACTACCGTCTCCAACGCTGAGCCAGTACTGTGCCGTTCGTATTTTTCTATCTGGGCAGTTGCAAGCTAAACATTTTTTTTTTGATTTTTTTAATTTAAAAATTTTTTTGTTGTATAAAATCATTTTTTTGTTTGGGGACAAGCTTGTTTAACACCAACTTTTTTTTGCTCTTCCAGCGCTGGCATATTAGTTCAAAAAACTATTTGCTAGCGTTTTAGCACAGCCAGTAGTTGTTCGGCTATTATCACTCATTTATGTGTTTAGCCACCAAGTATTATATGTATCGTTAGCTCAGTGGGTGGATCAATCGTCTGCCAATCTGACGGTCTGGGTTCAAATTTAATTTTGGAAAATATATTTTCAGACTATTGGTTTTGCCAGCGTTTTGCCAAAGTTCAAAAATTTTGTTTTTCCAGTGCTTTTAGGCGTTTTTTGAACAGCCGGTCCTTTTGTCTAATGATGTTATCATATTAGGAATGGGAAAGCACTTTTTGCCAGTACTTGTACCACCTGTTAAAGTGCTTTTCCGTTTGTATTTTTCTGACTGGGTAGTTTTAGGCAATATTACCTACAGTTTTTTTTTGTGAATAACGTTTGAAAAATATCAAGTTAATTCTTTTACCGAAAATAATACATATGTTTTTCTTTTAGATGCTAATCCCCGAAAGAAAAAAGTGTATGAACAGCAAGAAAATGAAGAAAATCCCTTACGTTGTCCAGTTCGTTTATATGAATTTTATCTCTCAAAGTGGTAAGTTCAAAAATCAAACACAAAACTAAACATACATTATAAATTATTTGTTTATTTTATCAATAGTCCGGAAAGTGTTAAAACACGTAATGATGTCTTCTATTTGCAACCAGAACGTTCTTGTGTACCCGATTCACCAGTATGGTACTCCACCCAAGCTCTTAGTCAAGACGCGTTACAAAAAATGTTACACCGTGTAAAAATGGTAAAGGAAATTAATATAGCACTATTGACAAGTTAATCATCCAATTAAAAAGGCGATTTAGCAACGAACAGCACATTAAAACATTAAAATCAACCAACTATATATGAAATTGCTGCTTAAAGCGTGCAATTTTTTTTTTTATAGAATTACTAATCCATATTTTTCTTTTTTTTTTGCTATTTTTTCCAATATTTTTCAAAAAAAAAGAAATACATATAACATATTTTTAATAAAAAAAATATATATATACATAATGACAAAAAAGATAAATCTTTTAAGAACATTACGGAATGGTACAACAAACAATTTCTTGTTTTTTTTTTTTTTTTTTGTACAATTTATATAATTTGAAACAGACGCAAATAGAACACAAACTACGCAGACACATACAGACATACAGACACACACACACACGCATACACAAAATAATTATGTTAAAACATTTAACAAATTTGATATTTGTAATGTTAATAATAATAAAAGATATGGAATTACAATTTTAATAATGATTAATTTATAAATTGGGGTTTATTATGATGAACAAATTAGGGCGACACTTGTTGTAATCATTGGATCAGGGTAGAGAGTGATTATTGAAATTCTAGTGTTTCCAATTCGGTTAATCGATTAACCGATTAATCGCCTCTATTTCGGTTAATGTCGAAACAAATAATTTAAAATAATCGATTAAAATAGGTCGATTAACCGGTTAAATTTTTAATATGTAATTTTTTGCTTTATTTTTTCCCAAAACTTCATAATTTTCTTAACTTTGGCTAAAAAATTGCAAGAAACGCTTAGAAAAACAAATACTAACTAAAATACGATAAAATTGTTTTAAAATCGATTGAAAGAGAAACCTTTAGATGCCATTTTTTGAGCAACTCCAAGCAAGTCGACATTGAACCACCGAGACACGTCATGGGTTTTAAGAGACTCTTAAAACGGAATTGTTTTACATTACCAAAATTAATTTTTAATAAAATCTTTTTGCATTTTTTTGTAACGAAATAACGAAGTTTCTATTTGTAAAAAAATGCTTTAACACTATGTGTTGGCTGGACCAGGCTTTAGAAAATACAAGACAATTTTTCATTTCTGTTTTAATTCTTTTAAAGGGTAAAATAATTTTCAAAAGTGAGAGCATTTTTTCAGCCTCTAGTCGATGATTTTATTTATATTTATTTTAACAAAAAGAGTGCGTATTAATTTTTAAAATTTTATTATTGCAAACATAGAATTTTGAAAGGCTGAAAAACTGCTCTCACTTTCGAAAATCTGTGATAAAATTCGAACAAACAAATCTGTTTGAGATTTGATATCTGTTACTGCACACTGAGGGAATTTTCTACATGCTTTTTATGAATTTTTATACTGATTCAATGAAATTTCGTTGGAATTCGTCCATTGAAACACGGAGCAGATTGTAAGATAAACAAAAATCTGAAAACAGAATATTTGTACGTATTTGTATTGATCACTTCTGACTAAAAACAATAACAGAAAACTGAATAGAAAAGAAAACAACGAATTAGTTATATTGTATTCAAGGCCTTACTTGGGTGACGGGTTGTTGAAAAAAATTATCATATGACAATAAAAACATATAAATAATTGATACCTACAATTTAATGGAAAACCACTGACTACGCCTGTCCATCAAAAAAAAAAAAAAATGCAGAAACTAGATCTAGTCTGATCTGAAAATTATAATGTGTTTATAATTTTTAGAGAAAAAGGTTTATTCTTCTTCTTAACCTCAAATCTATTTAAAATTGATAAAATTGCATATTAATTACAATATTAATTGCAGCTGTCTATATTACGTTAAAACAACACTGTACTAAATTTTTCACTAAGTTGATGCAGTTTTATGAAAAATTTCGTATTATTTATTGAAAATTACATACATCCAATGAAAAAGCTTTTTCGTAAAAATTTTGATTGATTTGCATTAACTTTGTGAAGAAAACTTCATTAGTTTAGTGAAAACTTTCATTAAAACTCGTCCAATTAAATTCTGTCTGCGTAAATTATCTTAAAATTTGTTTAATGTTAATGGCCTTTAAAACCGAAAAGACTGAGAATTTAACAATTATTTATGATATTCTCAGATTACTAATATTTATTTGCAGAATAAATTGGTATTTTCAAATGGAGCTTCACATTTTTTATATTGATGGCTCAATGTAAAAGGCTGTTCTAGTTTTTAATGTTAAAAAATCAGCTCTGTGTTTTTATTGATAAAAAGTTAAGAATATACATTAATTTTGCATTAAACGATTAATCACCAATTTTCTCGATTAACCGACCCGAATAACCGGTTAATTAATTTTAGTGATTTTTCGAATAATGCATTAACCGACTAACCGCCTATGTCGAATACTTGGAAACACTACGAAATTCAAAGATACAATTATAAAACGTAAAGAAACAAGTCAAACTAATTGTGTCATTATCACAAATTTTCTGTTTTAATAATGTAAAGCCCGTATGACACTTGCTAGTTTCAGTATTAATAATCCAAAATAGAAGAGAGTACGAATTTCCTTATGTGAGAAATAATGTGTGTGAAGCGAACAACTATATCGAAAAACTATCAAACTGTCAAATTGATGTTGGTAATGCAGTACCCTTCATATGATTTGAATTGATGGTGCAAAAAAACTAGAATCTAGAAACTAGCAAGTGTCATATGGGCTTAAGTGTTTATGCTTCATTTTTACAACGTGACGTTGGCTACTAACTTCGACTTTGACCGACGCATTGCTGTTGTTTCCCATATAATATAAAAATCGGGCGTTAGTAAAATATATATTAAAACAACTAAATTTTGAATGTTGGTTAAATTGACCCTTAGTGGATTCAGGGTAACAGCACATAAAAATTTACGAATATTCAAAAGAAAATGAAAGAATTATTATTTTTGTTTGGAAATTATTACAATTTTTTCAAATATTTTGTAGTAACCTTAAAGGCCTAAAACGCGTTTAAAAAGTTGAAATAAAACTTTCTGTTTAAAATTAAGGTCTTTATTAAACATTATATAATGAGCATTTTGTTAACAAAGTTTTAAGATAATCTACATCCCAAAAAACTGAATCTAATAAGTAGTTTATGCCGATCTTATTACCAACAACTAACAACAATGAGGTTTATATGCCTACTTACATTGCATTTATATAATCCGGATAATTTTTGTAATGTTTTAAGTGATATTTTTTTACATAAATCTAAATGATTTATTTTTTTATTAATTCTTCAATTACATAATCGAGCCCTTAGGGCCTTATATGGTTAAATAAAGCTGCTAACTAAATAACAAACTTCTATATAAAATTAAAGTTAATTATTACAATATATAATAAATTGCAATATAGGTACAAAATTCATAATGTATGCTTCAATTTCCATAATAAGAAGCTTTAATATCACAAAATAAATACATATTATTTTAACGTTCTTTCCTTTCGCACTTTTTACAAAACGTTAAATCATCCGTAAAATGTAATCACTTATGTTAGACTTTATTAAAAATATAGGATCTGTTCCACCATTGGGGGTCTGTCCATCATTTTAAGTTCGCGTAACTTTTAGGATGTAGATTTTCTTTAAACCTAATTAACGCTGATTGTAACTACCCAGGTAGAAAAATACAATCTGCACAATGTCGGCTTTTTCTTTACTGGCAGGTTGTCAAAATAACACAAATAAACTCTTGGTCGTTGTTATTTGCCAACGTTCCCAGTGTAGAAACGGTAATGACATATCATTATTTTTTGGATTACCAGTAATGACACCCACTTACCTTCTGCATTATTTTACAACATATAATAATGAGTTACTAATAATGACTAATTTTTATCATTATTTCAAATAGAAAATAATTTTCTAGATTTTTTTGAAATCTATTTTTAGACTCAATATTTTTTAAACACTGGTAAGGATATATGTAACCACATATTTTTTGATTTTTTGTATGTTGGCGAGTAGGAGTGCTTGGATGTTCTTTTTTATATAGGAAAGCAATTAATTTTTTTACTATCTAAGGGGAGATGAAAAGTAACTTCTTGGGAATGCATTCAAAAGTCATAAATATCACTTCTTAAATATATATTTGAATGCATTCCCAAGAAGTTACTTTTCATCTCTCCTTAGATAGTAACAAAAATGAATTGCTTTCCTATATAAAAAAGAACATCCAAGCACTCATTTTTATAATGTGCAAAGCAGACTTAAAGTAGCCCAGCAAAATCTTTCATTACCAAATAAGTGGTTATATAATAGAAATTCATAGCTCCCCACAACTTATTTTTTGGGCTCTAAACTCATTATTTTTGTTTGGCGTGGTCATTTTTATAAGTAGTCACGCTTACCCGCTCGCTTACGAAAAAATGAGAAGTAGTTATGAGATTTTGAATAATAAGTGGTTACACACATGCTTACAAAAAGTTTAATTATAAGTGGTTATCCGATTGCTTACTTGATTCTTAAAAATAAGGAGTTAGGCATATACTATTAGCTTAAGGAAATATATTCAGAAAAAGTTAAGTTTTCTCTAGTGTGTAACTCGTCATAAAAATTTGAACATAAAACATATTTACATATAATAAATAAAAATGTATAAAATTTAGCTATGTAAAAAGTACTTGTTTAAACTATTACGCGTAAGTCATTATTTGATATTTAAAAACATTGAATACAATAGGCTGTTATTAGGAAGTCATTATTTTATATTATAAAATAATGCAAAAGGTAATGATTTATCGTTTTTGGTAATGCAGATAGTAATGAGGTGTCATTAGCAATATTTTGCTGGGAGCATAAACACCTTCTCTCCTATGACAAACCAATGTTAAAAGAATGCGTTTTTCACCTCAATTTGAACGCATTTGTGCCGAACAGTATAGGTGTTTTACGGATCTTGGTCAGGTATTTTTTTTCTGGGAAGTAAAAAAAGTTTTTAATTAATGGCATTTTGGAAGTCATTTAAAATACGTTTATTGGAAGTAAGAAATAGCATATATAGCTACTTTATATGCAGTGAAAAATGCATTCTTGTAGAATGCATTCGGTTTTTTTTTTTGCTGGAATTTAAAGCATTTTTAAGCTTGATTCACGCGCTGAATATCCCTGCCCACCCATAAGTATAAAATGGCATTTTTAAATGTTGGCAAATTGTAGACACAAAAGTGGACAAATATTTGTTAGACTAATGTTTCAATCTTTTGACTTTCTCTCAAGAAAGTGTTTCATTAACCCTTTGACGACCATAGGCAATTATGCTTGCCCAAGGGTTTTTCGCACTTATAATTGCCCAGACGAAAGATAGAGTAAATATGTCTAAAGATGACTTGTACAGGAGGGTTGGACCAACAAAAATGTAGTAGGCGGTAAATACCTACCTGTATTAAGTATTTAAAGCAAATCTACATTAAACCGATTGTAGTATTAAAAAATTTAATAATTAAGGTTATGTTTATAATTGTTCCGTTATAATCAAACTTACGTCAGCAAAACCTTTTAGGAAATAACGCGAATAAGTTACGTTTGATGTGAAAACGTATAAACGTTGATAATTATCCGTGTTTAAAGTTAACGTAACGAAAAGTTATATGTTAGTTTTCGTCGTAAACTCGTTGTTATGGACTTTGAGTTTTTTTATGAGTTAACAGATATAGTTAAGTCGGAAACACAGCTATTTGTCAAACTTACTTGAATTGTTCTCAAAAAGGAAATAAAATACTTAATTTTCAATGTGAAAATTCTGTTCGAAAGCATTTCCGTTTCTAATCGAATTACATAATAACCCCCCTGAACTTTACTGAGAAAATTACGCAAATGAAACTAATGACAAATGATAGATTTTATCACTTCACAGATTTATAACAAAATAAAATCTGTTTCCTGTTATTATCAAAATCACCGTAACGGTTGGCAATTTAGCGAATACTAGCCGAATAGTTCTGCCATTAATATTCAGAAAAAACATAGAAAGCTAACGACAGGATTGTCCAAAAAGAATCTGGGTGCAATTTCCCGGCCGGGTCGGTCGGACATATAGGAGAAACACCCTAAGACTTGCCTAAGTCCGATTACGCAGATACTCTTTCAAAGAAAAATTCTTCATCTTCAACTTTGTATGGAATTTTTTGAGTTAATTTTTACGAAATGAAGGTGTTGTCAATCGCCTTTTATATAATATTAGAATTTTAACCAAAAACACAATCCATAAAAAAATGTAAAAATCGGAGAATAGCACCTAAATTCAACATCGTGTGTGCGGATTTAAAAAATATACATAATTATTCCAGCTTTTTAAGTTTGTCCGTGGAAAGATTTAAAAATATAGATTTTCTTTATATTTGAATTGTATGTATAAAATCTTCAATTTTCTAGATTTTATTTTTCTTTTCAAATATTTGACCTCCTTAAAAATAATTTAAAGATACAAATCCATACAAATAAGTGCCACTCTAATATACATAAAAAATTTAAAGACAACACTTGAATAACGTTTAGCTAAACAACAAGTTCTTACCAATCCCATTCTTTGTGCAAGCACCTTTTTTGCAATTCTTTTTTAGTGTTTTTTAAAACTACCAATAAAAATAAAATAAATTTAATTTTTTTTAACAGTGTCTTTAAAATAATTTTTAAAAAAACTTGTATTTTCAAGTCAATTCCCCAACACACCCCAAAATGAAATGATCTAGTTATTTAAGCTGTAGTTATGTAAGTAACCGAAACAAAACTATAATTTACATATTTAAAAGTACATTTACTAAATTTTTTGAGTCCCCTTCCTTTTTGCATTAATACTTTTTGGCAAGTGTTTATGGCCAGTGCTATACTCAGCACCTAGTAAGAATTTTACTTAAAAAATTTTTACTTAAATAGGAAATTGTTACTTAAGTAAAATTTAAGTCTAAAATCCTACTAAGTGCTGATTAGATTTCTGGCCCTTAGTAGTAATCCAAGTGTAGAACTTGTTTTGAATTTAAAATTCGTGTTAAAATTAAAAAATATTATGTATTTTTTTTTAATTATACAATTCTGATTTGAAAGTCAAAACTTGTACACCATTAGTTTGTAATGTATTTTGTTTTATACTAAAATTTTGTTATCCTTTTTAATGAATCTTTTTTAGTCGATTCAGAATCTGAACTTTAGATGAAAGCTTTTGGTAAAAAGAAAGAAAATATAAAACAAAAAACAAGCACGCTAAGGCGTTATTAACAAAAAATTTAAATATTGTTTCGATATTAGTCATTTGTAGTTTTTTTTACATACACCACTTTTTAATATTTTTGCTTTGAGCTTCTGTCTTCTAGATATGTAATATGTATGTATTTTAAATTTATAACGTTTATAACATTATTATTTTTTATTTTACTGAATATGATTTAAATATGTTGCTTTTTATGTTTTAAATATGAATATTCACTCTCTTAACAAATAGATTTTGGTTTAATATTTTTAGAATACATTTCAAAAAAATGAAAAAACTTTTTTAATAAATAATAATTAATTACAAAAATATGGAGTGTTAGCAATAATATATAAGTGACTAAATAAACAAATGTAAAATAAAGCATAAACTTGTGTGAAATAATTGAAAATAAAATGTATCTTTAAAAACATCATTGAATATTTTTCAAGGCCGGCAACCGAAACGAAAAACGGTATTGGTATAGCTCTTTTGTTTGTTTCGGTATTGGTATCTGTAGCGGTATATTTACGAAATTTCCACCTTTACGAGTACATCCTCCTCACTTGAAAATTGTAATTGTAATTTCGAACCATTTGCAGGCTAAAAAAAAACCCCAAAATTCATCATTTTTTTTAAAGAGAAGCAACACTCAGGAAATTCTTCCTATTAATTAACGTGTTGCTTCCTTTGGAAAGGGGATTGTGTTGTCATTGAATATTAGAACATTTGTTGCGCGCCATCTGATGAAGAGTTGGCGAACTTTGTTTAAGCTTTTTAGTTCATAGCCCTGTTATGTTATTTTACTTCGGTGGGGTTAAGTGCTATGGGGACACCGAAGGAGGACGCTGCGATATGTATGATGGATAGAAAAAACTCATACATATTTTTCGTAAATTGATGTTGCCTTGGTTGGGGATCGAGCCCGCAGGTTTATGTGTAACAGTCCAACGCGCTAACCATTACACCACAGCGCCGACACATTTATTAAAAACAAACTAAAACGAGTACCAGTCTGATTTAAAGCCAACTAATGTTTGGATCCGAAATTTGAATGGGTTAAAACAGACTTGTGTCAAAATTTTCTATAAAATCATAAAAGAAGAGAAAATCGATAGGTCCAAATATGGACCGATCCTATCTAGAATCAATAGGCTTTTTCCTTGGGACAATGTGAGTCAACGAACCAAATTTCATTGAAATATCTTCGTATTTGCGACATGCAGCGTGTAACCAAGCCAATTTTGGGGGGACCCTTGTATGGGCACTAGGTCTAAACATGGACCGATTTTAACCAAAATCAATAGGCTTCGTCCTTGGGCCGACATAGGTCTGTATATCAAATTTCATTGAAATATCTTCGTATTTGCGACCTGCAGCATTTAAACAAGCCAATTTTGGGGTGTACTCTTATATGGGCACTAGGTCTAAACATGGACCGATTCCAACCAAAATCAATAGGCGTCGTCCTTGGGCCGAAGTAAGTCGGTGTTCAAAATTGCATCAAAATATCTTAATATTTGCGACCTGTAGAGTGCGCACAAGAATGCATGGACAGACGGACATCGTTAAATCGAAATAAAAAGTGGTTCTGAGCCGATCGGTATACTATAAGGTGGCTCTAGGACCAATATTTTTTGGTGTTACAAACATCAGCACAAACTTATAATACCCTCTCCACGTAGTGGTGTAGGGCATAATTAATTCCAAAGACGTTTTCCTCATTCCCTTTGACCGCTAAATAACAAAAAAATAAAGTAATAATATTAGAACAAAAATTTACCCATCCCTCCATGCCCCTAAGTTACAAATATTTACCTATACCCTAGAGTTGTCAAGTATTCAACCGGTTCGAATAACCGGTTGCTCCGGTTTTGTAAATAATCATTTTGTATTGCTATACACACAGAAAAAAAACAGGTGGAACTTTATCTAAGCGCTATGTAATTATACAACTACATAAGTTCGAAGTAAGTTTTACAAATTTCTAGCAAAATATATGTAATTTTTCGGATACTTTACACTACACATGTATATATTTTGCAAGGATTGTATATATTTTCCAAAAATATGTGGATATTTTACTAGAACTTTGTAAAACTATCTAAAAAATTATGTAGTTGTATAATTACATATCTCTTAGGTAATATTCCCCCTGTTTTTTTCTGTGTGTATGTACACTCAAAAAATAAAGTCAGCAAAAAATGTTGCTGTGTCAGCAAATTTTTAGTCAGGAGCGTGCTTGCAAAAAAGTTGGTAATTTCAGCAAAAGGTTTGCTGAAAATCAGCGAGCTGATTTTTACCAAAAAATAGTAATCTTCAGCAAAAGTTTTGTTTTAGTTTTTGTTTTCATATATTATTTTCTTATTTTTAAATTTTATTTTTTTATTTTTATTTAAATTTTTAAAATTATTTATTTGTCATTTTCATTTTCTATTTCATTTTTTATTTTAATTTTTTATTTTCATTTTATTATTTTCTTAGATTTTCTTAGATTTTTAAAGTTATTGTGATAAAAAATAGTTGTGATTTCAAATTATCCATTTTATTTTAATTTTTTTTTTTTAACTTTTTTTTCAATTATGGTATTATACTTTACAAATTTCTTCTTTTTATTATTATCATTTTTAATATTTTTTATTTTAAATTCAATTTTTATTTTTATATAAATTGTCACATTTAAACATATGTAGTCAAATTAAGTTCTATGCTGTAATTCATAAGATGTAATCTTGTAGCATAGAAAATCAATTAAATAAATCAAATCAAATCAAAAGTTTTGCTAACATTTAGTCGACTGCAAATGAAAACGAGTAAAAAGGTTATGCCGACTATACAAAACCTACACCAGTCTGGGTAAAAGCCAACTAATGTTTGGATCCGAAATTCGAATGGGTTAAAATGGGGCTTGCGTCAAAATTTTCTATAATGTGAGTCAGCGCACCAAATTTCATTAAAATATTTTAAGATTTGCGATCTGCAGTTTATAACCAAGCCAATTTTGGGGGGACCCTTATATCGGCACTAGGTCTAAACATGGACCGATGTTCACCAAAATCAATAGGCTTCGTCCTTGGGCCAAAATAGGTCTGTGTACCAAATTTCATCAAAATATCTTAATATTTGCGACCTGCAGCGTATAAACAATATAATTTTGGGGGGACGCTTATATCGGCACTAGGTCTAAACATAGACCGATGTTCACAAAATCAATAGGCTTCGTCCTTGGGCCAACATTGGTCTGTGTACCAAATTTCATCAAAATATCTTAATATTTGCGACCTGCAGCGTATAAACAATATAATTTTAGGGGGACGCTTATATGGGCACTAGGTCTAAACATAGACCGATGTTCACCAAAATCAGTAGGCGTCGTCCTTGGGCCGACATAGGTCGGTGTACCAAGTTTCATCAAAATATCTTAATATTTGCGACCTGTAGAGTGCGCACAAGAATGCATGGACGGACATACAGAGGGATATCGTTAAATCGAAATAAAAAAAAATTCTGAGCCGATCGGTATACTATAAGGTGGGTCTAGGACCAATATTTTTTGGTGTCCCGGGTAAAAATCTTAATATGATGTCATATATAATTATATCTTATTTGATAAGTCCCCATATACAACGACATACAACTTGATCCGAAAAATTGGTCATCTACTTGTGTCTAATTATATCAAATAAGATATAATTTGATACAGTTTGATGCGAGATTTGTCCATATGCAGCACATCAAATTACATCTAATTCGATATAAAAATATCTGATTTTATATAACATTGTCTAATAGTAAGTATACTTTTTTAAATTGATATTGAAATTTCTGTAGCTTGAACAATTTTAAAGTCCCAAATTTTATAACATAAAATAAAAATTTTAATGCTTTTGTCTTCTAAATCGTACCCATCATTTTTTAATATAAATTTTATATGCAAAAAAATCACGTGAAAATTATTTAGCTGTGGAGAAATTAACTCGTAATTTATATTAATTTGTATGAGACCATATAGAAAGTTATATAAAATTACAAGAATATATTTTTAGTATGACGATACATACAGTGTTATATAACTTAGTATCGAACCATATATAATCATATCGGTCACTACATATATTTTGATTAGTTTTATATGGCTTATGTAGTTATATATGGAGTCAGATGTGGGGATATGTAATAACATCAATTACCGTACAAAAAATTCATTGAAAAAATAATATCAGATGTAGTTGTATATAATGATATGTGTCTTAATGTGACTCCATTCACTGTCAGATATAACCCAATCGCATTATATATAACAATATATAAGTATTTTTACTCGGGGTTACAAACATCAGCACAAACTTATAATACCCTGACCACATAGTGGTGTAGGGTATAAAAATCCTTGCTAAAATCACTAAACTTTTTGCTGAATAATAGTAGACTGAAAACAACTCAAAAAACTTGTAGCGAAATTTTACTTTAGTTAATTTATTTGCTGAAAATTTAAATATAGAATATGTGTAGAGTTGTTTTTCTTTTTTTGTCATTTCCGTTTCCAGACAAGCTGCGACATCTACATCTTGTATATCTGGTTGTCGCCCACGGTATGCATGCTATCAGCACAATTTTTGTAGCAAAATAAATTAGTAAAACATTATTTCAAAATTAGTTTTATGCTAAAAAAATATAACTAAAATTTTTGCTGAAAACGGAATTTCAGCAAACAAATTGCTGAAAACTAGTACACTTGATATACAAGACGTTTTACTAATTTTTCTACTAACTTATTTTTGTTTGAGTGTATGTATATTAGACCACCCATGAAATGTATGAGATTTTCAAAACTGCTTTTTTGTTCGCTCCACCGGCAGTTTCCGATAGCTTGGGCATAAAAAATAATATGTGTACAAAAATTGGATCTCTCGGGGGTATACAGGCCAGTCAGTTTGAACTTTTGACCCTAAAAATTACCTAAAAACACTTCAAAGCTTTTTTGCGCCATAACTCTTGACCTTCTCCGATAAAAGGGACCTAGTGTGTCAAAAAACGGGTTTGGACTTAAGAGTGGATTCTGGTACCAAAAGGGTGTAGAATAAGATGAAATGAGTTAGATTTCTGAAAAAAATTTATTTACCCCATAAAAACGTACCCAACTGAAGGTGTGTTCAAAGTGATAATGCCCCAGGTGGAAATTATGTGTGGTAACAAAAAAGAAGCACTTGCAAAGCACTAAATTTGGACACCTTCCCAACGCTTTAAAAGGGTGAATTCCCAGCACTTGTTTTCCTAAACATTATTTTGTTTTTGAAAAAGAAACTCCAAAAGAGTGAATATTTAAATAATTTTTGACTCCACAATATAATAACTCCAAGAATCGTCTATTTTTAGAGTAATTTAAAATTCTTCAGTGATGAGGGCTCATAATTTGGTGGCAGGGAAAACACTTGATTTTTATGTTTCTTGGTGCTGTCTCAATACTTTGCAAAGCATTAAATATGTAGATCGGTGTTATCATTTGGGTGTCAGGAAAGCACTTTAATTTTTTTATTTATTTGTGTTATCATTTGGGTGTCAGGAAAGCACTTTAATTTTTTTATTTGAGCGTTGGCAAAGCATTTGATTTTTATGTTTATGGGTGCTTTCCCAGGGCTTGGTAAAGCATTGGTAACACCGTGGAACGGTGTTATCATTTGGGCGTTGGGAAAGCGCTGTTAACAAGCACTCATACCACCCATTTCGGCACCTTTTTAATTTTCTACCTGGGGCGTTATGAAACTTTACATGCGTTCTTCTCAAAACTTCATTTTCACACACTACACTCAACCAAAAAAGTCTGTAATGGCTACTGAAAATTTTGCTGTTATTACGGGAAATTTAACTGTTTTGAGGCCAGCGGTATTTTTTGCTAATTTTAGCAACACATGTCTGCTGATCTGTAGTACAATAAAATTAGTAGAAAAAATTAGTAGCCGCTACTAAATTTTAGTAAAATTTATGTAAAATGCAATTCAAAATCGAGTTGCTAAAATCAGTTAAAAAACTTACTAAATATCATAATTTTAGTACAATGAAATTAGTATAGATAATTAGTTGCAGCTACTAAATTTCAGCAAATTGCTGTAAACTGTAATTTAAAATCAATCTGCTGAAATTAGCAAAAAAGTGTACTAAAAAAATAAAAAAACTGTAAAATCTTAAAAAAAATAATAATTTTTTTTTCTTCCTATTGTAACAAGCGTATAATTACTTCATCGTACTTGAAATTTGGAGTCAAATTGCAAACGGTTCTCCAGTTATTACCTTTTTATGCATTGGAGATGCAATAAAATTTTCTGGGTGTTATTTCCAAGCTAAGAATACGTATATCAATAGTAACAAATATAAACTAAACAAAAATTGTAAAAAATCAACGAATTCTTGTAAATAAAATTTTTTAAATTATTATATTCTTCTGTTAAATTTAGCACTCGGTTTTGAAAAATTAGTAAAATGTTTTGCTGAAATCAGCAGCGAAAATTAGTAAAATAATCCGTAATTTGTAATAAGAGAATATCAAAAATGATTACTAAAAATAAAAATTGTACTTAAAATCAGTATAAAAATAGTATAGTGCGATTGGAAACTGTTTACAAATTTTTTTATCAGAGTGTACTGAACCCAAAACTCGAAGTTTTCGTTTTTTTCAAGTTTTCGATTTGAAATTTGTATAGGATTTGACAATCGAAAACAAAATAAATTGGAATACTACTATAGTTTTGGGTTCAGTATGAATGAGGTATTATAAATATTCGAAAATGTCGAATTATTCGACGCGAAAAAACCGGTTTCTCGAATAATTCGTAAACCGCCCTTTTTCAAAAGCCGGTTTAAAAAACCCGGAAATATAGAAAAAACCGGTTTATCGAATAATTCGGAAACCGGTTTTGACAACTTTACTATACCTCCTCTTCTTTAAACCTATCCACCAATCAAAAACCCTTTTCTACACCACCGCACATCCAAATATCATAAACAATGGTAGCATTCGGCAGAGAAACCTTAAACTTATATCGGTGACTTGTAGCGCTTTGTGTTTACTTACTCTGCTGAACGATGTTTTGTTTGTTTTGTTTTTAATACACTTTTTCTATAGTTTCCTTTTATTTTTTTAAAATTTTTGTTTTCGAATTGTATTTGTATGTTTTTATTCGTCATTCTTACAAAACAATTTTTATTGTAAATGAACAACAACAAATGTATCACTTATTGATCAAAAGTATCAAACATTTTTTACGCTACCAAAATATGACAGCGCTACCTGAGCGCTCAGACTGAGCGGTTAGTGATCAGGTCGTTCAGCACATAGTTGTACAACATTTTTAGAACTGTTGACTATTAAATTGTATCTGCCGAACGCACCCAATAACATGCAGTCCCACCAAAAAATACCTGACCAAGATCCGTAAAAGCACCTATACTGTTCGGCACGAATGCGTTCAAATTGAGGTGAAAAACGCATTTTTTAACATTGGCTTGTCAATGAATTTCTATTATATAACCACTTATTTGGTAATGAAAGATTTTGCTGGGTATGTCTAAAGATGACTTGTTCAGGAGGGTTGGACCAACAAAAATGTAGTAGGCGGTAAATACCTACCTGTATTAAGTATTTAAAGCAAATCTACATTAAACCGATTGTAGTATAAAAAAATTTTAAACAGGTTATGTTTATAATTGTTCCGTTATAATCAAACTTACGTCAGCAAAACCTTTTAGGAAGTAACGCGAATAAGTTACGTTTGATGTGAAAACGTATAAACGTTGATAATTATCCGTGTTTAAAGTTAACGTAACGAAAAGTTATATGTTAGTTTTCGTCGTAAACTCGTTGTTATGGACTTTGAGTTTTTTTATGAGTTAACGGATATAGTTAAGTCGGAAACACAGCTATTTGTCAAACTTACTTGAATTGTTCTCAAAAAGGAAATAAAATACTTAATTTTCAATGTGAAAATTCTGTTCGAAAGCATTTCCGTTTCTAATCGAACTACATAATAACCCCCCTGAACTTTACTGAGAAAATTACGCAAATGAAACTAATGACAAATGATAGATTTTATCACTTCACAGATTTATAACAAAATAAAATCTGTTTCCTGTTATTATCAAAATCACCGTAACGGTTGGCAATTTAGCGAATACTAGCCGAATAGTTCTGCCATTAATATTCAGAAAAAACATAGAAAGCTAACGACAGGATTGTCCAAAAAGAATCTGGGTGCAATTTCCCGGCCGGGTCGGTCGGACATATAGGAGAAACACCCTAAGACTTGCCTAAGTCCGATTACGCAGATACTCTTTCAAAGAAAAATTCTTCATCTTCAACTTTGTATGGAATTTTTTGAGTTAATTTTTACGAAATGAAGGTGTTGTCAATCGCCTTTTATATAATATTAGAATTTTAACCAAAAACACAATCCATAAAAAAATGTAAAAATCGGAGAATAGCACCTAAATTCAACATCGTGTGTGCGGATTGAAAAAATATACATAATTATTCCAGCTTTTTAAGTTTGTCCGTGGAAAGATTTAAAAATATAGATTTTCTTTATATTTGAATTGTATGTATAAAATCTTCAATTTTCTAGATTTTATTTTTCTTTTCAAATATTTGACCTCCTTAAAAATAATTTAAAGATACAAATCCATACAAATAAGTGCCACTCTAATATACATAAAAAATTTAAAGACAACACTTGAATAACGTTTAGCTAAACAACAAGTTTTTACCAATCCCATTCTTTGTGCAAGCACCTTTTTTGCAATTCTTTTTTAGTGTTTTTTAAAACTACCAATAAAAATAAAATAAATTTAATTTTTTTTAACAGTGTCTTTAAAATAATTTTTAAAAAAACTTGTATTTTCAAGTCAATTCCCCAACACACCCCAAAATGAAATGATCTAGTTATTTAAGCTGTAGTTATGTAAGTAACCGAAACAAAACTATAATTTACATATTTAAAAGTACATTTACTAAATTTTTTGAGTCCCCTTCCTTTTTGCATTAATACTTTTTGGCAAGTGTTTATGGCCAGTGCTATACTCAGCACCTAGTAAGAATTTTACTTAAAAAATTTTTACTTAAATAGGAAATTGTTACTTAAGTAAAATTTAAGTCTAAAATCCTACTAAGTGCTGATTAGATTTCTGGCCCTTAGTAGTAATCCAAGTGTAGAACTTGTTTTGAATTTAAAATTCGTGTTAAAATTAAAAAATATTATGTATTTTTTTTTTAATTATACAATTCTGATTTGAAAGTCAAAACTTGTACACCATTAGTTTGTAATGTATTTTGTTTTATACTAAAATTTTGTTATCCTTTTTAATGAATCTTTTTTAGTCGATTCAGAATCTGAACTTTAGATGAAAGCTTTTGGTAAAAAGAAAGAAAATATAAAACAAAAAACAAGCACGCTAAGGCGTTATTAACAAAAAATTTAAATATTGTTTCGATATTAGTCATTTGTAGTTTTTTTACATACACCACTTTTTAATATTTTTTGCTTTGAGCTTCTGTCTTCTAGATATGTAATGTGTATGTATTTTAAATTTATAACGTTTATAACATTATTATTTTTTATTTTACTGAATATGATTTAAATATGTTGCTTTTTATGTTTTAAATATGAATATTCACTCTCTTAACAAATAGATTTTGGTTTAATATTTTTAGAATACATTTCAAAAAAATGAAAAAACTTTTTTAATAAATAATAATTAATTACAAAAATATGGAGTGTTAGCAATAATATATAAGTGACTAAATAAACAAATGTAAAATAAAGCATAAACTTGTGTGAAATAATTGAAAATAAAATGTATCTTTAAAAACATCATTGAATATTTTTCAAGGCCGGCAACCGAAACGAAAAACGGTATTGGTATAGCTCTTTTGTTTGTTTCGGTATTGGTATCTGTAGCGGTATATTTACGAAATTTCCACCTTTACGAGTACATCCTCCTCACTTGAAAATTGTAATTGTAATTTCGAACCATTTGCAGGCTAAAAAAAAACCCCAAAATTCATCATTTTTTTTAAAGAGAAGCAACACTCAGGAAATTCTTCCTATTAATTAACGTGTTGCTTCCTTTGGAAAGGGGATTGTGTTGTCATTGAATATTAGAACATTTGTTGCGCGCCATCTGATGAAGAGTTGGCGAACTTTGTTTAAGCTTTTTAGTTCATAGCCCTGTTATGTTATTTTACTTCGGTGGGGTTAAGTGCTATGGGGACACCGAAGGAGGACGCTGCGATATGTATGATGGATAGAAAAAACTCATACATATTTTTCGTAAATTGATGTTGCCTTGGTTGGGGATCGAGCCCGCAGGTTTATGTGTAACAGTCCAACGCGCTAACCATTACACCACAGCGCCGACACATTTATTAAAAACAAACTAAAACGAGTACCAGTCTGATTTAAAGCCAACTAATGTTTGGATCCGAAATTTGAATGGGTTAAAACAGACTTGTGTCAAAATTTTCTATAAAATCATAAAAGAAGAGAAAATCGATAGGTCCAAATATGGACCGATCCTATCTAGAATCAATAGGCTTTTTCCTTGGGACAATGTGAGTCAACGAACCAAATTTCATTGAAATATCTTCGTATTTGCGACATGCAGCGTGTAACCAAGCCAATTTTGGGGGGACCCTTGTATGGGCACTAGGTCTAAACATGGACCGATTTTAACCAAAATCAATAGGCTTCGTCCTTGGGCCGACATAGGTCTGTATATCAAATTTCATTGAAATATCTTCGTATTTGCGACCTGCAGCATTTAAACAAGCCAATTTTGGGGTGTACTCTTATATGGGCACTAGGTCTAAACATGGACCGATTCCAACCAAAATCACTAGGCGTCGTCCTTGGGCCGAAGTAAGTCGGTGTTCAAAATTGCATCAAAATATCTTAATATTTGCGACCTGTAGAGTGCGCACAAGAATGCATGGACAGACGGACATCGTTAAATCGAAATAAAAAGTGGTTCTGAGCCGATCGGTATACTATAAGGTGGCTCTAGGACCAATATTTTTTGGTGTTACAAACATCAGCACAAACTTATAATACCCTCTCCACGTAGTGGTGTAGGGCATAATTAATTCCAAAGACGTTTTCCTCATTCCCTTTGACCGCTAAATAACAAAAAAATAAAGTAATAATATTAGAACAAAAATTTACCCATCCCTCCATGCCCCTAAGTTAAAAATATTTACCTATACCCTAGAGTTGTCAAGTATTCAACCGGTTCGAATAACCGGTTGCTCCGGTTTTGTAAATAATCATTTTGTATAGCTATATGTACACTCAAAAAATAAAGTCAGCAAAAAATGTTGCTGTGTCAACAAATTTTTAGTCAGGAGCGTGCTTGCAAAAAAGTTGGTAATTTCAGCAAAAGGTTTGCTGAAAATCAGCGAGCTGATTTTTACCAAAAAAATAGTAATCTTCAGCAAAAGTTTTGTTTTAGTTTTTGTTTTCATATATTATTTTCTTATTTTTAAATTTTATTTTTTTATTTTTATTTAAATTTTTAAAATTATTTATTTCCCAGGTGAAAATGTTCATATATGGTCATATATGGCAAAATATATGGGTTCGGATCCGAAATTTGAGGGTATATGACCATATATGGAGATATATGAATGTTCACATAAATTTTTATTATAATTCTATTCATACGTTACTGACAAATTTGTACATTTGAATGAAATTCAGAAATTATGAAATTTTTAATGGACATAAACATTTTACTTCAAGTTTAAAAATTATTTTATGACTGTTTTTTGATTATTTAATGATTGTTTATACACTAATAGAAAAAAGTGTGTAAAAATTTTAGTTAAAGCTACTAAAAATTAGTTCAAAATGAAAAACTGCTGAATTAGCAGAGTAGTTTTGCTAAATATAAATAAAATAGGAACAACAAAAATAAAACTGTTTAATATATTTACAAAATTTGAGTTATAATTGAGCTAAGTTTCAGTGATTAGAAAATAAAATTGAATTGTAGTAGTAGACAAAAAACATCACATAAAATTTTAAATTTTCAAAGTTCCTTTTTCGTTTTTTGTTTTTAATGGAAATACAAATCTAGCCTTCTGAAATCAACAGTTTAATATTTTTGGCAAATATTTCTGTTGATTGCAATGCAAATAGCAGTTTATAATGCTATTTGCATTGAACAAAATTTAACAAAATTTTTTTTTAGATACAACAGTTTGTTTTAGCCATTTTTAGTTTACTAATATTTTGAAAAATTTTCTGCAGATTTTCTAAATTTCCCAGGTGAAAATGTTCATATATGGTCATATATGGCAACATATATGGGTTCATATATGGGTTCGGATCCGAAATTTGAGGGTATATGGCCATATATGGAGATATATGAATGTTCATATAAATTTTTTTTTTAAATATTGTTTTTTTTATTCAAATTAAATGTAATTTGTACATTTGAATGAAATTGAGAAATTATGAAATTTTTAATGGACATAAACATTTTACTTCAAGTTTAGAAATTATTTTATGACTGTTTTTTGATTATTTAATGATTGTTTATACACTAATAGAAAAAAGTGTTTAAAAATTTTAGTTAAAGCTACTAAAAATTAGTTCAAAATGAAAAACTGCTGCATTAGCAGAGTATTTTTGCTAAATATAAAATAAAACTGTTTAATATATTTGCAAAATTTGAGTTATAATTGAGCTAAATTTCAGTGATTAGAAAATAAAATTAAATTGTAGTAGTAGACAAAAAACATCACATAAAATTTAAAATTTTCAAAGTTCCTTTTTCGTTTTTTGTTTTTAACGGAAATACAAATCTAGCCTTCTGAAATCAACAGTTTAATATTTTTGGCAAATATTTCTGTTGGTTTTATAAACTGCCATTTGCATTGAACAAAATTTAACAAACATTTTTTTAGATACAACAGTTTGTTTTAGCCATTTTTAGTTTACTAATATTTTGCAAAATTTTCTGCAGATTTTATAAATTTAGCAGTTTTATTTTTGCTGTTTTTATCTTACTGCAACATTTCCAATTGTATTTCAAAATTTATCATTTTATTTCAGAAGTGATCAATTGTTTTTCAGATTTATCAAACTGAAAATTGTATTTCAGAAATTTATTAATTGTATTTCAGAAATTCGCAATTGCATTTCAGAAATTATCAAATGTATTTTACAAATAATCAATTGTGTTTCAGAAACTTGCAATTGTATTTTAGAAATTGCCAATTGTATTTAAGAAATTATCAAATGTATTGTATTTCAATATTTTTTGAATCCGCTCACGTAATTACCCCCATGATAAAAAAAAATTAAAACATTACCCATGGAATAATATATGAATTCATATATGAAGATATATGGAATATATGAACCAATAAATGCAGTATACTATCATATATGGATTCATACATTTGAATGTATTTACCCATATATGCTTCCATACATAATATTTATGTTCATATATGATCATACATTAAACCATATATGCTCATACATGAAACCATATATGACAATATATGAACATATATGAACATTTTCACCTGGGTTGTCATTTTCATTTTCTATTTCATTTTTTATTTTAATTTTTTATTTTCATTTTATTATTTTCTTAGATTTTTAAAGTTATTGTGATAAAAAATAGTTGTGATTTCAAATTATCCATTTTATTTTAATTTTTTTTTTTAACTTTTTTTTCAATTATGGTATTATACTTTACAAATTTGTTCTTTTTATTATTATCATTTTTAATATTTTTTATTTTAAATTCAATTTTTATTTTTATATAAATTGTCACATTTAAACATATGTAGTCAAATTAAGTTCTATGCTGTAATTCATAAGATGTAATCTTGTAGCATAGAAAATCAATTAAATAAATCAAATCAAATCAAAAGTTTTGCTAACATTTAGTCGACTGCAAATGAAAACGAGTAAAAAGGTTATGCCGACTATACAAAACCTACACCAGTCTGGGTAAAAGCCAACTAATGTTTGGATCCGAAATTCGAATGGGTTAAAATGGGGCTTGCGTCAAAATTTTCTATAATGTGAGTCAGCGCACCAAATTTCATTAAAATATTTTAAGATTTGCGATCTGCAGTTTGTAACCAAGCCAATTTTGGGGGGACCCTTATATCGGCACTAGGTCTAAACATCGACCGATGTTCTCCAAAATCAATAGGCTTCGTCCTTGGGCCAAAATAGGTCTGTGTACCAAATTTCATCAAAATATCTTAATATTTGCGACCTGCAGCGTATAAACAATATAATTTTGGGGGGACGCTTATATGGGCACTAGGTCTAAACATAGACCGATGTTCACAAAATCAATAGGCTTCGTCCTTGGGCCAACATTGGTCTGTGTACCAAATTTCATCAAAATATCTTAATATTTGCGACCTGCAGCGTATAAACAATATAATTTTAGGGGGACGCTTATATGGGCACTAGGTCTAAACATAGACCGATGTTCACCAAAATCAGTAGGCGTCGTCCTTGGGCCGACATAGGTCGCTGTACCAAGTTTCATCAAAATATCTTAATATTTGCGACCTGTAGAGTGCGCACAAGAATGCATGGACGGACATACAGAGGGATATCGTTAAATCGAAATAAAAAAAATTCTGAGCCGATCGGTATACTATAAGGTGGGTCTAGGACCAATATTTTTTGGTGTCCCGGGTAAAAATCTTAATATGATGTCATATATAATTATATCTTATTTGATAAGTCCCCATATACAACGACATACAACTTGATCCGAAAAATTGGTCATCTACTTGTGTCTAATTATATCAAATAAGATATAATTTGATACAGTTTGATCCGAGATTTGTCCATATGCAGCACATCAAATTACATCTAATTCGATATAAAAATATCTGATTTTATATAACATTGTCTAATAGTAACCCAAGTAAAAAAAATCATATGGAGCCATATGAAGTTATATTTAATTATATATAATCTTTTATGTAATTAGATATAATTATATCCGAAAAATGAGAACATCTTATTGTATCGAATTGTATACAATTGTATACAATTTGGTACAATTTGATACAATTTTATGCAATTCGATACAATTGTATCCGAATTTTGTCCTCATCCAATTACATCAAATTATATCTTTTTGTATAAAATTATATAAAATGTTATAAAAGTGGACTTAGTTTGATACAATTATATCTAAATATTGACCTTATACTTTTGATCATATTATATAAGACCACATCTAACAATATACACAAATTATTTTTTTAAATAAAAAAGATATGCAATATCTGGAGATCAGACCTGGGGGATTTCAATTACAATTGCAAATAAATGTAATTGAAATTAAAAAAAAAACACAATTACATTTCATGTAACTGTAATTGAAAATTTTCAATTACAAGTAATTGTAATTGAAAGTGATTTCAATTACAAATTTCAATTACATTTAGAATTAAAGTGTTTTTTGTTAAAAGTTTGTAGAAAAAACTGACTGGGATAGGTTGGATAGGCGTGGATAAGTATAAAAAGAATACGTCATGTTGGGCTGACCCCTCACTTGTGCTTTTTGTCATTATTTCTTTTCCGAACAAATGTAATTGTAATTGAATGTATAATTGCAAATTTTCAATTACAAATTACTTGTAATTGTGTAATTGCATGTGTTATTAATTTCCAAATATAATGATTAACCCAAAGGCCTGCTGGAGATCCTATAATTTCGATAAATCTTCCATTACTTTTATCCAGATTTACCATGACAGTGCATTAAACATGAACAAAATTTTCTTTATTTTTAGTAATTTTAAAATAACAAGACTGAAATGTTAAAGTTAATAGGATCATGTTATACAACCAAGATATAAGAAAAATAGTAAAAAAAATAGTAAAATATTACAAAATAGTAAAAATTACTAAAAATATATGATGCAAAAAATAAACTCACACACGAATCATGCACGGGTTATATATTCTTATTCACGCTCACGCACGAATCACTTGAGTATAGTAATTATTACTCACGATCGCGTGTTATTCACAGAGATGTTCGTGACTCACGAACATTTCTAGTCACGCGCCAATCCCTAGTAATTACTAAATTTAAAACTAGTTCAAAATCATTGTTAACATAGAACCACGTATAATATAATACGGTTTTATATGGACCTTATATATTTTTATATAAAATCACTTTGAAATAATTGCTTATGTGGGATGATATATAATTATAGATGATTTTATAAAGAACGTTATATTGTTATATATTAAAGAAATCATGAAATATTGTAGATATGGAACGGTATTAAGTTATATATGGGTTCTTATTCGTCAATATATAATCATATCTAACACAAATTATGAAATATTTCTTATATGGCTCCACATATAGTTTTATATTATTATGTATAGTGTCATACTAAATTATATATAAACGTATATGTAATTACATCTGTAATATGTTACTTTATGTATTTATATATAGCACATGCAATTATATGTAGGCCAGTATGTAATAATATAAAATCACGTATGTCTCCATATTAAAACCTTTGAGGAAAAAATATCTAACATATGACTATATAAAAGTATATCTGCTTGAATTTAAAATCATATCTGGCCATATGTTACTATAAGTTACTATATGCAATTACATAAAATAATATATGATTATATCAAAACTTTTTTACTCGGGAAGTATACTTTTTTAAATTGATATTGAAATTTCTGTAGCTTGAACAATTTTAAAGTCCCAAATTTTATAACATAAAATAAAAATTTTAATGCTTTTGTCTTCTAAATCGTACCCATCATTTTTTAATATAAATTTTATATGCAAAAAAATCACGTGAAAATTATTTAGCTGTGGAGAAATTAACTCGTAATTTATATTAATTTGTATGAGACCATATAGAAAGTTATATAAAATTACAAGAATATATTTTTAGTATGACGATAC
This sequence comes from Leucophora obtusa, assembly GCA_949987735.1. NCBI lineage: Eukaryota > Metazoa > Arthropoda > Insecta > Diptera > Anthomyiidae > Leucophora > Leucophora obtusa. The sequence continues at coordinate 300,848,388 of OX465295.1, read as the reverse complement.
ATACAGTGTTATATAACTTAGTATCGAACCATATATAATCATATCGGTCACTACATATATTTTGATTAGTTTTATATGGCTTATGTAGTTATATATGGAGTCAGATGTGGGGATATGTAATAACATCAATTACCGTACAAAAAATTCATTGAAAAAATAATATCAGATGTAGTTGTATATAATGATATGTGTCTTAATGTGACTCCATTCACTGTCAGATATAACCCAATCACATTATATATAACAATATATAAGTATTTTTACTCGGGGTTACAAACATCAGCACAAACTTATAATACCCTGACCACATAGTGGTGTAGGGTATAAAAATCCTTGCTAAAATCACTAAACTTTTTGCTGAATAATAGTAGACTGAAAACAACTCAAAAAACTTGTAGCGAAATTTTACTTTAGTTAATTTATTTGCTGAAAATTTAAATATAGAATATGTGTAGAGTTGTTTTTCTTTTTTTGTCATTTCCGTTTCCAGACAAGCTGCGACATCTACATCTTGTATATCTGGTTGTCGCCCACGGTATGCATGCTATCAGCACAATTTTTGTAGCAAAATAAATTAGTAAAACATTATTTCAAAATTAGTTTTATGCTAAAAAAATATAACTAAAATTTTTGCTGAAAACGGAATTTCAGCAAACAAATTGCTGAAAACTAGTACACTTGATATACAAGACGTTTTACTAATTTTTCTACTAACTTATTTTTTTGAGTGTATGTATATTAGACCACCCATGAAATGTATGAGATTTTCAAAACTGCTTTTTTGTTCGCTCCACCGGCAGTTTCCGATAGCTTGGGCATAAAAAATAATATGTGTACAAAAATTGGATCTCTCGGGGGTATACAGGCCAGTCAGTTTGAACTTTTGACCCTAAAAATTACCTAAAAACACTTCAAAGCTTTTTTGCGCCATAACTCGTGGCCTTCTCCGATAAAAGGGACCTAGTGTGTCAAAAAACGGGTTTGGACTTAAGAGTGGATTCTGGTACCTAAAAGGGTGTAGAATAAGATGAAATGAGTTAGATTTCTGAAAAAAATTTATTTACCCCATAAAAACGTACCCAACTGAAGGTGTGTTCGTTTTGTGTGTGGTAACAAAAAAGAAGCACTTGCAAAGCACTAAAAGGGTGAATTCCCAGCACTTGTTTTCCTAAACATTATTTTGTTTTTGAAAAAGAAACTCCAAAAGATTGAATATTTAAATAATTTTTGACTGCACAATATAATAACTCCAAGAATCGTCTATTTTTAGAGTAATTTAAAATTCTTCAGTGATGAGGGCTCATAATTTGGTGGCAGGGAAAACACTTGATTTTTATGTTTCTTGGTGCTGTCTCAATACTTTGCAAAGCATTAAATAGATCGGTGTTATCATTTGGGTGTCAGGAAAGCACTTTAATTTTTTTATTTGAGCGTTGGCAAAGCATTTGATTTTTATGTTTATGGGTGCTTTCCCAGGGCTTGGTAAAGCATTGGCAACACCGTGGAACGGTGTTATCATTTGGGCGTTGGGAAAGCGCTGTTAACAAGCACTCATACCACCCATTTCGGCCCCTTTTTAATTTTCTACCTGGGGCGTTATGAAACTTTACATGCGTTCTTCTCAAAACTTCATATTCACACACTACACTCAACCAAAAAAGTCTGTAATGGCTACTGAAAATTTTGCTGTTATTACGGGAAATTTAACTGTTTTGAGGCCAGCGGTATTTTTTGCTAATTTTAGCAACACATGTCTGCTGATCTGTAGTACAATAAAATTAGTAGAAAAAATTAGTAGCCGCTACTAAATTTTAGTAAAATTTATGTAAAAAGCAATTCAAAATCGAGTTGCTAAATTCAGTTAAAAAACTTACTAAATATCATAATTTTAGTACAATGAAATTAGTATAGATAATTAGTTGCAGCTACTAAATTTCAGCAAATTGCTGTAAACTGTAATTTAAAATCAATCTGCTGAAATTAGCAAAAAAGTGTACTAAAAAAATAAAAAACTGTAAAATCTTAAAAAAAATAATAATTTTTTTTTCTTCCTATTGTAACAAGCGTATAATTACTTCATCGTACTTGAAATTTGTAGTCAAATTGCAAACGGTTCTCCAGTTATTACCTTTTTATGCATTGGAGATGCAATAAAATTTTCTGGGTGTTATTTCCAAGCTAAGAATACGTATATCAATAGTAACAAATATAAACTAAACAAAAATTGTAAAAAATCAACGAATTCTTGTAAATAAAATTTTTTAAATTATTATATTCTTCTGTTAAATTTAGCACTCGGTTTTGAAAAATTAGTAAAATGTTTTGCTGAAATCAGCAGCGAAAATTAGTAAAATAATCCGTAATTTGTAATAAGAGAATATCAAAAATGATTACTAAAAATAAAAATTGTACTTAAAATCAGTATAAAAATAGTATAGTGCGATTGGAAACTGTTTACAAATTTTTTTATCAGAGTGTACTGATAAATTTGAAATTTGTATAGGATTTGACAATCGAAAACAAAATAAATTGGAATACTACTATAGTTTTGGGTTCAGTATGAATGAGGTATTATAAATATTCAAAAATGTCGAATTATTCGACGCGAAAAAACCGGTTTCTCGAATAATTCGTAAACCGCCCTTTTTCAAAAGCCGGTTTAAAAAACCCGGAAATATAGAAAAAACCGGTTTATCGAATAATTCGGAAACCGGTTTTGACAACTTTACTATACCTCCTCTTCTTTAAACCTATCCGCCAATCAAAAACCCTTTTCTACACCACCGCACATCCAAATATCATAAACAATGGTAGCATTCGGCAGAGAAACCTTAAACTTATATCGGTGACTTGTAGCGCTTTGTGTTTACTTACTCTGCTGAACGATGTTTTGTTTGTTTTGTTTTTAATACACTTTTTCTATAGTTTCCTTTTATTTTTTTAAAATTTTTGTTTTCGAATTGTATTTGTATGTTTTTATTCGTCATTCTTACAAAACAATTTTTATTGTAAATGAACAACAACAAATGTATCACTTATTGATCAAAAGTATCAAACATTTTTTACGCTACCAAAATATGACAGCGCTACCTGAGCGCTCAGACTGAGCGGTTAGTGATCAGGTCGTTCAGCACATAGTTGTACAACATTTTTAGAACTGTTGACTATTAAATTGTATCTGCCGAACGCACCCAATAACATGCAGTCCCACCAAAAAATACCTGACCAAGATCCGTAAAAGCACCTATACTGTTCGGCACGAATGCGTTCAAATTGAGGTGAAAAACGCATTTTTTAACATTGGCTTGTCATACACACAAAAAAATATTAGCTTAAATCATCTAATTAAAGAATTGTTTAAAATAAAATTGTTTTTAAATACATATTTAATTGAATCAATTAAATTTTTGAATTCTTTAATTGATTCAATTAATCGTACATAATTTTTAGTAATTGATAGTATCATTTGCGTGGTAGGTGCAAAAACAGAGAAAATAGTAATTGTGTGGAACAATTTGATAATTAAACCTAGTTTTTACTTTTTTGTGTGTAGGAGAGAAGGTGTTTATTTGTGTATTCGGCCAAAATTTAGCAGAATACCGAACTTTTCAAGAGCATTCGGCTTCGGAGTTCGGCCAAAAATTGATGTTCGGCTAAATTTTGGCCGAATACCGAACTTTTCAATAAATCAATATTTTGCAACATTTAGCTCTTTAATTTTGTATAGTACTTATAAATATGCACTCACGCAGAAAAAAAACAGGTGGAACTTTATCTAAGTGCTATGTAATTATACAACTACATAAGTTCGAAGTAAGTTTTACAAATTTCTAGCAAAATATATGTAATTTTTCGGATATTTTCCACTACACATGTATATATTTTGCAAGGATTGTATATATTTTACAAAAAAATGTGCATATTTTACTAGAACTTTGTAAAACTAACTTGAAAATTATGTAGTTGTATAATTACATAGCTCTTAGGCAATATTCCCCCTGTTGTTTTCTGCGTGCATATTCAACTTAATTTTTACTTAAAGAGCAAAAAATACAACTTTTTTAGGTTTTTGCAATTTAGAAATTGGTTTCCGTATTTTTGAATTTGAAAAAGTTGCATGAAATCGTATTTTTATTCAAACACAAAAGTATTCGGTTTCGGCCGAACTTAGTAATTTTGGGCGAAGTTCGGCCTTAAAAACGTGAGTTCGGTCGGACACTAATGTTTATGCTACTTTAAGTCTGTTTTACACGTCATGAGTATTTAGATGTTCTTTTTTAGATAGGAAAACAATTGATTTTTTTTACTGTTTAGGGAGAAATGAAAAGTAACTTCTTGTGAATGCATTCAAATATATATTTCAGAAGTGACATACTTTAAAAGCGATTAAAAATTGTTTTATATACTGAAAATAAATTAATTCTTCCTGTGTTTAAGGAGAGAGGAAAAGTAACTTATTGTGAATGCATTCAAATATATGTATGTATATTTTAAGAAATTATATTTATCACATGCTTTAAACCCAATTGAAAAAATGTAATAATTCTAAAAAATTAAAATAAATTTCATTCCGTACAACTAAATCGAAATAAAGCTAAAGTATAGCCTGATTGTAATTAATTTTAAATCAGACCAGAAAAAGGTTTCGTTCGTTTTTGTTACGAAGGATTTTGGTTAGCCATTTTAGTGTTATTTAAAATAAAATAAATAATACGAAATTCAATTTTTTTCAAATAGATCGCTATTTAAAAGTTATATAGTCAGCTTTAATTCATTAATTGTGAAGTTGGTAGAATATTAAAAGAAATTTAAATGCTTTCCATCATTAATATTATAGTAGCAACATGAAAAGTTTTCTTTTGGAACAATCTGTTACATATCTGTGGCACTACTGTCAACTTAAAACCCTTCAACACTTGTTTTCTATAATCCGCTGCTGAATAAGCTTCGTTTCAGTCCAATTACTTTGTCGAGATACACCTGCCTATTTAAAAGAAATGTTTTATTTACTTAATAATAATAAAAATTAATAACTAGCTTTAAACTTTTCTAAAATAAATTTTAGCAAACAATACAAAAAAGGATGTTTAATTTATAAAATTAAATCCAGTAGAACTTGTTTAATACGAACTCGGAAAAAACGAATGCTCGGTTAATACGAACTAAATTAAAAGTCCCGATGTTTTGGCAACAATTTCAATATAAAAAACATCTGTTAATACAAACTCGCTTTAGACGAATCCTCGGTTAAAACGAACTGTTTCTGATGGTCCCATAAACAAAGTTTCATATAATTGTCCATTTTTAATGCGAACTTTACAAAATTTGACAATTTTTTCTATAATTTTTTTTGTATTTTGACAAATTTTAAACCGATCACTCAGATATTTTTTCTTAAATATGTATATTGCAAACAATTTATTTAGGAAACCAAATAAAAGAATTGCATAATTTTTTAAATTGTTTTAAGGAATTTTAAATATTTTGTGGATAATTAGAAAAATTTTAGTAAGTTTTAATCCCTTTAATACGAACCTCGCTTATAACGAACTAATTTGTCAGGTCCCCCAGAGATCGTCTTAAGCGAGTTTTACTGTATTTTTAATCGTATGAAAAGTAATATCGAATCCAAGTCATTTAAAATAGGTTTATTGGAAGTAAGAAATCAGCATATATACATAGCTATTTTATACTCAGTGAAAAAGGCATTCTTGTAGAATAAATTTGGTTTTTTTTTGGGGTAATATGTGCTCCCATAGGCGTAGATAGGCCGGTCTGGAGGGGGGGGCCCAGGTTTTTTTTTAACATTTACTTGAAATAAAAATTCTTATCCATTTCTGACTCAACTTTCTTATGAAAGTAAATCGTCAGGGCGAGAAATGTTGTAAAAATCGTGTTTTGTATACATAAAGTCATTATTAAAAATCGGAAAGTTTTTATTACAAAGTTTTTAAACATGAATTTATTATTTATTTCACCGCTTTCAATATTATTTTTGTTAAGTAGGCTATAGTAATATTATCTTAAAAGTAGTTTTAATATCAAGTCTGTTCGGGTACTCAACATTGGGATCCCGCAGGATCCCAATTTTACCAAAAAGCGTTTTCTTACTGCACAATTGGGTAAATGAGAGCTGTCATGAGAGAGTAATATTCTTGTTCTTCTTGCCCGAAGAAGCCCAAACTTTTTTTTCGTTTAAAGGCTGAGTTACCCAACCGTAAACGTATCTGTAACGAATCAGCTGTTTCGATACCACAAGAAAAAATGTATACGAATGGTTACTAACACGTAAATATAAACGTACTAGCCGGATAATTCTGTTGAAATCAGAATTTTCTATTCGGCATCGAAACAGCTGAATGATTTTAGTCGGAAAAAATATTAAATGAATAAAGAAAATTGATTCAAACAACAAATAAGGAATAAAAATTAACAAATAAATGGAAAAATTTAGAATAAAATATAAAACCACATGAAATAGATGCTAAATAGTAATGTCGTTTACGATAATCTATAAGTGTACTTTTTAGCTACGGCACGGTACAGTTACAGCACATTTACGTTTACGGTCCCATAATCCGCCCTTAAGTTTGGGTAAATTGTTTTTATCAGCTGTTATATCATCTGTTGGATTCAACTAGTTCAATTGAACTATTCACTTATTTGAACCAAATACCTAGTTCACAACTAATAGCTCTTTTATTTCAATCGCTCATTTTATTCATTCAGAAAAATATGTGTATCATTTACAAAAATTAGCGTAAAAGTTGCAAAGGCATATCGGTAATGTTACAACTACTGTTTCCAATTATTCGACATAGGCGGTTAACCGGTTATTGCATTATTCGAAAAATCACTAAAATTGATTAACCGGTTATTCGGGTCGGTTATTCGAGAAAATTGGCGATTAATCGATTAATCGTTTAAAGCAAAATTAATGTATTTCCTTAACTTTTTATCAACAAAGACACTAACAGCTTCCTGTTTTTGTTAAATATCAACATGACATATGAACACGATGTATTTAAAAAAAAATTCAAATTAAAAAGCACATCTACACGAGAGAGAAATGCTAGAGATAAAACAAAAATCACCTCTAATTAGCTCTATTTTGAATGAGTTTAGCTATTTTGTAGTGTTTTTGCTCCATCTCTAGCAGTTTTCTCTCGCGTGTAAATGTACCTTAAGGTTGAAAGTTTCGGAATCTGAGATTATCTAAATTGAAACATTTCTTATACACCGAAAATATTCTGTAGTCCTTTAGTTGAAAAATTTCTTTAATATAATTAATTTAATTTATAATCGTTAGCAACTAAGGTTTTAGTTGACAGTTACAATATTTGTTATAGTTGAAGTAAATACTACTAATAATTTAAAATTGTCGAGAATTAGAAAACAAAACAAAACGAGTTTGTAAAATTCCAATAATATTTTTCAAAATTATTGTTTTTATTTTTATGTTCGTTAGATAATTGTTAATCGACTATTCTTCCTATAAATCAGCTCTAGATAATGGTAAGCATTTTTCATTTGTCTTATTTGTAAAATATTTTTAGATTGTTTTTATATTTTGCAGATTTAACATTCAGTAAAGATCGAAATTGGAAAAGAAAAGGCGACGATAACGTCAAAGTATGTGTGGATAAGAACTAACTCATTACTAAACTACACGTGTATGTGCATATAAATAAAAAGTTTCAAAAAAGCTGTTATATGTTTTTATTTTAAAATTAAGATCAATTAACTTGATATATAGTATCTAGCAACCATTTTGAAATCGGAAATAGTTGATTTCTACCAAATTTCAAATTTAGTTTAGCTTATCGTTGTAAGTAGCTCCATTCGTAGTTGATTGTTAACACTCCAAAAAACTTAGTTGATAACAATTAAATCAGTTCAACCATATATTAGTTAGAGGTATTTCACCTGTAGGATAGTTGAAATTTTCGTTATAATCAACTAAGGAATATTTTGGGTATACTAATAGATAAATTTATTTAAAAATATAGCTGAAGCTATCAAAAATTAGTTAAAAATGGCAAAAAAAAAAACTGCTGAAACTAGATTTTTTTTTCTAAAAATTAGTAAGTTAAAAACAGCATAACCTAAAGGTAGATTTTCTATTTCTTTACGAAATTTTTTTTTAATCTGTAAAACTTTGGATACAAAATTTCTTTAAATGCAAATTTAATGAATACTACAATAAATATAATATTGCATTTAAAAAAATTATTGTCCAAAGTTCTTCCTCCTCCTCTGAAGAAATAAAAAAAAAGATTTAGTTCCATTTGAGTAAAATATTAATTAATTCAAAATATCAATTTACTCTACAAAAATTTGCAAAAAAAAAATGTTATGAATAGTAGAGTTAGTAGACTTAAGAATATCATAAACAGTTGTTAAATTTCTCAGTCTTTTTTCCGTTTTTAAGGGCCATTGACAATAAACAAAATTATCCAAAGTTTGAGCTAACATACGCACAGGGATCTTTATTATTCCAGTTTTAATGCAAATTTCCACTAAACTAATGAAGTTTTCTTAACAAAATGAATGGAAAGCTTCATAAAAATTTTCAATGTACGAACTTCAGCGAAACTTTAAAAGGATTTAACTTTATACATTTATAAAATATATAAAAAACAGCAATAACTCAATAACACTTTCACAGCCTTTTATTCTAACTAATATAAAACAACAACAATACATTGGAATGTGTTAAGAAGAAAAATATAAAATATAACCAACTTAACTTTCTATGTGTTCTGTGTTGTAAAAGTGAGATTTCGTTTCCATTGCTATTTTGTTCACTTTTTTTCCGTCACGATTTAAGATTCCTTTTCCATTTGTATTGTGCTTATTCTCTAATTTTGATTTTTTAGCTTTAATTTTGTGTTAACTTTAGGTTATTTCGTTATTATTAATGTCACAAATGCGAATAAAAATTTAATTTCAGGGAAACGGTTACGGGTTCCCTTGTATTCTACACCTTTTTCAATTTTATTTCAGAAAATTCCTAATATATTTCATAATTGTTTAAAAATGTTTTAAAATTCTCCAAAAATGTTTTTAAATTGTCCAAAAATGTTTCAAAATTATCCAAAATTTTTTTAAATTTTTCCAAAAATGTTTTAAATTTGTCCAAAATTCATTCAAAATTGTCCAAACACTGTTTAAAATTGTATAAAAACGTTTCAAAATTCATTTCAAAATTATACGAATATATCAATCACATCGAACTAGAGGCTGAATAATATCTGCCCTCACTAATTATACAAATATATTTTAAAATATGTATTACAAATATATTTTAAAATATTTTATTTGTATTTAAGAAAAATCTATTTGTATTTGAAAATTGTCCAAATACATTTCAAAATCATTCATTTGTATTTAAAAATTTTAAATCTGTATTTCAAAATTGTCAAAATGCATTTCAAATAATTCCATTTGTATTTCAAAATTTTCTATATGTATTTCAGAAATTTCCAAATGAATTTAAAAAGACTCTATTTGTATTCCAAAATTTTCCAAATGTATTTAATAAAATTCTAATTGCATTTCAAATTTTTAGAAATCTATTTCAGAAATTTATATTTTTATTTTAAAAGCATCTTTACTAACGTACATGTCTCATAATTCCTATAAAATTTTCATTACGAAAGAGAAAACAGGCATGTTTGTAAAAATGCTTTTAAAATAAAATAGAAATTTCTGAAATACATTTAGAAAAATTTGAAATGCAATTAGAATTTTATTAAACAAAGATGATCATTAATGACTCAGAAATTAGCTCCAAAAACATAAACATTTTTCAACTTTTTCCTGTGAAAGTGGTCCGTCCAAAAGAGCCCCCCGTGTACTCAGAAATGACTCAGAAAAAAGAACATATAAAATCGAAATTTTCCTCATAAATTTAAATAATTTTGGAATCTTCTTTGAGTCCTAAAAATGAACCCTCATTTTGAGACAGCTTTTTAGATTGTAAAGACAACTTTTTGGATTGTTTTCTGAGGGTTCATATTTTCCACCAAAAAAAGAGTGTTTTCAAAAAAAAAATAATCATTTCTATGATCTATTTAAGAATCTTATTTATGAGCCCTCCGAAATTGCTGGCTGGGATATTAAATTTTACATGTCGATATAGCTCAGATGGTAGAGCTATTGACTAACAATCTGTAGACCCAAGTTCGATTCCCGCACCAGCAATTTTTATTTAAAAAAAAATACAATAAAAAATATTTTTTAATATAATTTATTTTTTTGAAAATCTAATTTTAGACTCATTATTTTTGTCAGTACTGGTAAGCACATAGGTAACGATATATTTTTTGATTTTTCGTACGCTGGTGTGTAACCATAACTCATTATTTTTCGCGACATCGCCATATAAAGGTAATAAGAAATGTAATAACAAAAGTAACTAGTTACCATTACCAAGTATGTAGTTACATAACCACATATCTGGTAATGATTTTCTACACTGGGATACTTTATTTTGTAAAATAAATTGAAAATCTCCCAATATGAAATTAATATTCAACAATTTTTCAGCAAAAATTTCAGCTAATTTCAGCAAAATAGAATATTATATGCATTTAACTAAATTTAACTTAAAAATAACAAAAAATTTATAGAAGTAATAGCTGTTCCTTTATGTGTGTTTTCTACCAATATTCAGATAATTTTTTGCTGATATGAGAAGGGTAAGTTGTCATTTAAAACGTACCAAAATATCACCCAAATATAGCTAAAGTTTTTTAAATTTAACAGTTTTATTTTTTCTGTTTTTATATAACTAAAATTTACTTCCCAGCCAGTAATTTCGGAGCGCTCATAAATAAGATTATTAAATAGCTCATAGAAATGATTATTGTTTTTTTGAAAACACTCTTTTTTTTGTAGAAAATATGAACCCTCAGAAAACAATCCGAAAAGTTGTCTCTACAATCTAAAAAGCTGTCTCAAAATGAGGGTTCATTTTTCGGACTCAAAGAAGATTCCAAAATTATTTAAATTTATGAGGAAAATTTCGATTTTATACGTTCTTTTTTCTGAGTCATTTCTGAATACACAGGGGGCTCTTTTCGACGGACCACTTTCATAGGAAAAAGTGGAAATGAACCCTCAGAAAACAATCCAAAAAGTTGTCACTACATTCTAATAAGCTGCCCAGCAAACAAAGATGATCATTAATGACTCAGAAATGAGCTCCAAAAACATAAACATTTTTCCACTTTTTCCTATGAAAGTGGTCCGTCCAAAAGAGCCCCCTGTGTACTCAGAAATGACTCAGAAAAAAGAACGTATAAAATCGAAATTTTCTTCATAAATTTAAATAATTTTGGAATCTTCTTTGAGTCCGAAAAATGAACCCTCGTTTTGAAACAGCTTTTTAGATTGTAGAGACAACATTTTGGATTGTTTTCTGAGGGTTCATATTTTCTACAAAAAAAAGAGTGTTTTCAAAAAAACAATAATCATTTCTATGAGCTATTTAATAATCTTATTTATGAAATTTTCTTCATAAATTTAAATAATTTTGGAATCTTCTTTGAGTCCGAAAAATGAACCCTCGTTTTGAAACAGCTTTTTAGATTGTAGAGACAACATTTTGGATTGTTTTCTGATGGTTCATATTTTCTACCAAAAAAAGAGTGTTTTCAAAAAAACAATAATCATTTCTATGAGCCATTTAAAAATCTTATTTATAAGCGCTCCGAATTTGCTGGCTGGGATATTTAAGTTTTTAAGTTAGTTACGTCTTATTGACTTGCTTTTTTCTGAAACAAGAAGACGTAACTTCACTAAAGTCATTTTTAGATGTACAACCAATAACGCCACAAAAATTAAAACATGCATGTTATGTTAGTAAATTTTTGAAGCTTTTTTAAGAAAAATACTTGTTTATATTTTAATTAATTTTTTTTAATCTAAATGTTTATATTTTATTAAAAAAAGAAAAAGAATTTGTTATTCATTTTTAAACTAAAAAAAATACATGTATTTTTATTACAGATATTTAAGGAATTTTAAATGAAAAAAAAATTGCCACAATACGGGTAATTACCCAAATCGCGGGTAATTTTGCCTTCGTGGATAGAGCGCGGGTAATTTCTTTCATGCGTAGTTTTTGGGTAATCGGATAAATTACACAATTAAAAAAGAATTCAATGCATGAATTGGATGATATTTTCAGATTTTTTAGTTAATTGAATAAAGTAAAACTAACTCCGACAGTTTCAATTCAAATGAAGTGAATTTGTTTTCAAGATAATTCATTAAAAAAAATTAGAAGTTCTGCTGTAATTTATTATACACAGAGAAAACCAATTCAATGTGACAACCGAATTTCTTGCCAACTGAATGGTTTGGTGGCAGTAACCGAATTATTGGCTGTTTCAATCAAATGTATTCCTGACATAATTTAAATATATTGTTTCAACTGAAATTCACAAATTTGCCACAAACAAATATATCGGTAGATCCAACCAAACCAATCGGTTGGCAAAAAATTCGGCTGCCACAATGAATCTCTTTTCTCTGTGTAGTCCTTTAATATTTTCTTAAATTTGTGAAAACGTCTGCCAATCACCATTAAAAATTAAAGATTTTCAAATGTGCTATTTTGTAGGAAGGAAAAAGAATTTTATTGAAAAATTTAACAGATTTATTAATCAGTAAAGTATTTCTAAGCGCACATAAATTATGATATTATAATTTTTATATCCTTCACATTTTGAAATCATAATTTATTCTTATTAGAGAACTTTTTAAGTTCCAAAACGACTATTCTCTTTCAAAAATATATATCTTTAACGCCTCTAATTTAGCACATTTTCTCTGAGAAAATAACGCCTCTAAAAATGGGAGAGTTGTATAACCAAAAAAGTTCTCTTCAATAAGTTTTTATATGATGTGGCTCTTGTCCTTCAAAGAGAAATCATTATATGTATAAGCAGTTTAACATAGGGATATAGTCGTGATATTTGTTAATGAAGTCTAATTTTTTTAATACACCATAATCTCCCAGAAAAGGGGGTTTTGGGGTTTCTCATAAACTAATGAAGATAGATAATTGAAATTTGCTTCGTTTTATGACGAAAAGAAAAGTAACCAAAGGATTTTTGGCTATTCGAATGTTTAAGGGGTAAAACGGGGATGAGAAGTTCCAAAAAATCGATTTTCGAACGTCATTTTTGGTGGATAGGAGGGGGAGGGGGCAAACATGTTACATATTTTTTCTAATTTGAGGACCCTTAACAAGAATCTGAAGCCAAAATAACGGTAATATCCGCAAACAAAAAGTCGGTAGTGAAAACGTTAAAATTTTTAAAAAAAATAAGAAAAACTATAAGAGGCAATGCAGAAGAAACTGCCAAAACTAGCAGAATTGGTTTGCTAAATATTAGTAAGATAAAAACAGCAAGAACAAAATTCTAGCTATGTGTTAGTTGACTGAAAATAACAATTCACCCTGCTAAAATTAGCAACAACTTTTGCTTAGTTTTAGTCGACTGAAAACATCATAAATTTTTTATTTTTCATAGCATATGTAGATTTTTTTTAATATGAATAACGACTTAACTCACTGAAATTAGGACTCTACTATTGTTAAGCAATTATTTTTTTTTTTTTTTGTTATTTTAACTGGAAAATTGTTACTTTCATTCAACTAAATTTAACTTAAATATAACTAAAATTTGGAGATATAACAGCATTTTGTTGCTGTTTTTTTGGCTACTAATATTCAGAAAAATGTTTTTCTGAATTAAGCAGGGTAAATTGTCATTTGTATTGTACTAAAATATAACTAACATTTTGTAGATTTTGAATTCCCATTGTGGCAACGCTGCCACAAGCTTACACACTACATTTGTTTGTATGTTTTTCATACAAGAGTGTAGTTACGTCTTTTTGCATTAAGAAATACATGCACTTGTAGTTACGTCCGTTTGAATTTCTTTAATAAAGTCGCCATTTTTGATCGTAGAAGTCTAAAATTTTGTGTGAACATGTAGTTTGATAAAACGAACCATAATCAATAAAAAACTCGATTTCGAATTTTTGTGTAGTTACGTCCGTTTGCATTTAAGGTGACGATATGTAGATTTTTAGCCGGGGTATTATTTTCTTGTTGATTTTTTGTTTTTTTTTTTGGTATGTACTGTATGAATACAAGTGTTATTTTGTGTTAAAAGTGAAAATAAATGAATATATATTTTTTTATCCCTAAATTCATAAACGCTTTGTAAAATTATAGGAGGTTTATTGAACAAATTTTGTATGAAAATGACGTTTTGTAAACCTGCTATAACTTTACAAAGCATTTATGAATTGAGGGGTTAATCTATAGATTTTTTTACGGGATTTTAGTTTATTTTCTCACCTTATTTTAAAGTTATGCTGTTTTTGAAATATTCGGAACACATCTCCCATTTTTGTATGGCAGTAGTTCTTTTTTATGTGGTTTTTTCATCTACCGCATAAAAAAAGACTTAAGTGTATATGAACTATCTGATTAGGTAAAACCAGCCATATCTCAACACTTTTTGAAAGGAACAATTACATAAAAGTACCCGGGGTACTATTTATATGTATGTTTGTGTGTTCGTTGTCAATAACATTTGTAAAAACAGAGATTTATTTTACGTAATTGTTCTTTCAAAAAGTGTTGATTTAAGGCTCATTTAGCCATACGTAACGTGACGAATCAGCTGATTCAATCCAAAATAATGAGTAAAAAAGAAATAGACTGTCAGCTATGCTCTTTTAACTCATTAGATTTTCCATAAGGAGACTCGTCACGTTACGTCGACGTATAGCTAATTCTACCTAAAAGGTAGAATTAGCTATACGTTACGTTACGTATGGCTAAATGAAGCCCAAATTACTTGAACGTAAATGTAACGTGACAAATCAGCTAATTCAACCTGCTTAATGAGAAACACATAGTGCTGAGTACTAGACGTAAACGAGTCGTAACGTGCCGTTCATTTCTGTTGAAAACAGAATTTTTTCTCCGTTTTTACGTGAGAGAGCAAAACAGCATTTTCATACAAAAACTTTTGTTTAAAACGAACACATAAAATATTATATTTGAAAAGTAAACAAATTAAGTAAATAAAAACTAATTTAATGATTGAATGAATCAAATTAGCTAAATCGACTACAAATTATTTTCGATTTAAAATGAAATTGAATCCGATTTTCAGGGATAAAATATAATCCACAATGAATTTTTATGAAAGTTCTTGCTTGTTATTTTATAAAAAAAGTGCAAGTTTTGGTACTATTTTAATCCTTAATAGCACGTTACATATTTTGAGTAACTTAGCAAAAATAAAATACCACGTTACGACTCGTTCTCGTTACATTTACGATCTAGTAACGAGACCTTGAGCCTTTATGGCTGGTTTTACCAAATCAGACAGTTCATATACAGAAGTACAAAATTCTCGCCCCGTTGAATATAATGTCTCGGTTTGTATGATCCAGTCATCATTTTCTTATTGTGGACAACTGAAGAGTTTGGGTGATCCCACGAAACAATTGTATTGTCTATCATGAAAATTATCAACCTTTTTGAAACAAATAAAATCTAATATGACAATATCATATTAGAATTTGGACTTGGGATAGAACAATATTCTAACTAAATATATTGCCTGCAGTTCTAAAAAATAAAACGCAATTGCATTTGAATTATATGATATTTTTAATTTATTTTTTAACTATAGCATATGTATGTAATAAAGAACAAGTCCAAAAACAATTAAATATGTATGAGTTTGGAAGAAAAAACTAAAGAAATAACTTAAAAAGTATACATAATGTGAATTGTACGTACATATTTCATGTATAGGTATAAAGAAAAAACAATTGTATTGTAGCAGAATAAGAAAAATAAACAATTTTTTTTAAATGCCTAAAATAGTTTGTCTTTTTAGTTTTTTTATTTTTAATAGAGACATAATTTACATCTAAATTTATATGTTTTATGTATATAGAAACAAAATTACGAGTTTATTTTTAAATAGGTATAAGCACAAGAGAAAATTTAAGTAAATTTTATTATTATAAAGGAAACTACCATTCAGCATCACCATTGGACTTTTGAAAGACATAATCTTTCCCACCAATATTCATAATACCATCTTTCAAATAAAATTTCCATTTATTACGGGAACGTGTAATCTGAAAACATAGTATTGAAATAAAGATAATTTTTATTGTAGGTATAATTACAAAATACTAAGTATGTAAAATAATGGTGAAACAGACCTTATCATATTGACACACTATAACATTATCGGTGTCAAAAAGATCGCTGGCATCTTCATCGGTAACATCGTCTTCACTATTCAGCGGTTCTTCTTCGGCTCCACCTTCGTTTTCAATATCAGAATCATCATCTTTATCCAAGTCATCATTGTCATCGTCATCCATATTACCATCACTTTCTTCACTTTCATCTTCATCAGAAGTATCCAAAGCACCATCCAGTTGTTTAGATGTATTAAAATTTTCTAAAGATTCAAAGAAATTGTTTATACAGGAGCTATTTCAATTTCAACTTAATTATTTAAATTAAAATAAATATTTACTTTGCATATTAGCATTTACCAATGCGGCATTAACATGTTGTTGTAACACAGATGAAGCTAAAGTTGTGGGCAAGGACATTATCGATGATATTAAATGAGCAGTTAGAATTTGAGTTAGTTGATTTTCTTGCAAAGCTGAGGCAGGCACATGTATAGTTAAGACCCGAGATTCAGAATTCATGGTACCAGGTTGAGCAGGCAAAGTAATCTGAAATTATATTATAATTTTAGACGTCTGTTACTGATGGATTTCTTTAGATGTCAAACTGAAATAATTAACTTCTGTTTGTAAAGCATATATGGCTCCTACTTTATTCGAGCAACTTTACCAAGGTTTCTCTATAAAAAATTTAAAATTTTCTTATATGAGGGTCAATCTAGAATTAGTTATACGTAACGTGACGAATCAGCTGATTCAATCTAAAATAATGAATAAAAAAGAAATAAACTGTCAGCTATGCTCTTTAAACTCATTAGATTTTCAATAAGGAGATACGCCACGTTACGTCCACGTAGGGCTAATAGAGCCTATCCCGAAATTCTTTGTAAAACAATAGAAATAAAAATTTTTACATTTTGTTCTTTATATATTGCTGAGGGAAGACGTATTTTCTTCTTGACGGTTGATTTAGTGTTATCGAGTGACGTAGAATTTATAGAGAGCATTGTTTTTGTTTTTCTCTCGTGCAGATGAAAGAATATATGGGTGTTATCAAAAAATGTGATAAAAACCGTGTAACCACCTAATTTCTAATGCATGGATTACATTTGAGTTATATATTTCGATATATATTAGCGCATTGTCACCTGTTTCACAAAATTTATAATAATCTGACCAATTTTTGGTTAATACATAAAATTTGTGACCAATTTTATAGGCCAAATGTAAACTCCGTAACAAGTAACTTATAAGGTTTTTTAACTTTAATAGCTTATATTTTAATAACCAATAAAGCTAAAAACTAAATGTAAGAATTTTTATGAAGAGGAAAAGTGCCGTTTTTAACAAAAATTAATACATTTTACAAACTTTTTCGTATATCTTAGCTATCACGACTTCAAATCTGTAACGATTTTTCGTCATAATTTTTGATAAAAATGCATATACCAGAATTTTATAAAAGTGTCCCCTATTTCCATGTCCATAGCTGTATATATTGCTGAATTAAGAAAGAATAAGAAAAGAAGAATACTACTATTTCAAAGCAAATTTGAGCAAATTTCCCATACCGAACCTTCGTTATCTGCACATATAAAAACCAAGAGAAAAGTCTTTGCAGCGTGAGCGGGAGTGATATGGTGCGCGCAGATAAGCATAGTGAGTAATTTTAGATTATCAACGTTTATCACTTTTAGCGGGTGTATCTCCTCAATGGATTGAAATGCAGAAACAGTTAATACGGTAAACTGTTTTATGGTTCAAATATGTTTATTATTACCAATGTTCGTACTTTTTTCACTTTAATGAAAAAATCTGATATTCTTTAGACCGTCTGCAATTGGATTTAATCAATGAAAGTATATAATAATTAAATTAACACCATTTACATCTGTATTTTAACAATGAAAAAAATCATTTTGTAATTATCTGTAAAGGATGAATCAGAAGCTAGTCATCTCTCTCCACGCATATCTATTATTTCCTAGAATTGGTGTTGTCAATTTGTTTTTGATAATACAATTCCATATCCCCAATACTGGGAAACAGTGGATATGGGTGGACAGGGATGGTTAGCGTGTAAATCAACCTTAATATAAATAAACATTTACGGAAAACAGATACAATTGCAAATAGAGTCGAATATGCCTTACTTAAAGTAAGATAATTTAAATTAATTTTAAAATCGATTTCTTAATGTAGGAAGGCACTAACTCAATTTTTTATTTCTTTATTTATGAGAAAGAAAATTATGAATATAACATTAATAACGTTGGACATAAAATTCTGTAAGTGCAGTAGTTTATTTCATTGTCAAAATTTATTATAAATTTAATTTAAACAAATTGTATATCTAAAGCTTTTCAAATTTAATCAAGTTTTGTTCTTCGCTAAAGAATTTCATACTTAAGTTGAGGCCTACAATATAGCTATCGAAAGATTTCTTCATTTCACTTAAATATTTATTAATTTATCAGTAATATGTAAATTTAAATATAATACATTTAGTTTAATGAAATAAGCAATTGCGGTATTCACCTTGTGTCTTCAAATGCAATAAAAAATGCCATAAAATTTACGAATTATACACAAAGCAACAACAAAATGATATTCGTTGTTGTTGCTTTGAGTGTTATCATCAAATTTCTTTGCACCTTTCATTGCATTTGTCGACACTAGGTCACAATCTGCCTAGTAAGAGTGTACACGGTCTGGTATTGCGGTATAAAAGTACTTCTATTCAAAACAACAACAAATTAAATGTATTTTCAATTTGTTTTTTCTAAGTACTTTTTACTAAAATATAAGGAAAAGTACTCTTTTACCAGACAAATTGTGAACACCTTTGTTTTTGTTAAAACATAATAAAAACACATTTTTTAATGTACGAGCATTCACAAAAAATATTTATATTTGAGCATATGTGACAGCGCATAGAGAAAGGGACCTAAGGGTAAAAAAATCATTTTTTTTTTTGTGGACAACATCTGAGCATCGAATGAGACCGATCCCATGCTCTCCTGACCTTAGGTCCCTTTCTATCCTTAGGTCCCTTTCTATTTTGCGCGTCACATATATCAATTCCATATATGTCCATATATGAGAATATATGTCCATTAGGGCGGGTCGATTTAATAATCGCCCATGCCTCAGTGAAAATCGTATTCTAGGGATCAAAATAAGAAACTTTGCCGAAGGAACCATACCTCTAAAACGAATTCTACTACCCCCAACTGTTGACTTTTGTCCCGTAGGGTCAAGTTTTGAAAAATCCCACTTTGACCCATTTAGAGTGCCCCAATCGAGTCCAAATGTATGACCGACCCCCACTAACTTTGGAGGGCCGATCCACCCATGCCAGTGGCACACCCTCTGGAACTCCCCTGGGGGGTTCCCCATACAAACATTTTAAAAAATCACCATTTTTGGCACTTTATTTTATTATTTTTTATTTATTTTATTTATTTTTATTATTTTATTTATTTTTTCTCCTTAGAAATTTATTTAGTCAGAACATATGTAAATGAAAAAATTAATTTAACTTAGTAATAGAAAAGAAAAAATGCCCAGACTTGAAAGCAAAAGAGACTTCAAACAGTAATTTTTTTTATTTTCTTTTCTATTACTAAGTTAAATTAATTTTTTCATTTACATATGTTCTGACTAAATAAATTTCTAAAGAGAAAAAATAAATAAAATAATAAAAATAAATAAAATAAATAAAAAATAATAAAATAAAGTGCCAAAAATGGTGATTTTTTAAAATGTTTGTATGGGGAACCCCCCAGGGGAGTTCCAGGGGGTGTACCACTGGCATGGGTGGATCGGCCCTCCAAAGTTAGTGGGGGTCGGTCATACATTTGGACTCGATTGGGGCACTCTAAATGGGTCAAAGTGGGATTTTTCAAAACTTGACCCTACGGGACAAAAGTCAACAGTTGGGGGTAGTAGAATTCGTTTTAGAGGTATGGTTCCTTCGGCAAAGTTTCTTATTTTGATCCCTAGAATACGATTTTCCCTGAGCCATGGGCGATTTTTTGCCTCCCCACAAATCGACCCAGCCTAATGTCCATATACCCTCAATTTACGGATCCGAACATATATGGAGCCACATATGGAACCATATATGGAATCATATATGCGGTAATATATGTTGTCATATATGGTCATATATGAACATTTTTAGCCGGGATAGCAAATAAACAGAAAATTAAAAATACTCAAACAAGAAATAATTGTAAAACAATCAGTATTTTGAATAAAAGTTATAACTGTTACGTCCCTGATTTTTATACAACCAACATTGAGACCATTCGTAACAATCGGATTGTATTCATACCAATCATTTTATATTCGTTGCTTTTGTGAGTGTTAGGTAAGATTAGCAGAAGACATGCAGTGCAATGCATGGCTTTCGTCATACTCACTTTTTTCAATTGTGTCTGTATTGCTTTACTGAAATGATGTGTATTGACAACAATATGCAAATTTTTTGTGATTGCATTCAAAAGCATAAAATAAGGCACTCAAACCGTTCTCTGCTTTGGAAGACGATATTTTTTGATGTTAAATCTTAAGCAGAAACTTTTTTGAAGATTTTCTTATATTTCCCATAATTTATTTTGAAAGTTTCATTGCTTTGAATTTCCATAAAATAACATAATTGTAAAATTTTTTTTTTGTTACCAATAAACGAACATATGTTTTCAAAACATATGTTTTTTTCAGCTCGCAAATTCTTACTGAGAAAAATTTATCCAGTAAAAATTTGCAAGAAAAAGAAGAAGACTTAGAAATTTTCATCATAGAACTGTCACTTTATTCTCTCGGTTTTCTTTCTGTTTACTGAGTATTTGTGTTAACGAACGCCATCCAGTAAAAATTTTTACAAATTTGTACAAATTATTCAGTAATCGAATGGACCTTATGTCCGGCACGTTACGACTCGTTTACGTCTAGTACTCAGCACTATGTGTTTCTCATTAAGAATGTTGAGACAGCTGATTCGTCACGTTACATTTACGTTCAAGTAATTTAGGCTTTATTATTAAGTTTTTGAGTAATTCATGCGAAAAATCAAGTTTATTTGTTATTTTACCCGTTTATTCTTCCAAGCGAAATTCGACTTTTGAAACCTAATGAAAACATTTGATAACGATGACCAAATAACTTTATTGCTGTAATTACACGATTCGGTTGGCACGTTTCTCGCAACGAGTCTGGTTTTAAAATCTGCTTACGAAATACTGGGCGCAAGTGTACTTAAGTGCAGGCCTTCGTATATTATCCCAGTCAGAAAATACAAACGGGAAAGCGATGGCAAGGTACTTTAACAGGTGGTACAAGTACTGGCAAAAAGTGCTTTCCCATTCCCAAAATGATAACATCGTTAGTAGGGTAATCAATTAATCGGCTTATTATTTAATTCGATTAATCGTGCAAATAATTATTCGGGTTTTTTTTCCTAACCGGTTAATCGAATAAAATTTAAAAATTAATCGATCAATCGAAAAAAATTTATATAAAATAATATAAAAATTTTATTGTATTTTTACAACGGATAATACGAACTAATTTAGAAGCCCGAAGAAGTATGGTATAAAAATCCAAAATCGGTTGGAAAATATTTTAGTAATTGCAATTTCCTCAGACCATTGTAGGGTTAAAATGAAATAAATTATGAAAATCGTAAAAAATAAAATATTTCTTTCAAAAATTTACAATGTTATACTCTAGTTTCATTTCTAAGATCCACAAATATTTAGATATAAATTTTTGTCTCTCTTGGCTTATGATAACCTAGTCCCAGGTATGGCCAAAGATGGGATTTGTTTTTTTTATAAATTTGCAAAATTCTAGTTTTGAGTTTTTTTAAATTTTGTTCAACAAAATATAAAAAAAGTGGTCAACGCATAGGGATTTATTAAATACACTTTAGCGAACAATTCTACTGAAAATTACACATATCCTTCTTTTAACTTAACAGTGACGGAGTTTTAATTTTAAAATTTTAGAGAAAAGTGTGATTTTGGCCAATAATTTAGATAATAGTATTAATTTTTGTGTTTTTAGCTAGCTGTAACAAAATCACTTCCGATTTCTTTTAATTCTGATATGAGAGATTGTTTTCCGAAAATTTTGTAAAACTCGGACAACGTTAAATCGCAAGTTGACATAAGGTCACCCTAATATATATATATTCCTCTAACTCCCACTGGAGCATAGGGCGCCAAAAATCTAAACTTACATTCACAGGCATTATACGATTTGGATCTAAAGCAGCAACAATAGGTATAGTAGAAGATTGTTGCTGATTACTGCTACTACTAGCTGAAGGTTGTTGTTGATTACCACCACCAACTACTTGTTGCTGTTGCTGCTGCTGCTGATGTTGTTGTTGTTGCTGCTGTTGTTTTTGTTGTTGCAATATCAAAGCCGAATTTGAAGAGGTAGGATGTAATGGTGGTGGTTGACTTTGTGAAGATTGTTGTTGTTGAGGTTCTTGCTTAATTGTACCATTCATTATTGTATTTGTAATATTGGATGAAGTACCAGCAGATGTTGAGATGGGTCCATTTGTTGATTGTTGCAAATTAGCTATATTTGGTTTAATATCAGCTGTTAATGACGATGAATTAGCACCACCAGAAATAGTTGATGAATTCTGAGCTGCACCATTATTTTGTTGCTGTTGTTGTTGAGATGCTGCTGCTGCAGCGGCAGCTGCCTTTTTAGCTTTGGCAGCTTGAGCCTATTGTTTTAAAATAAACAGATAAAATATTTTTAGATATTTTATAAATAATTCATTAAAAAGTTTATATTTACCTTGGTGGGCTATACAGTTTTTGATGTACAAATTTATGGTGGTTCAAATATGTTGTGTTTGTTTTATTTTGTAGGAAAAAAAGAGAGATTTATAAAAATAATTTACATTTTTTAAATGAATCATCAGAGAATATTTTAATTTATTATTTTATAAAGAAGCATCATCATAAATGTGGTAAAAGAGGAAATTGCGCAAACATGCATTTATTTATTTTTTTAATTTTCATTTGTTTTGTACTAACTTTACTTACCTTTGGATTGTTGGCTACAATTTGTGGTGGTTGTGATTCCGGTGGATCTGGATTTAATTCAACTGCCTTGCTGGCCATTAATTTTGATCGCCAAATCTGTTTCATTTCTTGTAGGACTTGTTCATCGACACCCTCATCTAGAAAGGCATCGCGTACATTGGCTATTACATCTTCAATTACGGCGTGGTATACTTTTAGCTTAAAATTAGAAGTTTTAAAATATTTATAAATAAATGATTGTAAAATAAATTATTTATAGTAATTTATAGTGGCAAAATGTACCACTAAATTATAATTACAATGGTGCGATCCGTTTTTTAAACTATCACCCTTATTCTAAACTTAATAACAATAACAAAGTTGTGACAACACTAACCATTCACCACATTGTTGTCTCAATTTTGTTATTGTTATAAAGTTTAGAATAAGGCCGAGACCACGCAATGAGCGGCATCTGAGCGGCTAAGGGGCTCCGCTCAGAAATAAAACTTGTTCTAATTTTTAGTTGGTTTCTGAGCGGCAAAGAAAATATGGAAAAAGTGAATGTGGAGCTCTTAATTTCACCTGTAGAAAATCGACCGCTATTATGGCAAGACAGATTACCAAATTTAAAAAATGGTAAACGATGGCATTTTTACAACAAACAGCTCAGAAATGACGCTCAGTATAATAAACGACTTGACTTGCCCTTCAAACTCGCGGCCCTGCCGCTCATTGCATGGCCTCTGCCTAAGGGTGTATGTTACAGGTTTTTAGCACAATTTAGCTATATTTTTGCACATACATATTTATGCATTTTCTATACAAATTTTTCTAAAACCCCGATTTCAAATACTTTTTCGTTGGAAAATACATAAGACTTGCATTATATCCGTAACAAAGTTATTGTTGATTTATTATAACCACAAAACGATAATAACGATTATTATAAAATCGCGATTTTTTTTTATTATTTAAGTGCTTTCGGCCGCTTTATAATTATTGATCCAAAAAAATGTTCATGAATTTTCCAAATGGCCAACACAAGCAAATATATTAGGTTTGTTTTTTGTAATTTTATATAAATATTCCATAGAAATTTAAGTATTCATAAAATTTTTAAGTAGGTATAAATTTAACTTCTTATGTGCTAATTCATCAAAAAAAATTTATTTGGTATTTGAAGCTTGCTATAGTTAAAGTAGATATTTCGCTTAATAACGAGTTATTAGAAATCTTGATTCATAATCGTATTTTAACTATAACTTAATTTTTCGATTTGATACTGGCAACACTATTGTTTATTTTCTCTCTTCTCCCAAATAAGTCGTAAGTGATTTTCAAATTTAGTAAACGATTGACTCGGTAATCGGAAGTGAAAATGTATTTCCTTAAATTAGAGAACTAATGATGTGCTAAGATAAATTTAAAAACCATTAAAAATATTTTTTTTTATTTATAAAGCAAATCAATGGAAATGTGTGTAAAAAAGTAATTTTTTAGAACATATTATTCAAAGCATACAAAAGTAATCGAATTTCGAATAATGTTTTGACAGTCTGTACATCACTATTGTTTTGTTTTTCTTTTTAATTTAATTTTTACATTTTTTTTGAAATTTTTTCGAAAATGGTCATTGGCTACGCAATTGTTGTAGTTTTTTTCAATTTGATGAATGCAAGTTGTTGGAAGCCACACATTCTAGGGATGGGATGGCTATAATAAATCATTTCATGCCTGAAAATGAAATAATTAACAATTAAATGGTGGCTTCCTCACTCCAAACTTTATAAAAGGTTTAAAGTTAGTGAGTACCAACTATAAACCTTTATTTTCTTCATTATTAAGCAAATATGAATACTGTTTTTCACAAATTAGCTTAAAATCCTGCAATAAGACTGTTGTAAAAGTTTATGAATT
This sequence comes from Leucophora obtusa, assembly GCA_949987735.1. Lineage (NCBI taxonomy): Eukaryota > Metazoa > Arthropoda > Insecta > Diptera > Anthomyiidae > Leucophora > Leucophora obtusa. Next base: position 300,823,150 of record OX465295.1, on the reverse strand, counting down.
AGACCATTAGTCTTTAGTCTTTAAAATTTTGCTTTTCTGTTTTAAATGTAAACAAAAATATTTGTCATAAAATTTTTTGAAATTTTAGTATTTTTATTTTGCTCCATGAATTCCATATACGAAAACAGCTTTCGTACAACGGCGGCCCCAAATGTTTATATTTTATTTTTTGTTACAAAAAAAAAATAGAAGTCAGGTAAGTATGAATAGTCGTTTTTTACAAGTTGTTATAGATTATTATGCAAAAAAGTATTGATTTATTTGACATTTCATTTGATTTAATGCACCAATTCCCCATGAATGTTTAATATTATCTAAATTCAACAAAACATAAACTTTCAGATCTAAGATACTTTAGGTTTCCGAAATATGACGTCACGAAAATGGAGAAAAAGTTAAAATCTCACTAAGGTGTCCTTTAAGAACAAGTAATTCTCATTGAGTTTGTAATTTAACACAACAAATATTTATAGAAATTATAAAAGCGTCGCTCCTGATGATTTTTTTAGGCAGGAATGGAATCCGGATAGGGACATGCCTTCAATATATTTTTCACAATTTGTTAAATAAGTTTTTAGATTTTAGCACACTTAATTCCTTCAATGCAATTACTTATGTTTGTCTAGATGAAAATAAATTTGAAATAATGAATATGCAAGTGCTTGTACAAATTTAAATATAAGTGACACTTATGAAAAACATATGATTTCCTATTGTTGGTTATACAAACAATAGAAAATACACTGCTAGATCTGTCAAAACAACAGAGTAGTATTCTGGAAGATGACAAAGTAAATTGTGGTAAGAAAAATTAGTTGTTGGTTGAAATCATATCCAGGTAATTGGTAGGTTCGCCAGTTATAGGACTCAATAAAATCCTACTTGGAAAATATAGTTTGTTTTCTTTTTTATGTTGTCCATTATTGAAATATAAAAAACGATTATCAAAATTTTAACAAATCTTTGAAAACTACAAAAGCAATTTATGTATTACTCGGTTTACTCGATTTGATGACTTTACTAAACAGACCATTAAACTTAGTTAAACTGACATCCATACAACTAGCACTTATTATAGTATTAACAAAAACCTACTTTTTAAATCTGCATAAATTGCAAACTTTAATGTATAACTAAGTAAAAACTAATAGTGCACCAATTTTGTTAACTGTGTTATGTCCCGGAAAATAATTATTTAATTAATATAGAAAAAGAAATTACAAGTTTTTGTTTAGTTTTTTTGTCATGTTTAAAAGTATGTTAGATACAATTTGATAATGTGATAAAAAAAAATTAAACAACAAAAATAAAGCCTGGATCAGCCAGACGTATAAGTAGTGCTCTATAATATATTTATGGTTACACTAATAGAAAAAATTCTGTAAAAATTTTTGCTAAGGTACTAAAAATTAGTTAAAAATTACCTTGCATAAAAAACAGCTGAAATTAGCTTAAATTAGAACAACAAAACTAAAAATGGTTTATGTATATACAAATTTTTAATTATATTAGAGTTAAGTTTTAGTTAAGAAAATAAATTTACCCTGATAAGATCAGCAAAAAATCGAAAAACGGTGAACTTTTTTTTTATATGCAAAGGAAATTTCGCCAAGATTACAAAAATTATGATATTTTCCAAGATCTATGAACAAATTAACAAGTGGAAAATTTTCAAAAAAATTTTTGTCTGCGGCGCTCAAATATATGTAATATATGTGGCGCTCATATATCTACAAAAAAATACAAAAAGTTAACGTACACTAAAAATAAAAAAAATTTCCCTGCGGCGCAACAAATATTGCATTTAACAGTTCCATTAGTAACTAGAATCACTTTATTTCATGTAATTTTTGGACCAAAATGAAGTTTTACTTAACCGGAAGGCTCTAAAATGTACTAAAACGGACCCATGTAGGATGACTTTTTAATCGTGAAAACTTTCCCTTTTTTTTGATATGAGCACCATATTTTTTGTTATGAAAATAAATTTGTATAAATAACGGAAAAAGCTAATAAAAATTAGTTAAAAGCGCCCTGCAGAAACAACTACTAAAATATGCTGAATCTGTTTTCTGAAGCGGGATTTAAATTATCTGATTTTACGTCTGATAAATCAAACAAAAAATCATATGAGATGATGTGATTGCCAAACTAATCTTTTCGCAAATATATTTGCGTTTACATCAGCAGATAAAGTGATGCCAACCTTTTAAGAACAAAACTCGCAGGCAGGCCTAAAAAAACGCTAAGTTATAAATGTGATCAAAATAGGTAGTTTTCAACTAATTTATGCGACCAAACATTTAAAAAGCGCTAAAAATCATTATGTTAAAATATAATTTAATATCACATTATTGTGAAAATAATAAAAAAAACATTTAAATTAGATAAAACTGTATCAAAATAAAGGTTTCACCATAAAGCGCTAAATAAAAAATAGAAAAATGTCAAACTAGTACCTTTCTATAAAAAGCGCTAACCAAAAATAATGCGAGTTTTGAGTCATACAAAAGTGCCAAGGATAGCACGATCAGATGTAATAAGACAAAAATTTTAATTTTAGTTAATTGCAAAGAACATTTTACTGTTCTGAAATCAGAAAAAATGCCGAATATTATTAAATTAATAACATTACAGAAAAACGATTACATTTCCAAAATTTAATTTATATTTTTATAATGGGAAGACAATCTACTCTTCTAAAAACAGCAGTACTTACTATTTATTTTCGCTATTTTAACTCTACTAATATTCAGTAAAAACGTCTACCGGTTTTAGCAGGATATAATGTTATTTGTATTCAACTAAAATTTATTTTAATATAACTAAAATTTTTGTAGATTTAACAGTTTTTGTTTCATCATCCAATCGTATATTTTTCTTAAATGAAATCAATTAATTACGCAGAAAAAATGTAGTGTTTCTTTTAGCAACATTCGTTAGTCACCCAAAGGACTTTCATATCTTATTTGTTTGAATACATATGAAGATATTGGGCAGGTTTACCAGAGAAACCCGCTACCGCTACAATTGATATGTAGCTCTTTATGATTACCTTAATCTGGTGAACGATGCTACTTTTGTTTTTGTTTTAAAATAAAAATATTTGTAGATGTTTCATTGATTTTTTCGAAATTTTTTATTCCTTTATAATTATATTTGAATATGTTTATTATTCTTTAAAAAAAATATACAAAAAAACAAACGACAGCTGATGTATCGTTAACTGCTCACAAGTAGCGTAAAATTTTTACGCTACCAAAACAAGGTAGCGCTACCACAACATGTTGACTTAGCGGTAGCTAATCAAATCGTTCACCATATTGTTGAGTAGCGGATTAGCAATAGTTGAGCGTCTGGTAAACGCACTCATTATTTTTATATAAAGGAGAACAAAACTGCAGTTTCGTTTAATAAAATTAAGTCTTTAAAAATAAAATGCAAACGAAATATAGAATTTTCGAATGATTAGCTTAAAAATAGTTTTGATAAAAACATCTTTTAAAAAAAACCGGTTAACCGACAAATAATAACCGGTTTTCGGTTTATTCGAATTTAGAAATTATTGGAAACCGGTCGGTTTTTTGAAATTAAAAAAGCCAGTTAACCGGTTTTCGGTTACGGTTTTGGACACTCTAATAAATACACTTAAATGGCTCTGGCTCTGAAAAACTTAACTTTTGAAATCCTGGGGAAATTTCCATTCGTTTGAGTACCAACACTTGCACGTAAATACGCTCCCGGTTTTTTGACCCAGGGTGATAAAAACCGTGTAACCACCTAATTTCTAATGCATGGATTACATTTGAGTTACATATTTCGATATATATCAGCGCATTGTCACCTGTTTTACAAAATTTATAACAATCTGACCAATTTTTGGATAATACATAAAATTTGTGACCAATTTTATAGGCCAAATGTAAACTCCGTAACAAGTAACTCATAAGGTTTTTTAACTTTAATAGCTTATATTTTAATAACCAATAAAGCTAAACACTAACTGTAAGAATTTTTGTGAAGAGGAAAATTGCCGTTTTTAATAAAAATTAATACATTTTACAAACTTTTTCGTATATCTTAGCTATCACGACTTCAACTCTGTAACGATTTTTCGTCATAATTTTTGATAAAAATGCATATACCAGAATTTTGGAGTTATCTATTATTTATATTGCGAATAGTATAATGTTATTTATACTAAAATGATCGTTGGACTGTAAGTAAACATCCAGTATAACAGACTTGAAGCTTTTCTGCAGCATGTAACATTCTCGAGATGAAAAATTATGTCTTTAATAAGATTTGAAAAAATGTTGTAAACTCCGTTCCTAATTTTTACACCAAACTATTTAACGAGTAAGAAAAACAATGTCATATTTGGATTCACCTTGTAGGCATCATGCGATTTTGTTTCGGAAAAAAAATTCTGACAAAGCGTTTCTGAAAGAAAACGAAAAAAGTAACCAAATGTAAACTCCGTAACCACAATTGTTTGCATCAGGTTTCATTCAAATAAATGTTTATAAATGTTTAAAATATTTTAAAATAACCATAAACAGAGGTGATTCAACTAATATTTATGCGTCAAAAGACGATTCAGCTAATAATTTTGCTTTAAATCAAAAAAAGTTATCAGTTTTGTACCCTAAGCTGCTGGAGCGAAAAACGATTGATTTTGCATTTCATTGGTTTTGAATCGATATTTGGAGTCGTTACTGACATTAGTTTGACAAATTAAATTTGTTTCACACAATTTAAGAATTTTTTGATTTGAAAACCCAAATACTAAAAACTAATAAATTGAAGAAAATTCGTACGCAATTTTTTTTGTTATATCTTTTGCTTGCAGAAATGTAAACTCCGTTACAACAAAAAAAATTAAAATTGTGCCAAAAAAGTTATTGCGACAACTTGTAGAAGAGATTTTTTGCAATTAGGTTTATAATGACTAAACTTACTGATTCCATTAAGAAAAAACCGAAATATTAACACTTTTTGCTTCTCACAAATTTCGCCCAAAAATTTATCACATTTTTTGATTTCACCCATATATATTTTTTTTTTTATTTGGCATCAAACTACATAAACTATATACAATTTAATCCGGGAATTAATCAAACTGATATCAAATTTTGTTAGTTTATAAAAATAAGTTTATAAAGGAGTGCGTTTGAAAAAATTGTCTATCACATTTTTTCCAATAACTTTTTTAAAAATCAGTCAAAAAAATTTCATTTGGTAGGCTTTGAAATGAATATAAGAAAATTTCATGTTTTAAATTTTTTGGTTGAAGCTTTATTCAATTTAAAATAACAATTGTGAAAACTTTTCAAAACCACCCTCAGTGGACATACATATAAAAAAATAGCTTGGCAACTAAAAGTTGGCCCGAAAACGGTTTCTAAAGTTCTAAAGAAGTTTAAGGACGACTTGGAGATCACTCAAAAAGCAAGTTCTGGCAGAAAAAGGGCATCTGTGACCAGAATAAAGCGAACGAAATCAGTGCCATGAAGAAGAATTCCAACATTTCAGGGAGAAAAGTCGCTCAAAAAGAGAATTGTTCGGAGTTTTTTATACGCAAGGTCAAAAAGAACGCTGGAATGAAAACTTTTAAAGTACAAAAAATTTCAGACAGAAATGCAGTAAGGAACACGGAAGCAAAACAGCGTGCCAAAAAATGAAAAATTCATTTGCTGCATCATGGACAACGAGACGTATGTTTAAGCCGACTTCTCAAATTTTCAGGCTAGGAATTCTACATTGCAGTCACGGGGGAATGTGGACGACAAATTTAAGAAAAAATGCAATAGAAATTTCCTCGAAAATTCCCGGTATGGCAAGATATCTGCATTTGTGGTGAGAGGAGCAAGTCTTGTGTCCACAGGTACAATAAACTCGGAAATTTACATCAGAGAGTGCTTGGAGAAGCGACTAAAACCTTTTGGCCTTTACAGCAAAGAGGCATTGGAGTGATACTTAACTAAAAATGTGCTCCAGAAGCAAATCCACCAAACTGTCTAGAGTTCAGGGCAATTTAAAAGTACTGGTATCTAACAATACCATAAAAGCGTTGATGGAAGGGGCACGAGAAAAATTAAAAAATTTTGCAAAATAAAAATAATAAGGGGATTCACGTCAAAAAAAAATACTCTCAAAAATGTGAAATTGGAAAATTGTACGTTCTCTGACATGAGTGCCCTTTTAAAATTATAATGGAGCAACATTTCCACAAACACTATATTATCCGATTAAAACAACATTGTATTATGTGAATCAAGTTTAGTTTTTATTTATAATTTTTCTAGTGTATAAAATAAAATTCGCTTTTTATAAATTATTTTTAACACATGCAAAAAAGTGCTGCCAAATTTAATATTTATACACTACACTTACATATTCATTTTAGTACTTTTTACATACTTTTAGTACCTTTTACATACAATTTGAATTTTGGTAAATAATGGAAAAACTACCAAAATTTTACACTTGATAGTGGGTATTGCGAAATTGTCAGGTCTGTGGAAAATTATTCGCATGTGTTTGTCGTTGTGTTTGAGGAAAATTTTACACTTTCGCAATTTTACAAGGCCTAAATTTCTGACGTGAATACCCTTAACAATAAATTGTATATAGTTTTATAATAATATGTATTAATAAAAAAACACATTTATAAAATAGTTTTTATTTCTACATTTGAATGACTGGTTCAGCAGATTTTTTGAATTATGTGTTGGATAATTTTTTCAAACCCAGTCCTTAAAATAAAGTTGCGTAAAAATATGGCATTCTGCTCTATGTTTGTAGCACAAAAACTGTAATAAAATTTTTTTAAATCCACAAATTTTTAAAAATTCATTAGAAAGCTACAATCACAGTAAAGCCAAGTGTCACTTTTTAGCTACAATTTTAAATGGTGCCGTTTAATAAATTGCCGCGAAAAAAAAATTGCACCGCAATTTCGCAGTAATTCTACGCAAGTATAATCAACAATAGAAAATAAAAGTTTTTCTAAAGTGTCAGTAATATTTATATTTGCACAAGCAGTTGCATATTAATTAAATTTTTAACAAAATTTTTTTATAGTTAAGCTAATTTTAATTCTAACCCCCATTAACAATAAACAAATAACCTGAAGTTAACACAAACTGAAAGTTAAAAAATTCAAATTTGTATGGAATTTGACATCTGTAACTCTAAGTTAGCTCAAACTTTAGATTAATTTGTTTATTGTTAATGGCCCTAAATAAATAAAACTTATGTACCCAGCTAAAAATCGACATATATGAATCCATACAGGTTAAATGTATGTGCGTGCATGCTCATAAACATGCATTCATGACCATACATGGATACATAAATCTCCATACAGGAATCGTATATGACCATACGTGTGCATTAACGAAATTTGAGGTAATATCTACATGTATGATCATGCATGCTCATGCGTGTTCATGTATGTTCATGCATGTACACACATGTAGATATTACCTCAAATTTTGTTAATGCATATATGATTAATGTATGGAGATTTATCTATCCATGTATGGTCATGAATGCATGTTTATGAGCATACACGCACATACATTTAACCTGTATTTTAGCAATACCGCTAAAATACCGTTATTGATTCAAAACCCTTTCAACTGACTACCGTTACCCCTAAAATACCGTTACCGAAATAACCGAAATACCGCTATCTTTAAAATACCCTTACCGAAATAACAGAAATACCGATACCCTTAAAATACCGATACCGGAATAAATTAAATATCGATACCATTAAAATACCCTTACCGATATAAATGAAATACCATTACCCCTAAAATACCGTTACCGATGTTTTTAATTTTCTGGTTTTGGCAATTCCACTGGATTATTGAGTATTTTTCGTACATTAAGTTGGTAAATTGTTTCTGTTTTTAATCTCGTTTGTTTTTCGTAAAAAAAATTGAGGGATGCATCGAAAAAACTGAATACCGGTACCGAAATAATCAAAAAACCGTTATCCTTAAAATACCGTTACCGAAATAACTAAAGAACCATTATCCTTAAAATACCGATACCTTATAAATGAAATAGCGTTACCCTTAAAATACCGTTACCGAAATAATCTAAAATAGCGGTACCCTTACCGATAACCGCATCGTTTCGGTTACCATCCATGGATAAAAAAAAATTTAATATTTTTTGTGAGTATTTCGTTTTCAAAATTAATTAATTCAAATTAATCACGTGAGCGTGATTATAAAAAAAATGTTCGTACGTGAGTCGTGCGTGATTATTATATTTCTTTCGTGAGCGTGAGTCAAAATTCACTTACGCGCCCATCTCTAGTTTAAATATCAAGATAAGCACATCGCATTTATATCGTAAATATGGTCACGGTCCTGTGCTTACATTTTAACAAAAAAAATTCACATTAATTGAATTTGAAAAATTTTTTATATAAAAAACTGAATGGACAACCGCCAAACTTTGAAGACATTTAGCGAAAAATCTTTACCATTGATTGAAAAATAAAGTACGCCATTGTAATCAGCATGTCCGAAATATATAGAACTGATGGTCAGATGTCCATTAATTTTTTGAGTGTCATGCAGTGTAATTTTATCGAAAATCAAATATAAAATATTTTTAATCTTGGGTCACATTTATTATACCCTACACCACTATGTGGGCAGGGTATTATAAGTTTGTGCTGATGTTTGTAACACCAAAAAATATTGGTCCCAGACCCACCTTATAGTATACCGATCGACTCAGAATTTTTTTTTATTTCGATTTAACAATGTCCGTCTGTCCGTCCGTCCGTCTTTCTGTCTGTCCATGCATTCTGGTGCGCACTCTACAGGTCGCAAATATTAAGATATTTTGATGAAACTTGGTACACCGACTTATGTCGGCCCAAGGACGAAGCCTATTGATTTTGGTTGAAATCGGTCCATGTTTAGACCTAGTGCCCATATAAGGGTCCCCCAAAATTATATTGTTTATACGTTGCAGGTCGCAAATATTAAGATATTTTGATGAAATTTGGTACGCAGACCTATGTTGGCCCAAGGACGAAGCCTATTTATTTTGGTGAACATCGGTCCATGTTTAGACCTAGTGCCCATATAAGCAGTGTTGTCACTTTTTGAATAATTATTCAAAAACGGGACTGTTTACACATTCGTTGGAAAATTTTTGAATGACATTTTTGTGTAGTTTTTGTGTAATTTCACTTTTTAGAGAAATTTCCGTAAATTCATTTCCAGAACTTTTTTAATAATGAAATGAAAATTAGTCGATATTTCGATTAAATGAGTTTGTGAATTATTTACCACAAATTTCTATTTTCTGACGAATTATTTCGTAAATTTGTTCAAAAGTAAGCCCAATGAAGAAGAAATCAAAAATATTATGCTATATTTAATTCATATTTTTAACCCCGTATATTGTTCATGTTTTCCGAACATATTATTCAAACTTCATGTAAAAAAAGTACTTTTCTCTAGGCTGGCAAGACCATTTGAAAATGCTGCGACAGAGTGATATTTGGATTAGTTATTTTGAGATGGACTGAAAAAGCTAGTAATTTTCAAAGTTTTTGTAAGAGCGAAATTTTTTTTCCACGTTCAGAGAGAAATGTTAACTCATCACAGTGGTTCAGAATCAAATTATTTTGAAAATAATTCAGCAATTTAGAAATAGTTAACTTAGAAATGTTTCTTTTAACTATGAACGACACCATATAAGTCACTATTTTAAGCCTGAAAAATATATTGCATTTAATTCTTTAGATAATAGAATATTTTTTTGCAAACATAATCAATATTTTTCAGAAAAATTGGTTTTGATTTGGCTCTGCAGAAAACTGGACCAGGTTATTGAAAAAATGCAAAATTTCAAGCAGGCTTTCACAGTGCTCGAGGGGGTCTGGTTTGGTGTCAAGTGGCACTGTGAGCTAGGCCGAAAAAACTTAAGCTCAAAATTACTTTGACTCCGTTCCTGAGAAAATTCATAGTAATCCAACCAGCCGGTAAGAAATCACCACATTATTTCCAAAATATTTTGATTCTGCCCCACAACGCGCAGAAGAGTTGGTCTAAATGGCCTCATATATTATTTGGACAAATACAAAAAAAAACAAATTATAAACATTTTTGTGTAATTTCATACAGTTTTGGATAATTTTTGACCTACAGTTGTTAATTTTTTGTTTTACTGGTGGCAACACTGCATATAAGGGTCCTACCAAAATTATATTGTTTATATAAGATATTTTGATGAAATTTGATACACAGACCTATGTCGGCCCAAGGACGAAGCTTATTGATTTTGGTAAACATCGGTCCAAGTTTAGACCTAGTGCCCATATAAGGGTCCCCCAAAATTGGCTTGGTTACAAACTGCAGGTCGCAAATATATTTTAATGAAATTTGGTTATAGAAAATTTTGACACAAGTCCCATTTTAACCCATTCGAATTTCGGATCCAAACATTAGTTGGCTTTTAAACAGACTGGTGTAGGGTATTGTATAGTCGGCATGCACGGCTTTAACCTTTTTACTCGTTTTAAATTGCCATTTGATGTAGCTTAATTTTGCTTTTTATACAAATAGCTATTTTTGTTTATAAGGATCTTTTAAAATGCGGAGTTCTTACAAAGTAATTGTATTAAAATTGAATGATGGGCTTCTGTTACTATTACTTGTGGTGTCATATGCAAGACTACACTAATAGAAATAAACCTATACAAATGGCAGAAAAATCTAATAAAAATTAGTTAAAAATTACCTTGCAAAAAACACTACTGAAATTAGCAGATTTTTTGCTAAGTACTAGTAAAATAAGAACAGTAAACATAAATTTACATAATTTTGGTTATATGTATTTAACTAAAACTTTTACTGATTTTTTTCTATTAGTGTATAGTACTTTTTTTAGCGGTTTAGAATATTTTACCCAAATTAGTTATGTTATCCAAATTAGTTATGTTACCCAAATTAACTGTTGATCTAGTAATGTTATTTAGAAGTTATGGCGATTTTCGATTATTTAAAACTACGAAATTTGACGAATTTAGCAATAAACATCAATAAATTTTGATGAAATTAGTTCTGCTTACTACTAACTCGGACCGTATAATAATTAATTTCAAAAAAATCTACCAACTAGTTTCTGAGTTAGAGAGATATTGGTAAGACGTATCCTTACGTTATCCTTTCTGCCCTGGATCAAAAATAATAACTCATTTTACAAGTAGGGATTATCGATAACATATGCCCAATCGTAAATGTATTTTTGGCAATTTTTCAAATATTTTTTCTGTTTAAGAAGATATTTTTTTTTAAATTTATGAAATTTTCACTTTAACGACATCCTTCTCGCTTTAAAATCATTCCTTGTACAAAAAAGTCTGAAGGCAGAAAAGTAGCTAATTATGTTTTATATCGATACAATATTACTGGTTTAATAAAAAAAAGTGTTATTTAGCTAAAAACTATTCAAAATCCTAAAAACGCTTTTTGGCGGCCTTGGGCATTAGAGGGTTAAGGGTATAAAAAGAAGTGAATTTTTAGTTAACCCTTTAATGACCCAATTTTTAAAGCTGTAAATGCAACATAATACAACTTGGATATGTGCACTCTCAGAACAATTTCGTTGTGACAACAGAATTTGTCGTTACAACCGAATTTGGCGACAACCGAATTGGTGGCTTAATTCGGTTGTCACAACTGAATTCTTTTGGAGCAACCAAATTAGGGAGTTGGGGCAAGCGAATCAATTCGGTTGGCAAAAAATTCAGTCACAACGGATTTAAAATCTAAAGGGCGGATTATGGGACCGTAAACGTATATGTGATGTAACTGTACCGTGCCGTAGCTAAAAAGTACACTTATAGATTATCGTAAACGACATTACTATTTAGCATCTATTTCATGTGGTTTTATATTTTATTCTAAATTTTTCCATTTATTTGTTAATTTTTATTCCTTATTTGTTGTTTGAATCATTTTTCTTTATTCATTTCATATTTTTTCCGACTAAAATCAGTCAGCTGTTTCGATGCCGGATAGAAAATTCTGATTTCAACAGAATGATCCGGCAAGTTCGTTTACATTTACATTAACCATTCGTATACATTTCTTCTTGTGGTATCGAAACAGCTGATTCGTTACAGATACGTTTACGGTTGGGTAAGTCAGCCTTAAGAGAAGATACTTTTTAATAAAACGCAATTTTCAATCGGTTTTCGTAAAATTTGCTTTGCTATTCCAATAAATGTAGAACTGTTATGATTTTAATTAAAAAAAGATTTCTTTATCACGTTTCAGTTTGACAGAAAACGCAAAGCAAATGCTTGAAATGAAATTAGCCATTTGTAGAAGAGCACATAGGCTTTTTTAATGAACATTTTTAATATAGGAAACAAATAGCTACTTTTGCAAACTTCTGAACCAATTGAGATATCGAAAAACGCTTTGGTATGAAAACGCATGAAAAAAATCGGAAAATGGAGCATATCTAATTATTTAGGCGAAGCAACGATATGTAATTGTGCACTAATAGAAATAAATCTGTAAAAATAAGAGAAAAATCAACTTAAAATTTGTTAAAAATAATGCTGCAGAAAAAAACTTAAATTAGCAGATTTTTCTTTGCTAAATACTAGTAAAATAAGAACAGCAAAAATAAAACTGTTAAATTTACACAATTTTAATTATATTTAAGTTAAGTTTTAGTTAATTGAAAACGACAAATTGTACAGTAAAATCTGCAGAAAATTTTGCTAAATATAAGTACACTCAACCAAAAAGTCTCTAATGGCTACTGAAAATGTTGCTGTTATTACGGGAAGCTTAACTGTTTTGAGCCCAGCGGTATTTTTTGCTTATTTTAGCAACACATGTCTGCTGATCTGTAGTACAACAAAATTAGTAGAAAAATTTAGTAGCCGCTACTAAATTTTAGCAAAATTGTTGTAAACTGCAATTCAAAATCGATTTACTAAAATCAGTTAAAAAATTTACTAAATATCAATAATTTAAGTACAGTGAAATTAGTATAAATAAGTAGTACACGCTACTTAATTTCAGTAAATTGTTGTAAACTGCAATTTAAAATCAATCTGCTGAAATTAGCAAAAGTGAACTTAAAAATAAAAAAACTGTAAAATCTAAAAAAAAAATTAAAATCAAATTTAATAAAAAAAAATATTTTTTCTTTCGATTGTAACAAGCGCAGAATTACTTCATCGTACTTGAAATTTGGATTCAAAATCATGGATGGTAACCGAAATGACGCGGTTATCGGTAAGGGTAACGCTATTATAGATCATTTCGGTAACTGTATTTTAAGGGTAACGCTATTTCATTTATTTCGGTATCGGTATTTTAAGGCTAACGGTTTTTTAGTTATTTCGGTAACGGTATTTTAAGGATAACGGTTTTTTGATTATTTCGGTAGCGGTATTTTAAGGTTAGCGGTATTTCGGTTATTTCGGTAACGGTATTTTAAGGATAACGGTAGTGCGTTTTTTTTCGATGCATCCCTCAATTTTTTTATGAAAAACAAACGAGATTAAAATCAGAAACAATTTACGAACTTAATGTACGAAAAATACTCAATAATCCAGTGCAATTGCCAAAAAATATCGGTAACGGTATTTTAGGGGTAACGGTATTTCATTTATATCGGTAAGGGTATTTTAAGGGTATCGATATTTAATTTATTTCGGTATCGGTATTTTAAGGGTAACGGTATTTCAGTTATTTCGGTAATGGTATTTTAAAGATAGCGATAGTTCGGTTATTTCGGTAACGCTATTTTAGGGGTAACGGTAGTCAGTTGAAAGGGTTTTGAATCGATATTTTCTATTAACAAAAATTTAACTCAATTATAACTAGAATTCTGTATATTTAACAGTTTTATTTTTGCTGTTCTTATGTTATGATTTCATTACTAATTTTCGTTGATGATTTCAGCAAAACATTTTACTAATTTTTCAAAACCGAGTGCTAAACTTAGCCAAAAAAGATATACTAATTTAACAAAAAGTGAATATTTAAGGAAATTTTAGTAGGTTTGAGTTTAACAAGAAGAATAAACATTTTCTTCAAAAGTTATAAACACGTTAAATTTGCAAATCAGACTAGATTCAGTTTCTGCATTTTTCTATGGACAGGCTTCATCAGTGATTTTATATTAAATTGTATTGTTTATATTTTTATTGTCAGATTATCTCTATATGAATACTTTCAGAAGTGATCAAACAGACATATACAAACATGCTACTTTAGATTTTTCGTTTATCTTCTTAATTTCCTCCGTGTCAACTTTTCACAAATTTTATTTACAAGAATTTTTGTTTAGTGTATACACTCAGATAAAAAAGTTAGTAAAAAATTTTGTAAACAGTTTCCAATCGCACTTTACTATTTTTATACTGATTTTTTAATTCTTCAAAGCCGAGTGCTAAATTTAGCAGAAAAATATACTTATTTAAAAAATTTTATTAAATGAATTAAATTTGCTAAAATCGCAAAACCTATTTGGCAAATTCTAAAAAATAATCTGCTGCAGGCATGTCACTATCCGGATTTCATTCTTGCCTAAAGCAATCGTAAGGAGACGACGTTTTAGAATGTCTAGAAATAATTATTAGGTTAAATCACAAACTCAATGAGAATTTCTTGTTCTCGTCTAGGAGCGTCATTAACATTTAAAATAACAAAGAAAAAAACAAAAACAACAAAAACAATTTACCACAATTTGCTTATAAGAATTCGTTGATTTTTTACTATTCGAGTTTACTTTATATTTGTTACTATTGATATATTCTTAGTTTGGAAATAACACTCAGAAAACTTTATTGTATCTCAAAAATTTGATTTTTTAATTTTTTTTTTAGATTTTACAATTTGTTTATTTTTTAGTACACTTTTTTGCTAATTTCAGCAGATTGATTTTAAATTACAGTTTACAAAAATTTACTGCATTTTAGGAGCGTATTTTAATTAATTTATTAATTACACGAAACAGCTGATTCATATGATGCATGTAAATGATGTTATCATTTTAATTTTTCTTAAATATTGTCGATCTTCTAAAGTCTGTAACATGAATAAACTAAGGCCGGATATCACAATGTCTCGGTAAAATGTAACTTAAAGTAAAATTTAAAATTTATTTGGTAAACAGTTAAAGCCCTAGTTAGTAGCTAACAGGACATTGTGTTAATGGGTGCAAATTTTAAAATTATTTTACAAAATCAAAATAAATACTAAAAAAAGATAAAAATTAAGGTCGTTCACAAGGGGTGTGCTATTTGTTGTATCGTCCTAACAAAAAACAGAGTTGTTAAAATTTAAATTGAAAAATACAACATTTGGGAATAGCACCATACCAGAGATGGGAGTAATTAATTACTTTGTAATGACCATTGCGGGTTTTCATTACCATTAAATCTATAAAATGAAAATTAAAAAAAAATTCATTACCATTACAAAATGTAATTGCAATGAAAAAAATGTTAATTTCATTTGTTTTCTTTACATGTAATGAAACGTTTTTATAATTTTCATTACAATACGCAATGGTAGTAAAAACAAAAAATCATTTTCATTTTGTCTACACTAGGTAGACAAATGAAATTTCATTACCATTACTTAACATAATGATGTAAAGAACGTTTTGTTCTTTGTTCTACACTAAAAAATTTTCCTTTATGGAAATTTTTTTTCGCAATTTTTTTTTGGCAACTAGCCACCAAACTTTGATGTATGTCTCTAGATTATAAATTTAAAAAAACCGCACTTAAAAATAGCAAAATTATGGCGGAACGCGAAAAAGACTTTATGGCAGAAAAATTCAATTAAAAAACTTAATCAGCGATTAACATTCTTCAAACAAATATACTGATGCAAAAAGTTTCGTTTTGGCAAATTTTTTTCGCGATTTTTTTTTTTTTTTTTTTTTTGCAACTAACCACCAAAATTTGTTATATGAAATAGGCATTATAGTCCCTAGATTACAAATTTTAAGAAACCGCACTTAAAAAATTCAAAAACAATGGTGGGACGCGAAAAAAGGCTTTATGGTAAAAAAATTTAATCAAAACACTTATTCAGCGATTTACATTCTGCAAACAAATCTATTGATTTAAGAATTTTCCTTTTTAAAAATTTTTTTTTCGCGGTTTTTTTAACTAGTTCCCAAACTTTCTTGTATGAAATGGGCATATAGTCCCTAGATTACAAATTTTAAGAAACCGCACTTAAAAAATTCAAAAATAATGGTGGGACGCGAAAAAAGACTTTATGGTAAAAAAATTAATTAAAACACTTAATCAGCGACTTACATTCTGCAAACAAATCTACAGCTGCGAAAAAAAATAGCACCAATTAAAGTTTTTTCTAATTTTATCCCCTTTGCTTTTATTTTTAAAGATCAAAATAATGATTAAATTGTCCCCGAAGTACTGGAAGATATTCCAGAAAATTGTAGAAAATTTTAGTGTAACGTTTGTTTTTTAACTTTGATACCCGTTCTAAGTAGGCGTGGCTTTTAATGAAAAATCATCGATATCGAGCTTTCATCAAATTATATAGTAAAATTTAGCGAGTACTGATCGGATCTGCACAAACTAAATATTGTTGAAAATTCTATAAAATTTCCTTAAATCTTGCATTATATTTATTCACAAATGGCGGCCAGATTTAAAATGACACCGGTTTAAATATGAGTAAATTTTTCTTTGTTTTTAGCGATTTTAAAATAAAGTTAACGACAATGAAATTTTAAAGCGAATGTTATTATGATATGCTTACCACGATATAACAGATCAGTCAGATTTTTTTTTTACATTATAGTATAAAGCATTTCATATTAAAATCTCAGTGTTGTTAACTTTATTTTAAAATCGCTAAAAACAAAGAAAAATTTACTCATATTTAAACCGGTGTCATTTTAAATCTGGCCGCCATTTGTGAATAAAAATAATGCAAGATTTAAGGAAATTTTATAGAATTTTCAACAATATTTAGTTTGTGCAGATCCGATCAGTACTCGCTAAATTTTACTATATAATTTATTGAAAGCTCGATATCGATGATTTTTCATTAAAAGCCACGCCTACTTAGAACGGGTAGCAAAGTTAAAAAACAAACGTTACACTAAAATTTTCTACAATTTTCTGGAATATCTTCCAGTACTTCGGGGACAATTTAATCATTATTTTGATCTTTAAAAATAAAAGCAAAGGGGATAAAATTAGAAAAAACTTTAATTGGTGCTATTTTTTTTTCGCAGCTGTATTGATGTAAGAATTTTCCTCTTTGAAAATTTTTTTTTCGCGGTTTTTTTTTAACTAGCTCCCAAACTTTCTTATATGAAACGGGTATTATAGTCACTAGAATATAAATTTTAAGAAACCGCACTTAAAAAACTCCAAAATAACGGCGGGACGCGAAAAAAGACTTTATGGTAAAAAAATTTTATTTAAAACACTTAATCAGCGACTTACATTCTGCAAACAAATCTATTGATGTAAGAATTTTCCTTTTTAGAAATTTTTTTTTTCGCGATTTTTTTCGCGGTTTTTTTTTTAACTAGCTTCCAATCTTTGTTGTATGAAAAAGGCATTATAGTCCCTAGATTACAAATTTTAATAAACGGACTCTAAAAAACTCCAAAATAACGGCGGGATGCGAAAAAAGACTTTATGGTAAAAAAATTTAATTAAAACACTTAATCAGCGACTTACATTCTGCAAACAAATCTATTGATGTAAGAACTTTCCTTTTTGGAAATTTTTTTTTCGAGATTTTTTTTCGCGGTTTTTTTTAACTAGCTCCCAAACTTTCTTGTATGAAACGGGTATTATAGTCACTAGAATATAAATTTTAAGAAACCGCGCTTAAAAAACTCCAAAATAATGGCGGGACGCGAAAAAAGATTTTATGGTAAAAGAATTGAATTAAAACACTTAATCACGATTTAGATTCTGCAAGCAAATATATTAAGGCAAAAATTTTCCTTTTTGAATTTTTTTTGTTTGCGATTTTTTTTTTGCAATTTTTTTTTTTTCAACTAGCCACCAAACTTTGTTATACGAAATGAGTATTATAGTCCTTAGATTATAAATTTAAAAAACCGCACTTACAAAATTGCAAAATAATGGCGGATCGCGAAAAAAGGCTATGGTACTAGAATTGAATTAAAAAACTTAATCAGCTATTTATGTTCTGCAAATAAATATATTGATGCAAGAATTTTCCTTTATGTAATTTCTTTTCGCGATTTTTTTTTTTGCAACTAGCCACCAACACATGGTATCACATATGGATACCATAGGCCTCGGATTATGAACTAAAAAATGCTTTTAGTAATTTGTAAACCTAATATTTTTAAAATAAAAAACTTTGACAAAAACGAAAAATGAAAAACAAATGGGTGTTTCATTACTATGTAAACATTAGGTAAAAGTAATGAAAATGAAAAAAAAGGTTCATTTTAATTTTCAAAACAAATGAAAATTAAAAAAAATATTCATTACCATTTTTTAACGCAATGGTAATGAAAAAAAAAAACATTACAATTTCTTCAAAAAATGGTAATGATAAAAAAAGCTCCATTACCATTACATCAAGTAATGGTAATGAAAATGTAATGGTAATGATTTTAGCCCATCTCTGCACTATACAAAATTTTTGCGTATGTTTAGTGTCCTATGTTTGAGTGTGCTAACAGATAGAAAATCCAGTAGAAAATCGTTGTTAAAGTCAAATAAAAATTTTATTTTGTTAGGACGATACAACAGATAGCACATTCCTTGTGAAAAACCTAATTATTTATTACGTTTTTAAATCAGGTATATTTTAAAGTGTGTGACAACCTTTTTGATATGACACATGTCTAAATTCTCATATTAAACTTGAAATTACAACCATTACTTTTTAAATTTCTTTCAATATTTGTTTATAGTTTAGTAGTTTAATATTTAATGAAAGTGATTATTATGTATCCTTACAAAAACCAAAAGAAAAACGAGTAAAAAGGTTAAAGTCGGGCATGCCGACTATACAATACCCTACACCAGTCTGGTGTATTGTTTGGATCCGAAATTCGAATGGGTTAAAATGGGGCTTATGTCAAAATTTTCTATAATGGGAGTCAGCGCACCAAATTTCATTAAAATATCTTAATATTTGCGACCTGCAGTTTGTAACCAAGCCAATTTTGGGGGGACCCTTATATGGGCACTAGTTCTAAACATGGACCGATGTTCACCAAAATCAATAGGCTTCGTCCTTGGGCCAACATAGGTCTATGTACCACATTTCATCAAAATATCTTAATATTTGCGACCTGCAGCGTATAAACAGTATAATTTTGGTAGGACCCTTATATGGGCACTAGGTCTAAACATAGACCGATGTTCACCAAAATCAATAGGCTGCGTTATTGGGCCAATATAGGTCTGTGTACCAAATTTCATCAAAATATCTTAATATTTGAGACCTGCAGCGTATAAACATTATAATTATGGTAGGACCCTTATATGGGCACTAGGTCTAAACATGGACCGATGTTCACCAAAAACAATAGGCTGCGTTATTGGCACAATGTAGGTCTGTGTACCAAATTTCATCAAAATATCTTAATATTTACGACCTGCAGCGTATAAACAGTATAATTTTGGTAGGACCCTTATATGGGCACTAGGTCTAAACATGGACCGATGTTCACCAAAATCAATAGGCTGCGTTATTGGGCCAATATAGGTCTGTGTACCAAATTTCATCAAAATATCTTTTAATATTTACGACCTGCAGCGTATAAACAGTATAATTTTGGTAGGACCCTTATATGGGCACTAGGTCTAAACATGGACCGATGTTCACCAAAATCAAACTTGTTCGTCCTTGGGCCAACATAGGTCTGCGTACCAAATTTCATCAAAATATCTTAATAGTTGCGACCTGTAGAGTGCGCACAAGATTGCATGGACAGACAGACAGACGGACGGACGGACAGACGGACATCGTTAAATCGAAATAAAAAAAAATTCTGAACCGATCGGTATACTATAAGGTGGGTCTACGACCAATATTTTTTGGTGTTACAAACATCAGCACAAACTTATAATACCCTGACCACATAGTGGTGTAGGGTATAACTATTTGATAGGGGTTATGCATTATAGTATTTTACAATAAGGTGACAGAAAAATTTAAATTTTTAATCTTCGCTAATTTTCGCGAGGAATATTTTGTCAATTGGTAATAAAACGGTTAGGGCCAATATTACAGTAACGTCTGATAACTTTAAGCTTAAATGCCCCAAGGAGGTCAAAAGTAAATTTTGTATTTGCCCAGTAGCAAAAAAATACTTGTTAAGAACCAGTTATATAATTACTAGTTTAGTTGAACCAGGCAACCACTACGAGTTCTACCGCCTCTCCATACAAACAACTGTAGAATTTAACATGGAGATATCATAGAGATGGGGACAATTGTCGCCTAACTCCCACTTTGGTACTAGTTGTATAACTAGTCTGAAGATTACAATTTAGGGACGAAAAATAGGGAGCAAAACTGGTACTAATGTGACACTCGCGGAACCAGTTCAGAAGTGACTCTCTGGAAATAGTACTGTACCAGTTAGTAAAGACCTAAATTATATACACTAAAAAAAAGTCAGTAAAGTAAGCAAAAAATGTTGCTGAGTCAGCAAATTTTTAGTCAGGAGCGTGCTTGCAAAAAAGTTGGTAATTTCAGCAAAAGGCTTGCTGAAAATCAGCGAGCTGATTTTTATCAAAAAAATAGTAATCTTCAGCAAAAGTTTTGCTAACACTTAGTCGAAGGCAAATGAAAAAAATTCTTGCTAAAATCCCTAAACTTTTTGCTGAATATTAGTAGACTGAAAAAAAACTCAAAAAACTTGTAGCGAAATTTTACTTTAGTTAATTTATTTGCTGAAAATTTAAATATAGAAATTGTGTAGAGTTGTTTTTCTTTTTAATCATTTCCGTTGTGTGTACTACATACAGAGCTTTGAAGAATTAATTCCTTTTTAAATGAATTCACTACCAATCGAATTCAATTTTCTCTAGAATTTAATGAATTCCTTTTCTTAAATAATTCACTGAATTCGTTCAACTGAACGCGTTCATCAAACAACAAATTCAAAGAATTAATTCAATTGCAATAGTTCTTTTTATTAAATCAAATGAATTAATTCACCGGTGAACACGTTCAATTTTATAAATCGAACGCAAAAAAGTGAAGTGAACTGGCCCCTTTATATGAAATAGACTGGTCACTTTTACATGGCGTTGTCATAGAAGGGGGAAATTGACCTCTTGTGACATATCACAAAGGGTAAATTTCCGCCTCCTATGAAATGCCATGTAAAAGTGACTAGTCTATATCGGTATTCCTAGTTTATACACACAACCCGAATTCGGTGCGCTACGGGGTGTGAATATGTGTTGAAAGTACAGTACATAATCGTAGCGTTTGCATTCATCAGACAATCGTAGTGTACCGCATTTGGTTTGTGTACAAACACACAACCGCTAAAACGATAGATACGGTATGTGTTTCTTAGCCAGTGTTGCCATAACAGCGATTTTCTCGTCAGATCTAGCGATTTTATTTTGCACCTAGCGGTAAAAATTGTCCTGTAGCTATTAGCCAAAAATCTGGCGGATTTTTTATTAGCCGTAATATAATTTATAAAAATCAGTTTTATGTTGAAAAATATTGTAAAATTCGCATATTGATATTCTTTTATTATAATAAAACAACTTCTTAAACGGTTTTAGTAAAAAAACTTTCTAAAAAATTGACATTTCGATAAAATATGGGTGTGGTTTTTCACCGTAGAATGCACTCTTTTGAATATTTTCAATACTAATATTAATTCAATGAAAATCGGGATTCATTATTTGCAGCTTAATCGTAAAATTTTTTATTATTTTCAAGTTTATAACACTTCTTATGAACATATTAAAGAAATTTTTGAGTAAAAAACTCCTTAAGTACAATTTTTCGACAATCTAGCGATAAAATCGCTAAATTCTTGCACTGTTTATAAATCTAGTGATTTTCTAGCGATTTTTGGGTCTGATCTAGCCATTTATTTTGAAAATTTGTTGGCAACACTGTTCTTAGCCGTACCCTACCCTACATGTTGTGTAGGTACAGTTTATTTTCCTACCCTGGAAAATTATTATATTTACCAAATGCAATTTAAAATATTTTGGTTCATATGTATAATTACTTTTAAAAATTATAAATGGCTTATAAAACAAATTTTTCATACAAAACTCATTTTATAAACGTATTTTTTTTACAAAAATTTCGGTGGTTTATAAAAAAAACTACTGGCAAAGAATTGGCTTAGAGTGATATGCCAAGGTTTGCAACCAGTGGTTATCCAGTGCTACCTAGCCAATGCTACCAGGCGTACAAAAATTAATTCACTGGAAAACCAATGATTTTATAAAAATGCTGACGCTTCGTTAAAAAATGTTTGTAGTCGGAAGGTTCCGAGTTCAAATCCGGTTGCAAGCAAAAAAATTTTTTTGGATTTTTTTTAATTTAAAATTTTTTTTGTTTCATTAAATTAATTTTTTTGTTTGTGGGAAAGCTCCTTCAAGACCAACTTTCTTTTTGCCCTCCAAACACTGGCATTCTAGTTACTTAAAATTGTTTGCCAGTACTAGCATTTTGGCACAGCCAGTAGTTGTCCAGCTATTATCACTCATTTATGTGTTTAGCCACTAAATATTATATGTCTCGTTAGCTCAGTGGGTAGAGCAATCGTCTGCCAATCTGACGGCCTGGGTTCAAATCACGGCAGGGTCAAAAAAATACATATGAACTTCTTTTTTAATTTTATTTTGGAAAATATATTTCCAGACCACCTATTTATTGGTTTTGCCAGCATTTTGCCAACGTTTAAAAATTTTGTTCCTCCAGTGCTTTTCCGGCGCTTTTTGAACAGCCGGTCCTTTTGTCTAATGATGTTATCATTTTGGGAATGGGAAAGCACTTTTTGCCAATACTTGTACCACCTGTTAAAGTGCCTTGCCACCGCTTTCCCATTTGTATTTTTCTGACTGGGTAGTTACTTTTGTTATTACATTTCTTATTACCTTTATATGGCGATGTCGCGAAAAATAATGAGTTATGCTTACACACCAGCATACGAAAAATCTAAAAATATGTCATTACATATATGCTTACCAGTACTGACAAAAATAATGAGTCTAAAAATAGATTTTCATAAAAATAAATGACATAAAAAAAATATTTTTTATTGTATTTCTTTTTTAATAAAATTTGCTGGTGCGGGAATCGAACCTGGGTCTACAGATTGCCAGTCAATAGCTCTGCCAACTCAGCTATATCGACATGTAATATTTAATAGATAAAAACATAATTGACCTGCTGTTCACAAGTAACCCAGGTAGAAAAATACAAACGGCACAATGTTGGCCCGGTACTGGAGGCGGTAGTACATGTACTGGCAATGCGTCGGATTTTTAACGTTCACTGTACTGGCATGTTGTCGAAATGATAACACCAATAAACGCTTGGCCGTAGTAATTTCCCCATGTTGGCGCAGGCTTGGGATTTTATTTTTTTGGTATTATCCCAGTACATTTAATAACAAATTTAGTAGTTTGCTAGAACTTTACTGTCCTCTTAGTGTACATCACATATTTTTAATGTATTCTTTCGAAACTTCACAAGAAAAGAATGGCGATGTCTCTCGTACATAAATAATTGTGTAATAGATGTAAAAATACGTAAGATTTATAAAATTGTTAATTTTAATAAATTAAAAAAAGCTCGTTTATTTTCAGAAAACAGTACTGGCCAAGCACGTTTTAAGTAGTACCGGCATTTCGTAAAAAACAGTGCTCTCCCAGTACAACTTTTGTTGTTACGTCGGCAATTTCTACCTGGGAAGCTTACTCGCCAACATACAAAAAATCAAAAAATATGTGGTTACATACAGCTATGGACATATAAATGGCACATTTTACCATGAATTCTTTCTTAAGCTACTATATTGCAAATACTATTAACAACCAACAAATTTTTGTTTTTTTTCCAAATGTTTATTATGCACATTTAATATTGCTATAAACTTTAATTGAAATTCATTAATGTAAATAAAAACTTTTCATTATGAAAATAAAAACCCATTGAAATGAGCTGGACACATAAATGGCACAATCTTAAAAAAAGAGAAGAAATGGTTTTAATATTGAATTTGTTAAATTTTTTGGTATGTACAAATATTTTACTGTTAATATTTAGTACTGTGGCCTTTGTTAAATAAAAATCCTTCAACTATTTTATATATATTGGTAAATATGTATAAACTAATAAAAAATACCTGGACTTCTAAATAGGACACATTTTATATTTTTACAAAAAACCGTAAATTTTTTGGGTTTTTAAAACAAATATTATTTTTTTAGCGTTAATATTACTAATATTTTGTGCTGTATCCATTATTATCAATAACCGCTTCGCATCTTCTTTGCATACTCTCAACTAATCTCTGGCATCTTTCTTTGGGTATAGAATACCGGGCTTCTTGAATACCAGCCCAAAGTTCGGTAGAATTTTTGTAATTGTTTTGCGAATCTTTTGTTTTTACATCATTCCATAGATTTTCTATTGGATTAAGGTCCGGACTTTGGGCTGGCCAGTCCAAAACCTTAATTTGTTCTTGTAAAAACCAATCCTTCACGACGAATGCTTCGGCTCATTGTGTTGCATAAAGATCCACTTAACTGGCATATTTTCATAATCAAAGGGCTCTATAACATTCTTAAGAATGCTCAAATATTGAAACCTGTCCATTTTGCCCTATACTTTTACGATAGGCCCAACACCACGTCAGGAAAAAGCCCCCCATACCATAATATTACCCCCACCGTGTTTCAAGGTCTTCTGCGAGCGAGCTGATTTTTACCAAAAAAAATAGTAATCTTCAGCAAAAGTTTTTCTAACACTTAGTCGACTGCAAATGAAAAAAGTCCTTGCTAAAATCACTAAAATTGTTGCTAAATATTAGTAGACTGAAAAAAACTCAAAAAACTTGTAGCGAAATTTTACTTTAGTTAATTTATTTGCTGAAAATTTAAATATAGAATATGTGTAGAGTTGTTTTTCTTTTTTTGTCATTTCCGTTTCCAGACAAGCTGCGACATCTACATCTTCTCTATCTGGTTGTTGTCCACGCTATGAATGCGGTCATCACAATTTTTGTAGCAAAATAAATTAGTAAAACATTAGTTCAAAATTAGTTTAGTGCTAAAAAAATATAACTAAAATTTTTGTGAAAACGGAATTTCAGCAAAAAAATTGCACTTGATATACAAGACGTTTTACTAATTTTTCTACTAACTTATTTTTTTGAGTGTACTTAATGTTTAATATTTTTTTGGCGGTGTACAAATGTTCTAGCATCTGGTCCGACACGATTTACCTTCGTTTCATAGCTCCAAAGCACATTTTTCTAAAAGGACAACTCATTTCCTTTGTGGGTTTTGGCAAAATCAATACGTTACTTAATTATTTTTCTTGAAAGAAGCGGCTTCTTTCTACTTATTCGTCCAAATAAGTTTGCTTCATTCAGTCTTCTTCTTACTAACCTGTCTGACACTTTAACGTTGAATTTTTCCCTGATTTCATTATTTATTTGACGGAAGGACATAAAAGGGTTGAGTTTGCTTTTGCGTACTATAGTCCTGTCCATATAAGTTGTAGTTTTACGACCGATTGGCTTCCGTTCTTTATTTTGCGTATGATATTTCTTGTCGGCAGCACATAGACGAATAGCATTGTATACCATATTTCGCGAACACTTTAATATTTTAGCAATTTCAGTTGGAGATTTCATCTCGTTGTGGAATTGAGATATAAGTCTTCGTTTTTCTGGATTACAATGTTTTCCACGTCACATATTGGTACAATTAGAAAATATTTTACTTATTTCAAACGCTAATTATGAAAAGAAAATTATTACTAAGTGCATCGAGTAAAATTTTGACAATTATTGCAAGTGTCCTATTTTTATGTCCAAGTCAAATATGAACAAAGTAAAGTAATTTTGTTGTAAATATTTGCATGTTTTAAATATTGCAAAGTTTTATATATAATCTGAGACTACTTGATTACAGTTTACTAATTATTAAGAGAAATGCATGAAGATGATTTTGTATGTAGTGTCCTATTTCTATGTCCATAGCTGTATATATATATATATATATATGTGACCTTCTCCGAGAAAAGGGACCTAGTGTGTGAAAATAAAGTTTTGAGAAGAACGCATTTAAAGTTTCATAACGCATTATCACTTTTGTTTGTACGTTTGTTTTGTACGTTTTTATGGGGTAAATAAATTTTTATCAGAAATCTAACTCATTTCATCTTATTCTACACCCTTTTAGGTACCAGAATCCACTCTTATGTCCAAACCCGTTTTTTGACACACTAGGTCCCTTTTCTCGGAGAAGGTGACATATATATATTCCCGTCGTTCCTATAAGGAGCATAGGGCCTCAACAAATTTCCTCCATTCGGATCCATCGCAATGCTTTTGATCGGGCCAGGTTATTCGCATTTTACTAGCTTTGGTTTGGATATGTCTGCGCCATGTATGAGCTGGTCTACCTTGTCTACGGCTTCCCTGTGGGTTCCATTCGATAGCATTTCTAGCAATATCTGATGGTCCTTTACGGATGGTGTGTCCAATCCAGTTCCACTTTCGTTTTCGAATTTCTACGGCTATTGGAGTTTGTCGAGTTTCAATAAACAAGTTTTTATTCGAGATGGTTTGTGACCAAAAAACACGTAGTATTCTACGCAGACATTTGTTTGCACACACTTGTAGTGACTGGATATCTTTAGAGTTAGCATTCCAGGATTCACAGACGTATAGCAATGTTGACTTCACATGGGAGTTGAATATGTTTAATTTAACACGACGCGAGATTGAAGACGTTTTCCATACCCTGGTGAACTGTCCAAAAGATTGAGTTGCCTTTTAAATTCGACTTGAGATGTCACAAGTCGCTTTTTGATTAATAACGAAACCCTAGAGGAGGTAGACCCTTTTGTTATCTTGGGGCTGTTATCACCAATACTGGAGGCTCAAGCGCAGACATTGATTGTTTTGCCACGTTTAAAAAAGAAACGGCCAAACCCAGCCCGGTGTTATCATTTTGGGTTAGCAAAGCACTTATTTTATCATTGAAAAAGCACTTTATTGGTTGTTTTACAAATGCTTTGCCAACGTTTTAAAATTATAATTTTGGCAAAGCACTTATTTTATTATTCCAAAAACACTATTGATTATTTTACCAAGTTTTAAAAAACAAACGGCCAAACCCAGCCCGGTGTTATCATTTTGGGGTTGGCAAAGCACTATATCTTTAAAAGTATTTCGCTCTGCCAACGATGGTACCACCGTTAAAAGTACTGGCCCAACGCTTTGCCGTTTGTATTTTTCTGGCTGAGTGCTTCTAAAATCTGAGAATTTAACCGCATTAACGTTAATGAACTTTAAAAAAATATTTAATTAATGTTTTAGCAGTACTGCTAATTAAATACAGTAAGCTAGTTAATTCGAGTTTTGAATATTATAAGTCTTAACGTAATATCGACAAAAAATAAAATAAGCAACCATATTGTAACAAAAAACCAGTCTAAAAATTTTAATGAATATACCATAAGAAGCGTACAAAGACAATACAAAATCATAAAAATATACAAAATTTTCGCAAAAACCTTTAAGTGTTTCTTCTTTGTATTTACTTTGTTTTTTTTTTTTTTGTCAAGATCAAGAAAGTTTTCAATAAATGCAATCAAGTGAAAGTTGTTGTTTTATTTTGTTTGTATGATATTTTCAGAAAATATCGTAATACAACATTTGTTTACATTTTGTAATAAAAATGCATTCGTCGGTCTAAAGCAGCGGTTCCCACTAAGTTTTGCTTCACGGACCCCTTGAAACATTTCTACTAGCTCACGGACCCCCAAACCAGTGTTGAGCGAGAGGTACTTCATAAATTATGGTGCAAAATGAATAAATGATATTTTAAATGATGGCCAATTTTAAGCAAGAATAAGGAAAAAAAAAACATTTTTCAAATCAATATTTTGTTAAATACTTTAAAAATTAAAAAAAAAATTGTTTTTTTTTAAATAACTTGTTTTGTTTTTTGTTGGATCTCTTCGCGGACTCCCTGAAATTCTGCTACGGACCCCTGGAGGTCCGCGGACCCCCATTTGGGAACCGTTGGTCTAAAGTATCAAATATAAAAATATGAAAAGCAATTAAAAAATTGTAGTCGGTAAATTAAGTTCGGCCAAAAAGTGATGTTCGGCCAAGTTCGGTGGTCGGCGAAATGTTGTCCGAACAACGAGCATACATGAAACCAATATTTTAGCTCTTAAATTTTGCGTAGTAAGATAAAAAAATGCACCAATTTAACTTAATTTTTATTTTCCCAGCAAAATATGTATATCTTTCTTAAGATTTTGCGATTTTGAATTATTTAAGAAATATTTTTAGATTTAAAAAAACTGCTAGTGTCCGGCCGAGTATTCTTTGGCTCCATAATTCGGCCAAAACGTGATGTTTGGCCAAGTTACGAAGTTTTAGCCGAATACCGAACATTTTTATTTTTCAATATTTACACATATGGTCAAAATATTAGGTACTTCCTAAATTTTTTTTAATGATTCGCAGCCAAATATTTATTTAAATTGAAAGAACAAAAACGAGTGCTGTTTTGTTTTCTTACAACATATGAAATAAAATAAATACAAAAACAATAAGAAAAGCTAAACATTAAATTTAGTATTGGTTAAAAAGAAATCAGTATAAAAAATTCTTGAACAAAACAAAATGTATATTCAGTAAAAAAAAAATCAAAACAGTAGGGGTATTCGTTTACCTTGGACAGCGTGCACCTTGGAACTTTGCATTTCCCCCTATTTGTTAATTTTTTATTGTAAAGTCTCATTCTGTGAAGTTTTTTATTTTCCCTAATGATAATTTTATACTATACAAAGTTGGAAAAAAGTCTGTAGAGGACCCTAAAATTGGGTGCGTGTACCTTGGAACGACAAAAGTAAATTCTTGAAAACAATTTAAACTACGAGTAATTTTTTAAAAATAACACAGTGATACAAAATCGAACTTTCCGAATCGGAATGGAATGAAACCTAAAGCAAATGAAAGTTGACATTTTCCATAACAAAACCCTCAAGGGTTTTTTTAGTTTCGTACGAGATTTTTTTTAAATGCTTTTAAGTTGGTGATTTTGGAACGCTGTCTAACAAGAAAAAATCGTCAAAAATTTGATAAAATAATGCTTATTTATTTTTATTATCCTGGAAAGTTGTGGTATCTTACTGTTTTTGGGGTCGAGGAATCCATTTTTTGATATTTTTACCCAAAACTCACGCTAGATGGCGCTCTCATACAAACTTTGCCCTTTCTTGTAGATTGTCATAGAAAAAACGGTGTTTTTACTTTTTTTGAGGCTAAAACATCAATTTTTGATGTTGGCTTCGGGTCGTAGACCCTCCAACAAACATTTTTTGTTCGTCTTCTTCACCAAAAAAAATTAATTCCGTGAGTGAAAAACATTTAAGGTTTTGAATTTTTGTTTTTTTTTTTGCAAGAATTCTATTAATTTATTTTTTTCTGTCATATATATACATATATAAATACATATAATTATATATAACGCAATAACACGAACAATGTTGTCTCCCTATGGCCTAATAAAATTTTATTCATCTCAAAACTGTCAAGAATTTACCATAAAGAATACTTTGCTACCGTTTCACACACACCCTAAGTAAAAGATTGAAGTCTTGACATCCACTTATGTATACTAAAAGTTACAATAATAGATTCGTTCCCTTACGTAACCGCAAGTGATCCCAGTTTTTCCAAAAAGCATTACCGTACTCGAAAACTGGATAAATGAACGCGCTCAGGAGTGTATTTGTGTTTCTCCTTTAACCGAAAGTTACTCAGGCTTCTTCTTCGGGTAACTTTGGTGAATTGTAAAATAAAGACCTGATTCAATGATAAAAACAAATTATTAAGTGATTTGCTTTACTTTTTATGTAAATTTCGGTGTAATAAGCTAAACTCCTCTAATACAATGACAAAATACCCAAAAGGGAACGGACAAAACCACTTTTCTGTTCTGTACAGTAGATGGGCATTATTACTGAATATTGTATATTTATATATTTTATTGTATATAACAGGTATGGGCACGTAAATGGCTTGAAGGGCCAAATTTGGGATTTCACAAACTTACGGGGGCCGCACCAATTATTAACATTACTCGAAAAAAAAATTAATTTTTTTCTAAAACTTGCTAAAACCTTTCTTTCAGTATTTTGGTTTCCTAAGCTCGGATCTAAAGTCAAAAAAAAGTCTATTGAATAGCCTTCGAGTCTTTATTTTAGTATCCCCTCACCCAGGGAAATATTTTATGAGTCAATATTGCGGATAAGTACATCAAAATCTTTTTTAATCAAAATATTTTTATGATTTTTTATCCAAATATATTTGAAAATATAGGCACAGACTCAATAAATTTTTAAAAAATGAATCTGAAGTCAAAAAACTTTGTCGAATTAATCTTCGAAAATATAGTTTTCGTTATTTCAGGCAATTTGATTTAAGGTTTTCATCAATTTTTCAATGGATTTTGATCCCATGTTTTATTTATGGAAATGTGTAACATGAATTACGTGACGAATGGAATTTTGATACAAAACGTGAAAAAAATTTTATATAAAATCTGAATGTAAATGAAATTTAAAATTCATAGGTCTACATCATTTTCGTATTTGCCCATGTATGGTATATAACTTAGGTGTTATTATTACTCTGTAATATATTTTTTCGACCTTTAAAGCACCGTAAGTTGTTTCGATTTCACGTGAAAAAACTGTTATACATCATATAAAAAATGATTTTCACGATGAGTTTCTCGTGGAAATTGTGTAGTTTGTTTTCAGGCAAATTTAATGCACAAGACTATTATTTTTCTTTGGAAAAAGTGACATTTTCTGTTTATTTTAATTGTGTCTTTGTTACAAAATTAAAAAATTGTTAATTTTTATAAATTAAATTACAATTCGAGGGCTTTAAAGTTCGAGTGAAATTTTTCCACGTGAAAACTTACGGTGCTTAAAGGCTTTATATTACGAAAACTAAATAAATAAAATTAATATAAAAATAAAAAAAAATTATTTCAAAGAAAAATGTGAAAATGCTTAAAATTTTATTTTGAAAAATTTTAGAAACACACATATGTATTTATGTTGTTTGAATTTAATGGCCTGTTTATCTATTACGAAATTACTCAAGGCGATAGCTATTGACAGTTACTTTCGTCAAAAATATATGGGAAACAAAAGCAAATTTTCGTTACTTTGCTTTCGTTTAGACCATTTTCGTAATACATAAACCGGAGCTAAATGTTCTTATTTTCTTCAATTAATTACACTGCATGAAACAAAAAAAAATAGAATTTTGATCATCAGCTCTATATGTTTCTGACATGTTGATTAAAATGGCATACTTTATTTTTCGATCTTAGGTACAGATTTTCCGCGAAATGCCTTTAAAGTAGAGCGTTTTTCTATTTAGTTTTTTATATACAAAATTTTTCAAATGCAATCAATATCAATTTTTTGTGGTGAAATGTAGGCACAGGACCTGTAATCATATTTAGGGTTAACATCTGATGCAAAAAATTTCATATTAAAACTACTGTTCGCGTTTTATGTGGATTTTTACGGTTTTTGCCAATTGAATCGCTGAAAGCAAAATCGACCTTCATATACAGCTATGGACATAGAAATAGGACACTTCATACAAAATTATCTTCATGCATTTCTCTTAATAATTATAAAGCAATAATTATATTTCTTTTCTATTATAGTAAACTGTAATCAAGTAGTCTCAGATTATATATAAAACTTTGCAATATTTAAAACATGCAAATATTTACAACAAAATTACTTTACTTTGTTCATATTTGACTTGGACATAAAAATAGGACACTTGCAATAATTGTCAAAATTTTACTCGATGCTTTTAGTAATAATTTTCTTTTCATAATTAGCGTTTGAAATAAGTAAATTCTTTTCTAATTGTACCAATATGGGAGGTGGAAAACATTGTAATCTAGAAAAACGAAGACTTACATATATCTCAATTCCACAACGAGATGAAATTTCCAACTGAAATTGCTAAAACGTTCGTTTAAAAGTGTTCGCGAAATATGGTATACAATGCTATTCGTCTATGTGCTGCCGACAAGAAATATCATACGCAAAATAAAGAACGTAAGCCAATCGGTCGTAAAACTACAACTTATATGGACAGGACTATAGTACGCAAAAGCTAATTCAACCCTTTTATGTCCTCCCGTCAAATAAATAATGAAATCAGGGAAAAATTCAACGTTAAAGTGTCAGACAGGTTAGTAAGAAGAAGACTGAATGAAGCAAACTTATTTGGACGAATAAGTAGAAAGAAGCCGGCTCTTTCAAGAAAAAATATTAAGAAACGTATTGATTTTGCCAAAACCCACAAGGGAAATGAGTTGTCCTTTTGGAAAAATGAGCTTTGGAGCGATGAAACGAAGGTAAATCGTGTCGGACCAGATGGTAGAATATTTGTACACCGCCCAAAAAACCAGACTTTAAACATTAAGTACACTCAGAAGACCGGTGGGGGTAATGGAAACGATTTTGCTTGAAATTTTGCAAGAACAGTTTTTAGAGGTGACCCCATATTATACAATATTTAAAGCTGGACTTTGGAGACAACTTGGAAATCTATGCTGCCATATAAAGTTTTTGAAAAATCGCGATTATAACGGCCGTTATAGACGAATACGATACGTTGGCTAAAACCGTAAAAATTCATATAAAACGAGAACAGTGGTTTTAATATCAAGCTTTGTGCATCAAATGTTAACCCTAAATTTGAACACAGGAGCTGTGCTTACATTTCGCTACTAAAAATTTATATTGATTGCATTTGAAAATTTTTGTATTTAAGAAACTAAATGGAAATACGCTAAATTTTAAAGACATTTCGCGGGAAATCTGTACCTTAGATCGAAAGATAAAGTACGCCGTTGTAATCAGCATGCCCGAAATATATAGAACTGATGGCCAGATCTCTATTAATTTTTAAAAGTTAAGATTTTGTCATCCTGTGTTATAAATATTTCTTTTATGTATTTCTCTGTTTAATTAAATTTTCAATTTAATTTCAAAATTGGTTTTTGTTTATCATTGTGAAATCTGTACCTTAGATCGAAAGATAAAGTACGCCGTTGTAATCAGCATGTCCGAAATACATAGAATTGATGGCCAGATCTCTATTAATTTTTAAAAGTTAAGATTTTGTCATCCTGTGTTATAAATATTTCTTTTGTGTATTTCTCTGTTTAATTAAATTTTCAATTTATTTTATAATATTTTTATTTATAAATATTTCTTTTGTGTATTTCTCTGTTTAATTAAATTTTCAATTTATTTTCAAAATTGACTTTTGTT
Organism: Leucophora obtusa; assembly: GCA_949987735.1. Classification (NCBI taxonomy): domain Eukaryota; kingdom Metazoa; phylum Arthropoda; class Insecta; order Diptera; family Anthomyiidae; genus Leucophora; species Leucophora obtusa. The sequence goes on along the minus strand of OX465295.1, from coordinate 300,789,515 downwards.
TATCATTGGATCAGCTAGCTGTTGGTTTTACAATTTACCAAAATTACCCGGTAAAAAGAGAAACACAAATGCACTCTCTTCGAGTTCGGGAACTGTTTTTGATAAGTTTGGGATCTCGAGGATTCCCGCGGTAACGTAAAGGACAGGACCTATTATGAATTAAGGTGGTGTTTCATCAACGAAAAATACAATAACAAAATACAAGCAACGCAAAAACAAATTACATGTATTCACTCATTCGTCTCACGACGAACATCTTGTTGAAACCCCCCGTAAATAAAAAAATATACAAAACAAATGTCTTTTTTAATTAATTGAACTAAATCAAAAAGAACTTTTAAATGAAAATAAGAACATTGTAACCTTGATAATGCAACTAATAGAAATTAAGGCAAATATAACTATGGCTCCTATCTATCCGATTTTAGAAGTAATTCCAAGTTAGTGTTTAATTAAAAAAAATATTTGGTCATACTTTACAAATTTCTAAACTAAATGATGGCTATGTAATTCTCTCTCTCTACTTCTCTCTTACCGTATGTTAACAGCTTGTGCCAGCAAACAGAAAACAGGCTAGATTTAAGGAAAAGCAACGATGAATTGATAAATTGTATGCTTAAATTATAATAAATATGACGAAATCTATCAGCGGCTACATTTGATAAATATATGATCATTAAAAATACTCGAAAAATTTCAATTTCCTATTTGCAGTGACATTTAACATATTTATTCTCACTAACTCAGAGAACTTTTTAAACTCTTTGATTAAAGTAAATAAATACCCGGTTAATAACACAGTACAACAGCCAATCTGGGGGGTGAGAAATTCCAAGTCAGGGTGATGGTACTAGGTCAGTATAGTAAAACCCTCAAAGGGTTTGGCGTTCGTATGTGTCATTTTTTTTATGACCTTTTAAATTTTTTCCTTATCTTGATGTTTTTTCGCATAGTTGTAACTCGAGAACCACTTGTCCGATTTTGATGAAACAAATTTAGAAAAATTTAGAATTACAATTTCTTTAATCCGTTCATATAACATTTTTCTTTATAATCAACAGTTTTGCCGGTAAAAATAAATTTGTGGAGAAAAAAAAATATTTTTTTGCCTAAAAATTAAATTTTTTTTTTTTTTAAATTCATAAAAAATTTTAATTTTTAGGCAAAAAAATATTTTTTTTTTCCACAAATTTATTTTTACCGGCAAAACTGTTGATTATAAAGAAAAATGTTATATGAACGGATTAAAGAAATTGTAATTCTAAATTTTTCTAAATTTGTTTCATCAAAATCGGACAAGTGGTTCTCGAGTTACAACTAAGCGAAAAAACATCAAGATAAGGAAAAAATTTAAAAGGTCATAAAAAAAATGACACATACGAACGCCAAACCCTTTGAGGGTTTTACTATACTGACCTAGTACCATCACCCTGACTTGGAATTTCTCACCCCCCAGACAATAATCCCAAAAATGTTCCATAGTGTAATGGTTTTAATATAATAGTATATCATTCAATATAATTATATCTAATCAGTTGTGGTTAAAGTTCACAGAAAGAATTTACAAAATTCTAATTAAATTTTTAAACACCTTTCTCATACCAAATTTGTAAATACAAAAAAAAAACTTTTTAAAAAGGCACCAACAAAGAAATTTGTAAATCCAAAAAAAAAATTCTTTTTTTTTGTAACTTTGAATTTTTATTTTTAAACAATTTTTATATGAAAGATAACAATTTACAAACGAGTTACAAATATTTCAAACAAAAATATTGTTGGGAATAAAATTTCAATTTAAAAGAAAATGTGATTGCTTTGACAAATTCCCATTGTTGGTGCCTACTGTTTTTTCTGTGTTATATCATGTAAAATATTATGTAATTTCATCAACATAAATAAAATTACACAACTTAGATATAATAATATTGCGTAATTTTCCTTATCAAATTCTATAAAATTATATATGTTAACCCTTAAATGCATGATCTCTTCAATTTTAAAAATTTTTTTATTTTATATATGATTTCTAAAAGCGTGTACATTTCAAGAAAAATACAAAAAAATTTTTTTTAAAAAGTGATTTTTATTGAAAAATATGCAGCGGTATTAAAAATGAATATTTAGCATAGATTTAACATGAGTTTTATTGATAATACTGTTGTTAAACTCATTCTAGTATTGTTGCTAAATTCCTTCTAATGTTCTGTTATCAAACGCCAAAAAGCAAAAAATTCCATTCACAATAATAAAAAAGCCTTGCATTTTCAAACACAGGGTTGCTCTTAATCGGTGTGCTAAGAAACCATTTTGAATAAACTCTAACAAGCTGCCAGGCCTAAAAAAATATTCTAGTTAACAGCTCGTTGTGTGCGATGTATAAGAAGCTACTAACTTTGCTACTAACGGCTACTAACTTTTCATTTTGAATACGGGGATGGTTTTTTGACAAATAGCTAAATTGTGATTATTTTAACGTGTATAAAAACATTTTTGAATATTACACTTTTTGTAAAAAAAAAACGCGTGTTAAATTTTTCATAAACATACGGAGCAAAACCAAGAGTTTTCCTATAACTGCCCGTGAAAAAATAATTTTATTCAAAATTAATCAAATTTATTCAATTAGATAATAGATAGGTTTACTCGTTTTTTTATATATTCAGATATTGCTTATACGGTGTAACATATGAATGCATATGACCATATTTAAAAGAAATAACTTATATATAAATGCATAAAAAATATCAATAAGATAAGACAAAAATCCCGATACAATTGTATCAAATTATACTCAAAAATATACTAATTGATATATTTAGACTTTGTTTTATCAAATCAAATTAATCCATTTTACGAATTAAATTGAATAAACATTTTTTCATGGGTGTTTAAAAAATCCGCGCCAGACTATAAGCAGCGACTTTATAATTAAAAGACTATCCAACTCTCCCTACCTCTGTTAAATTACTTTCTTCTTAATTTGTATCGAAAATTCAGCCATAAGAATTACACACGTCTGCAAAGGCTAACATTTTCGATATAATTAAAAGACTATCCAACTCTCCCTACCTCTGTTAAATCACTCTCTTCTTAAATTGTATCGAAAATTCAGCCGTAAGAATTACACACGTCTGCAAAGGCTAACATTTTCGATACAAATTGTCAATGTTCGAAAGAGGCGATGAAAACCGCCTGCTATAAGAACACTGTCTACAGAAGGCGCCCCAATGCCCAAAATTCAGTTTTGTGCATCAAGTGGGTTTTTTATTAAAAAACTGTATGTTGCCATATGGCTACACCATTCATTTAAGGGTTAATATATGGTCTATTGATTTATATACACCTGCAGTCACACTTCATTTTTCGCAGTATTTTTTTAAATTTCTCAGCTTTTGTTTGAATCACATGCAAAATTTTTTAAACATGGATTTTATAAATTAAAATTCCTTTTTTTAACAAAATTTCATTGATTCCGAAAGTGTATTTTTCTTTTTTTCCATATGAAATACATAAAAGGATAATTTTTATTTTCATATATTTATCCCGGTTTTCAAAATATTTTCAATATTACACAATATAAAAAAAAATTGCTGGTTATTTATTTGAATATTAGATAAAATATTATTATAATCCTAAGTCTAATAAGATGTCGACCCCCCTCTGGAGGCTATAACAGCTTCGAATCGGGAAGGCATTAACTCAACAAGTTTTTTCAATTCACTGTTTGAAATCTCATTTTCCAAAACATTTTCCAAAATTCTTTTTAGCTCCAATTTACTCTGTGGCTTATGCTAACCCAGTCAGAAAAATACAAACGGGAAAGCGGTGGCAAAGCACTTTAGCAGGTGGTACAAGTATTGGCAAAAAGTGCTTTCCCATTCCCAAAATGATAACATCATTAGACAAAAGGACCGGCTGTTCAAAAAGCGCCGGAAAAGCACTGGAGGAACAAAATTTTTAAACGTTGGCAAAATGCTGGCAAAACCAATAAATAGGTGGTCTGGAAATATATTTTCCAAAATAAAATTTAAAAAAAGTTCATATGTATTTTTTTTGGTCCTGCCTTGATTTAAACCCAGGCCATCAGATTGGCAGACGATTGCTCTACCCATTGAGCTATCGAGACGTATAATATTTGATGGCTAAACACATAAATGACTGATAATAGCTGGACAACTACTGGCTGTGCCAAAATGCTAGTACTGGCAAAGAATTTTTTGTAACTAGTATGCCAGTGTTAAGAGGGCAAACAAAAAAATTGATTTTATAAACAAAAAAAAATTTAAATTAAAAAAAATCCCAAAAAAAATTTTGAACTCGGAAACTTCTGACTACAAACATTTTTTAACGAAGCGTCAGCATTTTTATAAAATCATTGGTCTACCAGTGAATTGATTTTTATACGCCTGGTAGGTAGCATTGGCTACGTAGCACTGGATAACCACTGGTTGCAAACCTTGGCATATCACTCTAAGCCAATTCTTTGCCAGTGTTTTTTTTTATAAACCACCGAAATTTTTGTAAAACAAATACTGGTAAAACGCTTTTTTCAAATGCTGGCAAAGCGTTCCAAATGAGTGTTCTGCCAGTCATTTATTTTTAACACCGTGGTTACCCAGTGGTATGCCAGTGCTTGATTTTTTGTACCACTGGCGATTTCTGACTGGGGAGCCACTTTACGTTTCATCACGTGGCATAAATACTGCTGAATACCGAGGTCCTTGAATTTTTTTGCACCTGTAAAAAAGATTTAAAAGATTATTTCATAATTTTTAGCTACAAACATGCGAATATAATGATACCACATATTTATAATCAAATCTTGCCGATTTTGTACGGTGACATGGTGCGGAGTCATCCTTAAAGATGGCCTCACTAGAATGCCCGTATTGCTCCTGCACAATAGGCACGACAAGTCCCGTTATGACTTCGCCATATTTTTCTGCATTCATAATTCCATCCACAAACAACAAAGGACTTAGAAAAACATGCCCAGATCATTTGACTCTGAGGATGCTTGACGTTCTAATTACACACGTGTCCGGAAGATTGTCAGCACAGTGCAAGTTAAACCTGCTCTCATCAGACCATATAACGTTTCGCCATTGGTCGAGAGTTTAATTGCGGTGCATTTTGACCCACTCCAACCTTTTAGCTCTCATTTTTTGTGTCAGGAGGGGTTTTTTCTGGTCTACTGCCACAAAGTCCGAATTCCTGGAGTCGTCTGCGAACCGTTTCCACACTAATGTTAACTTGGTGGTCTGGTTCGATATCTCTTCTTATTTCGACGGCACTTTCAAACGATTCTTCACGCTCATTCGGTTTATAACGGTATCTGTTCGGTCAGATGTCTTTCTCCTAGTTCTTTTCCTGCTGCTGCTCTCTAAGCGGTCGTCCTGGTTCTTTTTTTCAGCAAATTTATCACGGTTGGCTAACTACAGCCTATCCGTCTTGCAATTTAGCGGCAAGGTACTCCTTCTTCATCCAATGTAAAAATAATGACCTTTTGGTCTCGAATCAACCGCTTATATTTTAGACTCATTTTTGAGGTATATCTGTTTAATATTCCACTACTCATTTATAAATGATTTTTTTATTCACAATATTCCGTATTTATTTTTAATTTAAAGTTTATTGCACAGATAAATTGATAAAAATTGCGATACAGCAAAAAATACCTTTATAATTTGTATTTAAACAAGTGGTTGTCAAACAAAACTCAGTGGTAAGATGTGCGTGACCGCAGGTGTTATACAATTTAATAAAGAAATTGACCCAATGTTATTAGATATAAGTTGTATAAATTTGTTTATGTTGATGAAATCATATACAATTTTATATTGAATGATATCACATTAACCACTCCTAATTAGATATAATAATATCAAATTATACAATATTTTATTAAAACATTTTTTAATAGGGCATACACATTCTAATGTTAATACGAGGGTGGTCCCCGAACTTACAGACCTAAAATAGTAAACACATTGATACACATTTCCTATAGATTTTCAATACTTTCGATATCCTGTTTATTGTAAGGACTGTCTAGCTGCTCAAAATTGCCATCAGCCACACATTCACTTTGGCAAAACTTTTACCACCGAGCCTTTTTTTAATAATCCGAGGGAGCTAAATTTGGCGACTAAGATACGTGATGATGTAATTCGAACTTTAATTCATTGATTTCGGCTATCAGAAGAGTGGATGTGTTAACTGGTGCACTGTCTTGATAAAACATTTGCTTTTTCACCTTTGGAAATTTACTGAGATCGTTTACTATTGATGGCTTTAAAAAATACTAAATAACGTGATTTTATAGGGTTTAGCTTTTAACCAAAGTAATTTTTTTTATAAAGAGAAGCAACACTCAGGAAATTCTTCGTATTAATTAATGTGTTGCTTCCTTTGGGAAGGGGATAGCGAAGTAGTGAAAGGTGGTGAAAGATGAAGGGCTTCAAATATGGCAACACTGTAATTGCACGAAATGTTGAATCTTAGAACAGTTGTTGCGCGCCATCTGCTTTTAAGTTCATAGCCCTGTTATATTATTTTACTTCGGTGGGGTTAAGTGCTATGGGAACACCGAAGCAGGACGCTGCGATATGTATGAGGGATAGAAAAAAACTCATACATATTAGTATTTTTCATAAATTGATGTTGCCTTGGTTGGGGATCGAACCCGCAACCTAACGTGTAACAGTTCAACTTGCTAACCATTATACCACAGCATCCAATATATGCTGCGAACTCTACATTAGGTCAGGAACTCCTGGGACCGCCCTAGTAACATTTCTAGCTTTGGGAGTTTCTAGAAGAGGTTCTTTGTGAGACGAATGAGTGACTGCAAGTATTTTGTTTTTGTATTGTATATATTTATACCCTACACCACTATGTGGTCAGGGTATTATAAGTTTGTGCTGATGTTTGTAACACCATAAAATATTGGTCGCAGACCCACCTTATAGTATACCGATCGGTTCAGAATTTTTTTTTATTTCGATTTAACGATGTCCGTCTGTCCGTCCGTCTGTCTGTCCATGCAATCTTGTGCGCACTCTGCAGGTCGCAAATATTAAGATATTTTGATGAAATTTGGTACGCAGACCTATGTTGGCCCAAGGACGAACAAGTTTGATTTTGGTGAACATCGGTCCATGTTTAGACCTAGTGCCCATATAAGGGTCCTACCAAAATTATATTGTTTATACGCTGTAGGTCGTAAATATTAAGATATTTTCACGAAATTTGGTACACAGACCTATGTTAGCCCAATAACGCAGCCTATTGATTTTGGTGAACATCGGTCCATGTTTAGACCTAGTGCCCATATAAGGGTCCTAACAAAATTATACTGTATATTTTGCCCTCAGATTATACTCCAAGTCTTGACCTTTCTAACGATATATAATTTTTATCAATTTCCTACTTCGAAAATAAAAATATAGGCATGTAAAACTGGGAATTGCTCAGCGAAGACTGCTTTAGATATACATACCTCAGAGCATAAAATCCCTAAACCCGGCTAAACACAGAAAGGGGTCGTTCAGCGAAGCTAGCTTTGAATATACCCCAGAGGATAAAACCTCTAAACCCGGCCAAGGTCGCTACACAGAAAGGCGCCCCTCACCGAAGACGGCTTTGGATATACCCCATAGGAAAAAACCCCTAAGCCCGGCCGAAGGCCGCCGCACAGAAAAGGGTAGCTCAGCGAAGCCGGCTTTGGCAATACCATAGAGAAGAAAACCCCTAAACCCGGCCGAAGGCCGCTACACAGAGAGGAGCAGCTCAGCGACGCTGGCTTTGGAGATTCCCCAGAGAAGAAACCCCCTAAGCCCGAACGAAGGCCGCTAGGCAGAAGAGTTTCTCAGCGAAGCCGGCTTTGGATATACCCCAGACGGGAAAACCCCTAAGCCCGGCCGAAGGCCGCTACACATTAAGGCATAGCTCAGTGAAGCAGGCTTTAAATATACCCCAGAGGCCGCTACACGGATAGATTTTACTCAGCTCATTAAAAAATTATATCTAAGATTTACATGCCTATATTTTTATTTTCGAGGTAGAAGATTGATAAAAATGATACATCGTTGGAAAGGTCAAGACTGTCAAGTTTTGCAAATTTTAAAGACCCGCCCACTGTTAAGGAGGCGTGATCGAAAAAATTGACTTTCGATTTAGACTCTGTAGGGTAAAGGGTCGAGGTCACATTTATTTTTTTTTTGTCCATTTCGGTAAACTTTATTCTTATTTTCGAATTGTAAATTGTTGTTGATTTCAGCTCAAATTTATATATAATACAAATCTACACCGATAAAAATGTTCAGTTGATCAGTTAAGGAATTTCTTAGTTAAAACCTAAACAATTCATACTAACTGAAATAGTCGATATGAACTAACCTTTCATTTGAATTAAATAAGTTATCATTTACCCTGTAAACAGAAACTCCAAATTTCTTTTGATTGTCAAACAATTAGGTAAATGAAAAATATTTGATTAATATTTTTTTAATGAAAAATGTAGAAAATGCAACATAAATTAACATTTCTTGAAAACTGTTTCCGTGGTAAGTTTTATTTAATCCAGGATGTTATTATTTTAGACAAAAATTTAAATAAAGTGTATTGTTTGAATATGAGACAAATTCAGACAAATTCAATTTGGAAATGAAGTGTACCATACCAAGGTGTGGTTTGCTTATATTTTGTTTAAAGAAAACAAAAAATAAATAATGAAAATTCGATTTTCAGTGGCCTTTTGTAATCGTTTCTACTTTTCATTTGGTTCTTATCAATCAAATTAAAATTTTTTTGATAACTATTTCGTTGCCCTTAACTGAACTGTCTTCAAATGCAATGAAATGTGCAAAGAAATTTGAAAATAACACACAAAACAACAACAACGAAAATAATTTTGTTGTTGCTTTGGTGTTATTTTCAAATTTCTTTGCACATTTCATTGCATTTGAAGACACTAGGTTAGGGTAGTCCAAAAAAACATGAAAGTTGGAATTCGCGATCTCCACAATGTTGCCAATATTCCTTAATGTCTAAAAACTCTCTGTTCCAAGTTTCAGCTAAATCCGCTTTTATTTAGAGGTAGCACAAAAAGTTGTCTTTTAAGAATTAGTAATTTATCTCTAGAGTAATTTATACAAAAAGTAGGGTTGACTTTAAATTAAATTATTTCTTAACCTGTACGCTATTATTTTAAAATTTTTTTTAAATCTGGTCTTAATAAATGTGAACAAAAGGAATTTGAAATCAAAACTTAAAAAAATTAAGTAAATTTTAAGTAATTCGCGGTTTTTTTAAAAATTATACAAAAAATACATATTTTAGTTAAATTTCCAAATTTTCCGAAAAGATGTAATTAAAAATTCAACTTGTTTTTGCCTTGTATGCGCAAGTTTCTCAAATCTGGTCGTTATTTTAACGAAGATTATGAATCAGCAATAAAAACTTAAAAAAAATTTGTGGTTTATGAATTATTCGCGGTTTTTGAAAATTCAAAAAAAATCAAGTTTTTTTAGGTGTTTTCCTAATTACCTGTAAACGGTGTTATCGAAAAATCCAACTTGTTATACTTTTACAATTTTTTAAAAAGGTTAACAGATATCCTTGCAAATTAACTTAAAATTTGACTTTTTTTTAAAAGTTCGCTATTATTTAGCTTGCTATACTTTCATTGCTACCAAAACCCCTATCTCACATAATGGGACATTCCACAGATATGTATATTAGACTGTCCCTTAAAATAGCGATTTGCCGATTTTCGTTCATTACACCCCCCAGTTTTATTGGAAATGGTCCCAAATGGAAGAAATCGATTTTTTTTGGAAAACGTTAACCCTTGCCGAAAGTTGGACGAAAATGGCCCCTTTTGGAAAAAAAGTGTATTACATACTATTAAAAATTCCAAAAATTCGAAAAAAATAATTTTTTAATATTTTACACGGTTTTCGGAAAAAAAGCACTCAACTTTGGTTAGATTATAATTATCTTTTGGAAACTTAATATTAATTATGACTACGAGATTGTAACGATAATAAATTTATAAAAAAATCTCAACTGATACATATGGGGTTAATTTTTATACTTTTGGCCAAAAACGCCCCACTAGGAAATTTACAGAATAACACCTTTGGCATATCCCAATTTAATAAAAATCTGATAAATATTATTCTGTAAATTTCCTAGCGGGTCTTTTTTTTGAAAAGTGAGAACATTAACCCTATATGGATCTAGTTACTCAAAATAATTATTTTTATCAAGTGGAAATTTTTTTTTTATTCATTCAATGTGTTATTTTTCCGAAAATTATGAAATTATATTTTACGTTATATCTTTGGCATTTACAGTCGGATCTTAAAGTATGATACATCGATGTTTTTCTCTCGACCAGTGTTTTTGCTTTAAGGGTCATTGACCTCAAGTATCCCGTTCTAGTAGTTACCTACCAGAATTCAGTTGCTACAACCCTAATCTACAACCCTAATGTCAGAAAATTAAAGCTTGCAAAAAATTATTAAACTTTTGCTAAGGAAGTTTTTCGATAAACCCAGTAGAAATTTTTTTATATATTGGTTGCCGAACGTAGGTGTCGCCTTTTTAAATTTTTTTTATAGCAAAACACTGGTCTCGAGGCAAAAAAAATCGATATATCACACTTTAAAATCCGATTTTAAGTGCCGAAGCTATAACGAAAAATTGAAAAAGGCGACCCCTACGTTCGGCCAAAAAAATTTAAATTGCCTTGCAAAAATACTTCATATTGGAGGGTGTACGGCAAACTTTTTTTTTGAGGTACGGTCTAGTGTACATGTATGAACACAAATGAACACGCATGAACATTAGAGTGGTCCAAAAAAACATGAAAGTTGGAATTCGCGATCTCCACAATGTTGCCCCTATTCCTTAATGTCTAAAAACTCTCTGTGCCAAGTTTCAGCTAAATCCGCTTTTATTTAGCGGTAGCACAAAAAGTTGTCTTTTAAGAATTAGTAATTTATCTCTAGAGTAATTTATACAAAAAGAAGGGTTGACTTTAAATTTAATTATTTCTTAACCTGTACGCTATTATTTAACAATTTTTTTTTAATCTGGTCTTAATTAATGTGAATATAAGGAATTTAAAATCAAAACTTAAAAAAAATTAAGTAACTTTTAAGTAATTCGCGGTTTTTTTTAAATTTATACAAAAAAATATATATTTTAGTCAAATTTTCGAAATACCTGTAAACGGTGTTATCGCAAAATGCAATTAGTTATACTTTTGCAATTTACTTACCAAGCGCCTTCATTACATATAACACTGATTTTAATTTTAAAAAGGATAACAGATATCCTTGCAAATTAACTTAAAATTTGACATTTTTTAATATTTCGCTATTATTTAGATTGCTATAATTTTATTGCTACCAAAAACCATATCTCTCATAATAGGACATTCCACAGATATATATTAATGCAAAAACGAAATTTTCATATTGGTAAATATAAGAAAACATCCTGATCGAAGTTGATAATTTTTTGTATAAAATTTTCAAATTTCGCGAAATCCGCGACTCCGATTTCAATTTTGATTTCAAATTCGTAATGTACACCTAAAAATGTATTAGATTTGATATGTCGCGATCGTAACATTTATATTTAATTTTTTTCATTTTTTTCATTATTTTTAATTAATTAAAAATAATATAACAAGTGCAACCTCGAAACTTCAATTGCGATGTGCTACCTCTAAACAAAACTTTTTTGGTGATTTTTTTGATCAGACCACATTTTTTTTCAAAGTGGCATATTTGTAGGGTTGTGGAGCGTGAAAATTCCAACTTTTTTTTTTTTGGACCACTCTAATGAACATGCATGATCATGCATGTAGATATTACCTCAAATTTCGTTAATGCACATGTGTGGACATATGTGATGCATGTATGGAGATTTATGTATCCATGTATGGACATATGTGATGCATGTATGGAGATTTATGTATCCATGTATGGACATGAATGCATGTTTATGAGCATGCATGAACATACATTTAACCTGTATGTATTCATATATGTCGATTTTTAGCTGGGTACTTAAAAATATTAGAATAAGTACAACCTCGAAACTTCAATTGCGATGTGCTACCTCTAAACAAAACTTTTTTGGTGATTTTTTGATCAGACCACATTTTTTTTCACAGTGGCATATTTTTAGGGTTGTGAGCGTGAAAATTCCTTTTTTTGACAAGTCTACTGTACATATACACCTATGGACGCTTCATACAAAATTATCTTCATGCATTTCTCTTAATAATTATAAAGCAATAATTATATTTTTTTCTATTATAGTAAACTGTAATCAAGTAGTCTCAGATTATATATAAAACTTTGCAATATTTAAAACATGCAAATATTTCAAGGTTGGTTACCGTTATCGTTATAATGCCGTTATCGCTAAAATACCGTTTCAAATTAAATACCGTTACCGTTATCGATACCTCTAAAAGAATTTAAAAATACCGTTATCTTTACCGATACCGCTATTTTTATGGGGAGTTACCGGTATTTTACCGGTATTTGTTATTTAATATAAAAATGACAATTTTTTAATTTTAAAATCTTTAGTGTTTTTTTACAAAAAAATTTATAGATAATAATTTTACTTATTAAAACTTCCAGCATTGAATTTAGGTTTAAAATCTGTATTTTTAGTACTTAAAATTAAGAATATGCCATGTTTTTACTTGTTTTTATATGTTTTTAACATAATTTTTAATACCGGTACGTACCGGTATTGCTGTTTCGATAATGGTATACCGTTACCGAAACAGTCTTAAATACCGTTACCTTTACCGTTACCTAAACAAATGAAATCCGATACCTTTACCGTTACCCTTACCGTTATTCGTTTCGGTAACCAACCTTGAAATATTTACAACAAAATTACTTTACTTTGTTCATATTTGACTTGGACATAAAAATTTACACTTGCAATAATTGTCAAAATTTTACTCGATGCACTTAGTAATAATTTTCTTTTCATAATTTGCATTCGAAATAAGTAAATTCTTTTCTAATTGTATGTATTGCAAACATTGATTCTAATTTCTGGACGTTCGAATTACTGAAAGCTCTAATTTGCGAGCGTCTACTGTACCAATATGGGACGTGGAAAACATTGTAATCCAGAAAAACGAAGACTTATATCTCAATTCCACAACGAGTTAAAATCTCCAACTGAAATTGCTAGAATACTAAAGTGTTCGCGAAATATGGTATACAATGCTATTCGTCTATGTGCTGCCGACAAGAAATATCATACGCAAAATAAAGAACGATGCCATATTAACGCTAAAAAAATAATTGTTTTAGAAACACAAAAAATGTACGGTTTATTGTAAAAATATTAAATTTGTCCTATTTAGAAGTCCAGGTATTTTTATTAGTTTATACATATTTACCAATATATATAAAATAGTTGAAGGATTTTTATTTAAATAAAGAATGAATTACAATCATCAATAATAACACTTCCCGTATATGAAATAAAAAATTTTATTTTTGTTTTATTTTTCAAAATAAATAGTTTCTTAACACATAAAAGTGTCCTATTTCCATGTCCATAGCTGTACACTGCCACCTATATCACATATTCAAATTTCTTTAAAATCATATTGCGATAACTTCTGCAAATGAAAACTGTTTCGCTTGAAATTTTGCAAGAACAGCTTTTAGAGGTGACCCCATATTATACTAAAAGTTGGACTTTGGAGACATCTTGGAATGCTATGCTGTCATACAAAATTTTTGAAAAATCGCGATTTTAACGTATAAGCCGCTATAGATTTAAAATACATTTTTGTTATTGAAATATTTTCCTTTTAATTGCTTCCTTACTAAGGCATTACATTTATTGAGGTCGATTGTACATTCGGCGACTAAACCCGCTGAAATAGCAAAAAATCATAAAAACCTATATAAAACGCTAAGTAGTGGTTTAAATATCAAGATTAATACATCGCATTTATATCGTAAATATGGCCACAAGTCCTGTGCTTATATTTTAACCCTTAAATGCATGATCTTTTCGATTTTGACCATTTTTTTTATATATGATTTCTAAAGGCGTGTACATTTCAAAAAAAAATACTAAAAAAAATTTATTTTTTAAAAAAAGGTGATTTTTATTGAAAAATATCTGTGTTTTAGATTTTTCACAAATATACAGAGCAAAACCAAGATTTTTACTCTGTTTAAAAATTCTGCGCTAAACTATAGGAACACTAGCTACAGAAGGGGCCCCTACCTAATGCCCAAAAATACAGTTTTGTGCATATTAATTGAATTTGAAAAATTTTTTTTTATAAAAAACTGAATGGACAACCGCCAAACTTTAAAGGTATTTAGCGAGAAATCTGTACCATTGATCGAAAAATAAGGTACGCAATTGTAATCAGCATGTCCGAAATATATAGAACTGAAGTCTCCATTAATTTTTTGAGTGTCATGCAGTGTAATTTAAAAACCTTGTTTATGAAATGAATTTTGTATAAAAATTTTTTTTAAATAACTCAAAAATTTAAAACCCTAAATTCATAAACGCTTTGTGAAATTATGAGGTTTATTGAACTAATTTTTGTATGAAAATTACGTTTTTAAACCTGCTATAACTTTACAAAGCATTTATGAATTTAAGGTTAAGTCTTTATGCAGAGCGAGAAAATAGCGAGAAAGTTTTGCAAATTTTTGTTAATGAACTTGGCTGACAAAATTTGTTTTCGACTAACATAGGGGTTACACGATCAATTTTTGCCTTTCAAGTTTCAATACACTCACATTTTTTTACTAACACACTCACATTTTAAAAATTGAACAGCAACTTGATATCAATTTTTGCTTTCAAGTTTTGAGAAAACTTGACGGTCAAGTTTTAAACAGCTGATCAATTTCTTGTAAATTTATTTTTCTTTTTACAAATATTGTGCCGCAATAAAACACGATTGATAAAATACGGAATGTGAATATTTCGGTATATCGACTAAATGATTTTAAAATAAAAATAAATAAAAAATCTGCTGACATGAAAATATCTGTGGAATATGTGAAGAAAAAAATAGTCTTTTCGAACAGCCTGCAGTGCGAAAACAGCCAACAGAGGCCAGCATTTTCTGTTCTTTCCTTGACGACGGCATCTTGAAAGCAAAATTGACTATCAAGTTGCATTCAGCCTACGTCACAGCTTCAAGTTCAACTGAATTTGACAAGCAGTATGTGTTATCAACTTGAAAGCAAAATCTTGATCGTGTAACCTCACTGTAACTAAACCAAGTTTAACTGACATTCCAAAACCTCGGCCTGACTGGGGCTATAACTAGGATTGCCATTTCCATTTTGAGAAAAAGAGGACGACAACCTCAAAAAAGGAGGACATTTATCTTAAAAAAAGGACAATTTTTTTTAATAAATTAATTTTACAAAAATCAAAAACGCGATAAAATATACAAATAAAAATTTATTTTATAAATAAAACAATTTTTATTCCCACTAAAAAAAAATTCACAAAAAACGAAAAATCATTCTGAACTTTATGTTAGTGGTACATAGATAAACAAAAAAAAACAACGACTAACCCATTCATTGCATACATTTTCAGGAACGTACATTTCTATAATTTCTTGACACGAATTGTAAAGGATTTTAGGAATGTTTTTCAACGCTTCCAATTTGAATCAATATATTACTATCGCATTTCTTCAAATATTCATAAAACTCTTGACAAATCATATCAAAATTATATTTGACTCTAATAATATGTATGTTCCCGTACGTTACCGCGGGTACCTGCGGGAACCCAAAACAGCCCAGACAACAACAATTTACACGCAATTTTGAGTACGGGAACGCCTTTGGGCTAGTTTGGGTAACTTCGGTAAAGTACGGGAACAGACATAATATTAGAAATAGTTTCTGGATTCAATTTATTTCTTTTTGGGGTTCACTGCGCCTTGATTAATGAAAATGTAAATTCTAAGCAGAGTTTTGAAAAATTAATTCCTTAATTAAATTTTTCAATTCTGAATTAAAAATACAATGAATTAATTCACAAAGCACCATATATTGAATGGAATTAATTCATATTTATTTTCGTTCGATTTATTTTGTTACAAATGAATTCAAATGCAAATGAATTCAAAAAGACCTCTTTTTATTAAATCAAATGAATTAATTCACTGGTGAACGCGTTCAATTTTATAAATCGAACGGAAAAAACGTGAATTAATGCCTTTCTGAATTAATTCACCACAGAATTCGTTCAATTTCATTTTCGTTCAGTTAATTAAAAAAAAAAAATATGTTCACTGATTTAAAAAAAGTTACGTTCAATGAATTGAAAAAAAATACGTTCACTGAATTAAAAAAAAATACTTTCACTGACTTCAAATCCTGTTTTCTGCCGTTCATTTATTTATAAATAAAATTTGTAATACGAGTACTAAGCAATTTTACAGCGTTTGCTAGTAAAAATAAACAAATTATATATTAAGTGTTAGAGAAACCCGATGCAGTTTATCAACCTACATGATTAAAAAATCAAGTTCCAAAAAACATCGGCTTTCTCTAACACTTAATATATAATTTGCTTACATTTACTAGCAAAAGCTGTAAAATTGCTTAGTACTCGTATTACAAACTTTATTTATATATGTTTTCTTCTACTGAACGGCAGAAAACAGGCTTTAAATTCAGTGAACGTAATTTTTGTTTTCCAATTCAGTGAACATAATTTTTTTTTTCAATTCAATGAACATATTTTTTTTTAATTCTGTGAACGTAATTGTTTTTCAATTCAGTGAACGTTTCTTTTTTTAATTCACTGAACGTAATTTAATTTTTTTTTTAAACTAAACGAAAATTAAATTAAGCGTTCACCACTGAATTAATTCATTTGATTTAATAAAAATAAATATAGCAATTGAATTAATTCTTTGAATTTGTTGTTTGATGAACGCGTTCAGTTGAACGAATTCAGTGAATTACTTAAGAAAGGGAATTCATTCAATTCTAGAGAAAATTGAATTCGATTGGTAGTGAATTCATTCAAAAAGGAATTAATTCTTTAAAACTCTGGGTTTAAGTTAACCTTATGTGCTGGTAAGCAAAATTAAAACTCAACAAGTTTTTCATTTCATAGAAAACATAATTTTTATAAAAAAAAATCGCTCCAAAACTTGTTATCAGTCGTGTTAATTGAATTTAAGTTTTTTACAAAATTTTTCAGGATAAGGAATTCATTAAATATAGAGATAGGAAATCAGAATGTACACTACTTACCAGTAGGTGGCGCTGAAATTTAGTATTACCTGAGCAACTATTTAGTATCAGTTTAGTATCAGCTGAGCCTATATTTGAAAACTCAAAAATTGCTGAAAACTGCACAAAACAAAAAAAACAAGTGCAAAATATACTCAAATAATAAAATTTTATATATCCGTTTGTTTTTTTTTTTTTTTTATTTTTGTTTGTTATTTATTTCAATTTAAATAAAAAAAGAAAATTGTCAATATTTTGAACAAAGTGCCACCTAGTGATAACGATGTCATTATAACTTTTGTTTTCGTTGATGCCATACCCCTGTGTTTATCTATTACGAAAATTCTCTAAACGATAGCAATTGACAATTACTTCCGTCAAAAATATATGCGAAACAAAAACAAATTTTCGTTACTTTGCTTTCGTTTAGACCATTTTCGTAATACATAAACCAGGGCTAAATTTTCATCATTAAAAGCAATGTCAAATGTTTTTAAAAATTCAACAGTTGGCTCACTGTTGATAAACTTCACATTTTGGCAATCAAAGTAAGTGATGCCAAGTCAATTGAAATACCAACGACAAAGAAGCGATGCCAACAATTGATAAGTTTAGAAGCAATAAAGAAAGTTACGGAGAAAAGTGCAAAAAGTAGGCCAAACCCGGACACTTACTGAAAAAGGAGGACTGCCCCGGACGCCCTAAAAAAGAGGACGGATGGCAACCCTAGCTATAACTGACACATTTTTTTGTTTTTTCCCCAAATAAAGTTTGAGTTTAACTGTTAGTTAATTTAAATCGGATTTTCCGTAATCAGGCCCTAATCAGCTCAAAAAGTACATTGTAATAAAAATAATCCGGCCAGTAAACTTTACTTATTCCTTTTACGACCAAATCTGTCGAAATGAAAATCTATCAGACTTCCATCACACACCAGATATATCGAAGCGCTTAGCTTGGAATGCATTCGTTGTTAGTATCCGGTGGCCACTTAATTGAATATGGCAAATTAGTGATTCAATATGTTAAGAGCACTAGACGCCGATTGGGTAGTTAGGGTGACTAAATGGGATGATCTATCTTGATCTGGACACCTTTCATATTTAATGCATAAAATACAAAATAGTTTGTTCCTGATATATCAAAAACTAAATGTAAATCATTGGTTTGCAAATTTTTTATAAAAAAAACAAATTTTAACATATTGCAACAACTTACCACTGATGATTGGCATAAAGCCATCTGCACCTTCTTCTCCGCCAGTTTGATGCTGTTGTAGTAAAACACTCACGTAAAGAAAAACAAAATTGTTCAACCGACAAACTATAAAACTGAAATATTGTACGCAATGAATTTTATAATTGTATTTATTTTATTGTTTAAATTTAGCGGTGTCTTGTATTTACTATTGACCGAGATTTAATATAATCATGCAACACGCAGCAAAACATATGGATTTTGAGATTGATTTGAACCAAAAAAATACACCATCATTTGTCGAAGCAGCAGAATAAAAAGGGGTAATACAATAAAACCAGCAAAGACAATAATAAGACGTCAGCAGAGAAAGAAAAAGAGTAAAATGCGCAGAAAATTAATAAAATTAATTATAATTAACACACACACACATACATTAACGAGCACTGTTGAGAAATTCACGATTTTATATTAAATAAATACAAGTTTAAAAACAAAATTAACGTAATTTCTTTTTTTTACAATTTCCTATATTTTGTTAATTTTATTTTAAATAAAAGCAACGACAAAATTAGCAAGTTTTATAAAAAGTTTACACATAAAAGCAGCGACGTCCACTCCCTCTGAATTAAACTTTTCGAATGAATGCAATTCTTGAAATTTAGTTTACACAGTTAATATAAGTAGTACTTTTTGATCAGTGGTGGGATTTGGAAACTTTTGCTTTGTGCCGAAAATGTGCCAATAGGTCATTCATTGTGCCAAAACTAAATTTTAACTCATGAAGCAATTAAAGCTATTTATGAAGTCCAAAAATATGTACAAATTTTTTATTAAAAAATATTCAAAAATTTTAAATTTTATATTAATTTTTTAAAAAAAAATTCAGCAAAGACATTAATAAGACGTCAGCAGAGAAAGAAAAAAAGTAAAATTTGCAGAAAATTAGTAAATTATTATACTAATATAATAAAGAAATAATGTGTATATTTCTTTGTTTGTTTGTAGGAGGTAATCTCCGTAACTACTCATCTGATTCCAGTATTTAGAATGGTCCTTAGGGATGGACCTAGGCTTTATATCATTCCATTATAATAATTAATAAAAAAGTTATGAGCAATAATGTAAAAATATCCCAAAAACTAGGCCTAAGGTATGCTCACAAAGTAGCGAGCTTTGTCCGCTAGTATTAAATAAACACAAATTTAAAAATTATTTTTTTTTACAATTTTTACAATTTCCTATATAAATTTTTTTAACTAGTATTTTTTTTTGCTACTGGCTTGTTTGTAAATAAAAATAATAAACTTTACAATTTCCTATATTTTATCAATTTTTTTAACTAGTATTTTTTTCTGCTACTGGCTTGTTTGTAAATAAAAATAATAAACTTGTATTGTTTATCCAATGCATAAAATCATAATAAGTAATTATACAGTATTGTTCGAAACCTAAGCAACTTCTCATAACAAAGTAATCAACGTCCTACATATTCTTTTTAAATTGGTTTATTCAAAATAACACTTTTAAATTTTATTATATTATGTACCTAACATCTAATAATAACAACAAAAATTTAATTCCATTTCCTTGACAATAAAAAAAAAACAAAAACATAAGTAACTCCATATATTATTGTTCGAAACTTAAGCAACTTTCAGTACTTCCTATGATACCGTTTCTTTCATATGACCTCCGGACATCGTTTTGCCATAGAATCTATAAGATTTGATAGTGTTGTGGTTGGTATTGATTCCCACTCTGATTTTAAGCAATTTATCAGCTCCCGCTTATTATTAAAACGGAGAATTCCGAACCTGCGCTTCAAAATGCCGAATAGGTTTAATATGGGAGTAAATTCTGAAGATTGAGCTGGTCAATCCAATAATTGAATCCCATTATTACCTGTTAATGGGATTCAATTCTTTGAACCACTTTGACTTTTGGCGAAATTTATCTGAATTTAACAGGTTAAATTTAGACTCGTCGCTGAATAAAACTATTTTCCATTTCCCCATATTCCAATTTGCATGAGCTTTTGCAAAATCCAACCTTAAATTTCATAAAACTAATGAAAATTACCGAATACGGGAGTCAATTTCGTTATTTTTTTTTTTACTGGCAAGGAAATGGAATTAAATTTTTTTTGTTATTATTAGAATATACGCACATAACCTAATAAAAATTAGGAGAAGTTGCTTAGGTTTCGAACAATACTGTATATATTTTTTAATCGAAAGAAAAAAATGTTTTTAAATTAAAATAAACTTTTGTCAGTTGTTTTAAAATTTTTGTAGTCAAAATTTGTCAGTTAATTTTACGACATTGTAAGTTAATTTTAATTCATTTTTTATTTTTCAGCAGTTAAAAATAACAAATCGCCTGCACTTGTACGTACAAACCATACGTCAATGTGGCAATATTTTTGAAAAGGTGACACGGAGGAAAAAAGAAGATAAACAGAGAAAATCTGCAGTAGAATGTTTGTATATGTCTGCTGCTAAGCATTGGGAAACTTCTACTGGCCAAAGGCAGGCCAATAGATTTATTTCCTTGTCCAGCGGAGTATCAAGGCGACTATTGTCACTCGACAGGGGTAAGCTTAGGACCCTGACGGGATACTTAACTGGGCACTGTGGGCTCAGGTCCCAGCTTCACAAACAGGGCCGGTCAGACACTGATGTTTGCAGGTTTTGTGAGCTGGAAAGTGAGACATCGGAGCATATTCTCTGCGAATGTCCGAGACTGTGTGACAGGAGACTCAGATTTCTGGGTGACCGTTACGTGTCACCTTCGAATGTTTGGGGAAATTCTCCTAACGGGATTATTGGCTTTATTGGTAGCCTGAATCTCTAGGGAATTCTAGGCAGCACAAAAGATCTATATTGGTCGCGGTGCGTAGTGCCTTCGTATCTAATCTAATGTCTGTTTGATCACTTCTGAAATTATTCATATAGAGACAATCTGACAATAAAAATATAAACAATAATACAATTTAATGGAAGATCACTGATGAAGCCTGTCCATAAAAAGGCAGAAACTAGATCTAGTCTGATTTGCAAATTTAATGTGTTTATAACTTTTTAGGAAGGTTTATTCTTCTTCTTAACCTCAAACCTACTAAATTAGAATTAATAAAAATACATATTAATGACAATATTAATTGTATTTGGTCTATACGAAGCGTTTGAAAAAACAACACTTTACAACAATATTTTTAGTTATTTGATTTTAGTTATACCTTTGTCGCCTTTTTAACTGATCAAAACTTTTTATTTTTTTATTGTAAAAAATTCATTTTCAGTAGATTCTACCAATAAACTTTTTTGAGTGAAAGAATTAAATTTGGCAAATTAAAATTTTTTCAAATTATCCAGTAAGCGAACGCAACTTTTGCCTGGACAGTATTTTTTGTTCAGAGCTGGGCACGTGAGCGAAAGAACTTTCTTAATAAGCACTTTTCATTTAAAATTCAACCATTTTATTAAATGGATCTTTTTCCATTTTCTATACGATTGTCCGCCATGTTCCATCACTGTCATAAATTTTTGTAAATAGTAGTAAAATAGAGAAAATTCTACTCTCAAAATTCTACAAATTGAGCATGAAAAAAGCACAAACAAGCGCATTTCAAATTGCAACATGTTTTAAGTAATTTTAATTATCTTAATCAAGCATTTTTTTAATAGTTTTTATAATTAAATTTATTGCTCCTTAATTTTACAAACATGCAATTTTTTTTTCTTTCTAAATCTCTATCCGTCTCTTTTGCACTAACCAAACACACCTGCAATTTTTTGATGTGGTAGTAATTTACTTTTTTTTTCAATGACTAATTTTTTCAGTAATAAATTCTCTGTTTACGAAAATTATCGAAAAATTAACGTATTTCAACGAGCACATGTTTTTTCCTTTAGGAGAAGAACTAACACAGATTCCCCGTCCTTTAAAAACGCTTCACGAGATCAACGCGAAGCTAATTCTGGTAATGAAATGAGGTGCTTATATACTTGCATAGGGATTTTATTTGACTTATACGCACACACACAGTGACAAATCAACGTTCATTTGTATATATAGTTTGTGTATTTGGGTATCAGGCATGATAAAGTTGGTACTATAGTACTCTTTATGGTACTATTAAAACCTCATAAGTACTATGGTACTCCTATGAGTCATTTAGTACTAATTCCAAATTTTCATATTTTAATTCGTTTTTTTCTAATTTTCATATTTATTTTTTTTTTTAATTTTCATACGAAATACTTCATTTAAAATGAACAAATCAACTATCGGAGTTTTAAATAAAAATGTGTTGAAAAACCCAAGTAAAAGATTTAAAAATTGAAAGAAACGTAATTAAATGAAACAAGTTATTAATATATAAAAATAAGGTGAATTTAGGGTACGTTCGTAAATGCAGTAAATTTGTGCAACACTGTGGCAGTTATGCCAAGTTTTGTTGATGATACGTGACCAGCTGTTGAGCGGAGAATACACGAGGGAACATTCGTGAAAAAATTCCCATTTTTTTTTGTGAATGCGTGTGTGTTTTTGTGTATGTGCGTGCTGGCATCGTGCAATTCGTGTTTACAGTTGCTTTGTTGGTACTGCTCAACAACTGCACGGAGTTTGCTTTTTAGAACGTTTTGCAAAAATAAAAAATATTTTCGCAATAACATTAACAAATATTATTGAAATTGACAATTTTTTGTTAAGTTATAATAAAAAGAGAATTAAAAGAAATATGAAACAACTTTTGATTATTAAAAATGCTAAAAAAAATAACCATTATTTAAATTTGTATTAAGAATTTTTATATAATAACTCTTCCATTATGCACCAACGTTTAGTTTTCTTTTTGTATTAAATTATTTTAACATAAAAATTTAGAACGCGCAATATTGCATCAGAAATTAACACGTTGGCTGCCAAAGCCTTTTGATCGTTCAGTAGCAATGTCATTTAAGAATTTTGGTCACCTGAGGTCAACAACTTGTTTTTGTTCCTTCTTTCTTTAATTTGTTCTTTCTTTATCCAAAAAAATACTACTAAAAATACGCAGCGGCCATGGGAAATACACCAAAATGTTCACCACAGGCCAGAGAATCCAAATTCCATGTAAAATTCTATATGAAAATGTGCGACGTGTCCTCAGGGTAACATTTAGGTGTCGCACGAAAATGTGCGACGTGGATTCAGGGTAACATCTGGGTGTCGCATGAAAACGTGCGACGTGGCAGCCAACGTGTTAAAATGATGCGATAGTTGAAGAAATTTGCGGCAGCACTGCCAATTGTTTGCATAAAAAAACGTTTGACGTACATCAGTGCTGTCAGGTGATGCATTTTTGAACGTTTTACTTTTATTATACCGCAGTGATGCCTAACTACTGAATTTACGAACGTACCTTTATTTTTTTTTCGAAAATTTCAATTTTTTTATTTAAAAATCCTTAATAATAGCAACTTTTAATTGTTGTGATAACCAAGAAGTTGCGTTCGTCGAGGATTACGTTAATTGAGGTGGTACTTAATTTAATAGCTGAATAAATAAAATGAGCTAAATTAATTAAATCCTTTTAAAATAATTTTCGCCTTCAAACGAAGTTGAATACGACTTTTAGGGACTTCATTCAAATAAAATTCTGAACTAAACATCAGCACAGAGTATTGTATTCCATTCCACATAGGCCATTGTATAATTTTATTGAAACGTGTTTAACAAATTCAAATATCGATTTCTCCGATATTGATTTTTTCAGATTTTCTGTTTTTTTTTAACTTGACACGTTAGTTTTCTAGACTATAGTCTAACAGTTAAGTCTCGATAGCAAATAAATATTATTGACTTCAAACATGTTCTTTAATTCTAGTCCCGCAGAGCCATTTGGCTTATCTGCAAAGCAAAGAATAAAAAAACACGAAAAAGCACTAAAATATTCGTAATTAATCGAACTTTTCGCCCTTCAGAATACTGTGAAAAAGAGTCGGGCGGAACTCAACCAAATGTGAGCCTGAGTTTTTTCCTGAAATTATCACTACCCCATTACCGAATAAAATTATATAGGACCCCTGAAAGAAATCGTCTAAAATCGCTTTGGTTTGGTTATACCATTAATATCAATACATTCAATATCAGATAGGACCTCTTTATGATTACTAGGTCAAAACATGGACCGATTTTAACCATTTTCTACTGTGGAGGTCAACAAGTACTATGTTTTAAGCTGGTTGGTACTATTTTGAAAATCCCATTTATCATCCCTGATGTGTATAAATGGAGACATGTGGACAAAGATAAAAGTCGAGTGGCACAAAATTTACTCGACGCCGGCGTTGACTTTTTTTGGGCAGGCAAAGCGCCGCCGAAGTATGCTGCTAGATTCGGCTTATATTTGTTAAGCTGCTTACACACGAAGGAACATCCGTCAGAAAATGGCAATTTTTGACGAATGTTCCTTTGTGTATGTCAATGTATTGTGTTGACATTCATGTTATCAAAATTTTTTGATATTTTTTTGGTTCCAAACTCAATCTTCCATCGTGTGTATCGATGTTACAGTTTTTGCTGTGTTAGTTCATTGAGAGCAGTCGTGTTGTGAGGATCTCTTGTAATTGCGCCGTAAATAAAATAAAAGGTACTAAAATTGCGACAATTAAAATTAATGAAAACTGCATTAATTTTATAAATGAATATACAAATTTTCGACAATTATGGGACATAAAATGTGATAGCTAAAAAAATAAAACTAAGGGCCATTAACAATAAACAAATTGACGTAAATTTTGAGCTAACTTAGAGTTACAGATGTCAAATTCCATACAAATTTGAATTTTTTAACTTTCAGTTTGTGTTAACTTTAGGTTAATCGTTTATTGTTAATGGGGGCAAAAAAAAAACAGTAGCATATGAAAAATTAACAAATTAATCTGATCTTCTTCCACGCATATTTCATGTGATCAGTTCGACAAACAAACAGAACTGATGTTTCGTTTGAGATTTTGTTGTTGTGTGGTATCGTCTGTATAAAAAATGAAAAAAATAGAAACACATGTTTTGTGACGAATGTTCCTCGTGTGTAGGCAAAGCGCATATATAAAAAACAAGCAAAAACTAGTTTTGTACAAAAACCAGGTAGCTTTTGTTCAGTATCAATTCAGTATAAATCTAAATCAAGTCGATTAAACCATATTTTAACGTTTTTGATTAACAGTTAATCCAACTTTTAATCTGGTTACTATTACTAAACACCTCTGTATTCATGTTACTAATTGTATGCAACGCTGTTTTTTGTTATAATGTCAGATGGCAACACTAAAAAACACGCGCACAAAGGCGGAGGCTAATTACCCAATAAGCATTTGGAAGATACCTAAGAAACATTTTAACGGACTCTCCGGCACGTACGGATTCATGAATCCGGCTTTTACGGCACGTTAACTGACCGTAAGGTACGTATCCGTCAATGCTTGCACGTATACGGAACATTAACGGACCGTAAAAATGGATTTTCGAACACAATACGTTTTAACTCCGTATTGGTGTATCCGTTTCCGTACCTTTAAATACGGATTTCATCGGTTTGTTTACAATATAAAAAATTTTTGTAAAGTCGGTGAAAATATTATTATAATGGGAATATATGGAGAATATGCAATAGAGGGAATTCTTTCTATCACACCATTAATCAAACAACATCAAGTAACAAGGTAAGATTTATGAAACTTAGGGCGAGTAACTCATTTCCAACATAACCATGGTTAAATAATAACCAGAGATATTTCCATATAAATTTGACATTCATAACTATGGTTAAGCATTAAACTCAGTTTATTTTGAGATAAGTTAACAGGGCTTAATGTTTCACAATGTTTTGTGTATAACATGTGAGAATTTGCATCGTGTACACAGTCAATTAAACCATAACTAATTTATTGTCTCTTTTCCATATAGATGTTGGATTTTACTCCAGGTCCCTAAGCGCTGGATAGATAGGTAAACCGAGCTAGATGTGCTAAATATTGTAATTATAAATAATAATTATTAATGAATTTATAAAAAAGAAAAAAAAGTACTTTGTATTGAAAATAATAACCATATGGTCTATTTTTTTTGAAAAAATCGGTAGGATATGGACAAGGAAATACTCCGTTATTACACGACATATCGGTCCGGAAACGGTCCGGCATTGACGGACTTTAAACGAACTTGTCCGTTTTTAACACGACATACCGGTCCGTAAACGGTCCGTCATTGACGGATTTTCAACGGATTCGAATCAGTTTCGATGTTCCTTATGTTCCGTTTTCTGGTCCGTATACGGATCCAGAAAACGGTACGTATACGGAGTTGGATTCCGTTTATGACGGACCGAAAACGGTGCGTAAACGGAACGAATTGTTTGTTGGGTATTAAGGAAATATTATTATCACTTTGAAGAAAATCTAACCCCTCAATTCATAAATGGTTTGTAAAGTTATAGCAGGTTTACAAAACGTCATTTTCATACAAAATTTGTTCAATAAACCTCCTATAATTTTACAAAGCGTTTATGAATTTAGGGGTAAGTATTTTGAACATATATTCCTTTTATAAGTTGGAAGATATATCGGCTATATCGACAAATAATGTCAAAAATACATTTCTTTTATTAACATTAGAGGTTTTCATATAAACTCGTAAATTCTTTGTAAACCTTGTATAAATACTAGGGCATTCAATCGGTTAACCGTTAATCGATTAATTTCTTTCAAAAACTTGTTCGAGTAATTTCAAATCAGTGGTGTCAGATGTGACGATTTTACGTCATTTTCACGATTTTTTTAGTCAAAATTTTAAAAATGACGATTGACGATTTTTGAATAAAAACTCCATATGTTTTGACGATTTAAGAAAATTGCTGACTTTTTAACGATTTTTAACCAAAACTATAAAGAAAAGCCGCAAATTGTTCTTTTCGAATCGTATTTTTGGAATTCGCAATACTCGTCGGGTCTGAGTGGAAAAACATGTTCGTGATTGAAACAATTAACAAACAAAAGTTGAAGCTAGATTAATTTTTAATTTACACAGATTTACAAAATAAATTTTTTGCAGGGATTTAAACTTTCCTAGATTTAGGCAAGCTGATTATAAATCTGTTTTTCAAATGTCTCAATTACGTCATATCTTTTAGAAAATCGCTGTTAAAAATTCCGAATTAGAGAACAATTATGACGTGACTGAAAGTTTTAAGAACAGAGTTCGAAATCATGAACTTAAAGTCTAAATTAAATAAATAAATTATTTATGATGATTTTAACCGCAGAACACATGATGAGGTGTTTTATCTGTAATTAATCGTAGCATAAATAACACCTTTTTACAGATGAAGCGAAAAATAACGTCCAGTTATTATATAATTCGAATTTATAAAGGTTGTGTTATATACACTCCATTTCATAACTATAGCCGCACTATAAAACAGCTGATATGTGAGGTTCTAAATAATTTAGATATATGTATGAAAGACCTTATAACTAAAACTTACATCTAAAAGACATATATTTCTACAAAAAAAATTTTTTTTTTAATGTAGATTAATTTAAATCACCAATTTTTGTTTACTAGTGTTTCATAACTATAGCCGCACTTTCAGAAAAATGGATTTGGAAGTTAAAAGGATTTGAGTAAAAAATTATATAAAATAATTTAATGTTATATAAAGTTGACCTGATTTTATTTAATACCAAAAATCCCATTTGGCATCCGCCATTGTCTACACTCAGAAAAGTTCTGCAGTTACTACATGACAGTTATTTGTGTAGTAATGCGGTTGTAGTTATTTTAACTACAATTGTAGTTAATTTACTTAGAGCAAAATTTTTCAATGTTTTTGACAGTTATTTTTTTAAACAAACTACAAAAACTACTACATTGTAGTAACATTTATTTTATGCAGTTATTTTGAATTTTTTTTCACAAATACTTAAATTTTCAAGTGTGTGTGCACACTAGGGATGCCAAACGGGAAATCCCGAATCCCGAAATCCCGGGATTTTCGGGATTGGCAAAATCCCGAATCCCGGGATTATTTCTCAAAAATCCCGGGATTTTCTTATTTTTTAATATTAATATAAACGCAAATAAACAAAGTGAGCAATTTTAGATTACCTACGTTTTTTCTTGAATTTTCTCATATTGACAAGAAATTGATGCCAAGATATTGGTAAAATTATAAATTAAGTAGATTATTCGAGTAAACTATGCAAAGACTGCAGAAAAATTTGAAATTTTGGTAAACAATATTATGTTTTTGAGTACTACATGCGAAAAACCAAGTTTGTTATTTTACCGATTTGTTCTTCCAAGCGAAAATCGATTTCTGAAACTGGGACTGTAAGTTTGAATTCTTCCATAAAAACATTTGATAACGATAACCAAATAACTTTATCCCGAAATCACGTAAAATACCGGGATCCCGAAAAATCCTGTAGTCCTGAAAATTTCATACAAAATCCCGAATCCCGGGATTTTCAAATGTCAATCTCGATTGGCATCCCTATTCACGATGACCCCGATCCCGTCCCAACAGCAACAACCACAGCAACAACAACAGCTACAACACCAACAGCAGACACCACAACTAACACCACATGTGGTTGTCCCCCGACCTGAGGTGATAACCCTTATGTAGTTCAACTGCAACGGCCTCCAAGGTAAGATCACGGAGATAACTCGATTTATGCAGCTCCACAAAGTCATGGTCGCTGCGGTCCAAGAAACTAAGCTCAATGCCACCTGTAGCCTTCAGAGTTGTAGTAATTACAACATTCTGCGCAAGGACCGCACACGGAGCGGAGGCGGGGGCCTCGCATTCATTATCGACAACACCGTGCAGTACAGAATGATCTCGCCTGACCCGAATATACGTGATATATACATGGAACACCAAGGTATAGCAGTAAGGTCAGGAGATGCCGAGATCGAATTGTACAATGTGTATATTCCTCCAGTGGCCAGCTGCCCCGCAGGATATCACCCGGAAATCAGATTTCTTCTGGTGGGTGATAACCGCATGGTGATGGGTGATTTTAACGCACACCATGAGCTCTAGCACTCCAATCTGGGGGAAGACCAGAGAGGGATAGCCCTGGCGGAACAAGTCGATGACTCCACATTCTGCACACTGAATGAGGACGCCCCAACCAGAATTGTAGGAAGTTGCACTAGCTCGCCAGACATAACAATTTCGAGTACAGGTCTGATAAATTACGCCTCCTGGCGGCCGATTATATCGTTGGCCTCAGACCACCTTCCTATAGTTATCGCGCTCGATAGACCAAGTGACTTCATCGTCTCTGAACGCCGCACGTACATTAACCACAAAAAAGCTAATTGGTTAGCGTTCAGAGAGTTCACCAACCGAAAATTCAATGACCTACCCACCCCAACCGATGTGCGCTCCGCGGAAAGGAAGTTCCGTGAAATCGTCAACGCAGCTGCTGCTCGCTTAATTCCGGCTGGAAGGATCACCAACATCAGACCAAATTTCCCAGCCGAAGCGGCAGAACTCGCAGATGAGCGGGACGAGCTTCGTTCGACCAACTCCAGCGATCCCAGGATCAACGAACTCAACCGGGAGATCAGCAAGTTGGTCAACGAGCACAAGCGGAATAAATGGGTAGATCACTTGAAAACATGCAACCTCAGCACCGGAGCCAGCAAGCTATGCTCTACGGTCAAAGCTCTCTCGAACCCGTCCAAAAGGGACGACAGGGTATCGATCTCATTTGCCGATAGGACGATATCGGACCCAAAGAGGTGCGCGAGCTTTTTTAGCCGGCAGTTCATTGAGCACCCCGAGAGAGACAAGGCGAAAAGGAGTGTCGTGAGGAAACTGCACGAACTCCGAGTCAATGACGAGCCATTAGCTTTTACGTGAACAGAGGTTGCCGAAGCCATCAAAAGAGCCAAACCATCTAGAGCTCTAGGACCCGACGGAAATTCCATGCTGATGATCAAACAACTGGAGATGCCAGGAGTAGAGTACCTGATAAAGGTCTTTAACCTTTCCTTATGCACTCTAATTGTGCCCGAGGTCTGGAAAATGGGCAGGGTGGTGCCAATTTTGAAGCCAGGAAATGATGCGAACCAGGGAGAATCATACAGGCCTATCTCCCTACTGTCACCGGTCGCTAATACACTTGAGGCTCTACTCCTCCCCAGTCTCACACAGCATTTTCAGCTTGCTCAGAACCAGCATGGATTCCGAAAGCAGCATAGTACGACAACAGCTTTAACCGCCATTGCCACACAGATAACCAGCGGTCTAAATCAGAGCCGCCCTTGCGAAAGGACGGTTCTAGTGGCGCTTGACCTATCGAAGGCATTTGATACGGTCAGCCACGCGACCCTCTTCAGAGACATCGCCGAATCCAGTCTCCCAAATGGTACGAAGAGGTGTATAGCGAATTATCTGTGTGGTCGCCAGTCGTTTGTGGAGTTCGAAACAGAAAGTCCAAACCTCGTAGAATTAAACAAGGAGTTCCTCAGGGTGGAGTTCTCTCCCCTATATTGTTTAATTTCTACATTTCGAAACTCCCGGCTCCACCAAAAGGAGTGGAATTGATTTCATACGCTGACGACTGTACGATACTGGCGACGGGTCACGACATTGATGGCTTATGCGGTAGGTTGAACAGTTATCTTCATGATCTTACGAATTTCTTCACTGGAAGGAATATGCAGCTCTCTCCTGCAAAATCCTCGGCCACTCTTTTTACCATTTTGACGAAAGAAGGCTGGAACTGAATATAGTAGTCGATGGGGTGCAAATTCCGACACTTAACCACCCCAAAATTCGTGAAGTCACATTCGACAGCCTGTTTATGTCCTCAGCGCACACCACTGCAATTTGCAACAAGATGCAGAGTAGGAACAAGGTCCTCAAGTCGCTAGCCGGCAGCTCTTGGGGTACGGACAAAGAAACCTTGTTGGCAACCTACAAAACAATTGGCCGGTCAGTGGTTAATTATGCTGCGCCAGTGTGGTCGCCTAGAGTCAGTGATACCCAGTGGAGAAAGCTCCAAACCTACCAAAATTCTGCCCTCAGGACAATTACTGGATGCCTACAAATGTCCTCAGTTCAACATCTTCACGAGGAAACGAATGTCCTAACAGTAAAGGAACACTGCCATATGCTGTCGAAGCAGTTGCTGCTGGGATGTCATCGGAGGAACTACCCGAATCACCATCTTACGGATGAATAACCGTTACCGTTATTTTAAATTTTCTGCTTTTGGTAACTGCACGTGGCTATTGAGTATTTTTCGTACATTAAGTTGATAAATTTGTTTTGTTTTTATTCTCGTTTGCTTTTTCTAAAAAAGTTTGTGGAATACACCGAAATAACTGATTACCGTTACCGAAATAACTGAAAAACCGTTAACCTTAAAATAACGTTACCGAAATAAATGAAATATCGATACCCTTAAAATACCGTTACCGAAATAACTAAAATACCGTTAACCTTAAAATACCGTTACCAAAATAAATGAAATAGCGTTACCCTTAAAATACCGTTACCGAAATAATCTAAAATAGCGTCACCCTTCCCGATAACCGCATCGTTTCGGTTACCATCCATGGAATCAATTAAAATACATTGAAACATATTGTTTAACTTTTTTTTGGCAATTAATAAAAACCAAACCACAAAAAATATGTGTCGTCTGTAGGAGTTGTTATTTTCAGTCAAATATTCTATTTTTAGATTTCTATTTTTAGAAAAAATAATTTCGTTTTCTGTTTTAAAACAAAAAATTCAAATATTTTCGGTTTTCTTTTTTGTTAAAATAGTTTGTTTATATATAAAATTATATTTCAATTCAAATTACAAGAAATTCTTAACTCATACATACAAATTGTCCGTTGGCCAAATAGTCTGACATGAAATTGTCGTCAAGGATGTCTTCAAGACATTTTAGAATCTGTCGTGTATATTACACTGTTGAGGAATTGTTCGTCGACAAGATCGTATATTTTGTCGTGTTTTCAGCCTTATTAACGACTAGATGAGCGACAAATTCACAAACTTGTCTTTAATAAGATTTTATTGAGGACAAAATGAGTGACCATTACATGCATTTTGTCGTGTTTCATACCAAATTGACGACTAACTGAGTGACAATGTCTATAACTTGTCTGTAATAAGATTTTATTAAGGACAAAATGAGCCACCATTCCACCTATTTTGTCGCGTATTATATAACATTGGCAACTTTATGAGCGACAATGGGTGCGTTCGGCAGATACACTTTAATAGTCAACAGTTCTACAATAGTTGTACAACTATCTGCTGAACGACCTGATCACTAACCGCTCAGTCTGAGCGCTCAGGTAGCGCTTGCCATATTTGAAGCCCTTCATCTTTCACCACCTTTCACTTCTTCGCTATCCCCTTTCCAAAGGAAGCAACACATTAATTAATAGGAAGAATTTCCTGAGTGTTGCTTCTTTTTATAAAAAAAAATAAAAAATAAAAACATACAAACATAATTCAAAAACAAAAATTTAAAGAAACTGAAGGAAAATATAGAAAAATTGTATTTAAAAACAAAACAAAGAAAACGTCGTTCAGCAGAGTTACTAACAGAACTTCGAAGAATTAATTCCCTAAATCCCAATTTTTTGAACTAAATTTATATTTTGGGAATGAATTCCCACCAAACTTAAGGAATTGAATGAATTCCTTTTTTTTCATTCGATTTATATTAAAGGAATTCATTCATTTTTTTCTAATGCCTTCATAAAATTTTATGAATTCATTCAACAAGGAATTCATTCAATTCTAGTTAATTCAACTTTTGGTAAAGGAATTCATTCAATTCTAGTTAATTCATCTTTTGGTCAAGGAATTCACTCAATTCGAGTTAATTCAACTTTTAGTCAAGGAATTCATTCAATTCTAGTTAATTCAACTTTTGGTCAAGGAATTCATTCAAGTTCAACTTTTGGTCAAGGAATTCATTCAATTCTAGTTAATTCAACTTTTAGTCAAGGAATTCATTCGATTCTAGTTAATTCAACTTTTAGTCAAGGAATTAAATTTATTTCCTTTAATTCCCTAAGGAATTAAATTTTTTTCGTTTAATTCCCTAGGAATTGAAAACTTAATTCAGGGAATTAAACGAAAAAAATTTAATTCCTAGGAATTGAAAACTTAATTCAGGGAATTAAACGAAAAAAATTTAATTCCTAGGGAATTAAACGAAAAAAATTTAATTCCTTAGGGTATTAAACGAAATAAATTTAATTCCTTGACTAAAAGTTGAATTAACTAGAATTGAATGAATTCCTTGACTAAAAGTTTAATTAACTAGAATTGAATGAATTCCTTGACAAAAAGTTGAATTAACTTGAATGAATTCCTTGACCAAAAGTTGAATAAAATAGAATTGAATGAATTCCTTGACCAACAGTTGAATTAACTAGAATTGAATGAACTCCTTGATCAAAAGTTGAATTAAGTGCACAGTTGAATGAATTCCTTAGCCAAAAATTGAATTAACTAGAATTGAATGAATTCCTTGACTTCAAATTGAATTAATAGTGTTGAATGAATTCTTTAGTGAATGAATTTGTTGTAATTAATGTTTGTTGGGTAATACAAAGTACTTGCAGTTATTTTTGTAAATACTTTGTTTATAATTTAAAAATTTTAAAAGACGGACAGACGTCCAATTTATTATAAATAAATTTCCCACATTGTTATTGTTAATTTCGTGGTTTTTCGCTTATTTATTCGTGATCAAATAAGAGAATTATTTAATTCTAATTCTTTACGCTTTGGTCAGGGAATTAGTTCTATAAATTTGAATTCTTTGAATTCATTCACAGGAATTAATTCCTGCTTATGTCTTATTGATGAATTCATTCCTTGAATTAAAGAATTGAATTAAATTTTTGGGAATTCATTCCAAAAAGGAATTAATTCCTTAAAGCTCTGGTTACTAATCACAAAGCGCTACAAGTCACCGGTATCAGTTTAAGGTTTCTCTGCTGAATGCTACCAATGTCTTTAACTTGCTGTATTAAGAAAAACTGGAAAATAACGGGACAAAAACAACACAAGAACCAAAAAAAGCGTAAGAAACAATGGGTGCGTTCGGCAGATACAATTTGACAGTCAACAGCTCTACAACAGTTGTGCAACTATCTGCTGAACGACCTGATCACTAACCGCTCAGTCTGAGCGCTGTCATATTTTGGTAGCGTAAAAAATGTTTGCTACTTTTGATCAAATAGTGATACATTTGTTGTTGTTGATTTTAAAAAATTTTTGTTTTGTATGATTGACAAATAAAAACATACAAATATAATTCAAAAACAAAAAATTTATAAAATCAAAGGAAAATATAGAAAAAAAGTATTTAAAAACAAAACAAAGAAAACATCGTTCAGCAGAGTAAGTAATCACAAAGCGCTACAAGTCACCGGTATCAGTTTAAGGTTTCTCTGCCGAATGCTACCAATGTAAAAATATTCAGTTGATTCTCGAAAGTGCGGGTGAAAAGCAGGGATGGAAAACATGATACAATTGTACTTTTTTTGGTACATTTTGACCTCCGTTGGTACCGTGGTACTACCGCGATCTATTTGGTACTATTTCAAAAATTTCCCAATTAAAAATTTTTGTATTAAATAAATGAACTTGTACTTTAAAGATGTCAACAAATATTCGTAATGCAGACGTGGACTGAAATCATTCTAACAAAAACTTGTAACTGACAACTTTTGGGCCCAATGTTGCAAAAAAAATTATTATACATTTATACCTGAGCAAAAACTACCTGGTTTTTGGCTTGTCAAAAAGCATACAAAAAACAAGGAAAAACTAGTTTTGTACAAAAAGTAGGTGTATAAATGTATTATTTTCCCGTAATCAGCTCATCAATACGCGTCGATTGAGTGCTGCTACTACATAAAATTCGAGAATTTAAACCGCCTCTTTCGTATATTTTTTAAAAAGTAAAACAAAAGATTACATTGTTAGGACCGGTAACTTATCTTAAAAATAACCAGAACAAAACGTTAACAACATATATTTGCATATAAATTTGATATTCACTACTATTGGTTATTTTTATTTCAAAAAAATTTGTGAGGGGTGAAAAAGTACAATTTTTGTAGAAGATTATTTTCTGTAAGTTTTTATTCGGCGAAATTTTCTATATATGAAAAATTTTGGTACCGTGAGGGTCGAAAAAGTACAATTTCTTTATGTGGTTGGTACAAAATGAAAAACTCATTTCCATCCCTGGTGAAAAGTCATATTTCTTATCGTATTTCAATGTGCGTGTATGTAAGCATTTTATAATTAATAGCTGTCATATTAAATGCTCTTTATGGTAAGTAACTATAATTTTTCTTTTATGATTTTCAGACAAATTTAAAACTTAATCTAATATCGTGCCTTAATAACAGAATCCACCAAAAAAAGAGAAACCAGTCACTATCCACGGCTCTCATCTGAAAAACTGAACTGGTTTTAAGAGAGTTTCAATGTAAAATAACAAAAAACGTGAAAAGTGGTATTTTTAATTAATTATTTTTATTGTTTTTAAGCAATTTTAATTAAATTGTAAAGTGCACTTATGTTGTTTGATATGTTCTCTGCATTAGTTTTATATAATTAGCACAAAATTTTCCCAAGAAACATTTTTACGGACTCTCCGGCATGTACGGAATTATCAATCCGGCTTTTACGGAACATTATCGGTCCGTAAAACAGGTATTCGTCAAAGCTTGTACGTATACGGAACAATAACGGACCGTACTTTCGGATTTTCGAATATAATACGTTTTGAATCCGTTTTGGTGTATCCGTTTCTGCACCGATAAATACGGACTTCACCAATTTTCATCAGTTTGAACTCCGGAGCTAACGTTGTCGTCTTTCTTCAGTTTATTCGTGAATTTTTGTCGTCAAAATAGAATTATTTAAATAATTTAATATGGGTCGCGCGGTAAAGTCGGTTAAAAAAGTTTCTGGATGTCGCAAAAACGAGCAAATTACTCCAATTCAAACAGAATCATTAAACAGTAAGTGTTTATGAAATTTTATGTTTTTCACGATAGTTTGTGTAACCGAATGCAATTAAGCAAATATAATTATTTTATGGTACTCGCATCCTAAAGCTGGGTTTACATTAACTGATTTATTTATCTGATTTTACGTCTGATGTGATTGTCAAAAAAATCTTGTATATGTGTTTACACTATCAAATGCAACCAGATGAAAAGATATGTTAACATCGAATTCTTATAATGTTATGAAATATTAAAAAAAAAAGTTACTCAAAATATGTAACGTGCTTTTAAGGAATGATAAATTTGATTTTCATAATAGTACCAACCACTTTAAAAATAGTACATTTTCGACCCCTATAGTACCAAAACTTACATTTTTTTTATAAAATAACAAGCAAGAACTTTCATAAAAATTCATTGTGGATTGTATTTTATCCCTGAAAATCGGATTCAATTTCATTTTAAATCGAAAATAATTTGTAGTCAATTAAGCTCATTTGATTCACTCAATCATTAAATTAGTTTATGCCAAATTTATTTGTGAATTCAATCGATTTTTATTTACTTAATTTACTTTTCAAATATAATATTTCATGTGTTCATTTTTGTATGAAAATTAAAAAAAAAAATTTATTGTTTTTGCCAATAAATTTCTTTTTTAAATAAACCGGATTTCTATAGAATTTTTGGATATAAACAAAATGTGCCAGTGTACCAATCAAACTTTGATTGTGCCAAACATGATACAATTGTGTTACAAATCCCATCACTGATATGCAACTAAAAACAGATGTTTTGCACTCTCACGTAAAAACGGAGAAAAAATTCTGTTTTCAACAGAAATGCCCGGCACGTTACGACTCGTTTACGTCTAGTACTCAGCACTATGTATTTCTCATTAAGCAGGTTGAATCAGCTGATTCGTCACGTTACATTTACGTTCAAGTAATTTGGGCTTTAGCAAAAATAAAATTCCACGTTACGACTCGTTCTCGTTACATTTACGTTCTAGTAACGAGACCTTTAGTCTATATAGTCGTTGGAGAAACTTATGAAGCCTATATAAAAGAATTTCGCTCAGTATTCCATCGTTTCAAAACTACTATTAAGAGTTA
Organism: Leucophora obtusa; assembly: GCA_949987735.1. NCBI lineage: Eukaryota > Metazoa > Arthropoda > Insecta > Diptera > Anthomyiidae > Leucophora > Leucophora obtusa. The sequence goes on along the minus strand of OX465295.1, from coordinate 300,751,825 downwards.
ATGGCAGAAATTAAGAGTAAGAAAAAACAGCGAAGTTGGGCAATCAAAGAAAATGACCAAAACGAAGAAATCAAATAAATGCTTATTACTAAAATAATTGTTTTAATATGTAATTTTCAAAATAATTCGATAAATTTTTAATTTCTATTTTATTTTTTAATATAATTTTAGTAAAAACTAATTCAATTAATTTAAAACATAAAACTAATCTCAAAAAATACATCTACAAATTTTATTTTACTAAAAAAAAAATTGTATTTTTTCTATTCAGGAGTAGAATTTTTGTATTATAAATCGACTATATCTTGGGTGCTCGCTGACGATATAATACAGAACATTGTCGTTCACACTCTGGTCGACGACAATGTAGGGTATATTGTTGTCAACGATAATACAACAAAAAAGTCGCCTATATATTAATCGAAGACAGCGTGATGCATATTGTCGCCCATGTGATCGTCAACGACATTGTGAGCGATAATGTCACCCAGATCGTCATGTACGATTTTGCGGACATTTGTATGAAAAAGTCGTCGATGATTTACATGGACGGTCGCCAAAGTGTCGTTTACGATTTAGTATTGTCGTGCACGCGTCTTCAAGGATGTCTTGCAGACATGGCCAACAGGATAGCCAATAAAAATATGAACGTGTTGTGTTAGGTGTAGTGTTTTGAAAATGAAACAAAAAAAACTTTCAAATATGCAAAAACAAAGCACAAAATCGTTTTTCTTACGTTTTGTCAGTTAAAAATTGATGGTTTTTTTAATAGACTTTTCAATTATTTTTATTTCTTTTATGGATTGTTTAAACAACGTTTGAAAATAAATAGCAAAATGGTAGTCCTTTTTCTAATTGTGTTTTCAATTAATTTAATATGTATTTTAGATTGTTTTTAAGGATAAAATATTGTGAGTGTAATTATAACTAAGCAGATAAATTTTTTATTTAAAATCCTTAAGCTAGCTTGAAAAGTACAAAGATAAATTAAACAATTGATTAAATAATAAAAAAACGTGACATGTAAATCGAAATCTACAATACTTAAAATCATTTATACTAACCACGTTCACAAATTATTTCCACTGCATTGGGTTCCATTAATGTAGACTCTAGACATCTATGGACAGCTGAACCCAAAATTTCATCTAACAGAAAGTTAATCAAACTGAAAAGCAAAAGACAAAACATTTTGAAACTGCCTAATACAAAATGAAACAAAAAGTGAAAATTACGCACTTTTCATCCTTAACGAAACGCCAAAGATTCATTTGCAAATAGTGAGTATCAACTTGAATCTGTTGTAAACCAAATTTACTAAAGGTACGTAAACGAACACATTCTAATAAAGTCTGAAAATAATACCAAGAAATTTATATCGATATTAAACATTTTTATACCTACACTGTATATTTTACCTTTAAACCAATTTTTATGATACCTGTAACAATTGATACCTTCGAAAACTCTACTGAAGTAAATATATCAATTCTCTCAGAAAACAATCTATGAATATTAGAAACATACGATGATTCTAGTTGTGATGGTGTATAATTAGACCAATTTGAACGAAATTGCTGCTTAGAGTTTGTTAAATTACTAAAGTGGGTTTTACGACTTGAATCACTGCTAGCAGTTGTGCGTACAGTTGAGGGATAATCATATAAACTGGATACCACCGTCTCAATGGATGATAATTCTTCGACCACCCTTTTCATAACAGCTCTAACGGTACGCGGTTCTAAACAGTTAAGCCAGTCACGAGTTTCAACACTTTTGCGTAACATTTGTGAAATGTTAAGACCCTGTAAACGTACAAACGTATCGAGTAGACTTTGTGCTGTCTCACGCATTTCTGCACAGATTTCAGTTTCATGTGTTAATGTAGCACTATTTTCTGAATCAATTTCGTACAAATCATCAGCCAAAGAAATCTGAAAAAAAAAGTAATAGGTGAAGAAAGTTAGTACAAAATTCCGTTAAATGAGTTTTGATTAAATTTAACTAATATTTGTGTTATTTGTCTTAAAATTTAGGAGTGAATTAAAATTTTTTGTAATTCCAATGTAGCACAACAATTAATTTCATCCGTATTTGAATTAATATTCCGCTTATATCACAGAAACTAAGCTAGATAGATTATACAGTATTTACCGCTTATATGCACGCCGGTTATATGCAATTATCGTTTAAATGCACCCCAAATTATTCAACACATCACTGACAATGCATATAACATACATGGGCAAATGCGGCCCGTCAACCAATTTCGTGCGGCCCTTCACTAATCTTAAAGCAATCAAATTTATTTTTTTAAATTTTAAACAAAATTAAAAAAAATTAAATTAAATATAAAAAAGTAAAATCAGAATTAAAAAAAAAATACAGAATATAGGTGTGTTTCTTTACTTTTTGGGTAAAGTTCGGTAAAATGAGAGTAAGCACAAAATCCTCTCACAAAATGACAAAATTACCCAATAGTACGGGAACACAAAAAACCACTTTTCTAGCCCAAAATCTTATTTCAAAGAATAATGTGAAACAGTGATGGGACTTGAAAAAATTTGTTTTGTGCCAAGTGTGTGACTAAAATGTGCCCGTGTTTTCAACTTTAATTTCATTTCGTGTAATTCAACTTTAATTTCATTTCGTAATCGCATTCTTATGGAATTAATTCTATTTTGAATGAATTCTAACCTAATGAATTAAAATTTTCTTGAATTCATTCAATTAAAATGATAAATGAAATTCATTCGATTCTTATTAAAGATTTGGGAATGCAGCCAGTGAATGAATTCTTGAGGAATGTTTACTCGTAATTACTCGTTACTCTAAAACTGAATTAAATTTATAATGAATTAAACTTAAATTAATTCTTTCGAAACTCTGAGCTAAATTTAAATCATTTGAATTTTTAAAATTCTATGGGTTATTTGGTAATATCTTCGATGACATTTTTAGTTTTGCTTTGTTTGAAAATGCATTTTAATACGAATAAATGCTCAGAAACTAAAAATTCAAGAATTTTTAAAGAACCGTTATTTTTTAAATCCATTTTCTATTAAATTTTGTACATAACGAAAATGTGCCAAAATAGTATCGGTTGTGCCATTGTACCAATCAATTTTAGATTGTGCCACAAATCCCATCACTGATGTGAAAATGCGTATAATTTCAGTTTGCAAATTGGCACAAATACCCATATTTATTCGTATTTGAAAGTTATTTTTGATTTTATTCAATTAATTCTTATAAAATACAACTTTCTTTTGATTATTTCTTTATTTAATTAAAATTTTAAATCTATTTTCACAATTGTTTTTTGTTTATATTTACATCAGCTGTTTTACCAAAGTTTACCCGAAGAAAAAGTCTGGGTAAATTTTGGTAAAAAGAGAAACACTAATACACTTGCATTAGCGCTCTCATTTACCCAATTTTCGAGTACGGGAACGCGTTTGGGTAAATTTCGGTAACTTTGGGTAAATTTCGGTAACATTGGGAACGTACGGGAACACACTGTATAGAAAACAGCGATAACAAAATAAACTTAAAATGGAGTTTCAAAAAAATTTCACCGGTCAACAAATATCGACTTTTTTGCACAGACTTCCTCTAAAACTTTTTAAAGTATTTTCGCCTCCTACGTACGAATTTTTAGTGAAAAATTCCTTCTTTTTTATTTAAACCTTAAGCCTGGGAAAAATATTTTATGGCTCAATATAAAAGAACTTAAGAATCTCTTAGTTTTTTATAGGTTTGAATTCAAAAACAAAAATATACCTTTCATTTAAGGAAATTTTTAAGGCCGTTCTACGGACTCCGTAAGGATCGCTAAAATTTACTTTTAGGAATTGCTCTTGAAGCACTTAAAATTGGTAAAACAGTTAGACACAATAAAATTTTATTCATAAATTTATAGAAATAAACCTGTGAAAATAACAAAACAATTAGTAGTTTTTCTGCTATTTTTACAGGTTTATTATTTAAAAGTGACTTTGCAGAAAATTTTTTGCCGATTTTCGCTAAATATTAGTAAAATTAGAAGAGCAAAAAAAACTATTAAATATAATATAGTAATCCTGCTAAAATCAACAGAAATGTATGACGAAAAATAGTAGACTGCTGATTTCATAAAAATAGATTTTTATTCTCTCAAAACAATTAAAAATTAGAAATTTATTAATTTAGTTCGAGGCCAATTTCCTTATTATGAATTAACATAATAAGTACTTTTTTCAAAAACTGCTATTTTTCTTCATCAGGATACTCTCCTGACAAATACTTCACAGAGTTTTTGCTTTCAAAAACCTCTACACTTTCAGGAATGAAAAGACGATCGTTTCGGGGATTTTCCAGGCCCCCTTCATGAGGTTTCTTTAGAAAGTGGTGGCGGTAGTGCAATGCAATTTGAAGCATCAAAATCTCATATTAAATGTAGTCTGCTACGTCAATTTTTTAAAAAATTAAAACCCAACATTTTAACAATTAAAAGTTTTCTTTGAGTTTGATAATTATACATATATACAGCAAAATTTGTTGATGATTCTAGCAGAGTAATTTTTTTATTTTAATTAACTAAAATTTAGCTGAAATATAACTAAAATTCTGTATATTAAACAGCTTTATTTTTGCTATTTTTATCTCATTAATATTTAGCAAAGAAAATCTGCTTCTTTCTGCAGTTTTTTATGCTAGGTAATTTTTAGCAGCTTTAGCAAAACTTTTTACAGGCTTTTTTCTATTAGTGCACTTACTTGATCAACCAATCCACTTTTGACGGGATTATACCGCTTTCTAAAGTCTTGCAGGCGGCAGCCTTGAACTTTTATCCCGTTTTTAAAGCAAACAAATCCGCCTTATCCCAATTTTTTAATATGTTATTCAACTTTTGAATATAGTTTTCATAATTTATTTTTTCTAGAGTTCCCAGCCAGCAAACGAGTCCAAAAAGGAATTAGAAAAGTGCTCAAAATATATTATTAAACTTTCACTTGTATGAAAGTGCTGCATTAAGAAGGGCTTTTTTTATTAAAAAATTACTCAAAGAAATATTTAAAAAAATTCTTTAGGCAAAAAAATTAATTTTTTTGAGTCGTTTTTGAATTGCTCACAAAATGTTCAAATTAATTTATATTTTTGAGTCGTTTCTGAATCACCTTTGGATTTAAAAATTTCCCTCAAATGTTTGTGCCTTTTATGATTCATTTTACTAAGACTGACTAACGAGCAATTTTTCACAAACAAGTTTAAAATTTAAAAAATATGTGCGTTTTTAAATAATTTTTGATTTACAGAATAAGAACCATAAAAGTATCCAAATTTTTAGGCTAGGTTATGAGTCTTGTGATTGAAATTTTAAAATTTAAGAATTAGCCCTGGTTTATGTATCATGAAAATGGTCTAAACGAAAGCAAAATAACGAAAATTTGTTTTTGTTTCCCATGTAATTTTGTCGAAAGTAACTGTCAATTTCTATCGTTTAGACTTAGACAATGCCTTAATTTAATGCAATCAGAACCTGAGAGGTTTGATATTTGTTATACATTTTCGATACGAAAATGTTGTTGACCTATGAGCTTTAAATATCATTTACATTCACATTTTCGATAAAAATTATATTTTTCCACGTTTTGTATCAAAATTATGTTCGCCACTTAATTCTTGTTACACATTCCAATAAATAAAACTAGGGATCAAAATCCATTAAGTAAATTTAAAAATATTTAAAAATTGAAAACTATATTTTCGAAGATTAATTCGACAAAGTTTTTTGACTTCAGAGGGCTTACCGCGTAAATCGATTCGAATAAAAATTGTCGAATTCGTAAATTTTCTACCTTTCGTAAAAAGAAAAGTTTAAGCAAAAATCTTACTTTTTGAATTTTTATGTGTAGTGTAAAAGTTTTAGGATAAAAATAAAGAATTTTTATACAAAATTATATTTTTAACAATATTTGCAAGATTTACGAATTCGAAAATTTTTTCGAATCGAGTTATGCGGTTACCCCCCAGATTCGTATTAAGAAATGCAATATATTTGGATCCAAAATCATAAAAATATAAAAGATTTTGATGTACTTCTCCGCAATATTGACTCATAAAGTATTTCCCTGGGTGAGGGAATAAAAAAAGAAAGACCCACAACTCGAAGGCTATTCAGTGGACCTTTTTTGACTTTAGATCCGGGCTTAGGAAACCAAAATACTCAAAAAAAGGTTTTAGCAGAAGGCTGTACAAAAAAATAATTTTTGTCGAGTAATGTATTAATTGGTGCGGCCCTCAGTAAGTTTGTGAAATCCCAAATTTGGCCCTTCAAGCCATTTATGTGCCCATACCTGGCATATAACATTCGTTACTTTGTACATATCTTTATAAAATCACCTATACTCCCAATAATAAATATGGCTATATCTCGGTCAGATCCGGAGAGTCCAAAATCCCAGATTTTAAGCGGCATTTTAGTAGAAATTTTTAGTTACCATAGTTAAACTTTCTGTTGAATTTTGGTCAAGTTTCTTAGCTAATTTAACTAAAATTGTCTGTGCATTTAGCAGTGTGTAAAATTCAGCTTACCTAAATTTAGCAGAACATGATTTTCAACTTCATTAAAAATTCTGCAGGCGCAAATATAGGTTCTATTTTATGTTATCTTATCATAATCTTTAACTATTTGTACGGGCTGCTTTTTATGAGTGTATAAAAGGTATAAACAAACTGCATTGGTTTTGTTGGCTTATACACTTAAAATAATACGCCAGTACTTTAACTAATTTTGAGGGTTAACCCGGGTAAAAATACTGTCATATATAATGCGACTGAGTTATATCTGAGTATGAATGTCGATTCATTATCGATTAACCGATTCCTCGATTAATCGCCTCTATTTCGGTTAATGTCGAAACAAATAATTTAAAACTCAAATAATTATTCGCCCGAATAATCGGTTAAAATAGGTCGATTAACCGGTTAAATTTTTAATATGTAATTTTTTGCTTTATTTTTTCCCAAAACTTCATAATTTTGTTAACTTTGGCTAAAAAATTGCAAGAAATGCTTAAAAAACAAATACTAATTAAAATACGATCAAATTGTTTTAAAATCGAATGAGAGAGAAACCTTTAGATACCATTTTTTGAGCAACTCCAAGCAAGTCGACATTGAACCAGCGAGACACGTCATAGGTTTTAAGAGACTCTTAAAACGGATTTGTTTTAAATTATCGCAATTAATTTTTAATAAATTTTTTTTTATTCTATTAAACTCAGTGTATGATAACCACAGATTTTTGAATTACAACGAACCGTCAAATTTAAATTTAAATGTATGTTATTTAAATTATATTTTGCACCGTGTCATGTGTTTTTTTAAGATGAATGAGGGAATTTTTAGTTGATCTTTTATTCTGGTAAATGAATTAGGTTGTTCATAAGGGGTGTGCTATCTGTTGTATCGTTGTATCGTCCTAACAAAAAACAGAGTTGTTAAATTTTTTATTTGTGTTTAACAACGATTTTCTATTCAGTTTTCTATCGGTTAGCACACTCAAACATAGTACACTAAACATACGTAAAAATGTTGTATCGTGCTATTCTCAAATGTTGTATTTTTTCAATTTAATTTTTAACAACTCTGTTTTTTGTTAGGACGATACAACGATAAACAAATAGTACACCCCTTGTGAAAACCCTTAATGTTCTTTAGTTTGACTCTACACCTTTTGCAACTGTAATTCAAAAAATATCAATTGAAATTCAGAATTTCCATTTGAAATTCAGAAAAGAGCAATTGAAATTCAGAATTTCCATTTGAAATTCAGAAAATTTCATTTGAAATTCAGAAAATATCAATTGAAATTCAGAAAATATCATTTGAAATTCAGAAAATATCAATAGAATTTCAGAAAATATCAATTGAAATTCAGAACATATCAATTGAAATTCAGAAATCGTCATTTGAAATTCAGAAAATGTCAATTGAAATTCAGAAATTGTCATTTGAAATTCAGAAAATATCAATTGAAATTCAGAAAATATCATTTGAAATTTAGAAAATATCAATTGAAATTCAGAAAATATCATTCGAAATTCAGAAACCGTCCTTTGAAATTCAGAAAATATCAATTGAAATTCAGAAAATATCATTTGAAATTCAGAAAATGTCAATTGAAATTCAGAAAATATCATTTGAAATTCAGAAAATATCATTTGAAATTCAGAAAATATTAATTGATATTTAGAAAACATCAATTGAAATTCAGAAAATATCAATTGAAATTCTATTGATATTTTCTGAATTTCAAATGACGATTTCTGAATTTCAATTGATATTTTCTGAATTTCAATTGATGTTTTCTGAACATCAATTGATATATTCTAAATTTCAAATGATATTTTCTGAATTTCAAATGATATTTACTGAATTTTAATTGACATTTTCTGAATTTCAAATGATATTTTCTGAATTTCAATTGATATTTTCTGAATTTCAAATGACGGTTTCTGAATTTCAATTGATATTTTCTGGATTTCAAATGACGATTTCTGAATTTCAATTGATTTTTTCTGAATTTCAATTGATATTTTCTGAATTTCAATTGATGTTTTCTAAATAATAATTGATATTTTCTGAATTTCAAATGATATTATCTGAATTTCAAATGATATTTTCTGAATTTCAATTGATATTTTCTGAATATCAAATGATATTTTCTGAATTTCAATTGATATTTTCTGAATTTCAAATGGAAAATCTGAATTTCAATTGATGTTTTCTGAATTTCAAATGGAAATTCCGAATTTCAATTGATGTTTTCTGTATTTCAAATGGAAATTCTGAATTTCAATTGATATTTTCTGAATTTCAATTGATATTTTCTGAATCACAATTGCAAAAAGGTGTAGATCATAAATTAATATCACTTTCGGTGGGTCTCATACTGCAGCTTTAAACTTAGGTTAATAGTTAACCCAAAAATTTGTTGTTGTTTTGTGTACATTTTTTTGACATTTTATTTTGTTTTTAGTTAAATTAAAGTTAAACCTACAGTATGAGACCCACCGTTTCTGTTTAAATTATTTTTCAAATTAAAGAAAGACGATACAATTTCCACAAGTAAATTACAAAGAATAAAAATTTTGTATCATCTTTATTTAATTTTAAAAATAATTTAAACAGAAAGTGATATTAATTTATGATCTACACTGAAAGAATTATCTGCATAATATTAATGGATTTTTGCATAAAATCAATGAAGTTTCACTGGAACTCGTCCATTGAAACTTTTCTTTGAATTAATGAAATTTTTCATAGAAAGTTGCTAAAAATTTCATTTTATTTATTAAAAGTTTCATACACTCAATGAAAAAGTTTCATTAAAAATGGATTCATAAAATATATGAAGCTTTTTCATCAAATTTAAGAAATTTCTCATTTACTTTGTGAAGAAAACTCCATTAGTTCATTGAAAATGTTCATTAAAACTCGTCCAGCAAAATTACCTCTGTGTAGAGTCAAACTAAAGAACATTCTTTTACCAGAATAGAAGATCAACTAAAACTTCCCTCAATTATACGCATTTTCACATTTTTCTTTGAAATGGATTTTTGGGCTCGAAAAATGGTTTTGTGCGTTCCTTTACTTTTGGGTAATTTTGTCATTTTGTAAGTGGATTTTTTGCTTACTCTCATTTTACCGAACTTTACCCAAAATTTAAAGGAATGCACTTACTAAGTGTTGGTTGGAGCAGGCTTTAGGAAATACAATAGAGAATTTTTCATTTCTGTTTTAATTCTTTTAAAGTGTAAATTTAATTTTCAAAAGTGAGAGCAGTTTTTCAGCCTCTAGTCGATGATTTTATTTATATTTATTTTAATTAAAACAGTGCGTATTAATTTTTAAAACTTTATTATTGCAAACATAAAATTTTGAAAGGCTAAAAACTGCTCTGACTTTCGAAAATCTGTGATAAAGTTCGAACAAACAAATCTGTTTGAGATTTGACATCTGTTACTGCACACTGAGGGAATTGTCTACATCTTTTTATGAATTTTTATATTGATTCAATTAAATTTCGCTGGAATTCGTCCATTGAAACACGGGGGAGATTGGAATATAAACAAAAATCTAAAAACCGAATGTTTGTATTGATCGCTTCTGAGTAAAAACAATAACAAAAAGCTGAATAGGAAAGAAAACAACGAATTAGTTACATTGCATTCAAGGCCTTGGGTGAGATGGTTAAGCTGTCGCACTTTAGTATAGTTACGTTTGTAATGTGGGATCATGTATTCGATTGCTACAGCCGACGCACAGTGGGTTGAATCATAGAGAAAATGAGGATTAATTCAGGGGGATCGTAGTTTTAAAAAATTATAATTTTTTATTTATGAATATTCATAAATATACAAAAATACAGCATTTTAGAAAAAAAAAGTTGAAAAAAAAAGTTTTTTTTGACCCGTTAGGTGTGTTTTTGTTTTTTGGGAAATATGTAATTGATTCACAATTTGTAACTTTGGAACGAAAAGTAATAAATTAATGAATAAAGTGTTAAATTGGAACATGCTTTATGCAGTTTTAAAAAATTTAAACAATGTATATTTAAAGTTTACTTATACTATTATAAAGTTAATTTAAAACCGAATTTTTGTGTTTCACCAAATTCTATAATTGTACAAAATTAACTCAAAAAAGTCAGCGAAGTAAATATTATTATTTTTTGTTAATGAAAACTCATTAAAAAATACAAGTCCATTATTTTAGAAAAACAAAATTTGGAAAATACGTTTTTATAAAGCTGTTAGGCGCTTTTTTCTTTTTCTGGAATAAAGAAGTTGATTCACAATTTTCGATGTAACTTTGAAATAAAAAGCAATAAATTAATAAACCAAATTGTAAATTAGAGCATACATCATGTTATTTAAAAAAAATTTAAACAACATGTATTTAATATGTACTTATATTATAACAAATTTAAATTAAACCTCAAATTTAGGATTTCACCAAAATCCATAATTGTGGCGCTACTAGTCCTTACTAGTAGCGCCACATAAGTATGTGTTGATATTGGTTTCCGTTAAGGAACCCATCTAGCATAGCCAAAAATAATTTGTGGACGACATGTGGAATTTTCTTACCAATCGTGACAGTTAAACAGCTTAAATTCTGTATTTCTTCTTCAACTGTGGTTTTTTTTCACTAATTGACCTATTTGGGGTTTCTTTTGTAAATGCAATTTTCAAGGGTCTGCAAAATCTAATGAAAGACGGCCCTGGATTTTGCCAAATTCCAACATAAGCCTAAGTGGCACAAATGTGGTTAAAAAATGATGAATCACTAGCCTCAGAGCCATGAAACGCTTGTTTGTATGAGCTATGGCCAAAGCTTCCATCAAAGCCCCATTTTAAATATAATACTAGATTCGATATTGCCTAATGAGTAGGCTGACCATTTTTTTCTGACTTCAAATCAGTACAAATTAGAAAAAAAAAATTATCATAAAAAAATTGATTATGCAGCCAACCTAATTTGTTGTCAACCGAATAGTTTGGTTGAGGCAACAAAATTTTTCGATTAACCATCTCCCTATACAAAACCCAAGACAAAAATTTTTTTCGCATGAAAAAATCCAGTTTTTTAAGTACAGGAGACAGATCCATTATTTAGAAATTTCAATGATCTGTTACCATTTCTTTTCTAATTTTTTTGTTACAAATTGATTAAATATAGCCATGCTACGAATGGAGTCAAATATGACCCCAGGGTAGTATGAACGTTAATTCTTCCGAACTTTTATTCAGGCCAACGAATTTCTATTGTCACGAGCAAATTGCAGTGTCTAAACTAATTTTCTGTAGATACAAACTAACCAATCGATTGGCTACAAATTTAGCTGTAAGAACAAATATTTCTTTCTTTGCTAATTTCTGCATTTTTTCTGAAATAGAAAAACTTCACATTTTGGCTAAAACATTTTCTACAAAAAAAAACGAAAATCTTTAGGTTTTGTGTACTTTTTTCTATTGAAAATCCCATAGATTCGATCATTTTTCCATGGAAATAGCCACATACATTTCTTCAGATTTTAATGATTTTTGTACGAAAAAATCTTCAACTTTTGATGTCGTTTCCTACACTCAGAAAACAGAATCATTCTGGCAGTCGGATAATTCAAATATTTTTATCACAGTCAAATAACTGTTGTATCAACTGATTTTCTATTATCGCGATGGAACCATTTGATAAATTCGGTTGTCACTACGAATCTTCTCTGTTTATGAAAATACATATTAAATAGATTAAGAAATTTACATGTAGAAAAATCATTTTGAATGCTTTCTGGTACACCGAAAAAGTTCCATAGTGGTGTAGTTATACAAATTCTATAGTTGAATTGAAATAAATTTTAAATAACTATTATAATCATTGGCAACTATGGATTTTGTTAACAAAAATTGTTTTTATGTAACCCTGTGTCAGATGTTTTCAAATTGACAAATTATTTTCAACAAAAATCAAAACTGAAGAAATATTTAAAATTAATTTGAAATAAAGTTAGAACAAAAACTTTATTTAAGAATAAAAACTTTATTTAAAATGGTAAGTTATGCTGTTTTCTTTGATTCATGCCTTTCCAATGAAAAAACATTAAAGTTTACCTTTATTTACAGAAATAAAAACAACAGTTCAAACGTGCTTCATCATAAAATCCATAGAAAAGCTACAAAATAAGAGATAATAGCAGAAAATAACTAAAACATCGGACTAATTAGCTTTTAGAGATATACATTGGAATATTAAAAGCGGTTAACTAAAAAAAAAACATAAATATTTAAAGTTTATATATTAGTTTTGTGATGCTGAAATTAAAAATGTAATAAAAATTTTGAGATATAATCACATTTAAAATCAAATAATATTTAGCTGTTAACGACTAATTTCATTTTATAATTGTTGTATTCTACGATTAGCGAGATTTCTTAAACTTCAACTATGAAATCGTAGGTGGTTACTCAATTTATAGTTGAATTATTAATATTTAAAAACTTAGTTACTATCAACGATATCAATTCAACTAAGTATTAGTTAGGGGTATTTCACCTATGATATAGTTGAAATATTCGTTGTAATCAACTAAGGAATCTTTTGGGTGTAGAAAAAACCTCTCACATTCACAAAAATTTATCCTATAAAAAAAATACATTGTACTTGCATTTTGGCTTTTTTTTTACTAATATTTTTTTAAATGCCAAAAATCAGTACAATCAGTACAAATTTTAAAAAATCAGTACACGACTTTTTCATCAGTACGCGTGACCAAAAATCAGTAAATGTACTGATCAAATCAGTACGAATGGTCACCCCCCTAATGAGTCAATAACTGTTTCTTGAAGTTCTTGTACAGTTACTTCAACGGAGGTCTCGCTTATTTAAAAGCTTTTCGGTTCTGCGTAACTTTTTTTAGTTTGAATATTATTGTAGGCGGGAAATATTTGACGGGCAGATGGTCTAACGACATTGTATTGATGTCGAGTTAATTAATCTTCTACAAAAACAGACAGTGCTTTTCTATTTGACATTTTCACGGAGGGCAGCGGTTGTTTTAATTTTTTTTTTAATTTATGCATATATGACCTTCTCCGAGAAAAGGGACCTAGTGTGTCAAAAACTTGGGAAAATCGATAAAAAATGAGAAAATATCGATTTTCCCAAGTTTTTGACACACTAGGTTTTTTGACACACTATGTCCCCTTTCTTTAGAGTGATAAACCTTTGTTCCACTCTATGCGCTCTAGTCCATCTAGATTTAAATTCATAAAAGAAAGCATTAATTCGTTTATTAAAATCGCACATATTATCCACTGAGCAGTTCGTGGGTTTTTTTATTTCTTCTTTTAAAATTATTCCATCTTTTCATTCATTGTTTGAACGCTTGAATTCATCATAATATCAAATAAGCTTCGACGAGTATAAAAAACAACGTTCGAAATTGTTCCTGTAAAATAAAATAACACTACACCCTTAAAAGTCCATAGTCGCATAGTTAACAAAATCCGCAGTTGAATCGAAATATTTTGTAAATCACTATTTGTAATTGTTAACAACTATGGGTATAGTTAATAAAATTATTTGTATGCTACCCTGTAAAAAATATTTTTATTTACTTCAAATTGACAACTATATTTTGAATTGTTAATATATTCGAAATTTGGAAAATCATATTTTTAAAACAAATAAAAATGGATCGAAGCGCTGTAGCTTTAATTTGCCAAGTAAGTTTAAAATAGTTAATCTTTTAATTTTTAAGAGAAAACAATGAAATATTTTTATTTATTTTTCAGGACTTGGATTTTTAATCTTTTTCAAATGGTAAATAATAGTTTATTTTGTAATGTAATAAAATATGTGAATATACTTTTTAAATAAACATATATTTTTTGTTAAGAATGAGATCTAAATCACATTTGTAGTTTCTACCAACTATTATGAAATTGTACGTGGTGGGTATTCACTATCTTCAATATTTTTTTAGTTTTAACTTCTCAATCGTTGATTACAGCTTTTTCAATAGTTGAATTTAAATTTTTTTATAAACATAGTTGCCGTTCACTACTTCATATCCACTATGACATAGTGAGGGTTTTTTTACCTATGGCATAGTTAAAAAAATAGTGATGAGTAACTATGTAATTTTTTGGGTATAATACAAAAAAATAACTTTTTAAAAATGCCCTTTACCCGATTACTTGCAACTACACAACACTATCAGTCTGGCATGTGATGGAAAACGATCGATTTTAATTTCGATCGATTTGGTTAAAAATCAAAAATTAAATGATGTATAGAAAAGGCAAAGAGGTTTGAAATTGTTTTTAACCGCTTTAGTTGTATTAGGTATATCGATTTACGTCTTCTTATCGCTTTTAAATTAAAAATAACACGAAATATTCAGGATTGAAGTTTCAAAAATGATCGATTTGAAACCGATCGATTTTTATCACATACCATAATGTTTGTTAAAACATAGAATATTATTAAAAAAACAATATTATTAATATACTGAAAAGAAGAGAACAAATAAAATGAAAAAACACTTACATTAAAAACAACAAAACAAAAACAACAGCAGCAGCGGCGAAATCAATGTGATTTCAGGGTAATTTGACTGCTGCAGGACTTCTATAAAAAAATGCATAGCACCTAAAAGGCACAAAAGGGCAGCGTAAAATTTTGCAATATAATAGTGAATTATGTCATGTTTAAACTAAGGTAAAAATTACCACACGAATGCACGCTAATAATATCTATATATCCACTTAAAATATAAAAATTAGAATTTTTTCTAACACTTCCAATATAAATAACAAAAAATGCAACACTTCCACACACAATCTGTTACACGAATGTTAAAAAAATATTTGCAAAATAACCTGAACTTGATGGTTCCATAGCAAAGTTTTTTAGTTTTGAAATACTTTTTCAAATAAATAAAATTTTGCAACGTGAAGTTTTTCACTTTTTTTTAGCCTTTTTGCACAAAAATTTCAATAAAGTTTGACTTTCAAGTTTCATTAAAAAAAACACCAGAACACGTTTGACATTAATTTTAACGACAAGTGATGTAGAATTTTATATACTTTAACCGGGTACAAACAGTTTTGATGAAAATTCAAAAAAAATTATTTTAATTAATCCAAGAAAACAGGCATTTCTGACCCTTTGTGCGACTGGTTGCTGAAAAAAATGGTCATATAGAGACAATCTGATAATAAAAACATACACTAATAGAAAAAAGCTGAATTAGCAGATTATTTTTGCTATATATTAGTCATATAGGAACAGCAAAAATAAAACTGTTAAACATACAGAATTTTAGTTATGTATATTTGAGCTAAATTTTTGTAAATGGAGAATACCAAATTAACCTGCTAAAATCAGCAAAAAATTTTGCTAAATAATTAGTAGCCTAAAAAATCACCAAAAATTTTAAAATTTTCGAAGTTTTTTTAGATTTTTTTTTAAATGCAAATAAAACAGCAGTTTACAATTTTTTAGCAAATATTTCTGCTGATTTTAGCAGAATAGACTACTATTTGCATTAATTTCATTTATTCAGTCTATGGATACAAAATTCCTTACAGACTATGATGTTACAATTTTAGAATAATCTAAATATTAATTAATACATTATTTTATTAATTTACAAATTTAAACCCACCAAAATAGAATATAAATATTGTTTAAAGGCAGATTTTGATGCACAAAACTCTATTTGCGGTTTTAAATGAATTTGTTGATAATGATTAATATCATTCAGTTGAATAAACGTACGATGTAGTGGTACATTAAAAATATTGTTATACCTAACACTTCTAGGTGGAACATGAAATCTAATAAGACAAAGCAACTCTGAACAGTCAATACCACCACTAATAATATCAAAAACAAATAAAGCAGATTGCAATAACCTACGAAACTCAAGGGTTTCCAAACCTATTCATAAGCTTTTAGATCTGTAGGATGGTATAGGATCAACAAACGTAAAAGACGAGATTGCAAATTTAACAAATTTTCTTTGCACTCTCTCAATACGCGAGATATGAGTTCCACAATGGGGAGCCCATATAATAGCTGCATACTCTAATTTTGATCTGACAAAGGCAGTATAAATTAACTTCAATGTCATAGGATCAGAAAACTCAGCACTATTTCTCTTTAAGAACGCTAACATAGAATAAGCTTTCGGAACAATATAGTCCACATGCTGTTTAAAGTACAACACTGAGTCAAAAACACCCAGATCCACAGATCCAGATTATAGTCACCTATATTAAAGGTAGTATAAATAGGATTTAAAGACCTAGAAAACGAGATGTGGAAACATTTGTTGAGATTTAAATGGAGCTTGTTTAAATTACACCATGCAAGAAGATTGTTTAAATCTACTTGCAAATCTAAAACATCACGAATTGAGTCGATTCTATCATAGAATTTCTATGAAATATTTTCAAGTCATCAGCATACAACAGAAATTTAGCTTTATGAAAACAAGACGAAATGTTATTTATAAATAAATTAAATAGAAGTGGACCTAAGATGCTGCCTTGAGGTACACCGGAAGTTTGAATGTACGGATCAGAAAAGTAGTTTTCTATGCTAACTTTACAAACTCTATTGTACACTAAAAAAAAAAGTTAGTATAAAAATTAGTAAAACGGTTTCCAATTTTATTATACTAGTATTATACTAACTTTTAGTATAAAGTTGTTTTTTAGTAAAATAATTTGGTATTCTCATTTTACAAATTACAGAATTTTTTACTAATTTGAGTTGCTAAATCTACAAATTTAATTTTACTAAATTTTGAAACCCGATTAGCTATTAATTATTAATTAGCAAAAAAAAAAAATAATCTTTTTTATTTTGGAAGTTTAAAATTTTTTTTTTGAAAATAACACAACCTGATAAAAATTTTTGTTGCAATATGATTACCAGAAAGACCAAGTTGTTTTTAAGCGTTTTTTTTTCCATTTATAATAAAAATAGATTTGTTCTCTAATGTTTATATTTTCACTTTTTTTTTTTTTGTTTTTTTCGAATATTTCTTTGCTATAAATACAATTAGTTTTTCAATTTTTTCAATATGTATTTTTGTCATCCATATTCGTAAACTCGGTGAAAAAAAGAGTTATCATATTGATGAAACTGCTTCATAAATCGTTCATGGGCAATAAATATGACGAAGCGTTTCATAAAGCGGATGATGTTTTTTTATACGAAAATTGATGCCAAAACGTCTTTCAAATTAGTTCGTATTAACCGATAATTCGTCTTAACCCTTTCGACCCCAACTTTAAATGGCTGGGAATTTTCCGGCCAAACTTCTTGTAAATGTAGATCTATGCCAAAGAAATATTTTTTATTACTTTTATGGCTTTGCAGCACCCCCTAGCTGAGATATTTGGAATTAAAGTTCAAAAATTAATATGCTGCCGGTCCCGAACGGGTTAAGATTTTTTAAAAATTTAAATTTTGTATTTTTCCTATAACTAAACTCTACATAAAAATTTTCGTGTATAGCGACCTATAGAAAAGCAAGCATGCTGTACAGCATGCTGGACGGCTGTATGAATTTGATCATGTAGTGTCTAATTTGACAGCTTGTCGAACATGTTGGACGAAAAACAATTTTTTTTTTGATTTTTCGGCAGATTTGACAAACACGCTTTACAGTGTAATGGAAAAATTCATCAAACATTAGGGAATTTTAAATTTTTAATTAGTTTTTTTGTAACAAAAAAAGGGATAACGTTAATAAATAAACTAAAAAATGCAAAAACAGAAAAAAAAAATTAAATTCAAAGAAAAAAAATTCATAAAAATAATTTCGTCATTATCATCCGATGTGTTAATTTTGTGTTTTTGAAGGTACATTTTACAGCATGCTTGACCGTTTATTCCAAAAACCATTTTTTGATTGTCAAACAAGCTGGACAGCATGCTTGCTCGTATATAGGCCGCTATTGAATACACGGACAAGCATGCTGTAAAACTTTATTGTGCATAGACTAATAGCGTCAGAAAATTACAATTTATTAAAAATTTTAAATTATTAAGAAAAACATTTAATTCTGTAATAAAATTAATAAGAACGGGATACAAATTTTTATGACTAAAAAAAATAACGAAATGAACGATTGAACGAAAAGAACGAATAATGGTGAACGATGTCATATCGTTCAATGAACTGAACTGTTCAAATGAACTAGTTCGTTCATGAACGACACAACTCTTAGCACGAGGTTTTTCTAACAAAAACATTCGGTAGTGTTTTGATAGTTTAAAAAATTGAATTGAACGAATTCAGAAGAAATTTTTAAGATTTGCGCTTCGTGGTATTCATTTTAATTTAACTGAAAATTTCCCTTCGTTAAGAAGAACTGTGCATTCTGCAATGCTAATTTTTGATTTAATTAATGGATTTATTGATTGTAATTGTTTATTAAATTTAATAACGTTTCATATTCCTTGCTACATACAAAGGTCTAATGAACTATTTTATATTCCTATACGTAGAACAGAATATGCCAAAAATGAGCCAATTAATCGTATTTTGAACTTATTAAATATACTTTATAATGATAAAGATCTCAATTTAGATTTTTCGAAATCAAAAGATAATTTTAAATATAATTTATTAACTTATTTGAAATAGTTTTAAGTAAATTGTATCTAGCCTGTAAGGATTGTATTTTCCATTGGCTGAATAAATAAATAAATAAAATAAAGTGATTTAAAATAATATCTTGTAAGAATCAATAACAATGGTACCTATTTTCCATTGGCTGAATAAATAAATAAATAAATAAATAAAATAAAGTGATTTAAAATAATATCTTGTAAAAATCAATAACAATGGTACCTATTGGACCAGTACATGGTGGTCATCCTGGGGTACATGCTCCACAACCTATGCCCACCGCACCCAGTGATCCTAATACTCTTCAAACATCATCTTCGACCGGAACAATATCCTCATCTTCAAATAAATCGTCTTTATCCGTAAAACCCAATTATACTTTAAAGTTTACTTTGGCTGGTCATACCAAGGCAGTATCAGCTGTTTTCACCCAATGGGGAATGGTTGGCGAGTTCATGTGAGTACCAGAAGTGGGAAAAGAAATAATTTCGAAATTTTATGAATTGACCTGGCTCTGCCGTTCATTTCAATCGTGATGGTTCGTTAATTGTCTCTTCTACCTATGATGGCTTATGTCGTATTTGGGATATAGCCAGTGGTCAGTTTTTGAAGACTAATAGATGATGACAACCTGCCTGTAAGTTTTGTAAAATTCTCCCCCAATGGCAGTAATACTTTGAAATTATGGGACTATTCAAAAGGAAAATGTTTAAAAACCTACACTGGACATAAAAATGAAAAATATTGTATTTCTGCAAATTTTTCAGTAACTGGAGGAAATGATAGTTAAAGGCAAGAATTTTTTTTTATAGAAAGAGATGGTCCAGAAATTACAGGGTCACACCGACACTGTGTTGTGTACTACTAGTTATCCAACAGAGAATATTATTGCTTCGGCGGCTTTGGAAAATGACAAAACCATAAAAGTATGGAAAAGCGATACATAACTTTACAATTACATATGGTTATCCCAATATAGGTACCATACGTGAATTGGTATTTAAAAGGTTTTGCTCGTATCAATGGCAAAAAATCACCCATTATTTGTTTGGAAAATATTATTCATGAGACATTTACATTGGGTACAAATGTTCAAGCTGTTAGTGAATTTATGTGTGCATTTTTAGTAAGTTTATTGTCTTTATATTAATTTATATGTAGCAAAAATTAACTTCTATTTTGTTGTCTACAGTTTTGTAGCCCACGTGAAGCTTGGAAGAATAAAATTACGGTATCCTTTAAGCGTGGAGGCGAATACGGCAATCGTGGTAATGGTATCAATGCTTTAATAGCACGCAGTTTATTAATATATTTTTGTAAAATTTGACACTGTTACTAGAAAGTATTTTAGAGGCTTTGACATGTCTTTTTCATATTTATGTGGTTTTTCATTTTAAATATCCGATTGAATGTAAACATGTATGGCTCTTCAATTACATATTTTTGGAATCAATTTTCCTAAAGACAAGTTATCAACAGCAATCCTTAGCCTGAGATCTAAAAAATATAAATGAAGAGAAAAATATATAAATTTTACTCCTATGTTAGTTAATTTGATAATTTCACGTTTTAAGTCGTTTAAAACATGTTATTTTTCGCTGTTTTCGCATCAATTTATTAATTAAAGGAAATAACAATTGCCTACTTTTGTTAACTTTGAAACTCTTAATTCTAATTATCTCTATATCATACTGAAGACTTTAACTTCACTATTAAACAAAAGAAAATGTCAAGAAATTTGTGTATGAAACAACAAAAAATTATGGATTAACTAAAAGTAAACTCAAAAACCTACACGGTAGTTTTCATACTGAAGGTTTTTGAGTTAACCATTAGTTATTTAATTTGTTATTTCGTATATAATTTTTGACATTTTGTCTTTCAATATCGTTAAGTTCAAGTACACTTTAAATATAAAACCGAGCGTAATAGATAAATAATAAAATGTACCTACATTAATTTGCAATAAATGTGGACATTTTTTTAATACTTTTACGGTGGGTCTCATACTGTAAGTTTGACTTTAACTTAACTATAAACAAAAGAAAATTTCTAAAAAATGTACACAAAACAACAACAAATTTGTGGGTTAACTATTAACTAAAGTTTAAACCTGCAGTATGAGACCCACCGTTAAAAGTGAATACTTATAAAAATTTGTATTAAATGTATGTGTGACTTTCTTTTAAATACTTATATATATTAATATTCCAAAAATTAATTTAAATGTGAATATCAATTTGATATGGATCTCAAAAGCCTATTATTTAGTACATATATTTATAATAAATCTTTTTATCTTTTTATATACATACATTCAATGTATCATTCATCTAAAAGTTATTTAAATTTTAAAACTTTACTTATAATTAAATCGTATTTAAAATTACATTTCATTTTATAACTAAAAAGAAATAAATGTTTGTTTAAAAAATTTTACTATTCGTAAGCATTTTTTATGGATTTTAATTTAGATTTTTTGGAAATAAAATACAGTATGCTTACTAATATTTAGTATAAGTACTATTTTATTTCCATTTTAAATTTACAGAAATTTTACTAATATATAGTAAAATTACTAATTTTTGCTTCTAAATGAATTTCACTAATATTTAGTAAGAAATTTGGCTAATTTTAGCAAATTGATTTCCATTATGAATATACTAAAATTATACTAAATTTTAGTAACTATTACAAATTTTTTCCACAACTTCTACTTTACTAATAATTACAGACACATTTTGCTAAAATTAGCTAATCGGTCTGCTGGCCTAATATTAGTTAATTTTTCTGTAATATTACAGTTTTTTCTGTAACTTTTAGACTTTTTTTATTTGAGTGTAATATGTTTGATGTTAGCTGCTCCATTCTGATGCGAAGAATGTTTCTTCCTACTCATTTTGATTTAAAGCATCGTTTCACATCATTGATTGATTACTTTTTAGTTTCCGATTTTAATTTGGTAATTAGATTTGGTCAAGTTCAATGTCCTGGTATATCTCATCATTCTTTGATTTATGTTGGCATAATGATTCCTGTTCTTACAATGGATAACTGGATAGAATACTATGATTATGGGCGTGTAGATATGAATGAGTTGCAGGATATTGTTTCAAATTGTAGTTTGGTCAGTTATATGAAACAAATGATGTTGATAGGCAAGTTAACATTTTGGAGAACAGTATGCATATTTTGCATTCTGTGGTTCCTTTGGTTATAAAGCGAATTATTAGTAGAAGTTATGATTGGTTTTTGAATGATCCTGAGATAAAGTATCATTTGTCTTTACGTGATCTCTGCTATAGTGCTTATATGGATGATAAAACTGAGCAGAATTGGAAAATATTTTGTAAGGCTCGCAATAAAGCTAAATCTGTTATTAGGAAAGTTAAAAGAAGAGTTAATAGTAACGTGTTTGATGGGCTTAGATTATATTAGATACGAAGGCACTACGCACCGCAACCAATAGATCTTTTGTGCTGCCTAGAGTTCCCTAGAGTTTCAGGCTACCAATAAAGCCAATAATCCCGTTAGGAGAATTTCCCCAAACGTCCGAAGATAACACGAAACCGTCAACCAGAAATCTGAGTCTCTTGTCACACAGTCTCGGATATCCGCAGAGAATATGCTCCGATGTCTCATTTTCTAGCTCACAAAACCTGCAAACATCAGTGTCTGGCCGGCCCTGTTTGTGAAGCTGGTACCTGAGCCCACAGTGCCCAGTTAAGTATCCCGTCAGGGTCCTAAGGTTACCCCTGTCGAGTGAAAATAGTCGCCTTGATACTCCGCTGGACAAGGAAATAAATCTTTTTGCCTGTGTTTGGCCAGTAGAAGTTTCCCAATGCTTAGCAAACTCAGACTCTCTCCACTGCCTGAGTTTTTCCCTAGAGTACCCCCTAGGTATCCCAAAGAATGGTTTCGGACCGATGAAGGATCGACGGGCTCCACAATTGCCTAGACAAATAGCCCTTTCGTTACCCTCGTGCCCTTCATGACCAGGAATCCATCCCAGTGTAAGGGAGTTGTTCCTACCGAGTTCGTTGAGAATTTCCACACACTCCATGACCATACCAGATGATACCCCTTAAGCTCCTAGAGCCTTTAGCTAAGCCTGGCTGCCAGAGAGAATGTAGATGCGGGATCTAACCGTGCCTCTCCGCAGCACGTTGGAATCCGGGTCCAAAGACACCTGCCCCGTGTCACCATTAGCCTATTTCGAGCCATCAGTGAACCATATCTGGGCCCCCTCTTCGGGCTTCCAAGTTTGACTGGTCCACATATTCCTGTCAAATGACATGTCAAAATGCCTGAAAAAAATCTGCTCCGGGATCATTTTAACCGTGACCCTTAAGATTGGGTCGTCCATAAAGATCCCGGCGATCCTCATGTGACCCTCTATGTCCCCGCTCCTCATGTCCCCGACTCCCCAGAGACAAAGTGAGCCCAAGCTTGCAGCCTCCTTCCCGGAAATATGCAATGGTGGAATACCCAACATAACCCCAATAGCATCCGTCGGGCACGTTCTTCCAGCCCCCGTAATGCCAGTACACACCAGCCGATACAACCTCTTCAAAGTATCCTTTGCCGTTGACTGCTCAACCTTTGGCAACCCTGCTAAGGCAGCATAAGTGATCATAGGTTTTACAATGGTGTCGAATGACCAGTAGACCATGTGTGTTCTTAGACCCCATGTTTTCCCAAAGAGCCTTTGATAGGCATAATATGCCCTGGAGGCCTTCTTGGCTACGGAGTCTAGATGATCATTCCACGTAAGGGATTTATCTAGAGTCACCTCTAAATATTTCACACTATCCGAGAAGCCTATCGTTTTTTCCCCAACAACAGGTTTGGTCAGGTTGACCCTTATTCTTCTTGCGAACGGTATCAGGATCGTCTTCGTCGGGTTGATAATCAACGCTTTTTCCCGACACCATGAGTGAGTAAAGTTCAGGGCCTGGTGCATACGATCAGAGATGGTCCTGTCATCCCAGCCGACAACGGAGATAACAAGATCATCGGCGTAGCCATAGGTCTTGAAGCTCAGGTCGTTCAGACCCTCAAGCAACTCATCAATGACCAGTGTCCATAGTAAAGGCGACAGTACAGCGCCCTGAGGACATCCTCTGGTCGCATTCACGGCCCTACTAGTAGAACCTATACCGAACGTGATTTCCCTTGAGTTGAGCATCTCCAATGTCCAATTTATAATCAAAAGCGCCCTGTATATCAATAAAAGCACAGAGGGCAATTTTCTTTGCCTCCAATGCCTTCTCTATCAACGTGACAACATGATGGACAGCACTTTCGGTAGACTTACCCCGTTGATACGCGAACTGAAGCTCGTGTATCGGCTTACGCCTGAGGTACGTGTCCCTAATATAGTGGTCCAAAACTTTCTCCATTGTCTTAAGAAGAAAAGAGCTGAGGTTAATTGGTCTATACGACTTAGGCAGCTGTTCGGATTTCCCCCCGCCTTCGGAATAAAGACCACTTTAACCCCCCTCCAATTCGTCGGAACATGACCCAGCAAAAGACTGGATCTAAATATCCTAACCAGTTGTGGGGCTATTATATCCACCCTCTCTACATCAGACATGGGTAGATCCCGTCGGGGCCCGGCGACTTAAAGGACGAAAATCCATTTATCGCTCATTTCACTCTGTCTTCTCGAAAGACGGCACCAGTTAGGCGTACATACCTTCCCGTCAGGTTTGGGATTCTTTGAATCGCAACAGAGCTGCGGGAGGATACGCAGCCTGGGAAGTGCGTGTCTGACAATAGGTCACAGGTTTCCTCAGGACATCCAGTGTAGGAACCGTCCGGTCTCCTGAGAGTGCAAAGACCATTCGTGTAATCCTGTGAAAGGACCTTCTGAAGTCGCGGAGCTTCCGGAAGATCTGAGATCTTCTCACAGTAGCTGCGCCACGTGGACCTTTTGGATCTACGTAATTCCCTATTATATTCAGTTAGAGCCGTCTTGTAGGTAACCCAGTCACCTGTTTCTTTGGCTCTGTTGAATAGTCTCCTAGCCTATTCAACAGAGCCAAGGAAACAGGTGACTGGGTCACCTACAAGACGGCTCTGATGGGCTTAGTAGTAAACAGTTATGAGCTAAGCTCAGGAGCTATGGTGTGGTTGCCTGTTGTGATCATAATCTTGATTTTCCTGACGCTAATTTGTTAAATGATTATTTTGTAGATACTCAGTCTAATAGCAGTGCACGTGATGATATTATTAGCATATTAGCTGCTAGGGACTGGGATGGTTTTATATTTCTGATGGATCTGATGGATTTTCATTGAAGTTTTCAAAATTAGTTAACCTTTCCTTTTTTAGTTAACCAAATTTTGCATATTGTGAACTGTTTATTAACTACATCATGCTTTCCTGATAGTTGGAAGTTGACTGAGGTAGTGCCTATTACGAAACGGAGTAGTTCCACTGATCTTAGTAATTTACGTCCTATTTCTATGCTTCCTATATTATCTAAACTGGTGGAAGGGCTGATGAAGGATCAATTGGTTCAATATTTGGACTCTAACTCTATGCTTCATAACTGTGAGTTTGGATTTAGACGTGGACTTAAGGGTGAGTTACCCAACCGTAAACGTAACTGTAACGAATCAGCTGTTTCGAAACCACAAGAAGATGTGTATACAAATGGTTACTAACACGTAAATGTAAACGTACTTGCCGGATCATTCTGTTGAAATCAGAATTTTCTATCCGGCATCGAAACAGCTGAATAATTTTAATCGGAAAAAATATGAAATGAATTAAGAAAATTGATTCAAACAACAAATAAGGAATAAGAATTAATAAATAAATGGAAAAATTTAGAATAAAATATAAAACCACATGAAATAGATGCTAAATAGTAATGTCGTTTACGGTACGGTACAGTAACACACATTTACGTTTACGGTCCCATAATCCGCCCTTTACAATTTCTTTAATGTTGCCATAATTTTCAAAAAATAATCCCATAATACCGTTATCATTACCAACACATCTAAAAAATTTTCCAAACACCGTTATCACTACCGATACACTTATATTTATTGGTTGTTGCCGGTATTTATTAATTTATATAAAAATTCCAATTTTTTAACTTTTGTTATAATCTCGACTTTTTTGCAAAAAAAAATATATAGATAATAATTTTAGTTATTAAAACTACCAGCATTGAATTGAAAGCTTATAATCTGTATTTTTAACATTTAGGCCCTGTGCGAGGTGGCTAAATAAATCCTAAACTAAGGCCTTGTGCGAGGTGGCTAAATAAATTCTAAACTAAATACAAATTGACCAAAGGGTTTAAAATTTCTTTGAACATTTTTTGAAATTTTTTCAAATTTCATAGAAATTTAGAAACCTGAATTTAGTTCAGATTTTATTTAGCCAGTTCGCACCCACCCTAAATACTGATTGACAAAAGGGTTTTAAAATTCTTTGAAAAAAAAAGAATTTTTTTTTTAAACTTCAGAGAAATTTGGAAACCTGAATTTAGTTTAGATTTTATTTAGCCAGCTCGCACTCACCCTTAAAGTAAAAAATATGTAGTTTTTGTTTTTATATGTTTTTAACGCAATGTATAATACCGGTATTGCTGTTTCGATAACGATATACCGTTACCGCAACAGCCTTAAATACCGTTACCTTTACCGTTAGTGAAACAAACAAAATCCGATATCGTTAACCTTACCGTTATTCGTTTCTTTAACCAACCTTGTTATTGTGGGTGAGTGCGAACTGGCTAAATAAAATCTAAATCTAATACTTTTGTGTGTATGGCCGCTTTTGAATGTCGTTACTATTAAAATTATGACCTTGTTTTATGATATACCGATTTGAAATTTAAAAGAATTATATTCTTGTTGTTCTAATAATGCAATAAATAAATACTAAATTCAGGTTTAAAAATTCCTATGAAATTTAGAAAAAATGTTCAAAAATTTAGCAAAGAAATTTTAAACCCATTTTTAACATACGAGTATATTTTGTCTGTTTAAACAGTAAATTTGTAAATATCACAATAGGGAATACAAAAAATAAAGAAAAATACTATTTTACTTACCAATATATGAACTCCATTTTGTTCCATTTCCAAGCATGTTTTTGACAAAACTAAAAGTAAGTTGGGTGGACTTGAAGTGGAAGAATCACCAAAAGAACTCATTACTTTTGAGATATGATGTAAGAAACCAATAAGTAAATTTTCTCTTATGCTCTCCACACAAAGAGTACCCTTACAATCGGATTTGATATTAAATGACCAATCCGTTTGTAAAAATACCAATAAGTCTTGCAGGACGCCCTTTACCTTTTCCACCAATGACAAATAAAGATTGGTAATTAAATCATTCAAATTTGATACAGAAACAGAATCACTTTTAGCTGATACCAATGAAAGTCTCACTGAACTTAGACTATCGGAAAAATGATCTTTGAGATTTTTCGAATGAATATCACACAACTGATGGGCTGCCGAAATTATTATGTCAACGGTATTACGTTGTATTTCTATGCCACGGCATATATTACGCATTGCCAATAGGCGACGATGTAGGCGATCTAACGCTCTAAGCATAACTTGGCTATCACCAAAGCCGACATCAGACTCTACACGATCCTGGACTAGAGTTAAATATTTATCAATATTTAGATTTAAAAATATGTTTAAATCTTTTAAAGCCTGTTCTTGGAAATCATCTCTTTCATTTTCATATTGTTTGGCTACAAACATATCAAAATAGGAAGTTACCACCAAGGTAAGATCATTTAAAAAACCTTCTATGCCCATATCAACAAATTCAATCATATCACGTTCAGTTTGATCCTGTAACATAACAATTTGTTCATGTAATCTTTTCGAGGCGCAAGTCAACATTTCTGTGGCCATATCTGGTGGCTTTTCATCTAGTTGCAAAAGCAGTTCACCAATTTCAGTTAAAGATTGTGCTGTTTTTCCAGCCCTTTGAAATTCTTGCCTTAACTGTTGTTTTAAATCTTTGATTATTGCATCACAATCCTTACGTATGCCCTCAAATGATGGCTGGTAACCATATTGTTCAAAAACTTTCTGGGCATGTGTATAATCTTGGACAGCTTGCACATAATTTTGTTCCTCTATTAAAGATTTTAATTTGGCCGGTAAGGAAGATAGAAATTGCAAACGTTTCAGTAAAGAATGTTTTTCGGAAAGTTTACATAATTGTGATCTGGTTCCTTGTAATGTTCCTGTTATCTGTTCACTAAATGTGGTGATAGTACCCATTTTGTCTTTTAGCAAATTCATATCAGATTCCATTTGTTTAAAATCGTTTTTCATTTTACGTATAGTATCAGTGGCCGATATGAATTTATTGTAATTCTCATAAACCAAAGTTTGCATGTCAGAATGTAAAGTTTGTGTATCCTTTACTACGGCTGCCTCAGTGTCCATTATTTGTTTCAGTGAGCAATCCTAAATGATGAAAATAGTTGTTAGTGTTTTCGTGAAATATATGGGATATTCTTGTACCTTTAACAGTTTTTCCAAATATTTTTCAGAATCAAAAGTGGTACTATCCATATCATATGGATTCCGTATGGAATTTGACATTTTTGATAATATAAAAAAACTTCTGGTGATTGTTATTGCCAACGGTATTATCTATTCCTTTTTATTTCTTTATTTTAATCGAGCGGAGTAGAGTTGTAAAACTATTAAGTATTCCGGTACTAAGTACTCAATAATAACTATTTTTTAATTACTTAGGCCCGATTACTGAATGTCCAGTTAAAATTTAGCCAACAGTTTTATTTAAATTTTATATAGGAAACAACAACAAATCTGTCAGTTAAAGTCCCAGTTAGTAGCTAACTGAACATTCAGTAATCAGGACTTAATATTTAAACGGTACTACCACAGTAAAGCAGCCCATACATTAAGGAACATTGAGTAGGGAACAAAAAATATCAAAAAATTTTTGTAAACACGAATGTCAACACGAACATACACAAATCGACCTTCGTAAAAAAATTGCCAATGTTCCTTAATGTATGGGCCGCTTAAAATACAGGAGGATAACAGGGTTTCATTCATCAAGCCACAGTCTAGTATTCAGAGGTGATATTTTATAATATAATTTCAGAAAATCAACTCTGTTTCAAGCCTAAAGCGGCCCATACATTAAGGAACATTCGTGAAAAAATTGCCATTTTTTACAAAGGTTGATTTGTGTATGTTAATGTTCGTGTTGACATTCGTGCAATTCGTGTTTTACAAAATTTTTTGTTATTTTTTGATTGTTTTTTATATGTGACATCCCACCGTGTGCTGTCACTAATATGTAGAATTGACAAAGGCAACTCTGTTTCAAGAACAATTCGTGGATTGTGGTGCAAATGTGTAGTCAAGATTTTTGGCGAGATTTCCATTTAAATCTCGGGATTTAAAAACAGATGTGAACGCAGAGAAAAAATATCTGCACTGGTATTGAGTACTGGAAAAATCGCAGTACTGAATACTCAGTACTCAGATGATCAATTATTTTACAACTCTATTGAAATTTATTTATTATTGTCGTCCTTTCTTCGCGTGTGTTCGCGTGCATTGACTACTTCTTGGAACAATTCTTTTGTTACTACAGATCACTACAGATTTTACAGAAACACATCTACATATAATAAAAATAGTTATAAACAAAAATAATTTAGTGATTAAATAATGGTTCCTTTCACACAAGCTTCCCTAGAAGAAGCAGTAAAGAATGAAATATCAATAAAGAATACAGCTGAACAAATAGCAAAAGGTATATGTATGACGGTTAAAAACAAGGAATCTACATACATAACTCATGACCTCTTTTTTTAGAAATTGTAAATAAATCCTTACAAATAGTTAATGTATGTGAACAACTTAATTTTGCTTTAACCTCAAGCAGTGTAGAACAACGTGTCCAAGGCACTTGTCTTTTATCTTGTGTATTATCCCATTTACCTAAAGATGAGCTTAATGTTGAACAATTAGAAGTTTTGGCAAATTTCTATGCTGCCCGTCTTAAAGATCATCATAATGTTATACCTGCCATTATAGAAGGTATTGAAGCATTGGTATATATGAAGAATTTGTCGGGGAAATCTGTGGTCACCATGTTACAAAGTTTCTTTTTAAACACAACATGTCAATCGCAATTGCGCAGTGATCGTTATAAACTGTTTGATATATTTAAGTATGTTTCAGAAACTTATATTGAAGGTATATTATTTAAAAACTTGAGATGTTTATAAGCAATTTTGGATTAATTAGCATTTTTAAATTATTCTTCCAGATTTAAAAGCCATGTCAGGGGATTTTATTTATGGCATTATTAGTTCAATTGATGGTGAACGTGATCCTAGAAATTTAGATTTTATTTTCACTTTTATGCCCGATTTTATTGAAACTTATCCTTTGTTGCATTTAAGCGAAGAGATGTTTGAAATATTTGCTTGTTATTTTCCCATCGATTTTAATCCATCAAAAAATGACCCGGATTCTATAACAAGAGATAATTTGTCCCACAAACTTACTCAATGTTTGGTGGGTTCACCTGATTTTGTTGAATGGTGCGTAGCGTTGGCGTTGGAAAAACTTGATAGTGAATTGGTAGTGGCAAAATGTGACTCATTAGAATTATTGGTAAGTTATTTTAAAATATAAAAATATGTTTGGCGCACGTTTAATTTTTTGGATTTTTATAAACTTCTTGAACGGGTAAGAAGAGAAACGTAATTTTATTATACAGTTTGAACTGATGTTTGTGACATCAAAAAATATTGCACCTAGAGACCCACCTTTAAGTATATTGATTGACTTGGAATCACTTTGATTGAATTTAACAATGTCCGTCTGTCTGTCTATGTATTCTTGTGCGCACGCTACAGTTCGCAAATATTAAAATATTTTGATGAAATTTAGTATTAGCCCAAGAACAAAGCCTTATTGGTTAAAATCAGTTCATGTTTAGATCTGTGCCCATTGGAGCGCCATTTTTTTTGTACGAAAAAAAAGTTTTTCCTAAAAAACTATTTAATGTTCGGATTATTGTAGCACTAGGTCTAAAAGTTATGTGGTGCGAAGTGAAAAAAAACCAAATAACAACACTTGGCGCCCGCATACAAAATTTCCGATTTCTGAAAAATTTTCAAGGTTGCTTGAACAAAAATATGTCTATATTCAAGTCATTTCTAATTAATTTTGGCATGTTGAACTTGAATGTTTTCAAATCGGACTAACGATTTTCGAAAATCGTTAGTCCGATTTGAAGATACATTCGAATTTAACTAGCAAAGACACAAACAACAGCAAAAAAAAACAACAGAAAAGAACTCTGAAAATCATTTGGGATTGTAACAGAATAATGTATTTAGTTTTGTGGACCCATCTTTCTCCAAATGTCCACAGTGGCCAAAAATTCTCGAATCCTAATTTGAAAAATTGTGGAATTCTGGAAATCATTTGAAGTAAGCCACTATGGAATATGAAAGTCAGACCCTTGGAGCTAAATATTTTATTTGGTTTGGTGAACCCATCTATGTCCAAATGTCCACAATAGTATTTTTCTGTTGTTTCCTATACTCTGTTAACCCTTAAACGGATCTTTGCTAAATAATGTGGTTTGTGTCTTTGCTAGTTAAATTCGAATATATCTTCACACACATAATCAAATGAAGCTTTTCTTAAATGAAAATATAAGAAAATTCCAAGATTATATTTGATAAATTTCTGGAATAGAGGGAAAAACTTGATTTTTAGTAGTATCTCGAAAATCGTTAGTCCGATTTGAAGATACATTCACACATCATTTGATTTCAGTATAAAAATGTATGTAATAGTACAAAAATCTCTTAAAAAATTTTCAAAAATGAAACACTGGTCTCAGCTTGCTAAGTTTTAAGCTTTACGATTTTGCTCTAATTCGCTATACATAAGACTAAGACCTAGGTACTTAATTAATCCGAACAATAACTGATAAAAATCGAAAGTCGGAGTTATTGCCACTCCAAAATTAATGCGAATGAAATATCGAAAATTATTAATTTTATTCTTACTGCATTTTGAAAATATTTGAAGCTGGATTTGCGAGATATTCCTTAACCGTTACCGACAATATTATACTCAAATGAAAGCTTGGGTTGCTGTCTTTTCAGATGCGTAAATAAAAAATTCTAAAATTATTTTTCAAACATTTCTAAAATAAATAAAAAGCGACATTTTTAGCAAAAATCAAGTCGCAATATCTCTAAAACCGTTAGTGTAATTCCAATGTAATATTCGTGTTCAGCGTGCCAAAATTATAATTTTATTATAAAATTAGCTAATATGTTTCTTCGCACGATGCATGCAAAGATGTTTTAATGAAATTTGGTACACTGACTCAAATGGACCCAAGGATAAAGCCTGGGAATTTATGCAAACATATATTTTCACAATTTTTTTTTTATTAAATCTTCATTTACATTAACCGAGCCCTTAGGGCCTTATATGGCTAATTAAAGCTACTAAAAAATATATAACAGACTTCTATATAAATATATGTTAAGGCTAATGTATACAATAATAATATATAAACGCAAAATTCAAAAAATTAACATTTACACGAGATCAATTAATACAATAATATATTTAAAAATTAATTAGATCTAAAAAAAAATAAATAATAAATGAATGCTGCAAGAATAAATTCCAGAAACAGCTGAACTCTCACAAGATAAGCTTTCAAAGTTTCATTAAAAAGGCGTACATACTAAAGCTATCCATACATCAGCAATACCATTGCGCAACCTCTTCATTTAAGTCCCCAATCTACTAACACACATGGTATTAGAATAAAGAACTAAAACGAGAAGCTGTACAACAATATTGCAAGTATATGGCCAGACTAAAGAGATGGAACATATAATCTCCACTTAAGACTCCAATACATGCAATTGTGCAAATTCTACTAATTTAGATTTAAACACAATCAGCGAATAAGTAAAATTTCTCAGTTCCCTAGGCAAATCATTCCATAAACTCGACACACGAGTTTGAAATGATTTTTCAAAAATACTTAGATGTCTAATGGGTGGAATAATTTGGGGGTTTCGAATTGAACGAGTAAAATGAAATTTATCAACAATGTATACCGGGTATCCATTAACGATAGATTTATAAAATAATAATAATAGCCTTATGCTTATGAAATTTTCAAAAGACGATCCTATAAAATTAAATGTATGTTGAGATACATGATCTCTTCTTTTCAAATTAAAAACGTAACGAATAATCCTGTTAAAAACAAGCTTATATTTCCTCAGCGCGAAACTTCTAGTACCCGAAAAAACCTCCACGCCGTACAATATATGCGGCATTAAGATAGCCGTGGCTACACGCCTTTTTATTGAACAAGGCAGATAAATATTCAATGAATACAACCTTTTTAAAAGAAAGGATATGCGAGAGGACAAGTAATTTATGTGTGGAGAAAAATTCAGTTGGTTATCCAAGACAAGACCTAAACATTTCATCTTATTAACAAACTCAACAGGAATACCACCAATAGTAATACTCATGTCATTTGTAGCGAATCCAAACCCCATTAACTTCGTCTTGACTGGATTGACACAGAAACCATTATCGGACGACCATGACACAACTTCCCGCAATATAAAATTGACGCCCTCCTCCAACACATCGACAAACTCAGTATCAGAATAGCAAACAAATTGCACATCATCAGCATAAACATAAGGCAAGCAGGAAACACCATTAAAAGAACGCAAAAGATCATTCATATACACCATAAACAAAAGTGGGCCAATAACAGATCCCTGCGGGACACCACTAGTGATCCGTCGAGTTCGTGAGAAAGAGTTACCAATAGATACATACTGGAATCTATCATATAGGTACGACTTAATCAATTCGCATGCACGGGTAGAAAACCGGAACTCGTACAGCAATTTATATAGTAATCTAGAGTGCATTACTCTATCAAATGCCTTAGAAAAGTCTATCGAAAGCAATACAACATTCTTACGGCCATCCAAAAACTGTCTAATAGAATCCGTTAGCGCTAGCAGTAGAGAAGTAGTACTATAACCCTTTCGAAAGCCTGATTGGGATGGATGAATAAGAGAGTTGCAATCAAGGTACTCGATAATTTGGTCTTTCAAGATATATTCAACCACCTTAGAAAGGACCGGTAGTACTGATATAGGACGTAAATTATCCAAATCACTAGATTGACCGTCCTTCTTTATAGGGACAACCCTAGCTATTTTCCAATTCCTAGGGAAACATGACGAGGCAATAATTGTGTTCACAAGGTAAAGTAAATGTGAGGAAACAAATGGGAAAATAATTTTCAAAAATATCAATGGCAAGGAATCATGACCAACCGCATTAGATTTGATTCTGAGCAATGCTCGATATAACGTGTCAGAATCAACACATGAAAAGGAGAAACCTCCATCAACAGAGTTGTTCATATTATTGGAAAAATCACCCGAGTCTCGTAACTGACAAGCAGCAAAATAATCATTTATCTCATCAGGATCAGATGAAGTTAAATGTTCCTCAGACTCAAGACAACCATTGTTCCTTAAGAATCCCCACATTTTTTTCGAACTAATATCATGAAAAAAGTGTGTGTGAGCTCGCATCCTTACCTTCCTTATAACCCTTTTCACCTTATTCCTGTTTACACAATAAATCGACCAATTATGTGGAGTCCTATGTTGGAGGTAATGATTATATGCCAAATCTCTCAATGAAACTTGAAAGGAAATTTCCCTGTCATCAAACCAATTATCCAAACTCAAACCAACCTTTCGACGAGCGAATGGCACCAAATCATGTAAAACATTAATATTCGACATAAGAACTTCAAGTTGTAAATCCACATCATCAGTCAGGTATATGGCATTGAAATCACAATTATCAACTGCAGCCTCCAAATCCTCCATTCTCAACGCTTTATAATTCGGGTACGATATAAAACGTTGAGATGACGAATTTGGAACATCGACAGCTATAAAAATGAGAGAATGTCGAGTCACACCAGGACACTGCATCTGACCAGATGTGCCCAAGGAAAGAGTATTACTCAAAAGAAAATAATCAATTAGAGAAGTCGTATCACACCCCACATGGTAATTCGTTGGTATACAATTGTGGTGGTAAGTTAAATCAAGTCGCTGACACACAGAGCGTAAAACAACAGAATCAATTGGACAAAAAATATCTGTATTAAAATCTCCCATCAGAATAACATTTGAGTACCTTACTAACAAATCGCCCACAGAATCCTCAAAAGCACTTAAATCACCATCAGGCAAATAACAAACACCAACAAGCAAGTTAATATCCCTGACAGTAACCTCAACAAACAAATACTCACAAGCGTCATTGCCATCGGACATAAAAACGGTTCTGTATTTCATACTGTCCGATATAAACAACGCAACACCTCCACCTCTTCTTTCACCAGGTCTATCATTTCTGCATATACTATAGCCTGGAATATTTATAGCCTGAGACAAAATGTAAGGCTTTAACCAAGTTTCACTGAAACCAACAATATCCAAATGATTACCATCTAGAATATGCCTTATCTCATCAATTTTACAAGATGTAGTGGACGCACAAAAACTTGTTATATTCCAATGTCCGACCCTTAAAAAACGTTGGAAGCCATTTAAACTATTGGCGATGAAAGAATTATCACTGTAGACAGGACCTAAATTTACAGCATTCATTGTGTAATAAATATAAATAAAAAATAATAATAATTGATATTTAATTTTAAAAGCAAAAATAAAAAATAAATAATTATTGAGAACAAAGAATAAAAAAATCAAAATCAAATGCTCATAATAGTTATTAAGAAAATTTAAAGAAATTAAAAAAAAAAAAAAAAGCAAACTTCTTAATTTAAGCAGCAAGTTACCAAACTGAAACCATGATTAAAACATCTGTTCTTTTTCTTACTTCACACTTTGAAAACCGTAGACATAATTGATACATTTGTGGTATTAAGGAATCAATCAAAATGTAAAATTTTCCTCCAAAAAAAAAACGGATAATACAACTACTTATCTAACAAATCAGTTAATTCGTTATGAAATTAAAATAAAAAAGCTCTATAAAAGCCATACAAAAAATATAAATAGAGATATCCGACTAAAAAAACTACTATGCACACGAAAACCATAAAGGAGTCAGCTCTACGTAAAGCCCATAAATGACCAACAAAATTATAAGTACACTCACAAAAGTTTGTCGGTAGAATCTACTGAAAATGACAGTAAAAACAAAGGTATATGCAGTCAAAAAGGCGACAAAGGTATTTACCTTTAAAATAACTAAAACTTCTGTAATTTTAACTGTTGAAAAATAACTAACAAATGCATTAGAAATAACTACCAATGCCGTAAAATTAACTGAATTTTTACTACATAAATTTAAAAACTGACAAAATCGGTAAAATCTACTGTTTTCTACAGTCAATCCTTTTTAAATGACTAACAAAAACTACTGTTTGCTGTAAAAAATACTGTTTTGGTAGTTATTATAATATCAAAAATAACTGATTTTAACAACTGTTACGAAATTACAGTACTTTTCTTAAATAGCCGTCATAAGAGTTGATTTGCCGTTTTCTATAGAAAAATAACTGTAATTACTGTTAAATACAATAACTACCGATCATTATACAAACAACTGTAACGTAGTAACTGACAAACTTTTTTGAGTGTAGAATAAAAAAGAAAAAAAATCTACAAAAGCCCCGAAATTTATGTATGTGCTTCGCAAGTTTTAAACCATTAATGATCTAGCCGCATAAAACATTCATCATGAAGAACACCACCCTTAAATGATCAATTCTCGTCTTTTAATATTGCTGTTAATAAAAGCAAACCCACTACTAAAACACCGCAAGTTCGGTAAAATCTGAAATCTATATATATATATATACATATATATACATACATACACATACATATATACATACTAAGAGAAAAGAAAAAAAATATGATATAAAAATATAATCTCAGTTTGGCAACACTAAATAATTAAAATGAAATAAAAATAAATAAATCAAAAGTTTTAAAATAAAAATATTTACCCCGGATTTCATAGAGAATATTTTTTTATTGTTTTTTTTTTTAAACAATACATTTTCGGAATAACTATTAGTAAACTCAAAAATATTCAGTATGAAATCCAGCGCAAATGTAAAACCGGAAAAGTACTCCTCAGCTGACATCCAGTGTATCTGAAGAATCAGCTGCACCATTTGTTTCATTTAAAAGATTAATACACTGATCATAATTAAATATATTCTCGGCACCATCCAACATTAAAATACTAACTTTAGGGACGTCATAATTCAAGTGCGTATACTTTTTTATTTTCTGCTTGCATTTAAGTTGTTTACAAACAGCAACTAATTTCTTTGCAGCAGGCGTCAAATGATCATTTAGATATACATTTGACTCAGCGTTACCACCGATCACATCTTTTAATAAAATGGAACAATTCTTATGATAATTAATCATAATTTGGTCGCGAATATGGACGGAATTAAACTTCACTAGAATCGCCTTACTTCCTGTGAAATATGTGCAATGATGAATGTCCGAACTGGTAATATTAACATTACACTTTGCTGCAATTTTTAAGACAGGTTCACGCAAATTTAAAATTGACTTAGGTAAACCTCTAATAATTATATTTGACCTATTAAAACGCCTTTGGTCAATGTTGGATTGTATCTCAAGATGCTGTATTTTACCACCAGTTACAACATCAACATGTTTAATAACATCGCAGCAGTTATTAATATCCGATTTTAAATCATTAATTTTAGAATTGTTCTGAAAAAATTCTTTAGAAAGTTCATCAATCTGCACTTTGATAGAGTTAACTGCAGCATCTAATTTCTCCTGGAGTTGACGTTTATTTTCCTGAACTTTCAACTCAAATTCTTTTTCCAGAGACGCTGTAAGTGCAGAGAAGCCTTTTCTCAATTCTTCATGAATATTAGAAGATTGAAGTGATTTTGGACAACTTTTACATACAAACTTTAACACTTTGTGTCTTGCCATGAAATTAAATTCTTCCGAAGTGACATTGGCACAAGTTGTATGAAAAAATAAGCCACAACAAGCACATCCAACAGATTTCTGAGTTTTTGTTACATTTTTTTTGCATGTAGGGCATTTAAAGACTTCATGTTGCGGCGCCATTTAATAATAATTAAAGAACCCAAATACTGGCACGTATATAAAAAAAAGTAAACAATATCAAATGTGTCCAAGCAGGAATCAGTTTTAATAATTTGTATAAACGTCCAGGAGCAGAAAACAATTGAAATTTAATTATTAATAGCAGCAAAAAATGGTGTATTTATTTTTGTTCTCTTTTGTTTACGTTTTCTGTTTTCCTTTTTTTTGTTTTTTTCTTGCCGCCACACAAACGATCACGACTTTTTAAGTCTTAATAACTCCAACAGAAAAATTAAATAATTTCAATATTTAATTATACCACATAAGTTTTGCATTATTTATTTCAATTTGACTAAAAAAAACACACAATTTACTTTAATTTTAATTATTTTCCAAAATAATTTTCTCAATAACAAATTTTTGCTTTATCCTTGCATGGTGATGTTGCCAGATTCCATAACAAAATAGATTTTTATAAATTTAAGCTTATTTTTGCCATTAAAATAAGTAGAAACTTACTCACTTTTATAGAAAAAATGTTTTTCAAAAATAGATTTTTAGTAAAATTTATGAATAATTCCAATTTAATTAGAAATTTATTAACTTA
Organism: Leucophora obtusa; assembly: GCA_949987735.1. NCBI lineage: Eukaryota > Metazoa > Arthropoda > Insecta > Diptera > Anthomyiidae > Leucophora > Leucophora obtusa. Next base: position 300,712,778 of record OX465295.1, on the reverse strand, counting down.
GTTCGAGGCTAATTTCCTTATTGTGAATTAACATAATAAGTACTTTTTCAAAAACTGCTATTTTTCTTCATCAGGATACTCTCCTGACCAATACTTCACAGAGTTTTTGCTTTCAATTAAACCTCGAATTAAATTAATAAATTTCTAATTAATCAATTAAAAAGGTCGAAAAAACAATTTTTATTCCAATTTAATATTATTATAACCAAGGCATAATAACTGGTAAACGCATGTTCTCTGATATGAGGTCTGTTACTCGTCGTAAGCAAATATTGGGAACCCAATATATCGGAACAACAACAATTTATAAACAATGTTGGCAATAGAAACGCTTTTTGGTAAAATTGGGTACCTGCAAACAGCAACGAAATCCATACAAAAAGTAAAATAAAACTCTTGACTGAGAAATAAAAAAAATCCTAATTGTACATAATGAATAGGGCTCGGAATTTCATGCTTTTATAATTGTGTTTTATGTAAATAAAATATATATGTATTTAAAATCGAAAGTTGTTCTCCGGCTAACTACAACAAACATGTATTTACATTAAATTCAGAGCCCTAGTAGAGATAAAATAATTCTTTTAGTTATTCATTTATTTTTAGTATCAAGCTGCATTGAAATTTCCTTGTGAGAGTTTAGAAAGTCATTTTGAAGAAATTTGGACAGCGCTTAAAACCGAAGTTTATCCTGGTTCCGAAAATCATGATGTGGTAGCACTAGCATTACGTGTCTTACGTTGCATATTAGAACAAGCTACAGCTGCCTCCAAAACAAATATAAGCCATAATTATCAAACTATGATATTGGGTACAATTTTAACACATTTGAGTGATGTTAAACATCGTCTATTCAATCCTGCCTCATCAATTGCATTAGTTTGTGTTGCTGGCGATCCAATATTTGCCAGTGAAAAAATATTAAATACATTTTTATTAAAATTAACCGAAATCCCCGTTTCAGTGGATGAGGAACAATGTATACGTATTTATAGTATAATCGCACAAATATTTTGTATAACATCTGTCAAAGGAGACGCAATCCTGCAAGCCATTAACACCAATGTCTGTACACAATTACATGTTTTAATTATCAGTCAATTGAAAACTATTGAATCGAACACAAATGCTAATCAAGATTTACTAAAAGCAGCTTTAGGAGTATTAATAGAATCTACTCTTATTATCAATGAAACAAATCGTGCTCTCCTCTATAAAGTTCTAATGCAACTTCTTGTACATGAAAGCATTGACTTGGAACAAACTCAAATATTATTGGAACATTTAGGTGCTTTACAACCGATTGAATTACAATCAAATTGTATTGATGGTTGTATACGTAACTTTGCAATGTTTTCGAATTTTGTTAAGCAAAAGATCTTAAATAATTTATTGCCATTAGTAAGACAGATGGCATTTACACAACGTATAATGGATTTAATATATCAACAAGCATTTGGTAATGAAACGATACCCAATGATGTACGCCTGCTGGCATTGACGGCTTTAAATAATTTATTACAAAAAGAAGATGAACGCTTTGTTGAAGATTTACAACATAATAGTGAATTGATTGATAAACTTGTACATTTAGCTCAAAACAATAAGAAATTGGTTCCCCCCATTTTTACACAAATATCTGTGGCTCTCGGCTTAACTATACAAACACTATCCGTTTCCGAACAGTACATGATAGTAACACAAAATTTGAGTAATTTAAATTTACAATTATCTGCGGATTTATATGTAGCCAAAGGTCTTTTGGGTTTCCTGCATAAAGACATTAGTTTAGATGATCATTTCGAACGTTTATTGGAAGATCTTACACAACTTTCCCTAATATCCGATGAGGAACACGTACGTGAAGTAGCTCATCATTTATTGTGTAGTTTGGTTAATAAAATTGATTATAATGATAATAATCGTAAAACGATAATGCATACAATTGTCAAATTAAAAGATGCCATTAAGAAGGAGAATAAAAAAGCCGTAGAAGCATTATCTTGGTTGGGCAAGGGGTTGGTAATACGTGGTTGTGATGAAGCAGGTGAAATTGTTGAAGCGGTAAGATTTAATTGAAACTAGGATGTTTGAGGAGTATTACAAAAAACTTTTATACCTTAACAGCTTGCAGAACTTTTGGATCATAAATCATTAGCATCTGTGGCGTCTTTGGCATTTGATATCATATCAGCTGAATATCCGCAATTACATCTACCAATTGTTAAATACTTATTTAAACAAAAATTCTTCCATATGATTTTATTAAAATTGGGTCACAAATTGGAAACCTATTGTGAACATCATTTGACGGCATTTATATATGTATTGAAGGCAACACCTCATGCGGTATTGAAAATGAACATAGAAAAGGTAGTTTGAAAATACACAAATTCTAAACCAAATCAAATATAATTTGTTGACGGTTTATTTTCTTACAGATTGGTCCGATTATCTTTAAATGTTTGGAATCCAAAAATGACCAGACTTTAAGTATATCTTTGAAAATTTGTGAAGTCTTTATTAAACATCTAGACGAATATTTCCGTGGACATTTAAATCATCTGATACCCGCTTGTTTGAAATTATCGAAATTTAATAACGCTATGGTAAGTTTAGATTTGTGACATTGTTCTTTTATGCTAGGGATTTGTTAACCACCCAGGCAGAAAAATACGATCGGCTTAATGTTGGCATACCGTTGGCGATGGTTGGTTATGCGTTGGCAGAACGTGGGATTAACAATCTTGACAGTATTGTCCTGTTACCCGATTGATAACAGCGGCCAACCGTTGGTTGGCGCTAATTTGCAAAAAAAAATTGTTTTTAGTATTTTTTTAAAAACATGGTTCTGCTGGGAATTGAACACAGTCCGCCAGGTTGTCAGCCGCGATTTCTACACACTAAGCTAACAAGACTTGTAATTAGAGATGGGCACGTGAGCAGAATTTTGCGTGATTCACATGAATCACGCGTGAGTGTGAGTAAAACCTTAATTTACTCACGTAAACATGAGTGAGTGTGAGTAGATTAAAAATGTTCATGAGTGAGTGTGCGTGAGTAAAATTTTTGCGTAAGTGAGTGTGCGTGAGTCGAATTTTAACGACTCACGCTTTTTTTTGGGCTTTTTATTCATATTTTCAGTAATTGTTTTATAAATTTAGGTATTTTTAATACAAAATAAATGGCTAAAATTCATACTCTCGTCTAGGGTTTCCCGGACAACGGGAATGAAAATCGAAAAGTATCAGTTTTTGGTAACATTTATCTTTTATTTTGATTTGTTTTATCAATATAGAAAACGTTTTATTAAGAACGTCAATTTTAAGTATGAAGGAATGGCAATATTTTAATTAATGAATTTTGGTTTAAATGTCTACTTTTTTAAGACATTTAGTTCTCTTATCTAGTCATAAAAATCTATGATATAGCTCCTGCTAACTTACTTTAGGCCTTATCAAGTTTCAGGCTAAAATATAATTTGCCAAATTAAAAATACTTTTATGAATTTTAAGAAATCTCATTTTGCCAAAATCTATATTTTTTCTTTTCGTATCAAACTTAAAGCGTTAAAAAATTTGTAATATTTCCCTTCGATTTTCATTTTAAAAGATTCGTTGGACCCATATTTCAATGTTTGTGCGGGGAACATCGGCATTATAGAGTTTCAAAAAGCTCTATCATCCGTAATTTTTTAAAGTTATACTGAAGTTTATTAGGTTATTAAAAGTGTTTTAAAAACTAAAATAAATCAGCCTTACTATCAATATTTTCCAAACGTATATTTTAGTTAAAGTCGACTTTAGTTAAAATATTGGGTGGCAGTATGCCTTGACTTAATTGATTTTTGGAGAATTCCGATTAGTTAATTTATTTTCAACCAATCAAAATGTTTGAAAATACAAATATTTTTGTAGGGTTTTCATACACAAAATGAACAAAACCGTATGATTAAAAATAAAGTCGACTTTAAATTTAAAATACTCTTTTATAGTAAGGGCCAATGATTTTATTTTTTCAGAATTTATATCTTGTGAAGTTATTTTTTTAAAATTAAGTTACTTCTTCTCGAATGTTAAGGTTTTTGACTTTAATAATTTGCATTTATAGAATAGACACGTAAATATTAATGGCATATCTAAAAGATACCCAATTTATCGTTTGCCAATGCCATTTGCTCCATTAATACTTCTAAATTATCCTTCTAATGCCCCAGGCCTCTAAAAAGCGGTCTTAAGATCTAAAAAAAATTTCTGGCTAAATAACAATTTTTATAAAATCAATTATGTCAATAGAAAACATAATTTACTTCTTTTGTTGTACGACATACGATTTTGAAGAGAGACCCAGCATAATCTCAGCAATGGGTGCTCATTACTAATACCTAAATAATAAGCAGTAGAATTATTGTCTACTACATATAATTCAGTGTCAAAATTTGTCTACATATATTCGCTGCATTACAAAAAGATAAAAAAAATCATTACCCAGCAAAATTTTTGTGAACTGGTTGCCTTTGAATCTGTTCTAGAATAGGTGGTTTTACCACCGGTTCCGTGGAACAGGTTCAAGAACTGATTCCTGGAAGTCAAAAAGGAAAGCCTCACTGTCGCAGAACCGGTTCTATAACTGGTTCTAGAACCGATTCTAAAGCAACCTGTTCTAGTTTGGAGGAACATAACCTGTTGCTTTTGGGACAAACTCAAACAAAAATCACCGATGATAGAACATAAATTAGAACAGGTTGCATGCAAGAACAAGTTGTCCTACAACCGGTTCTTTGCATCCTACAATTTTGCTGGGTACCATTATATAAGAGTAATTGTAATGAAAAAATGTTCATTACTTTTGTTAAAATTACTTTTATACAATGTTAAATATTTTTCTGTTTTCATAACTTTTCACTTGATATGCCGATTCCTCGCTTCTAGGCAAAATAGCAAATAAGCCAAAATTTTGGGGTCTGAAGCTGTCGAATGCCCCATTAGTGCTTCTCAATCACATTTTTTAATATGAAAATTAAATGGAAGAAAAAACATCGGTTGCCATTTCATAAATTAATGATAATGATTTCGGCTCATCTCTATCCTCCTTCCGTACACTTAAAATAATACGTCAGTAGAAAAATCTGCCAAACGGGGTTGGAATCGATTTGACTAATATTTAACAAATTTTTAATTAAAATACTGATTTCAACAAGGACTTAAATTATCTTCATTTAACACAATACCAAAAATTCTCAGTAGTTTAACTAATTTTGAGTATTCATTTTCAAAATTATTTATAACTAATTTTTAAGAACCTATTCGTTAAATTTATTATTAAAATATAATTTTATGCTTCTGTTATGGACCAGGTCCGGGGAGGGTTCCGAAACCCTATAATTTGAACAAATTTTGTGTATAATTATAATAACTACAAATAAAACTGTAGTTTCACGAATTTTTTACTTAAATTTAGATTTGTTAAATTTAACAAAAAATATGTTAAAATCAACAAATTTTATATTAAGCCCAAAAACAGGAAAAAATATTTTGAAAGTAACAAATTTTTCTGTTCAGCCAACAGACATATTATTTTGACAGACAGACATATTATAATTTCATAAAAGAATGCCGATTATAATCTATGGCATAAAAAGTGTTTTGAATTTTTTCGCAAAATTGGTATCAAAAGTTGTGTAACGACAATCTTGCTGAAGCATAAGAATTTAAGTACGCCATTGCATTCCCAAGATGCAAATTTTGACCTTTTTGCCAAAATAGGACTGAAAAATTTATCCTTAATAAGCCTATTAATATTGTATGCTCTATGGAATAATATCCCACCAAAATCTTTCATTACCCAATAAGTGGTTAAATAATGACACTAACATTTTTTATTGCTTATAATTCGGCCTCCGTACTAGTAATTTTTGATAAACGAAGTCGTTTTTATAAGCAACATAGCTTACGTGCGACTTAGACCTGTTAACTTATCTCAAAATAAACTGAGTTTAGTGCTTAACCATAGTTATGAATGTCAAATTTATATGGAAATATCTATGGTTAACGTTTAACCATGGTTATGTCGGAAATAAGTTACTCGCCCTTAGTATTTAATTTAAAAAATAATGTGATATTGGTAATTACTTACCTAGGAAAGTTTTTTGTTCCCAAGAATCGGTTGTATAACAGCTACCCAACAAAATTTTCTGTTCCAAAGAATCGGTTGAAGAATAGCTACTTTCCTTTACAACCGCTTCTACTGTTAATTCTAACACCGATGATTTTTGTTTGAAACTGTCCCAAAAGCAACCGCTTCTATAACTCCCAAAGTGGAACCGTTTGCCCTAGAATAAGTTCTGGAACTAGTTATAGAACTGATTCTCCGTCAGTCATAGCTTCCATATAACATCCGTGGAACTGCTTCCGGAACCAGTTCCATTTAATCAGTTGCAGTAGAACCAGTTGCAGAACAAGTGTGGTTTGAAACCGATTGTAAAAAATTGTCGAGGGCATTTATAACTCCCGCCCGGGAATTTCCGAAATTCAAACCCTATACAGGGCGCAATTTCGAGTTTAATTTTTCTTAATTTTTGAATATTACTTTTTTCTGGGAAGCTTTTGTTTCGTGAATTTGTTTGCGTGATTCACGTGAATCACGCGTGATCACGCGTGAGTGTGACTGGAAGTTCAATTATAAAGTAATTTTTTTATCGTGAGTGATTGTGCGTGATTAAAATTTTTTTCTCGTGAGCGTGAGTGAGTGTGAGTGAAAATTCACTCACGTGCCCATCTCTACTTGTAATACCTAATAGCTAAAAAATTAGATCAATGATAACAGCAGTTGTAGCTAACTTACAAGCGTCGGCAAAAGGTTGGTTGACACTAAGCGGCTTGGAAAAACCAAAAAATTGATGGTCTAAAAAACTTGAAAAAAAAACTTTTTTTTGCGAAAAAAAATTTGTTTAGAATAAAAATGTTAATTATAATTATTTTAAATAAAACATGGTCGGGGTGTGACCCGGGCCGTCAGATTGCCATACAATCGCTCTACACACTAAGCTAACGAGACATGTAGTACAACATAGCTTAAATAATAAATGAATGATAACAATGGCTAATATGTAAACATTGGCATAACGTCTGCTGGACCTCACTTGCCAACGTTGGCGTAACGTCAGGAAAACCAAAATATAGATGGTAAAAAAAATTAAGAAAAATTATTTTATAAAAAACAATTAAATTTAATAAAAAGAAATGTAATTTTATAAAAAAAAATATAAAAAATAAAAAAAAAGAAAACAAAAAATTGTATGTTCGTGACCGTAATCGAACCCGAGACCTTCCGACTTTACCTTATTTTAACAAAGCGTAGTAATTTTTATAAAATCAGTGCTCTGCCAGTGTTTTGTTTTTGGTACAGTTGGCAATTTCTGTCTGGGCAACTATGTACTTTTTTTTGCTATTAAATTCTTAACGAATTTTGTTTGCTGATTTCCTTTATAAAGACCCTTTAATTGTTGGGAAATTTTTTCTGTAATGTCTTTAGATTGTAATTATGAATCATCTCATTAGACTATTCATATTTATTCCAAAAGAACCATAGGTAAATTGGTTACCAAATAAAGTAATAGCTACGAACATACAATTAAAATACGTACCAACTCTCCCAACCTCTGTTAAATCACTCTCTTCTTAATTTGTATCGAAAAATGTTACCATAAGAATTACACATGGCTGCAAAGGCTAACATTTTTCGATACAAAATTTCAATCTTCGAAAGAGCAAGATGAAAGCTGCCTGGTAATAGGGTGTCTTGATAAAAAGAAAATGAAGTAATAACACTAAAATGATGGATATTATTGACCTGAATATGGGAAAAATAAGTATAAACGTTTTGGAAGGGTCACTTAGTTCCCGACCAGCGTTTAGAGTTGGTGATGTTTATGTATGTATCTTACAAGGTATTCCAATGTGTTCAATCCGATTTTAATTAAATTTGAATATTTGAGGAGAAAAAAATAACAGACACGTATCTTTTTAGCGACACAATCTTACGTTTAAGGGTTAAAAAGTTTGATCAAAATCTAACCTATTTTTCTATGAAAATATGTCTGAAATTTATAAAATTTATATTTATTTGTGCCCAGCGTTAAAGTACTCGCAAAAATAAAAATTTTGATACCCATCTATCCCCGTTGTGGACTAAGGGTTGCCTCTTATTTGAAATATTGTTGAATAAGGCGCTATAGAAAAAGTCGTCCCAAAGTTAGGCGATAACGAATATTGATAAAACCTCGATTAAACAAAATAAAATTTAAAAAAAGTTCATATGTATTTTTTTGGTGCTGCCGTGATTTGAACCCAGGGCTTCAGATTGGCAGACGATTGCTCTACCCACTGAGCTAACGAGACATATAATATTTGATGGCTAAACACATAAATGAGTGATAATAGCTGGATAACTACTGGCTGTGCCAAAATGCTAGTACTGGCAAACAATTTTTTGTAACTAGTATGCCAGTGTTGGGAGGGCAAAAAAAAAGTTGGTCTTGAAGGAGCTTTCCCATAAACAAAAAAATTGATTTTATAAAACAAAAAAATTTTAAATTAAAAAAAATCCAAAAAAAATGTTTTGCTTGCAACCGGATTTGAACTCGGAACCTCCTGACTATAAACATTTTTTAACGAAGCGTCAGCATTTTTATAAAATCATTGGTCTACCAGTGAATTGATTTTTGTACGCCTGGTAGCATTGGCTAGGTAGCACTGGATAACCACTGGTTGCAAACCTTGGCATATCACTATATGCCAATTCTTTGCCAGTGGTTTTTTTTATAAACCACCGAAATTTTTGTAAAACAAATACTGGTAAAACGCTTTTTGCAAACGCTGGCAAAGCGTCCCAAATGAGTGTTCTGCCAGTCATTTATTTTTAACACCGTGGTTACCCAGTGGCATGCCAGTGCTTGATTTTTTGTACCACTGGCGATTTCTGACTGGGTTTGTTATTCGAAAAAATAGTAATTGAATAACAAAAAAGTTGGAAATGTTCGTACGTTTGTACACCGGTATATGCGCCTCCAAAAAATCTCTCATTTGAAACCCAATTTGTCTATTTTTCTTTGAAATTTAAGACCCAAACATGAGATTGGGCCGCTAAAAATGCATGTACATTATGACATTAATGATTCCACTGCCCTCTGCGTCAGCAAACAACATTGGGTCTTGCGTTGATTAAAATTGACGCGACCCCATTCAGAGATGTCATTAGGTCCTGATTCAGTGTGTCACTCATAATCTGCCTCCTGGTCCAACCTATAAAAAGCTTGGCCTTTGATCGAAGGAATATGAATGACAAGTGTTGCTGTCATCTGCAAAAAAGTGGATAGGATTGGAAGTCTGATTTAAAATAGCTAAAAACAAAGAAACATTTGGTCAGGTTTAAAGTGCTGCAATTTTAAGTCTGGCGACTATTTGTAGATTAAAATAATGCAAGACTTAAGGAAATTTGATAGGATTTCCAAAAATATACAGTTTGTACAGAACCGATCAGTACTGCCTAAATTTTACTATGTAAATTGATAAAAGGTCGATATCGCTAATTTTAATTTTTCGTTAAAAGTCACGCCCACTTAAAACAAGTGACAAAGTTCCACTTTGGAGCTATAGAAGTGGTTGCTTTGGGGACAATTTCAAACAAAAATAATCGGTGTTAGAATCGACAGTAGAGGGGTTGTGAATGAAAAGTAGCTATTCTGCAACCGATTCTTTGGAACAGAAAATTTTTCTGGGACGTTTATCTCCTTTAGAAAAACCGATAAAAGCAATTAAAACGAGTAAAAACGTTAAAGTCGGGCATGCCGACTATACAATACCTTACACCTCTGGTTAAAGCCAACTAATGTTTGGATCCGAAATTCGAATGGGTTAAAATGGGACTTGTGTCAAAATTTTCTATAATGTGAGTCAGCGAACCAAATTTCATTAAAATATCTTAATATTTGCGACCTGCAGTTTGTAACCAAGCCAATTTTGGAGGGACCCTTATATGGGCACTAGGTTTAAACATGGACCGGTGTTAACCAAAATCAATAGGCTTCGGCTTTGGGCTGATATAGGTCGGTGTACCAAATTTCATAAAAATATCTTAATATTTGCCACCTGCAGCGTATAAAAAATATAATTTTGGGAGGACCCTTATATGGGCACTAGGGCTAAACATGACCCACCTTATAGTATACCGATCGGCTCAGAATTTTTTTGCGCACTCTACAGGTCCCAAATATTAAGATATTTTGATGAAACTTTGTACACCGACTTATGTCGGCCCAAGGACGAATCCTATTGATTTTGGTTAAAATCGGTCCGTGTTTAGACCTAGTGCCCATATAAGCATCCCACCAAAATTATATTGTTTATACGCTGCAGGTCGCAAATATTAAGATATTTTGATGAAATTTGGTACACAGACCTATGTTGGCCCAAGGACGAAGCCTATTGATTTCTGGGAACATCGGTCCATGTTTAGACCTAGTGCCCATATAAGGGTCCCCCCAAAATTATATTGTTTATACGCTGCAGGTCGCAAATATTAAGATATTTTGATGAAATTTGGTACACCAACCAATATCAGCCCAAGGACGAAGCGTATTGATTTAGGTTAACACCAGTCCATGTTTAGACCTTGTGCCCATATAAGGGTCCCCCCAAAATTATATTGTTTATACGATGCAGGTCGCAAATATTAAGATATTTTGATGAAATTTGGTACACAGACCTATGTTGGCGCAAGGACGAAGCCTATTGATTTTGGTTAACAGCGGTCCATGTTTAGACCTAGTGCCCATATAAGGGTCCCCCCAAAATTATATTGTTTATGCGTTGCAGGTCGCAAATAGTAAGATATTTTGATGAAACTTGGTACACAGACCTATATTGGCCCAAGGACGAAGCCTATTGATTTCGGTGAACATCGGTCCATGTTTAGCCCCAGTGCCCATATAAGGGTCCCCCAAAATTATATTGTTTATACGCTGCAGGTCGCAAATATTAAGATATTTTGATGAAATTTGGTACACCGACCTATATCAGCCCAAGGACGAAGCGTATTGATTTTGGTTAACACCGGTCCATGTTTAGACCTAGTGCCCATATAAGGGTCCCCCCAAAATTGGCTTGACTACAAACTGCAGGTCGCAAATATTAAGATATTTTAATGAAATTTGGTTCGCTGACTCACATTATAGAAAATTTTGACACAAGTCCCATTTTAACCCATTCGAATTTCGGATCCAAACATTAGTTGGCTTTTATCCATACTGGTTTAGGGTATTGTATAGTCGGCATGTCCGACTTTAACCTTTTTACTCGTTTAAATTTCTATTGCTTTATACACAACAGTTTAACACACACAACGATTTACTAGAGCGCTACTAACTAAACACATTTAACAGTACAAATGTTAATAACACTGTACAACTATATCGAACTTTTACCAAAATTACGGAGTTCTGACAATGGATTCTGGTAGAGGAGATAAACAAAAGTTACAGTGGTGGCAAATTTAATCGGAATGATTCAAGTTTTTTCTAATTTTATTTTCGTTGCCTTTATTTTTAAAGATCAAAATAGTGTCTAAATTCGCCCCGGGAGGCAAATATGTGGTCTAGGATATTGTGCAGAATTTTAATGCAAGACTTAACGAAATTTTGTAGAATTTCCAAAAATATACAGTTTGTATAGATCCGATCAGTACTCGCTAAATTTTACTATGTAATTTGATAACATGTCGATATCTCTAATTTTTCATTGAAAGCCACGACCACTTAAAACAAGTGACAAAATAAAAAAACAGACATTTATGTTAAAATTCTGCATAATATTATAGACCACATATTTGCTTTTTGGGGCGAATTTAGCCAATATTTTGATCTTTAAAAATAAAGGCAACAAGAATAAAATTTAAAAAAAACTTGAATCGTTCCTATTAAATTTTCCACCACTGTACGTGTGTCGGCGTTTTGAAAGATCGCATCGGAATTTTATTTTAGGGGGGAGGGGATTTCCCCTTTTGGCCTGTTCTGAGGTGTAGGGTATGTTCAGCAACTTTGTAGAAAATATAAAGGCAAATATTTTTGTGGAACATATTAACACTCTAACTCCGACACATAACGGTGGTTTTTGCCTCTATTCTAACAAATCGTAAAAAACACCCTAAAAAGGGGGAGGGCGGGGTTCAAATGTTCTACAATGTTCTAGATCATGCTAGAAGCTTCCAGAACATTATTTATGGCATTTAATATTATATGCTGTGGTATATACTTAAATGTAGTGTTACCAGGTTGACGTGTTTAGCAAATCCCGTTTCTCGGGATATTTTATTCCAGAAAATTCCAGAGTATTCTATACTAGACTAATCTAATTTCGTAACAATACTAATATTTCTAATGAATTTCTTTTTTTTTTAATTTTTCAGCAAGTACGAATTTTAGCTTTAAATTTATTGTTCGATATTACCAAATATCCAACATTTGTTTTACTACCTTTCAAAATGGACGTCGTTCTAAATTTAGCTGCAGCTTTAGATGATCCCAAACGTTTGGTACGCAACGCTGCTGTGGAGGCACGGAATTCATGGTATTTGGTGGGAGCACCAAATTCTGAATAATTAATGTTTTTTTTTTATTTTAATTATGTTGATTTTATTCTTTTTTAAATAATTAAGTTTTTATTATTTTGTACATTTGTATTTTAAATAATAAAAAATTTAAATTAGTTTAGTTTTTTTAGTTCGGCTTTTTTAAGAACTTTTTAAGAGGTTTTATTTGAAAAATTTTAACTGTTTCTGAGGAAAATTTTGTAATCTGTTTTAAAATTACTAGTTCTAAACTCAGAAAAATTCTGCAGTCGCCTTACTTACGGGAAAAAATGACTAAAACTATAAGTTTTCTACTAACTTATTGTTTTGAGTGTAAAATAAAGCCTTTTTCGCATTCCGCTATTATTTAGCAATTTTTTAAGTGCGGTTTTCTTTTAAATTTATAGTTTAGGGACTATAGAACACATTTCATACAACAAAGTTTGGTGGCTAAATGCAAAAAAAAAAAAAAAAATCGCGAAAAATTAAATTTGAAAAAAGGAAAATGTATTAATATACCCAGTCAGAAAAATACAAACGGGAAAGCGGTGGCAAAGCACTTTAACAGGTGGTACAAGTACTGGCAAAAAGTGCTTTCCCATTCCCAAAATGATAACATCATTAGACAAAAGGACCGGCTGTTCAAAGAGCGCCGGAAAAGCACTGGAGGAACAAAATTTTTAAACGTTGGCAAAACGCTGGCAAAACCAATAAATAGGTGGTCTGGAAATATATTGTCCAAAATAAAATTTAAAAAAAGTTCATATGTATTTTTTTGGCCCTGCCGTGATTTGAACCCAGGCCGTCAGATTGGCAGACGATTGCCCTACCCACTAAGCTAACGAGACATATAATATTTGATGGCTAAACACATAAATGAGTGATAATAGCTGGACAACTACTGGCTGTGCCAAAATGCTAGTACTGGCAAACAATTTTTTGTAACTAGTATGCCAGTGTTGGGGGGGGGGGGGGGGGGGCAAAAGAAAAGTTGGTCCTGAAGGAGCTTTCCCACAAACAAAAAAAATTGGTTTTATAAAACAAAAAAATTTTTAATTAAAAAAAATCCAAAAAAAATTTTTTGCTTGCAACCGGATTTTAACTCGGAACCTTCTGACTACAAACATTTTTTAACGAAGCGTCAGCATTTTTATAAAATCATTGGTCTACCAGTGAATTGATTTTTGTACGCCTGGTAGCATTTGCTAGGTAGCACTGGATAACCACTGGTTGCAAACCTTGGCATATCACTCTAAGCCAATTCTTTGCCAGTGGTTTTTTTTATAAACCACCGTAATGTTTGTAAAACAAATACTGGTAAAACGCTTTTTGCAAACGCTGGCAAAGTGTCCCAAATGAGTGTTCTGCCAGTCATTTATTTTTAATACCGTGGTTACCCAGTGGTATGGCAGTGCTTGATTTTTTGTACCACTGGCGATTTCTGACTGGGTATTTATTTGCAGAATCTAAATCGCTGATTAAGTTTTTTAATTAATTTTTGTACCATAAAGTCTTTTCGCATACCGCAATTATTTTGCAATTTTTTAAGTTTGTTTTTTTAAGATGCATAATCTAGGGACTATAGTACCAATTTTATACACTAAAGTTCAGCTTAGTTTGCAAAAAAAAAAAATCGCCAAAAAATATTGGCAAAAAGAAAAATTTTTGCATCATTATATTCATTTGCAGAATGGTAAACGCTGATTGAGTTTTTTTAATTATTTTTTTCTACCTTAAAGTGCGTTTTTTTAAAATTTATAATCTAGGGAGTATAATGCCCATTTCATAAATGTTTGGTGGTTAGTTGCAAAAAAGAAAATTTTGGCATCTATATATTCGTTTGCAGAATGTAAATCGCTAATTAAGTCTTAATTAATTTTTTGCACCACAAAGCCTTTTTTTCGCATTCTGCAATTATTTTGCAATTTTGAACGTGTGGTTTTTTTAAATTCATAATCTAGGGCTATAATACTGTTGGATATAGTGTTCCATTTTTGATTTTTATAGTAACTAAATTATTTTAAAGGGCTCGCTCGAGTTTTTTTTTTCCATCCCTGGTTACAATTGATGTTTGAGTAATACAAAGAGCGCACATAATGATGTTTTATATAATTATTTGGTTTTTATTAGTACATTAGTATTGGTTTGAGTATTTTCCTTTTCGAATACACATTACAGAATAAATGCTTTCTCAGTGATAGAGAGTCCCCCAATATCTTTATTCTGTATACCCTTTGGTTATAGTAATTTTTATTTTGGACATCTTCATTTTGTACTTTCACGATATTTTTTAAGTATTTTATTTTTACAAAAAATATAACGAAAGACTTAATAAAACAATTTTTGGGACTTCTGAAAAAAACATAGCTTATTCGTCAGCTCAGCGACAATATATGTACTTCCGTAATGAGGTCAATACATTACCGTTATTAATGCATTCACATTGTATTGTTTTACTGCCCAATATTGATTTGTTTTTACAAAGACAAAGAAAATGCAACAAGTACCAATGCACATGATAGCATAGCATTCCTAACAGACAGATCTACGAAGAATCAATTCTTTTAGCTGCGGCTAATGATAACCTGGCACCCAATTCCTGTAGTCGTGAGCATCTGAAATTATTAAAAATTCACTTTTTTAAAGAGCAAATAAAAGAACACGGTTAATTATTGTTACGAATTTTACATAAATTTGTAATGTGAGAATAAAATGCGACACCCCTAACCGAGGTTATATCTTTTAGATCTTTTAAGTAATAATAATTCCTATCGAAAAAAACTCTACCGACTGCGGTAATCTGCTCAGGTGGGAAGTGTGTCATTTACTCTAGCATTTTTTACATCTTTCTCTGATATTTATTAAAAATTTTTCACTCAAGTATTTTAGAAATTAAGTATGATCTTGAACCTGCCAAATTCTATATAAAATTTCGTTGATCAAATATCCTTTAAAAATATCACTCAAAAAAGTTTGCCAGTTACTACATAAAAGTTGTTTGTGTAGTAATCAGTAGTTGTTGTTTTTAATTTCAATTACAGTCGTTTTTCTATGAAAAAATACAAAATAACTCTTTTTTTATGACAGTTGTTTAAAACAGTTATTTTTAATATCATAATAAACATCATAACAAAACAGTATTTTGAAGTAAACAGTTATTTTTGTTAGTTATTTAAAAATATTTTTTTACAATTCTTGTCTACCCGAGTAAAAAAAATTATATATAATCATATGTGGCATATATTACAATATATAATTAGACATGTCGTTATGTATATCCATGTATAATTATATATGACGTCTCTTTCCAAAATTTTTCCTTATATTATGCCATAATTTCATCTCATTAGATATCGGCCTTTATAATATTAGATATGGTATATATAATTATATATTACATAGCATGGCTGATCTTATTGCATATATCGTTGTATATAGAGCTATATCTTAATATATATGGCGGCATTTTAGGAATATATAATTATATATGGTATCATTTAAACAATATATAACTATATATGGTACCAGTTAAACTATATATTATCATATATGGTGGCATTTAAAAATATATGGTCATATATGGTACCTCATGAACAAAATCTTTAATACAGTTGCAGATATGATAATATGTGCTACTAAATATAGTGCCATATATATTTATATATGGTGTTATTTAAGCAATATTTTAGCAATATGGTGCCATTTAAACCATATATTATTATATTTGGTGCCATTTCAACAATATATGCTCATATATGGGAACTCATGAAAAACATTTTTAATACAGTTCCAGATATAATAATAACACTATGCGACAGTCAAAATCGGGATGGGATGAAACCAACGGGAAATGTTATATCGGTCAAAAACAAATTATACGTGTCCCGGCGTTTCGCTGAGTCACCCCTAGGAATCGAGATATATCTTTTTTTAACATAACTCGAGAACCACTAGTCCGATTTTGCGCAAACAATTTAAAAAAAATTAAAAATTACAATTCCTTTAATCTGTTCATATAACGTTTTTCTATATACTCAACAGTTTTGCCGGTAAAAATAAATGTTTGTTACCGCTACCATAAAAATCAATAACCTTTTGTTTATTACTTTTTTTTAATATTTTAGGCAAAAACTATTTTTTTCTTCATACATTTATTTTTACCGGCAAAACTGTTGAGTATATAGAAAATTATGAACAGATTAAAGGAATTGTAATTTTTTTAAAATTGTTTGAGCAAAATCGGACTAGTGGTTCTCGAGTTATGTCAAAAAAAAAGACCACCAAAGGTCAAATCGATATATCTCGATTCCTGGGGGTGACCCAGCGAAACGCCGGGACACGTATAACTTCGTTTTTACCGATATAACTTTCCCCGGCAGTTTGAACCCTTCCCGATCACTGACCTCTACCATTTGTCTCACAGTGTAATATATTGATATATGGTATCATTTAAACAATATATTACCATATGTGGTGACATTTAAACCATACATTATGATATAAGGTACCATTTCAACAATATATGGTCATTGAACAACATTTTTATTGTTTATGGTATCATTTAAACAATATATTACCATATGTGGTGACATTTAAACCACACATTATGATATAAGGTACCATTTCAACAATATATGGTCATATATGGTACCTTATGAACAACATTTTTAATACAGTTCCAGATATGATAATATATGCTACCATATATAGTACCATATACTTTGATATATCGTATCATTTAAACAACCCGAGTAAAAATAGTTACATATAGTCATATATGTGATTAAGTTATGTATATCTGTATAAATATACAGTTTCATCCGAAGAATGGCCCGATATATTTTTATCAATTGTTTGTCAATTTTTATCTAAATGTATCAGTTTAGATCTGACCTGATTAAATTATGTGTTAATCAGATGAAATTGTATCAGATTTTTTACCTGATACAATTTTATCGGTTTGATCGTAATTGGTTCAATTTTATATAAATAAAATATAATTGTATCCGACATTTACCTTACGCAATTGTATCAAAGTTTTAAACTGATATCAGGTCAAAATTGGGATATAACTAGGGTTTTTCTTTTCCCGGACTTTTTCATTTCCCGGGACAGCGGGATTTTTTTTAGAATTTCCCGGGATCCCGGGAATTCCCGCTCGTTATAAAATACATAAATCCAACATATGTTGTACTTGAAAAATCCAATTTCTATTAGAACACCGTCCGACAAAGTCCATCTTTTGATTGTACCCATGAGAAAATCTACTTAATATATTCTGAAAGCAGGCCTAAATATAAAATATCCATATCTTTCTAGATCAATTCGTTTAATAGTTTAAATCGCGAATTTATATTATGGTAATATATTTGTATGGAAAGCCGTCTTAATTTTAAAAAACTCTTTGAAATATATAAACTAAATATTAATTCTCTTCTCAAACGGTAAACGAATTGATTTAAAAAAGTGAAAGACATTATATATTATTATATATTATATTTTCATCCCTTCTCTCCGGATATATTGGAATTGTTAGTGGATGCAAACTTGTGTTGGACGGTAAAATAACTAGAGTTTGCTAAAAACCGAAAAATTTGAAAACCGCGGTTTCGGTTTTTCAAAATTATAAAAACCGCGGTTTCGGTTATTTTTCGGTTTTCTTGTAATATTAATAGAATTGTTTTAAAATAATTTAATATGTATGTATAACAATTAAATATTTTAATACATTCAAGATATTTATTAAAATTCGATTGAATACCTCACTCGAATAAAGACAATAACACCATTGCCGGGGAAAAAACGCGGAAACCGTTATAAATTAAAATTTTTTATTCTTTTTTTGGCAGATTAAACTGTATTAAAGAGTTTAAATTTGGAATTAAGCAATTTGTTTAAAACAATATAAAGTTGAAATTTTATACAATAAATTTTGCGGACTACGCAATAAAACTTTTTGAAAAATAAGCGGTGAAAATCTAAACTGAACACGTGAAAATCAATATCTCTTAAACTACATGGCTTTTGGTGCAATTTTTTTTTCTAAAATTATAATCCTCAGCTTATATTATCTGTAGTAGTAAAAACAAAAAATCTTTAAAGTAATATTTAATAGAGAAATTGTTCATTACAATTAAATACAGAATTTTGTAAAATAAGAGCTCAACCCTTTTCGAAATTCTAGGCTCAATAATATGAAATTTAATTAATTATTTTAATTGCTTTAAGTATTTGCTAAAAACCGATTTATTTTTGTCGGTTTTCGGTTTCGGTTTTGAGGCCTCAAAAACCGCGGTTTCGGTTTCGGTTAAAACCGAACAGCAAACTCTAAAAATAACAAATTTATTAAAATGAAGTTATAAACAGATTTTAAAAAAATAGTTTTAGACGTTTCTTATATGAAATTCTGGACCATGTTCTTTTTTTTCGCTTTGCGTCTTACACTAATTTTAAATTTGAGCCCTGGTTTATGTATTACGATATAAAACGATACTTAGGATCATTTTTAATTAGAACTAAGATTAATTTTTTGCTTAAATATTTCTTAATTATGGAATCAAAAAATTTATATTTCTAGATATTTTGTTTCTATGCAGATTTTTGGAAGTATTCTTCTAGAATTATTTTTATAAACAAGTTAAAAAGTGAGTATTTTTTACACAAATTTTTAGGCAAATAGTTTTTTAACTTCAATTTTTATTTTTTGAATAGAAATTTTTTATGCCACAACTACTTAAAAATAATTTAGATAATTTTCATTGCTGCATTTTAAATTATCAAATAAAGAAATCTAAAATAATTTAAAAATCATTTGATGCTTTATTTTAAAAATAGATAAAATTTAAAAAATACAATTGAAATGAAGGAATATCAATTTATATGAAACTGTTTGAAGTAAAAAATACGAAAATATTACTAATTTTTTTAATTTTAATGACGAGTTTTTTTAAGGTATTTAGAACTGAAATACCAAAGGTTTTCATTTTAAACAACAGGTACGAGAAATTTTGTTGGTAAACTAAACCAAATTCAACCGATATAAAAAATTCGGCTGAAATAGTATTTCTTTTTATCACTAATTCTGGTTATTGAATTTAAAACCGCATTTTTTAATTTTAAATATATTTTATTTCAATTAATTTCAAAAAACTCAATGCTTTAAATTTAAGTAAATCCTCCAAAAATGTAATATATTAGCTAAAACTTCTGTAAAAGAATAAAAAAAAAATCCCGGGAAATCCCGCACAAAATTCCCGGGATTGCGGGATATAAAAAAGGGCGGGATTCCCGGGAATCCCGTCCCGGGAATTCCCGGGACATAAACCCTAGATATAACTATATAATTTTGCATACAAATATATCTATTTGGACCTAAACTGATACCATGTGATATAAACCAATAAAATTGTATCAGGTCAAAAATCTGATACAATTTCATCTGATTAACACATAATTTAATCACGTCAGATCTAAACTGATGCAATTAGATAAAAACTGATAAACAACTGATACAATTTTATCGGGCCATTTTTCGGATCAAATGGTACATGGATCACTCTAAGTTATATATTACCATATAAAGCTCCAAATTATTTCTTTAATAGGGAACATATACCATATATAGTGCCATTTAAACAATATACTGTCATATATGATGCCATTTAAACAATATATGGTCATATATGGTAACTCATCAGCAACTACAATATTAACTGTATTTCAGAAGCTATTAAGTGTATTTCAGAAATATTAAATGTATTTCAGAAATTATCAAATGTATTACAGAAATTATTAATTGTATTTCAGAAATAATAAAATCTGTTTCAGAACTTGTTGATTGTATTTCATAATTAATAGAGAAAAATTCATAATTTCTGAAATACAATTGATAATTTCTGAAATACAGTTTGATAATTTCTGAAACACAGTTGTGAATTTCGAAAATACAATTAATAATTTCTGAAATACAATTGATAAAACTGAAATTCAATTGACTAGTTCTGAAATACAATTCATAAATCTGAAAAATAATTGATAAGTTCTGAAATATAATTGATAAAACTGAAATTCAATTGATTATTTCTGAAATACAATTGATAAATCTTAAAAACAATTGATACAATTGGAAATGGTGTAGAGCGTTAAAAAGATGTAAATAAAATTATTTTTTTTAAAAAATTCAATTTAATAAAAAAAAATATAATTTTATAAAAACATTTATAGAAAATAAAATTATAATTTTATAAAAAGAAATTCTTTTTATAAAAAAAATGCATAGCCGTGAACGGTATTGAACTCGAGACCTTCTGAGTTTAAACCTTATTTTAACAAAATATTGTAATTTTTTTAAATCTGCTCTGCCAGTGTATTATTTTTTGAACTGTTGTCAATATCTATCTGGGATCTTATTTAATCCCAAATAAATGGAGATCTTACGTAGTACCCAAATATAATGCGGGATCTAATTTTATCTGTCATTTTTCTGGATAGTTTTAGATGTCAATTCCCAAATATATTGCTGTTTCTAATTCGATCTGCCATTTTAATACCGAAATAAATTGTTGGATCTAATTCGATCAGCAATTTATGGGATAAATTAAGATCCTACCAAATCCCCAAAAATACCACTGGATTTAATTCGATCTGCAATTTATCTGAAAAGTTAAGATCTTACGCAATCCCGATATATATTAGTGGATCTAATTTGATCTGTCATTTTTTAGTTAAATTTAGATCTTACTTAATCCTCAAATATATTCCTGGATCTAATTCGATCTGCCATTGTTCGGATCAAATTATATCTAAGTTTATCCACAAATATATTTCTGGATCTAATTCCATCTGCCATTTTTCGGATTAATTTAGATCTAAATTTATCCCCAAATATATTGCTGAATATAATTCGATATGCCACTTTTTCGGATCAAATTAGATCTAAGTTTATCCACAAATATATTGCTAGATCTAATTCGATCTGCCAAAATTGAGATCAAATTAGATCTAAGTTTATCCACAAATATATAGCTCTATCTAATTCGATCCGCCATTTTTCGGATCAAATTAGATCTAAGTTTATCCACAAATATATAACTGGATCTAATTCGATCCGCCATTTTTCGGATCAAATTAGATCTAGGTTTATCCCCAAAGATATCATTGGACCTCCCAATTTTGAGATATAACTTGACCTTATGGGGTTTTCTTTTCTGAAAAAAATGTTGCCTTTTTTCTGCCCTTTTTTACAAAATGCCTTTTTATACCCTACACCACTCTGTGGTCATTATACCCTACACCACTCTGTGGTCAGGGTATTATAAGTTTGTGCTGATGTTTGTAACACCAAAAAATATTGGTCGTAGACCCACCTTATAGTATACCGATCGGTTCAGAATTTTTTTTTATTTCGATTTAACGATGTCCGTCTGTCCGTCCGTCCGTCTGTCTGTCTGTCCATGCAATCTTGTGCGCACTCTACAGGTCGCAACTATTAAGATATTTTGATGAAATTTGGTACGCAGACCTATGTTGGCCCAAGGACGAACAAGTTTGATTTTGGTGAACATCGGTCCATGTTTAGACCTAGTGCCCATATAAGGGTCCTACCAAAATTATACTGTTTATACGCTGCAGGTCGTAAATATTAAGATATTTTGATGAAATTTGGTACACAGACCTACATTGGCCCAATAACGCAGCCTATTGATTTTGGTGAACATCGGTCCATGTTTACCCCTAGTGCCAATATAAGGGTCCTACCAAAATTATACTGTTTATACGCTGCAGGTCGTAAATATTAAGATATTTTAATGAAATTTGGTACACAGACCTATATTGGCCCAATAACGCAGCCTACTGATTTTGGTGAACATCGGTCCATGTTTAGACCTAGTACCCATATAAGGGTCCTACCAAAATTATATTGTTTATACGCTGCAGGTCGCAAATATCAAGATATTTTGATGAAATTTGGTACACAGACCTACATTGGCCCAATAACGCAGCATATTGATTTTGGTGAACATCGGTCCATGTTTAGACCTAGTGCCCATATAAGGGTCCTACCAAAATTATACTGTTTATACGCTGCAGGTCGTAAATATTAAGATATTTTGATGAAATTTGGTACACAGACCTATATTGGCCCAATAACGCAGCCTACTGATTTTGGTGAACATCGGTCCATGTTTAGACCTAGTACCCATATAAGGGTCCTACCAAAATTATATTGTTTATACGCTGCAGGTCGCAAATATTAAGATATTTTGATGAAATTTGGTACATAGACCTATGTTGGCCCAAGGACGAAGCCTATTGGTTTTGGTGAACATCGGTCCATGTTTAGAACTAGTGCCCATATAAGGGTCCCCCCAAAATTGGCTTGGTTACAAACTGCAGGTCGCAAATATTAAGATATTTTAATGAAATTTGGTGCGCTGACTCACATTATAGAAAATTTTGACATAAGCCCCATTTTAACCCATTCGAATTTCGGATCCAAACAATACACCAGACTGGTGTAGGGTATTGTATAGTCGGCACGCCCGACTTTAACCTTTTTACTCGTTGTGTATAGTAATAATAGGTAAACATAGACAAATTTGGTATTAAATTAAAGGTATTTCAGATATCAATATAACCGTGTATAAAATATGTCTAACTATTCCCTAATTTTCGTGCAATTTAACAAAATGTCGCATTTTTCTATATTTTGGTGTTTTGTTAAATAAGTTGAATATTGTTGGACATTTTTGAAGCATAGTTAAATAGGTCTTTAAAATACCTTTAATTTTATACCTAATATGCCTATATTTACTTATTATTTCTATGCACAAAAATACATTTTTTAAAAAAAGTGCAGAAAAAAGGCAACACTTTTTTCAGAAAAGAAAACGGCATTAGTTTATCCCCATATATACAATGGGATCTAATACGATATCATTGGATACACCCAATTTTGAGATCTAATTGGATCAGCTAGATATTACAGCAGATCTTAAACAATATCAAATTGGATATGATTAGATATTCCGCGAGATCAATTTTTTTTACTCGGGTAGTTTATATTTATTAGCTGTGTTTGTGTGACTCTCTATCAGTGTTATCAAGAACGATTTTGACAGTTTTTCAACGTATTCCTGCGTTCTACTGTCAAAATTGTTCGAGATATCATTGATAGGAATGCCGCACAAACGATGCTATTATTGATATGTTTTTAGTTTGCAAATAAAAATCAGAAAATTGTATTGTACATTCAATGAAATGGTAATAACTGCAGAACCGTTTGGAAGTTTGACTTCAAATTATAGTGAAATGTTAACAGAACGAAAAACTCCGGAATTTAACTTTTAACCTAGGATAGAGACCAGTACGAATAACGGTTCCGGTATTTCAATTTGTAACGGTTTTTAATTTGAATCGATATTTCAGGGCTTACCGTATCAATAAGTGTGTTCCTTTACTTTTCGTGTAAAGTTCGGTAAAATGAGAGTAAGCACAAAATCCTCTCAACAAATGACAAAATTACCCAATAATACGCGAACTCAAAAACCACTTTTCTAGCCAAAAAATTTATTTCAAATAATAATGTGAGTTTACCCGAAGAAAAAGTCTGGGTAAGTTTTGGTAGAAAAATTTTGTTCGTGAGAAAAAATTCATAATTTACCTTAATTTTTGCATTATATTTTTTCGGCAAGATTTCATTTCGTGTGAGTGAGTGTGAGTTAAAATCCTTACGTGCCGATCTCTAACTACGATACAGATAATCGCTTAAAGGAATGAATTCTTTTGAAGTCCATCTGAGAGACAAACAAATTTTATGTTAATTAGATTTGGAAAAGCAAAAATATGGCCAATGTGAAAAATGAAGCCAAACAAAACACACATTTGCAATAGTAAACAATTGAAAATTGCCCAAAAATCATTTGTTAAAAATCTTGGATAATATTTAAGAACTATTTTTTCAAATAAAAAATTAATAAATAAAAATGGAGGATTATGACGAACAAGGTAAAATGATGAAAATAATAGTTAAAATATACTTAATAATTAATTAAAAATATTGCTCAATATTCAATTAATAGGTAGCGTAGCTAATATGGGTCGCAAAGAGCCCTCACCCTCAAAAGGAGCTTGTAAAGTTGGTGGCTGGCGTTATGAAGATTCAACACGTTATATAGGTGAATGGAATCAACGGGGTCAAAAACATGGTTTAGGTCATTTAGTATTTTCTGATGGTACTCGTTATGATGGACAATTTTTTGAGGGCATGAGTCAGGGTTTAGGCTGTCTATGGTTTGCTGATGGAGCAAAGTAATAGAGTATTGATTTATATAAATTTATGAATAATTTTAACTTTTTTTGTTTTAACGTTTTCAGATATGAGGGTGAATTTATGAATGGTTGGTTTCATGGTAACGGCATCTTTTGGCGTTCTGATGGTATGAAATTTGAGGGAGAATTTCGTGGTGGCAAAATATGGGGACACGGTTTGGTAACGTTTCAGGATTTTTCACATGGTTTTCCAAGAAATGAAGGTTATTTTCAAGATTGTCGTTTATTACGTAAACGTCGCTGTCCTGAAGTGGTACAAAGAGCTCAAAAATGCGCTTTAATGGCTAGATCCCAGTGTGAACATCCCTATTAAATTGTACTTTTCAATACTTTTATAGCACTATATATCGATCTAACAAGGAAGATAACAGAAGGTGGACTCTCAGATTTTAATGAAGTTTGTATATATTATAGAGGAGATCAAACTAACAGACATGTATTTTATTGTAGCTGGCCAATCACATATTTAGAGGTTAAAAAGTGAGGTAAAAATGGAGGAAAAAATGTGGAAAACACACTATTGAATCTAAATGACATTTTTAATTGTGTATTACATTCAAAATTACTAAAAATGTAGGTGTTTTTAACTGTAGAAAAATAACTAAAAAAGCATTAAAAATAATTAACAATGTCGTAAAAATAACTAACAAAAAAAAAAAATTGAGAACAGTTGAATGGGGGAAATGTTTTAGTTGATCTGTTATTTAAGTAAATGAATGTTATTTTAGTTTGACTCTAGATCATAAATTAATATCACTTTCTGTTTAAATTACCTTCAAATCAAAGAAAGATGATACAATTTTTTACAAGTAAATTGCAAAGAATAAAATTTTTTTTTTTTTGAAAGATTTCGATAAGACCAGCAAGGCAGAATGCGCATTTTCGGCTTCCGCTACAAAGCCATCATCAGTGCCTTTCGCCCTTGAGTGGGCCAATATTTTGATAATCGTCTACTTATGTGACTGTTGCAAGCAAATCGAATTTGTTATCAACAACTCAACTTAGGCTAACATGAACGAAATTTAACAATGCTATTTTTATCCTTCTGTTTTTATTACTCTTTTTTGCTTTAAACCTTAATTCTTAAGATATCTCAGCTGCTTCTATTCAAAACACCCATTTTTGAATTACAACGAACCGTTAAATTTAAATGTATGTTTCACAGTTAATTTTTTCGATACTTCAGTTATAACGTGTTTATTCATTGGAGATACAATTTTCTAGTTTTTTTTTTTTGTAAACTTACCCCTCAATTCATAAATGCTTTGTAAAGTTATAGCAGGTTTACAAAACGTCATTTTCATACAAAATTTGTTCATTAAACCTCCTATAATTTTACAAAGTGTTTATGAATTTAGGGGTAAGAATACATCAATAATAATAAACATAAATAAACGAGAATTTTCAAGTAGTTGTTTATTATGGCATTAAAAAATAATTGATTTAAACAACGTAACGGAATACAGTACCTTTCATTTCTTTTTTTTTTTTAATAAACTTGATAATAGTTGTTTTCTAATTTTAAGTACAAAACAACTGTATTAAAAACAACAACTAGGGTAGAAGGGGGATCCTTTGCCACTTTTTTTTCAAAGCACTGTGATTTCTTAACCCCCTAATTATTTTTCAAAAAATACTTTCAAATTGAAGATATATACATATCTTGGCTTTAATTTCTATGATTTTTATTCTAATTATTTGCATATTTTCTATTACTTTTTTAATGATTTTCAAAGTTACCCAAATCGGCGTAACTGCCCCAAACTTGGAGGATATTCGCCAAAAGAGCTAGATACAATTTCAACAAAAAGGTATTGCTAATACGGCAAAGTCGATGTTTAAATGACTGAAATAAATAATTTACAATAAGTTCTTTAAGGTATATGATTCTTTTTAATCAATAAATCTCCACTATATTAAAAAAAAATAATTTAAAACAATAATATAATGATTCTTCAAAATTACAAAAAACTGGGGGGTTATTATGTAATTCGATTCGAAACGGAAATGCTTTCGAACAGAATTTTCACATTGAAAATAAAGTACCAAAAAACAGTTTTCAATTGGGTAAAATATTGAAAACGTGTATGAGATTGTCCAGCATACACTTTTTCAATGTTTTCCCCCATTAAAAACTGGGTTTTGGTACTTGATTTTCAATGTGAAAATTCCGTTCGAAAGCATTTCCGTTTCGAATCGAACTACATAATAACCCCCCTGAATAATTAATATTAATTTAAGAATGAACACGATTGTTTTAATTTACTATTAAACATATTTTAAACATAGAGAGAAGTCCTATAGAGCATTTTAGGAAGGGATGCACCAACTCTTTGTAGCTCCAGGGGCCATCTGGTGATTGTGCCCCAGATACAGGCACTAACATAAAATTAATATTTTTACACTTTTTAAGCATTTATTAAAATCAAATTATTATTTGAAAGATTAGTATCATAGGTCTAACATAATGAAAAATTATTTTTTTATCACACGATTTGAGGAAGTTATTGCAAAATGTAGCTACCCAGTCAGAAATCGCCAGTGGTACAAAAAATCAAGCACTGGCATACCACTGAGTAACCACGGTATTAAAAATAAATGACTGGCAGAACACTCATTTGGGACGCTTTGCCAGCGCTTGCGAAAAGCGTTTTACCAGTATTTGTTTTACAAAAATTTCGGTGGTTTATAAAAAAAAACCACTGGCAAAGAATTGGCTTAGAGTGATATGCCAAGGTTTACAACCAGTGGTTATCCAGTGCTACCTAGCCAATGCTACCAGGCGTACAAAAATCAATTCACTGGAAAACCAATGATTTTATAAAAATGCTGACGCTTCGTTAAAAAATGTTTGTAGTCGGAAGGTTCCGAGTTCAAATCCGGTTGCAAGCAAAAAAATTTTTTTTGGATTTTTTTTAATTTAAAATTTTTTTTGTTTTATAAAATCAATTTTTTTGTTTGTGGAAAAGCTCCTTAAAGAGCAATTTTTTTTTGCCCTCCCAACACTGGCATACTAGTTACAAAAAATTGTTTGCCAGTACTAGCATTTTGGCACAGCCAGTAGTTGTCCAGCTATTATCACTCATTTATGTGTTTAGCCATTAAATATTATATGTCTCGTTAGCTCAGTGGATAGAGCAATCGTCTGCCAATCTGACGGCCTGGGTTCAAATCACGGCAAGACTAAAAAAATACATATGAACTTTTTTTAAATTTTATTTTGGAAAATATATTTCCAGACCACCTATTTATTGGTTTTGCCAGCGTTTTGCCAACGTTTAAAAATTTTGTTCCTCCAGTGCTTTTCCGGCGCTTTTTGAACAGCCGGTCCTTTTGTCTAATGATGTTATCATTTTGGGAATGGGAAAGCACTTTTTGCCAGTATTTGTACCACCTGTTAAAGTGCTTTGCCACCGCTTTCCCGTTTGTATTTTTCTGACTGGGTACTTTCAATTATTGTTTTGGCACCCCAAAAAACACAAAAACACGTCTGCCTACGACCACATGTGATATAAATTCGTCAAAGTCGATGTCAAGGAAGGGTAATTGAAAAATGCACAAAACATATTTTTTCCAATTTTTTATCTCCCTTAACATCGGAGAAAAATGTGTATGTATGGCTTAGTGTATGTGCCCCACTGGCGAAGGATCCCCCCTCTACACTACTAATTACTACACAAACAACTGTCATGTAATAACTAACAAATATTTTTACGTGCAGGTGCAATTTATAAAATACTTTGCGCAATTGACATACATATAAACTAACCACTGACGAGTACTTGGATGGGACGAAACTGCAGTAGTCTGGTGTTAATTCCCTTGTGACTGTAAAATATTTTAATAGAAATGTTTTGTTGTTCCAAATTAGCTGTAATTAAAATGGGTGTCAAACGAAAGGTATTTGAAGACCAATCTAATGGTGTATGAAAATATTTAAAAAATCTGAAAAAAAAAGTTTCGAACGTACTCTAAATATGAGATTGGGCAGAACAGATTTCTCTTAGTTTTGTCTCCTCTATAACGCAATGGGATACATTCCTTGTAAGGCGATTAATTCAACAACAATATTAATAAAATTAAAACTATGCATTAGTTGTGTTTGTGCGGCAAGCTATCAATGTTGGCTTATGTCATTCCAATAGAAATTTGATATTAGTAACATTGAGAGTTAACACTAAACGTAGCCCACGTTGATAGCTTGCCGCACAAACACAGATAATAATACCCATTAAAGATTTTATTGCCGTTTTTTTGGAACAGGCAGTCCACTTGTGTTTAAAAATACTACATAAAATTTTTAAACAATTTCCAATCGGACTTTACTATTTTTATAATGATTTTTAGTACAATTTTTTTTTTTTTTGCTATTTTCTTATTACAAATTACGGATTTTTTTTACTAATTCTCGCTGCTGATTTTAGCAAAACATTTTACTAATTTTTCAAAACCGAGTGCTAAATTTAGCAGAAAAATATACTAATTAAAATTTTTTTTTTTGATTTTTTACAATTCTTGTTTAGTTTATATTTGTTACTATTGATATATTCTTAGTTTGGAAATAACACTCAGAATATTTTATTGTATCTCCCATGCATAAAAAGGTCATAACTGGAGAACCGGTTGCAATTTTGACTCCAAATTTCAAGTACGATGAAGTAATTATACGCTTGTTACAATCGAATGAAAAACATTTTTTTTTTAGATTTTACAGTTTTTGTTTTTTAGTACAATTTTTTGCTAATTTTAGCATATTATTTTAAATTACAGTTTACAACAATTTACTGAAATTTAGTAGCTGCAACCAGAGATGCCAACTTAGTGCTTTACGCGCTAAATCTGGTGCTTTTTTATGTTCCGAAACGCGAAAAATATTAATGTAACGCGTAACTGAAAAAAGCGCTAAATTGGTGCTTCTTCAAAATTTATTTAGCGCGTTTTGCGCTTCTTATACATGTATTGCTTTTATATCAATATCAAAAAATATATCAACATTGGCTTTTAATTCAATACATCAAGGAAAAGTTGCAAATTTCAAATAGTAGTAGTAAATGTAGTGTTTTTTTATGTGTCAAACGCGAAAAATTCCAATTTTGCATGTATGATCTTTAACACAAATTAGCAAAATCTTAGTTATAGAAAATAATGTGGGGTTAGTTTTTTATAGTCAGAACTAGGAACATATTTTTTCTAAAATTGCTTTAAGACAAAAATCCTTCTTTGCTCTGACTATAAAACAAGACCCTAAATTTTTAAAAACCAAATAATTTTTCATGGATTTTTATTATATGTAATAAGAAAATATTGAAAAAATTTTCAAATCTGTTGAGAAAAAAGTATTAGATTTTATTTCTTAAACTGTAAGCAGTAAACTGATGAAGTTTTCTTCACAAAGTAAAAAAATTTCTTAAATTTGCTGAAAAAGCTTGATTTATTTTATGAATCCAGTTTTAATGAAACTTTTTCCTTGATGTATGAAACTTGAATTAAATTTTTCATAACATTTTATGAAAAATTCCATTAATTCAATGAAAAGGTTCAATGGACGAATTTCAATGAAAGTTCATTGGTTTTAGGCACAAATTCATTAATATCATGCATATATTTCACTCGGTGTATGTGAAACACGACAAATTATTTTTAAAGGCCTTAAAAACTGTTTAGTGCTTTTTTACCCGTTTTTAAATAGAAATTTACGCGTTTTTACCCTTTTTTGTAACTTTTTTGCGCTTTTTGCTATGAAAAAGTTGGCATCTATGGCTGCAACTAATTATTTATACTAATTTCATTGTACTAAAATGATGATATCTAGTAAGTGTTTTAAATGATTTTAGCAAATCGATTTTGAATTGTAGTTTACATAAATTTTACTAAAATTTAGTGGCGGCTATAATTTTTTCTACTAATTTTATTGTACTACAGATCAGCAGACATGTGTTGCTAAAATTAGCAAAAAATACCGCTGGGCTCAAAACAGTTAAATTTGCCGTAATAACTGCAAAATTTTCAGTAGCCATTACAGACTTTTTTGGTTGAGTGTAGTAGACTAAAAATAACAAAAATAAACTATTATATGTACAAAATCTTTGCTATTTTTAAGATAAATTTAGTATAATGAAAATAGCAGCCTATCCTTCCTTCTAAAATCAGCAGAAATATTTGCTGAAAATAATTGTAAATTGCTGTTTTCAAAAGGCTCGATTTTTATTTGTATTTAAAAAAAATCGAAAAAAAACTTCGAAAATTTAAGATTTTAGCAGGATAATTTGCTATTTCTATTAACAAAAATTTAACTCAAATATAACTAAATTTTTGAAACAACAAATAAAAATCTAACATGACAATATCATATTAGAATTTGGACTTGAGGTAGAAGAATATTCTAACTAAATATATGGAAATATAGAAAGTCCGAAAAAACAATTTTTGTATTTTTTAATGCAAAAATTAAGATAATTGTTAAAATTCTGTATATTTAACAGTTTTATTTTTGTTGTGAAAAAAATAATCTGCTAATTTTAGCATTTTTTTCTGCAGCATCATTTTAACTAATTTTTAGTAACTTTTTCTGCTATTTTTACAGATTTATTTCTATGAGTGAAGAATATATTTCTCATGTATACCAAACATCCTATACGAGTATATTTGCCTTATAATTGTATTTTTCGTCAAAGTTGAAAAAACCCTACCAGTAGTGGGATTCTCTAACTTTTTAACGACAAAATTCGGTAGTTAGATTGTCAAAATTCGAAAGTTATCTACAATTGTCGTTAAAACTGATTCAGTAACTTTCTCTACCGAATTTTGTCGTTAAATAATATCGTTAACTTCCGAATATTATTGTTAAGTTAACTACAGAAAAAAAGTTGTAGATAAGGTAACGGATGAGCAAAAAAAATGTGAATAATTGCAAAATGAGTGCACATTTCATAAAAATGTACATTAAGAATAAGGAACTGGCTTTTAAGATTGTATTTTGGAGCATTGTGATATGGTTGGCTAGTGAATGGCCCTCGTTTTACAGTGAATTGCTTATGCTCTTAATTTCAAGCAATAGATGCTTATCAGTGCTTTGATACCCACTGGTTTTTGTTCACCTACGCGGTAGATATCTTAGCATAGATAGGAATAAATTGCTTGAAATAACAGGCACTAATAATCCCAATTCCAACGTCGATTTGAAAATCCTTTTAAGCCAATTTATTTCTTCTAAAGTAGAATTCATTAAGTTCGATTCACAATGATGGGGTACTCCACGCTGCATTATGAATCGAGCGTAATGAATTCTTAAAAAAATTTTAGTCTGCTAATGAGTAGACTAAAATTTTTAGAAATCGCAAACACGAGGATTTTAGTCGATTTTTTTCATAGAACATAAATGGAATACCATTCTATATCCCTGCAAATAAGAGTTTCCAATATTTATCATGGCTTAGTGCTTAAAATTATTAATGTAACTTTTCACCCTACATGCATAAATAAAATTAACCTTAGGTCGTTGCTATTCAATTGCATCAAATTAATTCAATTAGGGATTTACTTTCTTTTTTTCGTGTTTTTGAATTTTTTTTTCAGTGATAATTATTAACAACCCGGCAGAAAAAATCGACAACATTTTCGGAGTCAAAAATTTTTTTGTAATGATCATTAATCATTGTATATATGTAATTGTAATGAAATATGTTTTCATTTCCATTACATTCAAGCAATTGTAATCAAACTGATTTTAATATTCATTGCAAAATTAGACTTGGATTTTCATTACCGTTACTTTTATGCAAGTAGCACTAAAAATGCACTTCTAGTTCTGCAGTGCTGCTAAATATATATATATATTTTTTTTTACTGGGATATAAAATAACTTATTTCAAACTAACCAGAAAATAAAGATATAGAATACCGGATCACATATTTTTTCGAATCGCGGTTAGCGTTTCGCGTTAAATTTAACGTAGGTATACTTTTTAAACTATAAAAGTATTGGAATTGAATCCATTAGGTGTGTGTTATAAATGCGACTGAACATTTTTTTTTTTAATTTCTTTAAAAAGCGAAGCGGTACGCGCTCTTTTGCGGTTTTTAATTGGTAAACTGTGTGCTTGTTAGTGAAATTAAAGTTATTCAAGTAAGTCGTGCGTAAACGTAATTGAAAAAATCGCCGCGAGTCAGCTACAAAGTTAATGACAAATTTTTGAGATTAACGCGATTTATGTGTGGTTTTCCAATTTGAAATTAGCTTATTTTATTTTTTGCTTCAACGCGTAATCAATAGAAAGACGTGCGAAATATCTCACTTATGCAAACCGGGAAAGTTTCGTATTACTCAACTTTATGTACAATAATTTAGTCACTAAACAAATTTAAAATGCAAAAGCAGGGAAAATCACGGAAATCGCAAAAAAGTGCCACTGACTTTGTAACTGATTAACGGGTGTTATTTCAACTTTGAATACGTACAATTCACTTGAATAACCTTAATTTCACTAACGATCAACAGTATCACAATTACAAAAAAACAAGAACCGCGGTGTGGCGCGTAATGCCTTTAAAGACACATTTAATTAAACTTCCAGTCACTTTTATTACATACAAACACCTTATGGATTATATTAAAATACTGCTATAGGGTGACTTTTATGTAATTGTTGCTTTCAAAAAGGAGTTGATTTATAGCTGGTTTTTACCAAATCAGACAGTTCATATACGAAAGTACAAAATTCTCGTCCCGTTGATTTTTTGTACCTTATGTAATGTCTCGGTTTGAGTAAGAAAGTTAAGTTATCATTTTCTTATTGCGGACAATTGAATAGTAGAGTGATGTCTACGAAACAATTGTATTGTCTATCATGAAAATGATCAATCCCTTTTTGAAACAACAAATAAAAATTTAATATGACAATATCATATTAGAATTTGGACTTGAGGTAGAAGAATATTCTAACTAAATATATGAAAATAAGTAAAATGTTTTGCTGAAATCAGCAGCATGAATTAGTAAAAAAAAATCCCTAATTTGTAATAAGAGAATAACAAAAACGATTACTAAAAAAAAATTGTACTAAAAATCAGTATAAAAATATTTAAAATCAATTAAAAAGAAGTAATCTGTAATTTTTTTGAGTGCTAAAAAAGTTATAAACAAAAAAACCTTTTCGCTAATAAGTAGCGTTTAGAATTTTCTACTAGTGAAAGAATAAGAGAAGAATATTTTTTCTCTTAATTTACGTAAATATTGTAAAATATTAGGGGTTTACATATAAACTCGTATTCGACTCGTAAACTGCGTAAACCTGGGGGTTTATTATATAATTCGATTCGAAAAGAAATCGCTTTCGAACAGAATTTTCAAATTAAAAATTCAGTAACAGAAAATTGTTTTCAGTGAAGGAAAATATTGAAAACGTGTAGGCAATGTCTAGTAAAAGTGAAAAGTAAAAAAAAGTTGGACTTTCAAGAACGGATATCTTTTTATAAGAGTTTTAAAATTTCCGAATTCGAACAATATTTTTCGAATCCGCATACGTAATAACCCGCCAGTTCAATACAGATACATGAAACTTATGAATAAACATTGGTCAAGTGTCAAGTGTATGGTAACCGAAACGATGCGGTTATCGGTAAGGGTAACTCTATTTTAGATTATTTCAGTAACGGTATTTTATGCTATTTTATTTATTTCGGTATCGGTATTTTAAGGATAACGGTTCTTTAGTTATTTCGGTATCGGCATCTTAAGGACAACAGGCGGGTAACCGCGTAACTCGATTCGAAAAAAAAATTATCGAATTCGTAAATCTTGCAAATATTGTTAAAAATATAATTCTGTATAAAAATTATACTTTTTAATTTATTTTTATTCTAAAACTTAAACACTACCCTATTAAAAAAAACTAATATGGAGCTTTATATGGTAATATATAACTTAATGTGATCCATATATCATTTCATCCGAAAAATGGCCCGATATAATTGTGTCAGTTGGTTATCACTTTTTATCTAATTGTATCAGTTTAGATCTTAACTGATTAAATTATATAGTAATCAGATGAAATTTTATCTGATTTTTGACCTGATACAATTTTATCGGTTTATGTCGCATGGTATTAGTTTAGATCCAAATAGATACATTTTTATACAAACTTATAAAGTTATATCTGCATTTTGACCTGATGCAATTATATCTGCTTTAAAACTTTGATACAATTATATAAGGCAAATGTCGGATACAAATATATTTTATTTATATAAAATTGTACCAACTACGATCTAAACAGATACCATTAGATATAAACCGGTAAAATAGTATCAGGTCAAAAATCGGATATAATTTCATCTGATTAATGTATAATTTTATTAGTTGAGATCCTAACTGATACAATTAGATGAAAACTGATACACAACTGATACAATAACATCGGGCCATTTTCGGATGAAACTGTATATTTATACCGATATAAGTTAATCACATTTTATACGATTATATGTAACTGTTTTTAATCGGGTACCCATTAAAAATTCAAAAAGTAAGATTTTTACTAAAACTTTTCTTTTTACGAAAGTACAAAATTTGCGTATTCGAAATTTTTTTTTACGTTACGGGGTAACCCCCCTGGTTTTTGATTATTTCGGTAACTGTATTTTAAGGGTCACGGTATTTCAGTTATTTCGGTAACGGTATTGTAAGGATAACGGCAGTCACTTATTTCAATGCAACCTGCAATTTTTTTCACAAAAACCAAACGAGATTAAAAATAGAAACAAGTTACGAACTTAATGTACGAAAAGTACCCAATGACCACGTGCAATTACCAAAAGCAGAAAATTAAAAATAACGGTAACGATATTTCATTTATTTCGGTACACTCAACCAGAAAAGTCTGTAATGGCTACTGAAAAATTTGCTGTTATTACGGGAAATTTAACTGTTTTGAGGCCAGCGGTATTTTTTTTTTGCTAATTTTAGCAACACATTTCTGCTGATCTGTAGTACAATAAAATTAGTAGCCGCTACTAAATTTTAGTAAAATTTATGTAAAATAAAATTCAAAATCGATTTGCCAAAATCAGTTAAAAAACTTACTAAATATCATAATTTTAGTACAATGAAATTAGTATAAATAATTAGTTGCAGCTACTAAATTTCAGTAAATCGTTGTCAACTGTAATTTAAAATCAATCTGCTGAAATTAGCAAAAAATTGTACTGAAAAATAAAAAAACTGTAAAATCTAAAAAAAAAATTCTGGGTGTTATTTCTAAACTAAGAATATATCAATAGTAACAAATATAAATTAACAAGAATTGTAAAAAATCGAAAAAAAATATTTTTAAATTAGTATATTTTTCTGCTAAATTCAGCACTCGGTTTTGAAAAATTAGTAAAATGTTTTGCTGAAATCAGAAGCGAAAATTAGTAAAAAAAATCCGTAATTTGTAATAAGAGAATAGCAAAAATAGTTACTAAAAATAAAAATTGTACTAATAATCAGTATAAAAATAGTATATATATATTTAATCCTTTAATTCCCAGTGGAACATAGGGTCGCACATTTGCATAGGTTTTAGTAATCATTTTCACTTTATTCTCCCTAAGTGACCATTCGGACATGCTGCAGACCGTGGCTCGAATTCGCTTCCATCTCAACAGAGGTGGTCCCCAGGGAGTACCACGAGGAGGCCACTGCCGTAGCAATGGGATCAGCACGCTGACCTACGAGTCGACTTGGAGTGACTTACTAAGGATAGTGGGAACACTTTACCTTATACTTGTCAATTTTAAGGATTACAAGTCTTACTAAGGAACGCTTTAACCAGTTTGCCTTTGCGATTGGAAACTGTTTACAAATTTTTTTACAAACTTTTTTATCTGAGTGTACGGTATTTTAAGGATATCGGTATTTCATTTATTTCGGTATGGGTATTTAAAGGATAACGGTATTTCAGTAACGGTATTTCGATTGTTTTGGTAACAGTTTTTTAAGGGCATCGGTAGTCAGTTGGAAGGGTTTTGAATAGATAACGGTACTTTAGCGATATTGCCTGCCAACCCTGGTTTATCGTCTACATGCGGAAAAGGAAGCCAACAAATATTTCATCCGCCGTGGGCAGATATCTACAACAATGCCCAGCAAAACTTTGGTAATGACTGGTCATTACTACATTCATTACTTAGATCTCGTATCTCCTTACCCTTTGAATTACTTCTAAGCTGAATGTAATTAGTTGCCGATAATTATACCCCACACATTACTATTTCATTAATAAATTTATAGTTCATTACCCTCAAAATTACATGTAAGCAGTATGGAATGTCAACAAATTTACGCTAAACTCGATACACAATAGGTGTGTTTCTTTACTTTTTGTGTAAAGTTCGGTAAAATGAGAGTAAGCACAAAATCCTCTCGCAAAATGACAAAATTACCCAATAGTACGGGAACACAAAAAACCACTTTTCTAGCCCAAAATCTTATTTCAAAGAATAATGTGAAACAGTGATGGGACTTGAAAATTTTTATTTTGTGTCAATTGTGTGACTAAAATGTGCCAATTGGGCCTTCATTGTGCCAAAACTCAATTTTCACTCAGTACCCGTGTTTTCAACTTTAATTTCATTTAATGTAATTTCACTTTAATTTCATTTCGTAATGGCATTCTTATGGAATTAATTCTATTTTGAATGAATTCTAACCAAATGAATTAAAATTTTCTTGAATTCATTCAATTAAAAGGTGAATGATAAATGAAAATCATTTGATTCTTATTAAAGATTTGGGAATGCAGCCAATGAATGAATTCACGTAATGGTGTACATAGAAAGATTTTCTAAATTTAATTTAATGAATTTAAATCATTTTAATTTTTAAAATTCTATGTGTTATTCGGTAATATCTTCGATGAAATTTTTTAGTTTTGCTTTGTTTGAAAAGGTATTTCAATACCAATAAATGCTTAAAAACTAAAAATTAAGGAAGTTTTAGAGAATTGTTATTTTTTAAATCCATTTTCTATTAAATTTTGTAGATAACCAATATGTGCCAAAATTGTATCGGTTGTGCCATTGTACCAATCAATCCCATCACTAATGTGAAAATTGAAATTGGCACAAATACCCATATATATTCGCATTTGAAAATTGCTTTTGATGTTATTCAATTAATTCTTATAAAAAAACAAGTTTCTTTTGCTTATTTCTTTATTTAATTAAAATGTGCGTTCCCGTACGTTACCACGGGTACCCGCGGGAACCAGCCCAAACAACAACAATTTACACGCAATTTTGAGTACGGGAACGCCTTTGGGCTAGTTTGTGTAACTTCGGTAAAGTACGGGAACAGACATAAAATTTTAAATCTATTTTCACAATTGTTTTTTGTTTATATTTACATCAGCTGTTTTACCAAAGTTTACCCGAAGAAAAAGTCTGGGTAAATTTTGGTAAAAAGAGAAACACTAATACACTCTCATTAGCGCTCTCATTTACCCAATTTTCGACTACGGGAACGCTTTTGGGTAAATTTCGGTAACTTTGGGTAAATTTTGGTAACATTGGGAACGTACGGGAACGCACTTAATAGGTTTGTTCCACGTAATTCTGGGTAAAGTCTGGTAAAATGAGAGTGAACAAATAATTATCTAAAAAAATGGTAAAATTGCGCACAATAACTGGAACGCACAAAACCACATTTCAAGCCCAAAAATTAACGTCAAAGTTATTCATATAAACAAAAGCTATTTTTAAGAATAAAATATCGAAGGGAATAAAGAAAAAATGTTATAACGTTGTATTTGTTAACGATATTAATTATTATTTACAAGTTTTGTTAATATTTGAATTATTTTTACAAATTTAAAACAGCTGATTTATAAAAAACTAGTGATTTAAGAGTTTTACCATTTTACCCGCAAAAAAAGTACGGGTAACTTCTGGTAAAAAGAGAAACAAATTATTCTCTCATCAACGCTCTCATTTACCTAATTTTTAACAATAGAAACGCTTTTTGGTAAGATTGGGTTCCCGCGGGTACCCGCGGTAACGTACGTGGAACAGAGCTAATAGCTAAAACAAATAATATACATTTGTTCTAAATAAAAAAACATAACTTTGGCGTAGCCTAGTGGTTAGAGTTTTTGCCTGACAGTCATAAGGTTCCCTGATCAATTCGTGTCAGCTCCTTTTTTTGTATTTTATATTGAAAATCTATTTATAGAATTGTACATTACTCTCAGCATTACATGTAAGCAGTATTTCATAACAGCAACTTTTGTGAAAAATAGGCATACAACAGCTGCCACAATAGTAGGGCCGTTCCTTTACGTTACCGCGAGAACCCGCGGGATCCCAAACTTACCCAAAAAGCGTTCCCGTACTCAAAAATTGGGTAAATGAGAGCATTCAAGAGAGTGCATTTGTGTTTCTCTTTTTACCAAAGTTACCCAAACTTTTTCTTCGGGTAACTTTGGTAAATTGTAAAACTAACAGCTGATGCAATGATAACCAAAAACAACAATTGAAAAATTAAATTAAACAAACCAATACGCAAAAGAAACGTGTTATTTATAATAATTAATTAAACAAAATCAATAAGAACTTTTAAATGCAAATAATTATGTGTGTTTATTCAATTTTTCAAAATAAATTATACGCATTTTCACATTTTTCTTCGAAATGCATTTTTGGGCTCGAAGTGGTTTTGTGCGTTCCTTTACTTTTGGGTAATTTTGTCATTTTGTGAGAGGATTTTTTGCTTACTCTCATTTTACCGAACTTTACCCAAAAAGTAAAGGAACGCACTTAATGTGTACATTAAAGATCATAACGATGTCGTAGTCTAAAGCGGAGAATACACGAAGGAACATTGAGTAGGGAAC
This sequence comes from Leucophora obtusa, assembly GCA_949987735.1. NCBI lineage: Eukaryota > Metazoa > Arthropoda > Insecta > Diptera > Anthomyiidae > Leucophora > Leucophora obtusa. The sequence goes on along the minus strand of OX465295.1, from coordinate 300,672,954 downwards.
AAAAAATATCAAAAAATTTTGTAAACACGAATTGCACGATGTTAACACTCACACACACAGGCATTCATAAAAAATGGGCATTTTTTCACGAATGTTCCCTCGTGTATTCTCCGCTTAATGGTCAGAGTGTTTGCCTGACAATCGTGAGGTACGCTTATCAATTCGTGTCAGCCCCTATTGTTTTTTAAATTTTATACTTTTTTAAATTTATATTTAAAGAACAGCTGATAAACTACTTACAGGTAACATCAGTGTAATGACTTTCCTCCAATGACATCACCATGTTAAAATAAGTAGTTCAGTGATTAAAAGGTAGCTAGTGAGCACTTAAGATTTCAATACCTAAAACTCATTACATGGTAATGAAAGGTTTTGCTGGGTGTATGTACTAAAAGTGTAAAATTAAAAAAATTTACTTCTAAATTGTAACATTTATTTATAAGAATAAAATGCAGTGAAGAGTATTTACAAAAGTTTGTTTTTGCTAAATTTATAATTGGTGTTAGTAAATAACAAAAACAGGAGTTAGTTTTACAATAATTTTATATCTGTTGTTTTAACTACATTTGTAGTTATTTTTACTACATTTGTCAGTTGATTTATAACAATTAAAAATAACTTCATATTTGCACTTGATTTGAATGCAATGTAGTGTACACCATTTTAACTGCATATGCAGTTACTTTAACTGTTATTTGGAGTTGATTTCACCTACAAAATTCCCTGAGTGTAGAAGTCATAGATTTTTCTGGGGTAGCTTCATGTTTTACATTTTTTTTTTCATAAAAAAATCGTCAATTTTAGTGGGCAAAAGGTGTTGTCCGATCAGAAACAAATTTTCCGCAACTTTTTTTTCGGTCTTAAGTTTTTATCAGAGCAAATCAGAAAAAATACTATATTATATTCCACAAATTGTATGAATAGGTGGCTAGACATAAATTTGTTCAACGAAATAATTAAACGAATTTTCTTTTTTGTTTATTAATAGTTTCATTTATTCAATATTTACTATTTATTACACAATTAAAGATGTAGTATAGTATATTTAAATATTTTTTCTATGATTAAAATTTAATTGAAAGTTTTAATAATTTTATTATTTATTGCTGAAAACATAATTTTATAAGGTTTTATTTTGTTGAAATAAATAAAATCCGTAATAAAAGAAAAAATAAAGCAAAGGAAATAAAAACAACTAAAAACAAAAGTATAATCCTCTCAGGCAAAGTATCGGTATTTTATTTCTGTGGATTTTTGGAAAAACTTAAATCGACTTAAATTTCAAAAGACTTCTTGGCTAGCATAAAAACGTTTTGAATTATTTTTTTAAACAATCCTACAAGTTTATAGGATCTGCTTCTTAGATCTTGAAAAAATGCAAATAAAAAGCTTTACTTCTAACCATAAGAGTCTGAAAAAGTCTGAAATAAATTTCTTATAAAAGCCCAAAAAAATTTTTTTTTTCAAATATTATATTTATAAATTTTTAAAAATTAAAACACACGTCACTTAAGCCCGTATGATACTAGATCTTTTCTTATTTTTTTCTTGACTTTTTAGGGTTTTTATTAATTTTTTCTAACCCAAGAAAGGTGAAGAAAAAATCTAGTGTCACAAGGGCTTTAACATCTTTCTAAATGATGTAAAAATATATATCAAGCATAAATATTAAATATAATTTAATCATAAGCAAGTTAATAATATAATTAACCCCTTAAAATTTGTGTGAGTCCACACAATGTTGTCGACTTTGTGTATTTCACATTGTATATACTTTCGATATGAAATACTTGTTTATAACAATTTTATGTGACAAATTTAAAAATTGCAAAAAATATTGATGGAATTCGTACTCTTTCTAGTTAATTAACATTTATCTTAGACTTGGCAATTTTTTTATGCGCTAAATGCAAAAAAATCTACACTGAAAAAATCCATACGTAATATATACGAAATCTTTCGTAGGTACATTGTACGAAATAGTTCGGAGTTTCGCACCATGAAAACCTTTCGTAAAATATACGAATCTTCATAAAATATACGAAATTTTTGTGTGCATTTTACGAAATAGTTTTTATACATATTTTACGAAAGAATTTTGTTGTTAAAATAACGAAATTTTTGTGTGCATTTTACGAAATATTTTTTATATTTTACGAAAGAATTTCTTTGTTTCGCACCTCGAAAATCTTTTGTAAAATATACGAAATTTTTGTTCAAAATGTGTGTTTCTCAGGCATGTTTCAGGTTTTTTTCGGAATTAATTTGATTACACAATTTCAATTTCTTCATTATTTTCCTAAAACGATCCAAAACAATTGTTGTCTTCTGAGATTGTAGTCTAATGTGCTAATCCATAAAAAAAAATGTATTTGGTCTTTGAAGCTTGCTATAGTTAAAGTACACATTTCGTTTAATAAAGAGTTATTACAAATCTTGATTCATAATCGTACTTTAACTATAAATTAATTTTTCGATTTGATACTGGCAACACTATTGTTTATTTTCTCTCTTCTCCCAAATAGGTTGCAATTGATGTTAAAATTTAGTCAACGATTGACTCGGTAATCGGAAGTGAAAATGTATTTTCTTAAATTAGAGAACTAGTGACGTGCTAAGATAAATTTAGATTTTTTTTATAATTATATTTATAAAGAAAATAAATGGAAAAAAGCTATCTTTTAGAACATATTATTCGAAACATACAAAAAGTAATCGAATGTCGAATAATGTTTTAATCGTTTGTACATCACTATATTTTATTTTTCTTTTTAATTTTATTTTTACATTTTTTTTTTTGAAAGTTGAAAAGGTCATTAGCTATGCAATTGTTATAGCTTTTTTTCAATTTGATGGATGTAAGTTGTTGGAATCACCACATACTAGGGAAATGACGGCTTATAAATCATGCCTGAAAATGAAGTAAATTACAATTAATTAGTGACTTCCTTACTCCAAACTTTATTAAAGTCTTAAAGTTAATTAGTACCAACTATAAAACCTTTATTTTTTTCGTTATTAAGCAAATATCACTACTACTGTTTTTCACATATTAGCTTAAAATCCTGCAATAAGACTTTTGCAAAAGTTTATGAATTACGCTGTAAGTTTCTAACGATAATTTAATTGAAAAGAAAGCATTTTTTCATTCCATTTTCAAAAACCAAAGTGGAATTGATATTTAGAGCAGTTTTAATTATGAAGGAATTACTAAGCAGTGTTACTCGCAAGGTGTTTTGTCGCCATCACTGCTTTTTTGACTAATCATATTCCTCATAACTTTGTATAAGTTTTGAATCTTTTTGCGTCTGAAAAATTAGCGCTAATTTTGAGACAGTTTTTTAGATTGTAGGGGAAACTTTTTGGATTATTTTCTGAGGGTTCATATTTTCTACAAGAAAAAGAATGTTTTCAAAAAAACAATAATCACTTTTATGACTCTTAAAAATCTTATTTATGGGTGCTCCGAAATTGCTGGCTGGGAAAGTAAGATTATCTTTAATAATACATTTTAAACTTGTTTTTATTGTAAAGATTGTTGTATTACGAATTTTTTAGCACGATTTTAGTAAATTTATGTAGAAAATTAATATTACATTTATACTAATTCATCAATTCGTTCATAGTTAATTATAAAAAATAACTTTCAATTAAATGAAATCAATTTTGAACATATTTTTAATTGTTTTAATGTAAAAATTATTATATTATGAATTAATTAACTGTGTTCAAATTAGTTTTTGTGGGAATGGGAAGAGAGATTAAGTAAATAAACATAAAATTAAGCAAAATATACTTTCATGTGAAAGATATATTTTAATAAAAAAAATCGCCCTTATTATAACGAATATGTTTTACGAGTCATATTTTTTAAAATGTATGTTTTTGTTAAAGATACTTTCTATTCAAAAATAAATGCACCTAGAGTAAAGTTGCTCCATTTTCGATCAAAGCGAACTATTTTGATCAAAACATTATGTACATATCTCTTAAAAATATATTTTGATAAAAATTTACTTTTTTTTAATTTAAAAGATTAAGGGTCATATTCATAATCCATTTTTAAATTTATAAATAGCTTATTAAGCAAAATTTTCATACAAAATTCATTTAATAAGTGTTATAAGGTTTTCAAATTATTATGCATAAGCACTAAGTATACTATTTAAGTTTTGTTAATTTTGAAATTTTTTTTAATTATTTTTAATTTTTAAAATGAAAAAAGAAAATATATATAGGTATATATAAAAATTGACAAAGAAAAATACGAAAGATTTTCGTTAATTTTGTAAATTTACTGAATTCTTGAGTAAACTGAACTTCGTAGAATATACGAAAGATTCGTATATATTACGAAAAAAAAAACCTACGAAAATTTTTTTCGTAAAATGATGCATGGATTATTTTTAGTGTAGCTATTTTACAATGATAGCACGTTAGCGCTTAAATTGTGAATTTCTTCATTGTATCCCTTACATGCCATTATGATTATATGTACTTACAAAGTATATTGGCTTGTGTGTCCTTACAATGCGTCCATACCATGGTTATAATACAATAAGTACTCGGGGATTATATACAATTGTTATACACTAGTATCACGTATCGTTAGTAAACACAATGTGAAGTACACGAAATCGATTACATTGGAACTTTTACACATTTTTTTAAAGGATACGAATAATTGATGAGAAAATTAAGTAAATTTTTTTTTAATTATTTGTTGGATTTTTTTTTTGTAACTTCAATTCAATAATTATAATAATAATTACTTACAAACTATAGAACTACAACTAGGATTATTTAGATGAATTCTTCTTATAATCTTGAATTGTGTTTAATGAAATTTCAAAAAGTTTTCTTTATGCTGTTGTATAATTCCTGTGTTGTTGGCATTTATTTATTCAAAAAACAAGCACAAAAAAGTATTGAACTGAAAAAAGAAGAAAAAAATATTAGAAATTAATTTTTATGCATTAATAAAAATGTTTAACATTAAGGTTGTTCACAAGGGGTGTGCTATTTGTTGTATCGTTGTATCGTCCTAACAAAAAAATGAGTCCTTAAAAATTAAATTAAAAAAATAAAACATTTGAGAATAGCACGATACAACATTTTTACGTATGTTTAGTGTCCTATGTTTGAGTGTACTAACAGATAGAAAACTCAATAGAAAATCGATGTTAAACTCAAATAAAAACTTTAACTCTGTTTTTTTTTGTTAGGACGATACAACATATAGCACACCCCTTGTGAACAACCTAATTATTTTATTATCACTCCTATAGAAAAACGTTCTAACAATAAAGCTGGATTCATATTGCTAAAGTACTCCAATCTACAGAGTGGAGTGTACTAAAATAGAATTGACATTGTTATGGTAATGGCCCTAATGTAATTGTAAAACCCTAATAGTAGTTATTAAGTCCTTTAAATGTATTTTAAGTAACCGGTTTATATAATAAGTAACCATAAGTACTACTTTGTACTAATATTATATATTTCACCATCTAGATAATTTGTAGGTATAATTAATAAAGCGGTCTTGAAGATAACATCAAGAAACTAAGAACATCCTGATTGATTGATTAATTAATTAACATAACATGGTGTCAGGTTGGTCGAACTTAAATTAAAGGAAATTTAAATAAAATTTTGAAGTCGTCGTGAATAATATAAAGAAGAAAAAGAAAAGAAAAAATTATTTAAAAAAACAAAAAGAAAAATTGTGAACAAAACAAGAACAATTCGGTGGTTGTATATGAAATAAAACATACAAAATGCCAGACAACAAACCTCAAGTCGTGGAAAATGCAACACCATATTTGTCAACGACGCCATTTTTTAACATTAAAGCTCGGAATGTTGCTACGGAATGGACTAATTGGAGTAAGCGGTTTAAGATTTTTATGTTAGCTTCAAATTTGGTAAATGAATCTGAACAAAGAAAAGTTGCGCTATTATTGCATCATATGGGGCCGGCGTGCCTGGATATTTTCAATTCTTTTAACGTCAATATGGACACAATTAAATACAATGACTTGCATAAGTTGTTTGAGTCGTATTTTATTCCTCAAATTAACATTGCCATGGAACGGCATGCGTTTTTTACCCGGCAGCAGAAAATTGATGAATCTATGGGTCAATATGCAACAATTTTAGAGAATTTGAGTAATTCTTGTGAGTTTGGATTTTTGCGTGAAAGCTTGGTGAAGGATATTTTTATTTGCGGTTTATCACAAAACAATAAAAATATCAAAGAACGTTTGCTGAGTGAAGGAAATATCGATTGGAAGAAAGCTTTGGAAATTGCCAAGAGTATAGAGATGGCGAAAGAAAATTTAGCCAGTATACACAATGTACAAGAAGAGGAAGCTCCAGTGGTATCATCGATACAACGTCTGCCACAGAAGCAACTGTATCAACGTCAACAGCAATATCAAAAACTGCCGTATCAACAACAACAACATCAGAAACAGCAACAATCGTCGGCCATTTGTAATAAATGTGGTCAAAAACACAACAACAGGTGCCCAGCTGAAGGTGTTACATGCAATTCATGTGGAAGGTTAAATCACTATGCGAGGATATGTTTTTCAAGAAATTCTGGTAATTTAAATAAGAACAGATATGTAAGAAATGTTGTTGATAATACTGAAGAAGAAGATGAAGAAAGTCTATTTGTTGGAACTATTGGTGAAAATCTTAGTAAGAATATTTGGAACGTCAACGTGGAGGTGAATGAGAAAACGGTAGTTTGCCAGGTGGATACGGGAGCCCAAACGAATCTGATGTCAATCAACACCTTAAATGCCTTAGGTATCAGTAAGGTAGATAATAAGATTTATAATAATATATTTACGTTTAGTGGGGAAAGATTACCGGTAGTTGGGAAGATTTTGATCGATTTTTTATATAATAACGTCATTTATGCTGCGTCTTTCTATATTGTAAATATGAAATGTAACAATATTATTGGTCTTGAGATGGCCACTAGAATGAATTTAATTAAAAAAATCAACACAATAAAGTGTGAAACAATTTTGGAAAAGTACAAAGAGATGTTTCATGGGTTAGGGCAGCTTAAGAAAGTGTCATTTGCAAATCAAAGCAAATTGTCAACCGGTAATAGATCCGCCGCGTCGTGTACCGTTTAGTCTTCATGAACCTTTAAAGAATGAAATTGAAAGAATGGTTAAATTGAATGTTATTACTGAGGTAAAAGAAGCTACGGATTGGGTCAATTCAATCGTACTAGTAACAAAATCAAATGGTAATTTGAGATTGTGTTTGGATCCGCGGAATTTGAACAAGGTAATTGTGAGACCTAGATTTGATTTTCCTACAATAGATGAATGTAAATCTCGTATGAGTGGTTCTAAAATTTTTAGTTTGCTAGATGCTAATTCTGGTTTTTGGATGGTTCAACTTGATGATGAGTCGTCTAGGTTGTGTACCTTTAACACTCCATTTGGGAGATATCGTTTTTTACGTTTGCCATTTGGCATAAGTTCAGCACCTGAGATATTTCATGCTGAAATGATAAGACTTTTTGGTGATATATCAGGTTTGGTAATCTATATGGATGATTTTTTAATACATGCATCAAGTGGAGAGAGACATAACGAAATTTTAAATCAAGTCCTAGAAAGAGGAAAGAAGGTGGGCCTAAAATTTAATAGAGCAAAATCAATTATTCTCAAAAGTGAAATAAAGTTTATTGGTCATATTTTTAGTGAGAAGGGTGTAAAACCCGATGACAAAAGAATAGAGTCGATTTTGGCAATGCCTGTACCGAAAAATAAACAGGAACTACAACGATTTTTAGGAATGATTACCCATTTAGGATCATTTATTGACAATTTGTCAAATAAGAACAAGCATTTGAGGGATCTTTTGAAAAATGATTCTGTTTGGAGTTGGAACAATGAACAACAAATTGAATTTGAAAATTTAAAGAAGGAGATTACAAAACCTCCAGTTTTAACGTACTATGATACAAAAAAACCGCTTACACTATCAGTAGATGCTTCGAAGTTTGCGGTAGGGGCAGTTATAATGCATGGTGAGAACCCTGTAGCATATGCGTCTGCGTCCCTGACTGACAGTCAGATTAATTACGCACAAATTGAAAAGGAACTGTTTGCTATTCTGTTTGGGTGCACACGTTTCCATCAATATATTTATGGTAGAAATGTGACTGTTGAAACAGATCACAAACCTCTTGTTCCATTGTTTAACAAACCTTTATATAACATTCCAACGCGTCTTCAAAGATTCATGTTAAGGTTGTTATCATATAATTTAAACGTAGTGTATAAACCCGGCAAGGATTTGTTTATTGCCGATACCTTGTCTAGGGCACCACTTAAGGAAAAAATTCTTTCTGATTTAGACAAAGACATTGATTTACAATGCAACTCATTAATATGCCAGTTGGCATTACCGGAATATAAAATTGAGAAAATTAAACAGGAAACTGAAAATGATCAAATTTGTAGGAAAATTATGAACTATGTGAGAGAGGGTTGGCCTGTTAATAAGAAACAAGTTGATGTAGAAGTACAACAATTTTATCCCATTAAAGATGATATAAGTGTGGTAAAGGGTATTTTATTCAAGAATAAACGTATTTTAGTGCCGGAAAGTTTAAGGTCAAAAATGTTACAGTATGTACATGAGGGTCATATGGGAATTCAAGGTTGCTAGAATTTGGCAAGAGCTTCAATTTATTGGCCCAATATTAATAATGACATTAATAACATGGTATCCAACTGTGGCATTTGTTTAAAATACAGAAATGCTAATCCTAAAGAGGATTTAAAAAGTCATGATATTTGCAACATACCGTGGTACAAAGTCGGATGTGATTTATTTGAATTTGATAAGAGAATGTACTTAATAGTAGTTGACTATTATTCAAAATTTTTTGAGGTCGAACTTTTGAGTTCCGGTTATTCTTCTATACAGGTGATAACGAAACTTAAATCAATTTTTGCAAGACACGGTATTCCTCCTATTTTAATTTCAGATAACGGACCGCCTTTCAATTCATATGATTTTAGACAATTTTGTATTGACTGGGGTATTGACGGTGTTACATCGAGTCCTTATTTATCTCGTTCAAATGGTCTCGCGGAAAGATCCATTCAAACAATTAAGAATATTTTATATAAGTGCAAGGATTCTGGTACCGATCCATATATAGCTTTTTTACAGCATCGAACAACGTCAAGAAATAGTATGCCAAGTCCTTCTGAATTGCTAATGAGCAGAAAATTACGTACGAAATTGCCTTCATTTTCAAATGACTTAAAGCCAAAATTAGTAAATTCGAAAAAAATAAACGAACAATTTAGACAAAATCAATTAAAGGCTTCTCGAAACTATAATAGGAATTCAGTAAATCTAAAACCAATTGAACTAGATGAACAAATTTATTTTAAGAAGAGTCCAACATCAGTATGGTTCAGAGGTAAAATCATTGAAAAATGTAAAGAGCCTAGATCATTTTTAGTAAAGGATGAACATGGTGTAGTTTATAGGAGAAACAGGCAGCACATAATGAAGATAGGTCGGAAATTAGACAATTTGGAAAAGGAAAAAAATAGAGAACAGAAGTCTAGTAATAATGAAAATGTTTATTATGATTTTAATACAAGGGGTGAAACCATTAACAATAATGAAAATGTAAATACTGATCATAATGATGAAAATGTTAGTGCTAATCTTGGTAATGAAAATGTTAATATAAGTAACAATGATAATGTTAACGATGAAATTAATACTGCTAGAAATAATAACAATATGTATACTTCGAAATATGGAAGAAAAATAACGCCACCTAATAGATTGAATTTGTAAAATATTTTTACGTATCTTAAATCTAATAACTTTTATATTTTTATAAAGGAAAGGGGGATGTTATGGTAATGGCCCTAATGTAATTGTAAAACCCTAATAGTAGTTATTAAGTCCTTTAAATGTATTTTAAGTAACCGGTTTATATAATAAGTAACCATAAGTACTACTTTGTACTAATATTATATATTTCACCATCTAGATAATTTGTAGGTATAATTAATAAAGCGGTCTTGAAGATAACATCAAGAAACTAAGAACATCCTGATTGATTGATTAATTAATTAACATAACAGACATGATACAAAAAATGTGTAAGTGTAAAAAAAGAAAGGAAAAAATCCATAGTGCTCCATAAGTCGAATTTATACTACAACCAAAAACTAGTTATTTTTCAAAACGTTTGTTGATTCAAAATTTGTATGGAATTTGACAAGTAAATTCAAGTAGTTTTCAGAAACTACTAGCTTGTGGTTGAGTGTAATAGTATATTTAGACTGGGCAAAAACTATTAGTTTTTGTCCATTTTTAGTTTTTGAGCCGAAAACTATAAAATTAATTTAGTTTTTCCATACAATTTTCATATTAACTGAAAACCATATTCTACCTGGTTTTTGAAAAAAAGTATCTGAAATTTGCGTTTTTAATACACCCGATTTCTTCTATAAATAATTTTCGATACACCCTGTTACAACGAATATAGAATTAAAGCAAGTGTCAAAAATATATTTTTTTTTATTATTTTTTTCAATATTACAGTTTTAGTTTAAAATTTTGTGTTGTTATAAATTTTTAAGGACCGATTCCAGTTAGCTACTGGGACTTTAACTGACACATTTGTTGTTGTTTCCCATATAAAATTTTAATGTCACTGTTGGCTAAATTTTAATAGAACATTCAGTAATCGGGCCTTAATGTGTTAATAATTTTTTTAATCCAATTTAACCATTAAAACATTAAGAAAAGTTTTTATTAAAAAGGGATGTGACAAAGAAAAACTAACAGCGGTATTCAAAATGAAAATTTAGCATAGAGTTAACATAAGTTTTATTCATAATACTGTTGTTAAACACATTCTAGTATTGTTGCTAAATTCCTTCTAAGTATTTGTTAACAAACGCCAAAAAAAACAAAAAATTCCATTCACAATAATAAAAAAGCCTTGTATTTTCAAACACAGGGTTGGTGTTAATGGGTGTGCTAAGAAATCATTTTGAATAAACTCTATGCTAACAAGAAGCTTGGTCTAAAACACATTCTAGTTAACAGCTCGTTGTGTGCGATGTATAAGAAGCTACTAACTTTTCATTTTGAATACGGGGGTAAATAACCACTGTAAATGGCTTGGCTTTTGTAATTTAGTTTTGTACATAAACCACATTCTTTTTGCTCAGTCTAAATTCAGTATAAATGTAGTATAAGGTTTGCTTAAACTAGGGTATCCGGGTGGTATAAATCCGTGTAAGTCAGTTGCTATCAATAACTTCGGCATATACGACTTAAATGTTCAACACACAAATCGACTTTTCAAACGCTGTTTAAGGTCTTTAAGATTACCAGTTAAAATAAAATTTTGGTCGTTTCGGGGATTTCCCAGATGCCTTCATCAGTTTTCTTTAGAAAGTGGTGGCAGTAGTGCAATGCAAATTGAAGCATCAAAATCTCATATTAAATGTAGTCTGCTACATCAACAAAATGCGAAAGGAGCAAACAATAAAATATGTTTTCGAAGTCTTCTGCAAAGCATAACCAACAATAGAAATATTATGAGTTTTTTTTTGTATTTCATACCATCGGTGTAAATAAATACAAATTTTATTTTTACCTTACTTCTTTGTTAATACAAGAGGAAAAAAAGCTTTCATATTTGTAAAATTTTGGTTTTTGAATTGAAATTCATATTCGTGGTCTACCGGAATTGGATTTTATAAACGGGCTTAGAAAAATTAACGGAAATGGCATTACAAATGTTGTTATAAAGCTTTTAATATATTTAAGTTTTAAAAAATTAAATAAAAACATATCGTTGGCTTAGTCGGCAAATATGTCAAGTCCGTTTTTTTTAATTTTTCAGGAGAGACAAAAAACTTGGGTTAACTTTTTTTTTTTAAATCTGTAAACGCATTTTTCTGCTTTAGTTCATCTTGTTTAACCACAAAAAAATCATAGAATTCCAAAATAAAAGTTTGCAGACTTATGGCTCTTTTTGGACTTAGCAGATTTTCTTTTTTTTATTTTATTTTTATTTATGTCAGCAGAATCCATGACAATCGCCTAATAAAATTTATAAGTTAACAATGTTTTTCCTGAAAAAAATTATAAGTAATAGTTACCCAGCCAACATTTTTCTGAGCGCTCAGAAATTACGACTCATAAAAGACTCTAAAATACGAGCATTTTCAGAGTGCTCAAATCTTAGAGTCATAAATGAAACATAATAGACTCTTATTTATGAGTGTATTAAATTTTTTTTTTAATTTTTTCAATACTCATAAATGACTCAAAAATTAATCATAAATGACTCATAAATGGCTCAGAAAATTCACAATTTTCCAGCAATGCTCATAATTTGGAGTCTTTTATGAGTCATAAAAGTGCGCTCAAAAGAGGCTTCATCGGTGAACAAAAACACCCTCATATATCTATGATTTCAGAAGGTCTAAGGGCTCTTTTATGAGTTTTTTCGGAATCCAATTGTACACTGGGTACCTTAAAAGTTAAAATAACTAAATAATTATTTAGTTAATCTTTAATAATGTTTTGTCTTTTTAAATAAACAAAAGTCGCATTTAATTCTATTGAAGAAATTTGTTGAAACAAATTGTGTGTTGTTTCCAGCTGGACTTAGCATGTGGTTTTTGATGTTTTGTTTTTTTTTTGGACTTGGCAGAAATGCTTACCACTGCATAACAACAAGAAAAAACAACATAACGGCATTTTTTTTGTAAATGATGTGTTTTGAGTTACACTAGCATACTACATCAAAAACTCAATTTGCATAAAAATTGGACTTGACAGGTTTGCCGACTAAGCCAACGATATAGGAAAAAGGTTTTGGAATACCGATATTTTTTGTAACTTAAGAGTTTCGGTATTGGTATCGGTTATCAATTTCAAAGGGATAAAGGTATCGGTTGCCAACCTTGCTATAAATCCATTATACGGATTTGGTGAGGAAATTACCGATCAGACTAAAATTTTTCGTAGCCATTACACTACTCTTCAGTTGTCTGCAATAAGACAATATCATATTAGAATTTAGACTTGAGGTAGAACAATATTCTAACTAAATATATGAAACTATAGAAAGTCCGAAAAAACAATTTTTGTATTTTTTAATGCAAAACCAAAACCACTTTATTGATTATTTGGCAAGTGCTTTGCAAAGGTTTTGAAAAACAAACGGCCAAGCCCTTCCCGGTGTTATCATTTGTTGGCAAAGCACTATATCTTTAAAAATCGTTCGCTTGTACCACCGTTAAAAGTACTGGTCCAACGCTTTGCCGTTCGTATTTTTCTGGCTGGGTAGTTAGAATATTGTTCTATGTTATTTATTTGTTACACATATTTATTAAATTTTCGGAAACATACCCAGGTGGAAAAATACGATCGTGAAAACGTTTTAAAAGCATTTTAAAAGGTGGTACAAACGTTTTCAGAATATATCGATTTACAAATTTAAAGCGTTTTGACAACGCCCCAAATGATAACCATGATTTACGGTGTGAGGGTGGTATTTTATAACGTTTTCAAAGCGTTGCAGAAAAAAAACTTTAAAATGCTTTTTCAACCGTCAAACTAGCGTATGTAGAACATTCTGGTTTACAATTTCAAAGCGTTGTGAAAACGATGATGATTTACGGTCTCAGGGTGGTATTTTATATCGTTGTCAAACCGTTCCAAAAACAAATTTCAAAGTACTTTCGCGACGGTCTATAAATGTTATTACAATATACCAATTTTAACGCTTGCAAATCGTTAGAAAATAAACAAATGAAGTACTTTGCCATAGTTTTAAATACAAATATGGGAATAATTTTTTAAAACATTTTTATATATTAACATTTTTTAATAAGAAATAATATGTAAACATCCCAGCAAAAAAAGGAACTCTACTGCAAAACGAAAAGCTTTAATATCATAAACACGCAAAAATGTTGCACTGGGTTGCAATGAGGCTTACCCCACAAATAATGAGACAATTGCTATAACTCTTTTACATAAATAATGATTGCTATAACTCTTTTTATATAAGTTGTATTTTTGCTTATACTTATCAATGTTAAGTATTTAAAGTAAATCTACTTTTAACCGATTAAAGTATAAAAAAATTATAAACAGTTAATGTTTATAATAGTTTATGTATAATCGAACGCATGCTAGCAAAACTTTTTGGGAAGTAACGCGAAGAAGTAATGATCTTTTCTGAGTTAACGGATATAGTTAAGTCGAAAACACAGCTGTAAATAATAATATACATATAATTAAAATTATATATATATAAAAAACTTTTTTATCATTTTGATCAAACACTTTAAAAAGTGTACTCTGACATAGGATTTAACTGCCTTTTAAATAAATTCCAAATTAAATACTCTCCTACATTTAAACTCTAAACAATGTTGTAAAAAAGTGCTTGGAATGCACTTTTTCGAAGGAGCTTTAAATTAATGTTTTGACAGTGTTTTTAAATAATCGGTTATATATTCTTTAAAAGAAGTACTGCTAAAGAACATTTTGCAAACGTTAGAAAACGCTTTAAAGCAATGTTTTAACAGTGTTTTTATTTCACAAATGGTTGTAAATTTTGTATGAAAAGCACTCCTAAAATACTGTTTGTGAACGTTCGAAAAGCAATCCAAAATAATGTTTTCCAACGCTGTGAAAATGCTTTTTTTTTGTACCATTGACAACAAACGCTTTCACAGCGCTTTGTTTTTTGTACCGTCTTCAATTTCCACCTGGGTAAATATTGAAAAGTGTTATGACTTCATTGTAATGCAATTTCCGTTAATTTTTATAAACCCGTTTACAGAATCCAATTCCGTTTCAAATCAAATTCTGTTACGGATTTCATAAACACCAAGATTATGTTTTTGTAATACTATGAAAGAATATTTAAAAACAAAATTGTGAACATTTTCCAAACAAAAATAATGTAGTGTTAACTTAACCCATTTTTCGCCGCTATCAGTCCAGTCGACAGATTTTGATAAAAATTTATATCAAAGCTATTCTGAGCCTAAGAAAATTCTAAATTGTTGACTTCCAATTTCCCGGAAAATTAGTGGAGATTATAATCACTAGGGCAAGGAATTTCATGCAAATGCATGTTTTTTCTCGATAGTCCAAAACTAATATGGACTAAATATTTATCCGAATCATCAAATTTAGAACAAAATGGCATCGATTTGTAGTTGCATATTTTGTCATAAATGCATGTTTTTGCATATTTTGACTTTAAATACATATTTGGTGCCTTTTTAATGCATATTTGTGCATATTTCTAATTTTTAGGAGCAGTTTTTATTTTGTAAAAAAATATAAAAAATTGATACGTTTTCATATTTTGATTCAATCAAAATAAACATTCCTAAAACCTTATTGACCTATGGGAAATCTTCGAGTTCTGTGTCTGTTTGCAAAATAACAAACTTAAATACATTTTTAAGTTTTAGAGTGCATTATTTTTGCAAAAATAATAGTTTTTAGTGCATATTTCTTATATTTTTAATGCATATTTTTTTTTTAACCGCATATTTTAGGCGCATATTTTCCATTTTTAAGTGCATGAAATTCCTTGCCCTAATAATCACCATTGATAGCATATGAATTTAGGGCGGGTCAATTTGTAGGGAGGCAAAAAAAATCGCTCAAGTGACAAGGAAAATCGTATTCTAGGGATCAAAATAAGAAACTTTGCCCGAGGAACCATACCTCTAAAACGAATTCTGATGTCCCAACTTCTGACCCGTAGGGTCATTTTTTGAAAAATCCTACTTTGACCCATTTAGAGTGCCCCAATCGAGTCCAAATGTATGACCGACCCCCACTAACTTGGAGGGCCGACCCACCCAAGCCAGTGGCACACCCCCTACAAACACACACACATACAAACATTTCAAAAAATCACCATTTTTCAACATGTTAGTCATTTATACATGATTGGTTAGGATGTTATACACAAAACAAACAACCGTGTAAAAGTTCTTTGCTTACGTTCTACATTTTCTATAAATAGAATTAAAAGCTTGAATGTTTAAAAAAAGCACGAATCAGTGCTTTGCCCCATTGAAGGAACTTCAATAAATAAGCAACAACTATAACATAGAGAAAAAAATAGCTTTGTTAAAAAAACATGTGGCTTTCGTTAGTTATAATAATATGAAATGGATAAGTAAAAATGTTTGAATTTACTTCTCAAATGCTTTTATTGAAATTGTTGTTCCTTTTTAGCATAATCGCCAATGAATTCTAAAAAGCGTGACGGACAAAATAAGTTGTTGATAGCTGCAATTAAACTTCTAAGAAGCTGTCTGTAAGCTGTTACATACAAGAATGTATTTATATTGTACAATTATAATTCATTCTTTTAAAAGTTGTGCGTTTAGTTACTAATTAATAAGGCACCTATTTAGAAGACCTTACCTTATTTTTTGCTGCGAATAGGTCCATTCGATTACCGGATAATTTGTACAAATTATTACTGGATGGAGTTCGTTTACACAAATACTCAGTAAACAGAGAGAATAAAGTGACAGTTCTATGCAGGGATGCCAATCTGGTGCTTTTTGATGTGCCAAAACGCGACAAATATTGATCTAACGCGTAACTGAAAAAAGCACTAAATTGGTGCTTTTTCAAAATTTATTTAGCGCGTTTTGTGCTTTTTTACATTTATTGTTTTTATAGCAATATCAAGAAATATGTCAACAGTTGCTTTTATTTACATAACGATACGTTAAAATATCAAGGAAAAGTTGTATGTTAAATGCCAAATACTGCTTTTGGCGCTAAATGTAGTGTTTTTGATGTACCAAAAGCAAAAAGTTTCCGTTATACACGTATCACTTTTAACACAAATTTAGCAGAATCCTAGTTATAGGAAAAATTTTGGGGCCAGTTTTGTATAGTCAGAAATAGGAACGAAGTTTTTCTCAAATTTATTTATTTACGACAAAAATCCTTTTTTCTTCTGACTATAAAACAAGACCCTAAGTTTTTAAAAATCGAATAATTTTGAATAATTACGAAATGACATTTTTCATAACATTTTATGAAAAATTCCATTAATTCGATGAAAAGTTTCAATGGACGAATTGCAGTGAAACTTCATTGGTTTCATGCAAAATTGCATTAATATAATGCAGATATTTCTCTCAGTGTAGGGTAAGAACTGACAAATTCTTTTTAAAGGCCCTAAAAATTATTAAGTGCTTTTTTTTACCCGTTTTTAAATAGAAATTTACGCGTTTTTACCCTTTTTTGTAACTTTTTTGCGCTTTTTGGTATGAAAAAGTTGGCATCTATGGTTCTATGATGAGAATTTATGTCTTCTTCTTTTTCTTGCAAATTTTTAATGGATAAATTTTTCTCAGTAAGAATTTGCAAGCAGAAAACATACATATGTTCGTTTATTGAAAGCAAAAAAAAAAAAATATTTTACAATTATGTTATTTTATGGAAATTCAAAGCAATGAAACTTTCAAAACAAATTACGGGAAAGATAAGAAAACCTTGTAAAAAGTTTCTGCTTAAGATTTAACATCAAAAAATATCGTCTTCCATAGCGACCAGATAAAATTTATTTGTATATTTGGTGTTGTAATCAGCTGTGTCTACAAACTTGCAAATTATTGCAAATTTTCTGTTCGCGTACATGTTTGGGAAAATTTTATTTTGAGAGTAAATCTTGTCTTACTCTCTGTAAGTTTGTACTGAGTAATTCTTACTGGACTTGACTGAGAAAAGTAATCGAATGAACCTAATGTCAATGTTTTGGCATTGGAGCATTTGGCAATGCCTGTTATTTTTCTTGAAGTATGATTAGTACTAACTTTTCCTATCGAATAATCACAGATTCTTAGATCCATTTATTTTAGATAAACCCTTAAAATAGATTTTTTGTGGTAAATCTTTCCAATTCTATTGTTTTTTTTAATAAAAGTTGTGTTTTTGCCTTAACTATATCCGCGAACTCCCAAAAAAAAGGTACATCAAAATGCGTTTTAGACGAAAACTTACCTATTATTTTTTTTCTTATGCATGTTAAATTTTTAACGTGGATAACACTCAACGGTTATACATTTCCACATATTACGTAACTTCATCGATTTACTTCCTTGAAAGGTTTGCGGACATACTTTTAATTACAACCTAAATACTTTACACATTAACTGTTTAAAATTTGTTTCAACTCTAATCGGGTTTACGTAGATTTGACTTTAATACTTAACGTTGATAGATAAGAGCTATATTATAGTTAAAAATGTTTTCCTGTTTATTTTCTTACAACTTCTTTCTTACGATCATCGGATTTGAAATACTTTTTGGGGTTTTTTCAATAAAAAATGCCCAATAATTTGGAATCTGTAAACCAGTAAAAATGTGGCAAATGTGGTCCGTAAAGTAAAAATTAGTGGGAAAATATTTAATCCTTTAATTCCCAGTGGAACATAGGGAAAAGCTGCTCTTGAATTTAAGAAAAGACATAGAAGACAAAAAAAAATATAAAGTAGTGTTCAAAAAATTTGGAACTGAGATTGCAATTGATTATTTTCTTTAAATTATTTTTTTCTTAATTTCATTTGTTTTTGTTAAACAAATAAGAATAGCTTCCGTTAAATTACAAAAACAAGAAACTTATATTTATAGATATAGTCGAAATTTAAGTATGTATTCAAAACATATGTTCGTACATTTGAGAAAAAAACTGTAAAACTCCATGTAAAAAAATAATTTTTTCAATTGCGTGGAATTGTTGCGAATTTGCGGTGGAGTTTTTTCGCAACAATTTAATAGGCAGAAACATTTGAAAATGTAGCGAAAAAGTGACATTTGGTTTTGTTATGATTGCAGCCTTCTAATGACGGTAAAAAAGTTGTGAATTTTAGAGTTTGTATGTATTTCAGTTTTTGGGCTTCGAACATAGAGAGAATTTTTGTCGCTCTTGTGGAGAAAATACTGGGCTTAAAGAAGTAATAACAATATAAAAAAATGCTACGAATAACTGTACTCGCATTCTTTTTAATTACCCAGCAAAAAAAGTCATTACAAAGAAGTTATTTTAAAAGCACTCCGAATAGCATCAACTGATTGTGAAGTAGTTACAATTTAGCTCTAACACTATTTATTTTACACATGGGACACATGTTGTCAGTACTTTAACCTAGTGTCTTCACATGCAATGAAATGTGCAAAGAAATTTGAAAATAACACACAAAACAACAACAACGAAAATAATTTTGTTGTTGCTTTGTGTGTTATTTTCAAATTTCTTTGCACATTTCATTGCATTTGAAGACACTAGGTAACTTGAGCATTTTGTTAGTAATTTCAGTGATGGACATAATGTTAATAAAGTATGTTTTTTAGGTATACATTTTCATCACATCAATACGAGTACATTTTGTTTGCATTCTTAGAGTGATTCAGAAGTACGTACTTTTTATAATATATAATAAATTTTTAAAAGTGATTTAAATGTGCTTTTTATAAAGTATGAAATAGCATATTTTAGAGGCAATTTAAATATTTAGCCTTTAACCCAGTTGTAAACCTATTGTATAACAAAAGCTTCTATTTATTGTTATTTGTAGGACAATATCAAAGAAACACTTCTTTTGCAGCTGGATCTATTCGATTAAGTCAAAATCAGACGAAACCAAAATTTTATCTAATTTTTGTTCAACAGTTTTTTTTAAATAATTTTACTTCAGTCTTTAAATTCAAAAAAGATACGATATTGAATTAAATAAGATTAATACACTGAAAGTTATATGTAACCTACTCTGATTAAATTTTTTATAAACATGACTCATGGAATTTTCATAAAGTTAAAGAGTACTAGGAAATTTTTTTTTTTACATTTTTTATTTTTGTTTCATTTTAACAAATAAAGGAAAGAAAAGCATCGACATTTTACAACTCTACGGTAATAAGGCCATCATTATAGATTTGCTTAAGCCGCATATCTATGATAGAAATTTAAGATTTAAATTCATTAAAGAATCCGAGAACCGTTGGAAGACAGTTTTTCCCCAGACATATTTCGGAGGCGAATACCAACCATGTCTGCATTTGAAATTTGCAAGTTAACCATCGTTATCTGAAAACCAAAGTTTTCATTAAACGTTGCATTAAGTTACAAGCGTTGCATGAGCGTAAGTAGGTGTATGAGCATATATGAACTCATATACGGCCATATAACCACAAATTACGGATCCGAGCATATGTATATGGAATCATATATATAAGTATGTGGTGCGCATAGTTCGGAGACATAGCCAAAAATGTGCCCAAACTATGCTGTATATGAGTCAGAAATGTCTTGATACTATGCGCAGGACCTAGGAAGAGTTTGAGGACAGTCCCCAAACTAACCAAATGTCTCCATACTAAACACTTGATCGAAAAAATGCCCCCGTACCATGCGCTATGCATACATTTAATCATATATGGAGCATATATGAAATATGAACTAAAATACTTTTTTTTTTTTTTGCAAATATGAAGCACCTTAAAATATAAAAAGGTATATAATTCAATTATTTTTCAAATAAACGAGTTGGTTGCTTTTTCGGTGGTCATGATTTTCAATAAAGCTTTTTGTTTTTTTTTTTTTTTTTTGAATTAACAAAAACAAATTTTTTTGTTTGTATAAAATATAAAAATCTAGTAGTATACATTTTTTAATTTTTTTAACAAATTTAAAAAATGTTACTATAAAATGAAAAATATGCATTAAAAAGCTTAAAATATGCTTTTAAAAGGCACGAAATATGCATTTCAAATCAATATATGCGAAAACATGCATTTTTGACAAAATATGCAACTACAAATTTATGCCATTTTGTTCTAAATTTGAAAATTCGGATAAATATTTAACCCATATTAGTTTTGGACTATCGAGCAAAAACATGCATTTGCATGAAATTCCTTGCCCTAATCATCATATATGACAATTTTCACCCGGAAAAACAAAATTTAATAATATAAGTCATATATTTAAATATACAGGTTTGTTTACTCTGTGTTCAAAAACCTACAAAAATATTTTTTATTAATTTTTATTGGCTTAAAATAAATCAAACAATAACAAAACCAACCGTACGACACACAGTGAAGGGTTAATTTTAACTTAATTATTAAACAAAATAAAATGTCAAAAAATGATAAACAAAACCACAAAAAATGTTTGTGTTAATTTATAGTTAACCTTTAGTATAAAACTCGGCGTTAAAAAAACCATTCAAAGTATTCTAGTACCCAAACTCTGTCTGTTAAATTCTGTGGACTTTTGACAAACGCACTTATGTCTAATTAAGAAAATTTTCCAAGATTTTTGTAGTCAATAAAACTTAAAATACCCATATTTTTGTCTGATCCTTTCTTTTCTACATTTTACCCTCATTAGCAGAATGTTCTGTTAGCTACTAATTGGGACTTTAACTGACAAATTTGTTGTTGTTTACAATATAAATTTTAACGGAACATTGTGTTATCCGGCCTTACACTCTTAAAGATATTATACCATCTTAAATCAACTTATTTCACAGTTTTATAATTTCTGTTTAATAATAGAACTTATTTCATTTGTAACATTAGGAGTTTTTTCTTTACCTATTCTTTGTGTTTTTAAAACAAATGCTTTTGTCAAAAGTCTACAATTTTTTGTATTATAGGCCTCATTTTCACAATGTCCAGTTAGCAACTAACTGGGCTTTTAACTGAAACATTTGTTGTTATTTCCCATACAAAATATTAATTTAACTGTTGACTAAATTTTAACTGGACATTCAGTAATCGGCTCTAACCCTCATTAACACAATGTCCTGTTAGCTACTAATTGGGACTTTAACTGACACATTTGTTGTTGTTTACCACATAAATTTAAAATTTAAATTTTAACTTGGCATTGTGTTATCCAGTCTAAGCTTTTTTTACAATGATAAATGAGCTACTAACTGGGAGTTTAACTGTTACATTTGTTGTGCTTTCCCATATAAAACTTAAAATTTGGTTGGTTAAATTTTAATGGGACTTAAGGCTGATAAATTAACACTTACATTTTATACAACTTGAGTTTAGAATATGTTGTTTATTTAAATATTTTTTACTATATTCGCTTACTGCTTTTCTCTCTCTTTCTGTTTGTCTACAATTTCTTCAAATAGGCAGCGCATTTAACGGCACTGCTAACTTGTCCCGTGTTGACAATATTCAATTTCTTGTGTTTAGAACGGAATTTTTTCACATAGGCTTCAATTAATCTTTTGATTTTTAATGGATCAATTTCACCTGATCTACTGTGACAAATCTAAAAACATCCAAACCGAATATATTAATGATAATCGTGTGTTCATAGAGAAAATAAAATTGTCATGTTTACCTTAGGCACAGCACGTCGCATAATTTCCTTATAATCATCCTTGTTGATTTGTTTCTTATTGAAACGTGGTTTCAATATCAATTTAACTTCTTCCACTACACGTTCTTGGCGGTTCAACTTACGCAAGAACTATTTGAGAAACACAAAATTTGAGTATTTCGTTAAAAAAAAAAAAATACTGTATTTAAACTTACCTTATCTTTGACGTGTAATTCAACAGCGGAATTTGGTACATCGTCATATACTTTAATAATATCATCATTATTAGATTTTCCAACTGCAAGTTAAAAAAATAAATGTTTTTATAATATATAAATTAGCATGCTTATTCACAAATATTTCTTTGTCTTATTAAACTGTAATTAAATTCAAAGGATTTTTGTGAATATAACTCTTAATATTATTTAAATTATAAGTTTTGAAAATGGAGTAATTGTCTTATTTGTAGAATAAAAATATATAAAATACGAGATCTGATGTGTTTAAAGTAACAAATACAATATATATTTTAATATGATTATAAAGGCATTTAAACTGTAGAATGATTAAATAAAAACTTATTCAAACATCTTAAAATTATAATAATAACCCATTATCCATATTGGTACATACTAGAAAAATTAACCTACATCTCCATATATGGGAAAATATGGTGATATATCGAGACCCTAGATTCAATACTCTATATCTTAAATTATTCTCCAAAATGAGTTTTTGATGGCAAAGCAATACTTTAATTTAAAAAATATATATATTATCTTGTTGTGTGGGATTACCAAATAAATAAATTCAAAATTCAAAGTCATTGTTGATGTTATATCCATCTACACAGAAAAATTTACAAAATTCTGTTTGTAATGTTAAACACCTTTTTTGCATAAACAAACAAAAATTTTTTTAAAAAGGCACCAACAATGGAATTTGTATATACAAATCCCTTTTTGTAACTTTTTTGTAATTTGTTAAAAATAAAATCAATTTTTTTTTAACAATGTGTTTTGTAAATACAATAATTTTTTTTTGTAACTTGTTTGTATTTGTTAAAAATAACAAAATAAAATTCAACAACGAGTTTGTTATATTAAAACAATTATTCGCTTTATGTTGTCGTATTGACAAACAAAAATACTTTTTTGAAATTTTTGTTACAATTTACAAACATTTGAGCAATTGAAAACAAAAAATAAATGATTTGTTTTTTTTTTGTTTCAAAAAATTCCAAGGCTATTTTTTTGATATTTTTGATACAATTTACAAACATTTAATAAAAAAATTGTTAGATATCTAAGTAAAAAGCCAACAATTTTTTTTAATTACTTAAAATTTTGTGATACTTTTTTCTGTGTAAATTCCCATTGTTTTTTCTGTGTATGATATCAATTTGGAAGTAAAATATTCATTCTTTGGCATTTTTTTAAACATTTTACATTTTAACCCCTTGATGGTGGCCAAAAACGCCGTTTTTAGGTTTTGTTTTATACAGAGCAACAACAATTGTATATATTGCAAACCTGACTTGAAATTTCGTTTCTACAGTAAAAACTAATTATATGAGCGTGTTTTTCACACCTCCATAGATTTTCAAAAAGCAGGCGAAAAACTCAATTTACAAAAATTTTAAAAAATATTTTTTAACAAACATAATGGAGCTGAGAAAATGGTTAATAAATTTGTGATTT
Source organism: Leucophora obtusa (assembly GCA_949987735.1). NCBI lineage: Eukaryota > Metazoa > Arthropoda > Insecta > Diptera > Anthomyiidae > Leucophora > Leucophora obtusa. The sequence goes on along the minus strand of OX465295.1, from coordinate 300,648,804 downwards.
TTCGGAACCCGTTAAAAAATTATTAAGCTTCAAAATTTTATTTTTTTAACTAAAAAATTTTTAAAATAAAAAAAAAATAATAATTTAATCTAAATTTAGACAACCTGAAAAATTTTGTTTTACAATCGAACTTATTTCTGGCATTGAAGTTAAATTCTAAACTTTGATGTCTTCAGAGACTTGTTCATAACAAATTTTTGCGGAACATTTTAACCCTAAAAGTCTTCTACTTACGGGTCTTTTTTTGTCCCTTTTTAAAATGGGGCAAAAAACCCCTTTAACTGAAGAATTAGAGGGTTAAAATGTTCCACAAAAATGCTCCTCGTAGTGTTTTACATAAGTTCGCTCAACACATTCTATACCTGAAATGGAAGATTCACATGGTTTCCGAAATACAGCCACATTTATGCGAAAACCTTATTAAAATTTTCAACAAACGAATAATCCTGTGCCAGGATTTCGTGGTGGCCATTTGCCTGATGTTTTATTTCACGTTTAATCGCACACGGAGGAAATAAGAAGATAAACAAAAGATCTAAAGTAGAATGTTTGTATGTCTGTTTGTATGTCTTCTGAAAGTAAAAAACAATAACAGAAAGCTGAATAGGAAAAGAAACTATGATTTAGCTGCACTATATGCAAGGCCATATGTGGGTTAGATGGCTAAGCTGTCGAACTCTAGTATAGTTACGTTTGTAATGTAGGAGTGCATGGGTTCGATTCCTACAGCCGACGGGTTGTTGAAAAAATTATCATATAGAGACAATCTGACAATAAAAAATACAAACAATAATACAATTTAATGGAAAATCACTGATGAAGCCTGTCCATAGAAAAAGAAAGGCAGAAACTAGATCTAGTCTGATTTACAAATTTAAAATGTGTTTATAACTTTTGAAAAAAATGTTTATTCTTCTTCTTAACCTCAAACCACTATATTTTTTCTTTATGTTGAAATAAAAATGTTTGCTTAATTCAAAAAATAAATGTGTTTTTCTTTAAAATTAATCCGGCGCTCTTGTTGGGATATATTGTCAATGTCGATTGTTTTGTAGAAGGTAAGCATTTGTTTAATTTTAAATGCGTAAGTAGAAGTTTAAATTATTATAAAAAGACAAAAATCCTTAAATATATTGGGTGATTCACAATAGATGTCGTATCTTTTACACATGTTTTGCGTCTTTAATAACTTATATGGCATTTTGGATGAATAAACATCTGTCATTTATTCTCACTTAGTCATTAAACGGAAAAGTGCAGCTGAAGCACAAGGAAATTGGGTTCCACACGAATTGATGCCGAGAGACGTTAAAAGACGATTTTGCATGTCCAAAATTCTGCTTGAATGCCATAAAGCATTCTGCCTGAATACCGAAGTGAAAGAAATTGTATGTGAAGCCCGGCTAAGCAGCCAAAACAACGCCAAAGCTAAATATCCATGGCGCCAAGGTAATGCTTTGTATTTGGTGGGACCAGAAGGGTCCCATCTATTATTAGCTGCCGAAATCGTGCCAGACGATCACAGGGGACCTGTACCGAACAAAATTGATTCGTTTGAAGCGAGCATTGGCTGAAAAACGCCCGGAATATGTCAACAGACATGCAGCCGTTATACGAGGGGTACTATTTATATCCCGGAAACTGACAACACTAATGTCAATAGCTAAAATCTTTCAACACCATAATAAAATTATACATTTTTTAACATAAATGTACTCCCAAGGTTTTGATGTACAAGTGCTATTTATTTTGTTTACAGTGAGTTAAGAAAATCAATTTGGCCAAAAAATGGAAATTCCAAGAGGTTTTCGTTGGATTATTTTTCACAAATTTCGACTTGGATTATCTCAACAAGAATGTGTCGATGAACTCAGTTCTTTGTATCGTGAATTTAATTGTGGTCGTAGTACGGTCGCCGACGAATTCCGTGAAGGTAGTCCAAAATCGGTTGTTGTATTATAATTATATATTACATCAAACACTACCCGAGTAAAAAAGTTCATATATAAGAATATATTTTTTAATACAAAAATACACATTACCATATAGTAATATAAAATGGCTTCGCATCCATATGTATTCATTAGGGTATTCAGTCAATTAATCGTTATTCGATTAATCGAACAGTTTTGCTCAAAAATTGTTCGAATAATTTAAAATGGCAATATTTCGAATAACGAATAATTCGAATAATTTAATTCAATTAGTCGATTAATCGAAATTGGTAAAAAATTAATAAAATGTTTCAAAAATATATATTTTTTATTAAAGTAAATATGGGATTTTATTAAAACTTGAAAAACATCTTAAATATCAAAGAAAAAACAAAAACATCAACAGTTTGCTTTGTCATCTTCCAAAGTAGTGAGCACTCTGCATTCATAACATCCTTTAGCAAAGGATATTAGCGCAAGCGATTGGATTCGAATTAATAAATGGTAAATTAAAAGACAAATAAACATATCCAGGTGTTTTTTATTTGAAAGGTAAAAAACAAAGTTATTTACAAATAAGTTGTTAACAAGATTATAGTCACAATTAGTATGTATAAGTTCTAAATAATGTTTGATGAGAACTAAAAAACCTTTTATACATATGAACTTTTCAGGGCCCAGTTTAGCTAACTCTGCTAGCAACAAATTTGTCAAAATTAATCACAAGTTTTTTTTTAAATTCCCTGCGAAATAGTGGCTAAAATCAAATAAAGGGATGGAGCGACTTAAACGTGGAGGGAAAATCAATTCTCAACAGAATGTCTCTACATTTATGTGTTTTATGAGTTGAATGCATACAAAATAGGTACAAATTAATCTACGAGTTGATCTATTCTTCTTCCCATTGAAGATATTATATTATAAAAAGCTAAATTTAAAGAAAGGTCTGCGGTGTGGTTCCTCCCGATTTGGATAAAATTTGAATATATTACAGAGGGGACAGAAGTAATAAAAATTCTGATAAAATATGATCTGAATTATAGCATTTTTTTATTTTTATGAATTTTAGAAGTTTCCGAAACTGTTTTTGTTCTTTTTTTTTAAATAAAATTATTAAAAATACAACAAATGTATGTATATTATTTTACATACCATTTTTTCGATTAATCGATTAATTTAAAAATTTTATTCGATTAATCGGTTAAGAAAAAACCCGAATAATTATTTGAAGGATTAATCGATTAAATTAAATTGTCGATTAATTGAATACCCTAGTATTCATATATTATAATATCTTTCAAATAATTCCCGAAATTTTCCTATGTATAACCATATAAAATCATATACCAAGAAATGTGTTAATGTTAATGATATACATAAATATATATAATCAGATATGGTTGATGCAATAAATTGAGGTTTAATATACAATAAGATATAACCCAATACATAATCACATATAAACCCAAATCGAAGAAATTTTCTAAGCCATTTTAGATATAATTTAATATAAACCTTTATCAAAAAAATTTCTAAGTTGTTTTACATATAACTTTATATGATAAATTATCAAAAATGTTTTCTAAGTCATTTTAGATAGAACGTTATATGATAAATTATCAAAAATATTTTCTAAGTCATTTTAAATAAAACTTTATATAATCTAGATTCCAAAACATTTTCTAAGTCATTTGATATATAAATTTAGATAAATCTTAAATAATTTAAAATATTTTCTGAGTCAATTTTGATAAAAATTTATATTATTTAAAATCAGAAGAAATTTCGAAAGGCAAATCTTTTTTGTCAGTTTTACAATTCAAACATATTTCGAAACCCAACATATTTTGGGTATAAATCTTGAAATCGAATTGTATTAAATAGTATATAACTATATCAGATTGGATATAATACGATTCAATTAGATGTGCCCAATTTTGGGATGCAATTGCATCAGAGTATATGCAATTGTAGAATATTAGATTGAATTGTATCTAAAATAATACAATCTGATATAATTTTATAGACCCATTTTGCGGATCAGATTATATAAACACTTATATGATTATTTTATATTCTTATATATAAGATATATAAACTTTTTTACTCGGGTACACAAATTTTCTGTCTCATTTTGTATATAACTTTGACAAACCAATTTAAGCCGACTTAAGAAGATTTTCCAAGATTTCCACTTTAATACATTCGATTTTGCATGAACACTTAGTTGTAAAAAAAATTTGCCCTCGTTGGATACCCCATAGTTTATCAATCGCTCAAAAAAAGGCTCGCGTCGATTGGTGTAAGGGAATGATTACAAAGTTCGACCGTGGTGCTTTAAAAAGCGTGTATAAAATTGTGACAGGTGACGAATCATGGATATATGCGTATGAGCCGGAAACAAAACAGCAATCGACCGATTGTTCGTGGAAGAAGCCCAGCGAAGCAAATGGTCGCCTGTTTCTTCGGCCGAATGGGTCATGTGGCCACTGTTCCGCTTGAGCAACGTATGACGGTGAATTCTGAGTGGTACACGACCATTTGTTTGCCGGAAGTCTTCCGAGAAATTCGTAAAACCAGCCGCCACAGACGAATTATTCTCCATCATAACAATGCGAGCTCTCACACATCTCGTTAAACAGGTGCATTTTTGAGCAGTTAAAACAACGAATTGATGACTCATCCTCCGTACAGTCCTGATTTGGCACCCAATGACTTCTTCTTGTTCCCGAATATCAAAGGTAAACTGCGTGATCAACGATTTACGAAGTGTCTCAAGAGGAATGGAAAAACTGCTATGACAAATGATTTGAACGAATGCAAAAGAGTATTGATCATCAAGGGGAATATTTTGAAAAACAATAAAGCCATTTTCATTTCAAATGTTCGTTATTATTTGCTATTCCCGAAATATAAATAGTACCCCTCGTATTCCTGTTTACAAATGTTTCTACTATCATTTTTTTCTGAGTGTATGATTTTATACAATAATTTATTAATGACATTCATAGTTCGAACTTTTTCAAGTAATCAATATTTTGCATAACTTTAGAAATTTCAGCTTTTTCATGTGAATACTACCCAGTCAGAAATCTCCAGTGGTACAAAAAATCAAGCACTGGCATACCACTGGGTAACCATGGTGTTGAAAATAAATGACTGGCAGAACACCCATTTTGGAAGCTTTGCCAGCGTTTGCAAAAACCGTTTTTTTTTTAAGAGAAGCAACACTAAGGAAATTCTTCCTATTAATTAATGTGTTGCTTCCTTTCGAAAGGCGATAGTGGAGAAGAGAAAGGTGGTGAAAGATGAAGGGCTTCAAATATGGCAACACTGTAATTTCGCGAGATGTTAAATTTTAGAACAGTTGCTGCGCGCCATCTGATGAAGAGTTGGTTTTTTAGTTCATAGCCCTGTTATATTGTTTTACTTCGGTGGGGTGGGGTTGTTTTACTTCGGGAATACCGAAGGAGGACGCTGCGATATGTATGAGGGATAGAAAAAACTCGTACATATTATTTTTCTCATAAATTGATGTTGGCTTGGACGGGGATCGAACCCACAACCTTATGTGTAACAGTCCAACACACTAACCCTTACACCACAGAGCCCACCAATTTGCCAGTATTTGTTTTTCAAAAATTTCGGTGGTTTTTTCAAAAAAAAACCACTGGCAAAGAATGGGCTTAGAGTGGTATGCCAAGGCTTGCAACCAGTGGTTATCCAGTGCTACCTAGTCAGAAATTACCAGCGGTACAAAAATCAATTCACAATGATTTTATAAAAATGCCGACGCTTGTTTAAAAAAGGTTTGTAGTCAGAAGGTTCCGAGTTCAAATCCGGTTACAAGGCAAAATTTTTTTTGATTATTTTTTAATTTTAAAATTTTTTTTGTTTTATAAAATCAATTTTTTTGTTTGTGGAAAAGCTCCTTTCAAGTAGGGCATACACGTTCAATATTATTGATTTTTGATTGTTTACAAATTAATTGAAGGTCTGTACCCTATATTGAATGTTTATCAATTAAATTGAAAAATTCAAAATGTTTTGGATTTTTGTTTTTCAATTTCATATTATTGAAAAGTGTGTGGCCAATATAGAAATATTAGTTTTTTTTTAATTTTTTTGTTGTTGAAAAATAAATAAAATTAAAAAAGCATATAACTTATTGGAAAATAAAAAAGTAATCACTTTAAACGTGGTTTTATTTTAAAATCTGCAAAATTTTGCAATTTTCCATAGGATGGAAAATATTGATCAATTTAAGGGCCTGTTTATCTATTACGAAAATATTCTAAACGAAAGAAATTGACAATCACTTTCGTCAAAAATATACATGGGAAACAAAAACAACCCAGTAGCAAAAAATACAAATTCAGAACCAGTCATGTACTAGTTTATTTGAACCAGGCAACTAGTACGAGTTCTACCGCCTCTCCATACAAACAACTGTAGAATTTAACATGGAGATGTCATAGGGATGGGGACAATTGTCCCCAAACTCCCACTTTGGTACTAGTTGTAGAACTAGTTTGAAAATTACAATTTAACCCTCTAACCGGCAAGCCCGCCTCCAGGCGGGGTATATTAAATTGACCAGAAATGCGCCAAAGGAGTATTTTATAATAAGAAATTAAGATTTTTCAACAGAAAACCAATGCACGGTTTGGAAGCGAGAAAGTGTCAAAGATAAAATTTCGTAAAATTTCAAAAATTTAATATTTTAAAACAACCAAAATTTTCAAAAATCTTAAAAACATATTTAAGTTGACTAAAACAATTGATAGTGATCATGAAGTAAGATTGGAGCTTAAACTATTCAAAAAGTTCCTTACTTTGGTCCAAGGACGCACAGGATTCCATAAGGATACCTTTAAAGGACATCGCCTTAACTTCAAAACGAATGGACGGATTTTTCTGAAATTTGGTGAAAATAATATATTTAGTATAGGTAGCAAAGTTTATAAGTTTGAATAATATATATTGAAGTTTTGATGCGTTTTCGCTCAATTTCGCGTTTTTCGAAAAACGAAAATCGCTACATCCTCTTAAGTAACAGCACAAAAAATGTAATTTTTTTATTGCAATTACATCTTGGTAAGAGAAGTAATTTGTGCCTAAACCTAGTAATTTTTATGCCCTAGTTCTCGAGATTCACCCTTAAAGTATTTTGCCCAATATCGCCTAAAGTAGGCAACGAAAAAAAATTTTGTAGACGAACTTATTGTTTATTTTTCGTGAGGAACACATGGTATAAATTTCATTGCAAAAAAGCTTAGGCCGGTTAGAGGGTTAAGGACGAAAAATAGGGAGCAAAACTGGTACTAATGTGACACTCGCGGAACCAGTTCCGAAGTGACTCTTTGGAAATAGTACTGTACCAGTTGGTAAAGATCTAAATTATATACGTAGATAAAAAACAAACACTTTTTCTTTGATGAAACGTAGATTAGACCGATAGTTTCCTTACGGAGATAGTTAGGTCCATTTACCAAACGAAATCTGAATTATTTTGTGTTTATGATTTCTAATCACAATAAAAAATTTTAGTGTTTATTCGCAACTTCAGACTATATTACTAACAACAAATGTAAACAAAACTAGAATTTCAAAACTCCTATTTAAATTTAATCTTTCGAAATAGTCTCGCATTGTTTCAATCAAACTAATAGGTACACAAATGGTTAAAAATTGTTTTAAGAATAAAAACAGGGAGCTGTACTGGTACTTATAAGAAATTTACCAAACTAGTTCCGGAGTGACTCTTCGGTACCAGTACTGTACCAGTTGATCTGCACCTCAAGGCAATTTACAGTAAAAAAATGTGGGTGTTTATTTGCAAACTCTGATGTTCTATTAAATACAAACAAACGAAATGAGAATTTCAAATTTCGCATTTTAATTTCTTTTACAGTCCCTACATAGATCGTATTTAACTAGTACACAACTGGTTCAAAATGGTTATTTTGAGAACTAGTTTTGTAGTTTCTAGTCAAAAAACTAGTACTTTTTAGAACTAGTTCGACCATTTGCTACTGGTAAATTTTCGTTACTTTGCTTTCGTTTAGAGTATTTTCGTAATACATAAACTAGGGCTAATTTTAACTTATATTTTTCTAATAACATTGAAAGTGTGTGTGAAAAGATCAATAAAATTGAAATAAATTATATTAACCGTGTGTGCTCGGCTTAAGACCAACTTTTTTTGCTCTCCCAACGCTGTCATATTAGTTCCAAAAAACTGTTTGCCAACGATAGCAACTAAAATAATGCGATTTTTAATTTTGTCCCTAATTCGATTCACGTCCGACGGATTAGAAAAAAAACCTTATTTTTGAAATCGTGAGAAAATTTCCGTTCATTTGAGTACAATTTTCGCTTACATTAATTTTTCACTTTTTTCGACACGTGAAAAAATGGCTCTAGGTAGGGCTACGTTTTATGGATAAAAGAAAAAAATACATTTTTGGAATTGCGAGACAATTTCCTTCAATTTGAGTACCCAATCTCCCCCCGTTTTTTGCCACACGGGCTCACCCAAAATTAATTTCGGTTTTTTTTTCTTTTTTAATTTCAGAGAAGTCTTATTTTTTTTGAGGAAACCCCATAAACTGCACTTTTGCCTTTTTTTATTAATACAAGTCAGAAGGGGTTTTTTGTCGGCTTTTAATTTTTAGGTCACGGTGGTCCTTTCTGTGGAAATGCCCATATGAAACTCATAGCAGACCACACTTCATATATAGTACTCAAAAATGTTTGTGTCTTCTACAATAATAACCAGGGCAGCGACTTTCATGCACTTGAAAATCGAAAATATGCGCTTAAAATATGCAGTAAAAAATGCAAAATATGCAATTAAATGGAATTATGCACTAAAAACCAAAAAAATATGCACTAAAGATCTAACAATAAACGGTTAAGATCAAAAAATGCACTTTAAATTTATCGATTTTTAGAAATCATATTTAATACACAGAAAAAAGTATCACAAAATTTTAAGTAATTAAAAAAAATTGTTGGCTTTTTACTTAGATATCTAACAATTTTTTTATTAAATGTTTGTAAATTGTATCAAAAATATCAAAAAAAAAGCCTTAGAATTTTTTGAAACAAAAAAAAAAACAAATCATTTGTTTTTTGTTTTCAATTGCTCAAATGTTTGTAAATTGTAACAAAAATTTCAAAAAAGTATTTTTTTTTGTCAATACGACAACATAAAGCGAATAATTGTTTTAATATAACAAACTCGTTGTTAAATTTTATTTTTTTATTTTTAACAAATACAAACAAGTTACAAAAAAAATTATTGTATTTACAAAACACATTGTTAAAAAAAAATTGATTTTATTTTTAACAAATTACAAAAAAGTTACAAAAAGGGATTTGTATATACAAATTCCATTGTTGGTGCCTTTTTAAAAAATTTTTTGTTTGTTTATGCAAAAAAGGTGTTTAACATTACAAACAGAATTTTGTAAATTTTTTCTGTGTACTCGGGAGCGTTTGGTTAAAACCAAATCTAATATAAGCCGTGTTTTCGGCTTAACTATATCCGTTAACTCATAAAAAAGATTGAATGTGCGTAAAAACGCGTTTAAGACGAAAACTAACAGATTACTTTTCGTATGCACGTTAACTTTCAACACGCATAATTATCAACGTTGAAAACTCAACCTTTATACATTTTCAAATCTATTGTACTTATTCGCGTTACTTCCTAAAAACTTTTGCTGACGTACGTTCGATTAGAACGGAATAATTATAAACATAACGTGTTTAAAATTTTTTTATACTACAATCGGTTTAACGTAGATTTGCTTTAAATACTTAACTTTGATAGGCATGGAACAAAAAACAGCTATAAATGTCATAGTAGATGACAACTTGATGTTTTCCTTCTAGTTAAATACTGCGTTAAAGTTTGCAAATTCTTCCTTTTCTTTATTTTTCATTAAATATTATTTTTAGTTTTTAAGAAAATATGCAATTTAATGAAAAATATGGATTAAAAATCACAAAATATGCAAAAAAAAATATGCACTTAAAAGCAAAATATGCATTTATAACAAAATATGCAAAAACAAATCTGTGCCATTTTGTTGCAATTTCTTTGATTCGGAAAATTATTTGCTCAAAATCATTTTTGAATTAATGACTACATTTGCACGAAAGTCGCTGCCCTGATAATAGCTTATCAACAGTAACAAAAGTACCACAATAAGGTACCAGTAGATGCCCAGCAAAAAAAGAGATGCCGAGTAGAAAAAGCACTACAATTGATGATCTTCTTTTTTAACATAAACACTAATGATTTTAACATTGAGTTGTCATAGGAGAGGAGTACTCCCACTTCAACATTTTTTCAGTACTTTTTGAACGAGTGCAAAGGAAGCTCTTTTTCACCAATTAAAATTTAAAAAAAAAATTCTTTACAAAAAAAAATTATATTTTTTTTATTTTATAAGTTTTTTATTGCCGCCACCGGGGATCGAACTTGCTACCTCACAATTGCTAGTCTAGCGCTGTACCACTGAGCTATTCATTGATATGAAAGTTGACTGGCATAAAAACACCACTTTGTTAATGCGAGATATTGTTCCTTATTCTCTTCAATAAAAGTATAAAAGGTGCACTCCAATTCAATATTGTTTTCAGTACTATTTTTACAGGTACATAAATATCAATTTCCCGGGTAAAAAAAATAATATGATGTCATATGTAATGATATCTTATTTAATATAATTGGAGATATGCTATGATCCGAAAAATGGTGGATAAAATTATATCGGATAAGATCTAAATATATTGAATCATATAGAATCTTATCCGGATTTTGACCCGATATAATTATATCTAATTTGATGTAGAAAGACATAATTATATAACGCTTCATACTTCAAGATCAAAACAAAAACTATTAAAAAGTACTGAAAAATAACACCCTTAAGTTAAGAATTAAAAATTTAAATAAAAATTTAAAAGAAGTTGTACATAATTCTAACCAAGCATTTTAAGCCTTCTCATATAAACTTGTATTCTACCCGTAAACTGTGTAAACATGGTATGTTTATGAGTTTAATGTCAAATTCCATACATAAAGATATGGCTTGTATTTATACAAGGTTTACAAGGAATTTAGGAGTTATAATGAGTACGCCTTTTATATTTTGAAATCATACATAAATATATCTCAAAAAAACATAGAATTTTTTTTTACATTGCGCTATACTTAAACATATCTAAAACAACTTTGAAAAAAATTTAACATTGAGCTATATAAAACTTTATATATTTTCCGATAAAGCCATTTTTAATTATATATGACGATGTATTAAAATTGTCATAGCATATGTAAATAGATATGGCACATATAAATATATATGGGGACATGCATATTTATACTGATCTATATATGACATCATATAAGAAATTTTTGAAAAACTCAAAGCTATACATAATTATATCCGCAAAGATATAGTGTTACACTTGACTATATATAAACATATTAGTCCATATTAAATTATATAATTTCCTATATAACTATTTTTACTCGGGAAGACATAGTAAAAATTAGTATGTATTTTTTTTTAAATAAAACGCTTTAACTGAATTATTTAAATCTGATGTATTAATTTTAATAAATATTTTTTTCTTGTATACATTTCATCCCCGGGATCAAATGTCTTTATTACAGAAAGCTTTCAAAAAAAAATTAAAACAAAAAAAAAACAATATTGAATAGTTTAGAAGATATTCGGCTTCAACTTTTTCGGGATCAAGTGTGTCGCACTTCCCCTACATATATGATAAGGGTGGCTTTTTTCATTCTATGTAAAACAAAAGGTTTTCTTTTTTAAATCAATATCAATGATTTCAATGTATTTACTTATATATAAAATATCTTTAATCTGCATTTATATAATCATAAAATATTTGTCGTACTTGTTATTAATTTTTTTTTCAGTACATTAAAAAAAAATCTGCATATATCCGTACTCATGTTCATTCGTCGCTGTTTCAGTGACGACTAAAAGCAAGAGCGTAAGAATACGTTTGAATTGAGCAGGGACAATTGTCCTATGGATGAACACCACTGATATAAATGTACTTCTTTTTTAACATAAACACTAATGATTTTAACATTGAGTTGTCATAGGAGAGGAGTACTCCCACTTCAACATTTTTTCAATACTTTTTGAACGAGTGCAAAGGAAGCTCTTTTTCACCAATTAAAAGTTTAAAAAAATTCTTCGCAAAAAAAAACCATTTTTTTTATTTAACAAAAGTTTTTTATTAGAATTAGAATATATTTTAAATATATTCTAATTCGGGGCATTGGCTTACTTTTGCACCAAGGTCTTGTTGATCTAAATTTAATAGTTTAATTTTGCTTTTTTCAACTGGCCCATTCTTTTTGGCATGGATTGGTGCAGATTGGATACATAATTATATATTATAATTCACAGGAATTTGTTTCCATTCAACATGTACCCTCTCCCACAGCTCATTGATGCTTTTCGGGGCCACTTCGTATTCCGCAATCCGACGTTTTAAATAAGCCCACATATTTTCGATCGGGGCTCTGCGCTGGCCACCCCATGACCCCAAACACCTGTGAACTAAGCCATTTTTTTGACGATTTTCGCTGAATGTTTGGGGTTATGGTCATGCTGGAAGATGACATTTTGATCGCTATCTGGCATATGGGCGATTGCTAAAGGCTAATTATCTTGCTAAAGGCGAATTATCTTGCAAAATGCGAAGATAGTCTTCCTTTCTCATTATGCCATCGATCTGTATAAGTGGGCCCACACTATCTGGTGTTATACATCCCCAAACCATAAGAGAACCGCCTCCGTGCTTTATAGTTTTAGTTACATTGGTTGGGATTGATGTGGTGGTTACTTTAGCTCTGCCCATAAAATTTTTTTTATGAGCTCACAATCGTTTATTTTAAATAGTTTCAATAATTTTTTTGTGCACTTATTTTTGATTCTCCATTTGTAAACTAATAAATGGTGTCCGACCGAACAGTTCGGCCAAAAAGTGACATTTGTTCGGATTTTCGGTATTTAGAGGCATTCTTGAGAAATTCTGATACTGGAAATATGTTTATTGAGCCGGTGTAATACTATTTTGAATGTCAAATTTAAGGAAAATCCCGTAGTTTAGCTGTAAAGTTAACTGTTCGGCCGCCGAACTTTTTCCAATTTGGCCGAACTTTCGGCGGCCGAACAGTGAATTCATTGCTTAACTTCGGACTTTTCCCTAAATTTTACACCCAAAATGAATTCCAATCGCCCCAACAAACATTTTTGCATAAGCAAAAATTGTCCATAATGCTTCAACATACCAAATATCGTGCAAATACGTTTTGTGGCCGAACTGTTCGGTCGGACTCTACTAATAAACCACTCGAATTTGACAAATCGAGGCATTTTGAAATCTGACATATTTCTCATCAAGAAAAAAATTGTTTTAATTAAAGGTGGAAAAAGTTACACTTTGGCGCACTTCTTAGCTGGACGTGCAATATTATTTAGTGGCAGCGATCCGATTATAATACCACGCAGACATCGTATAACAAATTTAATTGTTCTGAATTCTCATTTCAGATACCTTCTTGGAAGCAATGAGACAGTAGTCAATGAGTTAAGACAAAGATTTTGGATACCACAGCTGCGAGCCGCAGTTTACAAAACCAGACGTAGAGTCTTTTTTTGTTCTATAAAATCAATTTTTTTGTTTGTGGAAAAGCTCCTTTAAGACCAATTTTTTTTTGCTCTCCCAACGCTGGCATATTAGTTCCAAAAAACTGTTTGCCAATGCTAGCATTTTAGCACAGCCAGTAATTGTCCAGCTATTATCACTCATTTATGTGTTTAGTAGGGTATTCAATTAATCGGCTTTTTATTTTAATCGATTAATCGTGCAAATAATTATTCGGGTTTTTTACTTAACCGGTTAATCGAACAAAATATTAAAATTAATCGATTAATCGAAAAAATTTTCTGTAAAATATTATACATACACTTGTTGTGTTTTTAATAAGTTTATTTAAAAAAGGAACGAAAATAAATTTAGTAACTCTTCTGAAATTCATAAAAATAAAAAAAGTGTATTAATTGAGATCAGATTTTGTCAATATTTTTATTTTTTCTGTCCCCTCTTTCACATATTAATATTTTATCCAAATCGGGGAGAACCACACCCAAAAGAAAAACGTAAACGTAGAGAGGAATTCCGTTCAGAAATTGTTTTCCTTCTACGTTTCCGTACCTCCATCCCTTTATTTTATTAAGGCAGAGTGCTCACTAAACAAGCTTTATTACATTGAGCATTAACAATGGCCTTGCAAGTCTCTCAATATTTTTTATTTGAAAAATATTAGGCGGCTTGGAACAGGAACGAACTCCGACTGGTTAATCAGGGATGGAAAAGGCTCACTTAATCGGGCTGTTATACCAAAAAATGTTAGATCGCTCTTATATATTTAAAAATGTAAGTAACTAAAAATAGCTTCTCCTTTGGCTCGTTAAAACACATAAAAATTAAATATTTAGATATTAGCAAATATTAGCACAAATTGCGAAAAAAAAAACATTTGCAGAAAGCGAAATTTTTGCAACAATATATTCGCTTGCAGAATGTCGATCGCTGATTACCTCTTTTAATTCATTTTCTGTACCATAAAGTCTTTTTCGAATTCCGCCGTTATTTTGCAATTTTCAAGTGCGGTTTTTTTAAATATATAACCTAGGGATTAAATTTTTGTACCATAAAGTATTTTTTTCAATTTCCACTATTATTTTGCAATTCTTTACGTGCGTTTTTTTTTAATTTATAATCTAGGGGCTATAATACACATTTCAGACAACAAAGTTTGGTGGCTAGTTGCAAAAAAAATCGCGAAAAATAAAATTTGCAAAAAGGAAAATTTTTGCATCAATATATTTGTTTGCAGAATCTGAATCGCTGATTACGTTTCCTAATTAATTTTTTGTACCACAAAGTCTTTTTTCGCGTTCCGCTTTTATTTTGCAATTTTTTAAGTACGTTTCTTTTTAATTTATAATCTAGGGACTATAATACACATTTCATACAACAAAGTTTGGTGGCCAGTTGCAAAAAAAAAAAAAAATCGCGAAAAATAAAATTTGCAAAAAGGATAAATTTTTTCATCAATATATTTGTTTGTTTTACATCGCTGATTAAGTTTTTTAATTAATTTTTTGTACCATAAAGCCTTTTTTCGCTTTCCGCTATTATTTTGCAATTTTTTAAGTGTGGTTTTTTTTAAATTTATAATCTAAGGTCAATTTTATACACAAAAGTTTGGTGCTTAGTTTGCAAAAAAAAAAAAAAAATCGCGAAAAAAATATTTGCAAAGAGGAACATTTTTGCATCATTGTATTCATTTGCAGATTGTTAATCGCTGATTGAGTTTTTTAATTATTATTTTCTACCACAAAGTCTTTTTTCGCGTTCCTCTATTATTTTGCAATTTTTTTAAGTGCGGTTTTTTAAATTTATAATCTTACAGAGTATAATGCCCATTTCATAAAACAAAGTTTGGTGGTTAGTTGCAAAAAAAGAAAATTTTGGCATCGTTTGCAGAATGTAAATCTTTTAATTAATTTTTTGAACCCCAAAGCCTTTTTTCGCATTCCGATATTATTTTGCAATTTTTTAGGTATGGTTTTTTAAAATTCATAATCTAGGGCTATAATACTGTTGGAATAGTATAATTCCATAGTATAGTTCCATTCTTGATTTTTATAACTAAATTATTATTTTCCATCCCTGGTTACAATCGATGTTTTGAGTCATACAAAGAGCGCACATAATGACCCTGCAAACATTTAAAAGATACCTTCCAAGAAGATATTATTAAAGCGATATCTTCTATTTGTCATTTGAATGAAAATAATCAAGTAGTATTTACTTTGAAATTGTCTTCCTTTTATCACTTGGAAGATAATTCGACGATATTTGGAAAAAAGTAATTCAAAAATTTTATCTTTTGTCATAACTTTTTATTTGTTTGAAATCTTTTATCAATTTGGAAAAAATTAAAACTAAATTTGTACAAAAACAATCAAAAGATATATAGGAAAAAAACTCGTGAAAAGTTAAGATTAATTGCGCGGGAAAAATCGGCTAAGATGAAATCAAAATAATTTATAAGTTGGTCAATGGATTATGTATGCAGATATTGTTTTTAAGGCTTAAATTTAACAATGAAAAAATTAAATCGTTTTTTTTATTGTAGTGGGAGTTTATTTAGCGATATCCCTTTTATCTTCCATATGAGTTATTGCCTTCATATTTCCTGGAAGTATTTTTTTAGTGTAACAGTTGTTTCCGACGGAGGAAACTTCCGGAATACGAAATTGCTATTGCCGGCAACAAATGTTTTCTTCCTGGCGATATGTTCGGAGAATCTTCTTCGTATTGCCATGTTTGCTGGGTGATATTGGTTTGAGTATGTTCCTGTTCCAAGGCACATAATAGAACAAATGCTTTCTCAGTGATAGAGAGTCCCCCAATCTCTTTATTATGTATACTCTTTGGTGGCAGATACAACACGATTTTAATAAAATTAACCAAATTTTATTTTTGCCCGGTTAAAAATCAGCATACAAAGGTAAACTTTAATGGCCACATGTTTTGGAAAGATTGGTTAACTTCGCTGAAAGTCATGTGCCGTTTAACTTACCAGAAATAAAACGATGATGTCAGAAACCTTATAATTTGTGCATTATTTATTGCTAAAGCCAGGTATTTTGTTCGTACTTTTGCGAAAAAAAAGCTGTCAAACTCCATATAAAAAAAATGATTTTTCACTTGTGTGGAATTGTTGCGAAATTGCGGTGGAATTTTTTTCGCATCAATTTAACAGACAGGATCATTTGAAAATGTAGTTAAAAAGTGACATTTGGATTAATTGTGATTGTAACTTTTTATAGAACATAAAAAATTTGTGCTTTTAATGTTTTTATTATAGTTTTTGAGCTCCAAACATAGAGCGAACAAAATACTGGGCTTAAAGAACCAAATTCATCAGACTCTAACCTAGTGTCTTCAAATGCAATAAAATATACAATAAAATTTTCGAATTATTTTAAAATTTCTTTGTAGATTCAATTGTCAAAATGAATTCGTCTCAAGTGCAGACAATTTCAATGTTATTGCAATAAATACCTGTGAATTTTTCATTGGCATTACTTGATCTCAAAGCCAATGCCAAAAATTTCATTACCATTCAATGCCAATGAAATTTTTTCAATTGGCATTGTTTAAAACAACCCAGTGTAGAAACGGTAATGACATATCAATATTTTTTGGACTACCAGTAATGACACCCACTTACCTTCTGCATTATTTTAAAACATATAATAATGAGTTACTGATAATGACTTATTTTTATCATTATTTCAAATAGAAAATAATTTTCAGGATTTTTTTGAAATCTATTTTTAGAGTCAATATTTTTTCAACACTGGTAAGGATATTTGTAACCACATATTTTTTGATTTTTTGTATGTTGGCGAGTAAGCTTACTTGTGTGCAGCAGGTCAATTATGTTTTTATCTATTAAATATTACATGTCTATATAGCTTAGATGGTAGAGCATTCTGTAGACCCAGGTTCGATTCCCGCACCAGCAAATTTTATTCAAAAAAAAAAATACAATAAAAATTATTATTTTTTATATAATTTATTTTTTTGAAAATCTATTTTTAGACTCATTATTTTTGTCAGTACTGGTAAGCACATAGGTAACGATATATTTTTTGATTTTTCGTATGCTGGTGTGTAACCATAACTCATTATTTTTCGCGAAATCGCCATATAAAGGTAATAAGAAATGTAATAACAAAAGTAACTAGTTACCATTACCAAATATGTAGTTACATAACCACATATCTGGTAATGATTTTCTACACTGGGAATGGTAATGAAATGTACACTAGAGCACCCATGAAATATGTACCTATATGGAATTTGCAAGTGTTATTTTGTTCACCTGCCCATGCATTTTCCAGTAGATTGGGCGTAAAAAATAATATCCCCCCAAAAATTTTTCCTCTCGGATTAAAACAGGCCAGTCACCCGCGGCTTTTATTGCTTTTATCCCTAAAAATGGACTAAAATTAATTCAAAGCTTCTTTGCGCTATAACTCTTAAAGTAAAGGTTATACAGAAAAATACTACTTGGGCATAACTACCTGCCAGAGCTTCGAAGAATTAATTCCCTAATTCCCTTTTTTTGAACTGAATTTATATTTTGGGAATGAATTCCCTGACCAACTTAAGGAGTTAAATGAATTCCTTTTTTTTTCATTCGATTTATCTTAAAGAAATTCATTAATTTTTTTCTAATGCCTTCATAAAATTTAATGAATTCATTCAACAAGGAATGCATTCAATTCTAGTTAATTCAACTTTTGGTCAAGGCATTCTTTCAATTCTAGTTAATTCAGCTTTTGGTCAAGGAATTCATTCAATTCTAGTTAATTTAACTTTTGGTCAAGGAATTCATTCAATTCTAGGCAGGGATGGAAAGAAAGCTCGGAGCGAGCCAAAAATATATACATTTTGTTAAAAAGCTCGGAAGCCAAAATTAAAAGAGCTGCTCAAATAAAAAAAGCTCGCAACTAAAAAAAATAAAGAGCTTATAAAAATGAAAAGGCTCGTTTACAAAACTGAATAGTTTTTTAAATCGAGCAGCTCGTATAAAAAATTTCATAGAGCTTTTTTTATCGAGGAGCTCTTTAAAGAAATTTAATTGAGTTTTTTGAAATCGAGCCGCTAAAAAAGCTCGCTCCCATTAAAATAAGTTACTTATTATAAAAAACAAAAACGGTAACTTAGTTACACCATATCCAGCAGCATTATAGTCCCTAGATTTTGAATTTTAGAAACCCAAACGTAAAAAATTACAAAATAATGGCGGAATGTGCAAATATGCTTTGTGGTTCAAAAAATGCAATTTTTCTTTTTTGCAACAAACCACCAAACTTTGTTGTATGAAATGGGTGTTAACGTCCCCAGAAATCAAATTAAAAAAAACGCACTTAAAAAATTGCAAAATTATGGTGGAACGCGAAAAAAGACTTTATGGTAGAAAAAGTTAATTAAAACACTGAATCAGCGATTAATATTCTGCAAACGAATACAATGATGGAACATTTTTCTTTTTTGCAAAATTTTTTTTTCCGATTTTTTTTTTCAAACTGAGCATTAAACT
Organism: Leucophora obtusa; assembly: GCA_949987735.1. Lineage (NCBI taxonomy): Eukaryota > Metazoa > Arthropoda > Insecta > Diptera > Anthomyiidae > Leucophora > Leucophora obtusa. The sequence continues at coordinate 300,629,616 of OX465295.1, read as the reverse complement.
TTGGTGTATGAAATTGGTATTGTATTCCCTGGATTATGAATTCAAATAAAACACACTTAAAAAATTGCAAAATAATGGCGGAACGCGAAAAAAGACTTTATGATGCAAAAAGTTTATTAAAAAAATTAATCAGCAAATTACATTCTGCAAACAAATATGTTGATGTAAAAATTTTCCTTTTTGCAATTTTTTATTCGCGATTATTTTAACGATTTTTTTTGCAAGTAGCCGCCAAACTTTGTTTTACGAAATAGGTGTTATAGTCCCTAAATTATAAATTTAAAAGAAGCGAACTTAAAAAATTGCAAAATAATGGCGGAACGCGAAAAAAGAATTCATGGTGCAAAAATTTTATTAAAAAACTTAATCAGCTATTTACATTCTGCAAACAAATATGTTGATGGAAAAATTTTCTTTTTTGCAAATTTTTTTTCGCGATTATTTTCGCGATTTTTTTTTTTTGCACCTAGCCACCAAAGTTTGTTTCATGAAATGGGTATTTTAGTCCCTAGATTATAAATTTAAAAAACCGAACTTAAAAAATTGCAAAATAATGGCGGAACGCTAAAAAAGACCTTATGGTGCAAAAATTTTATTAAAAACTTAATCAGCAACTTACATTCTGCAAACAAATATATTTATGAAAAAATTTTCTTTTTGCAAATTTTTTTTCGCGATTTCTATTTTTTGCAGCTAGCCGCCAAACTTTGTTTTACGAAGTAGTTATTATAGTCCCTAAATTATAAATTAAAAAAAACGAAACTTAAAAAATTGCAAAATAATGGCGGGACGCGAAAAGAGATTTTGTGGTGCAAAAATTGAATTAAAAAACTTAATCAGCGATTTAGATTCTGCAAGCAAATATGTTGATGGAAAAATTTTCCCTTTTGCAAATTTTTTTTTCGCGATTTTTATTTTTTGCAACTAGCCGCCAAACTTTATTTTATGAAGTGGGTATTATAGTCGCAAGATTATAAATTTTAAAAAACCGAACTTAAAAAATTGCAAAATAATGGCGGAACGCGAAAAAATATCTTATGTTGCAAAAATTGAATTAAAAACTTAATCAGCAACTTACATTCTGCAAACAACTATATTGATAAAAAAAATTTTCCTTTTTGGAAATTTTTTTTCGCGGTTTCTTTTTTTAAGCAACTAGCCGCCAAATTTTGTTGTATGAAATGGGTATTATAGTCCCTAGATTATAAATTAAAAAAAAACGGAACTTAAAAAATTTAAAATAATCGCGGAATGCGAAAAAAGGCTTTTGGCGCAGAAATTAAGTAAAAAACTTGAAATAGCGATTAACATTCTGCAAACGAATAGGTTAATGCAAATATTTTCCTTTTTGCAAAATTTTTTTTTTGCAAACAACCACCATACTTTGTATAAAATTTGGGTATTTTAGTCCCTTACATATATGATAGTCATTTAGTTAACAATTTTTAACATTTATTTTGAAATTCTATTGGAAATGCTGTACTTAATATCTAAATATTTAATTTTTTTTTTTTTTTTGTAAACAAGCCAAAAGAGTTTTCAAATTTACTTGAAAAGAGCTTACGTTTTCATAATACTCGATTTATTTTTTGGAAAAGAGCCTTTTTTTGTGAAGCTCTTTTTCATTTTTTGAGCGTAATCATTGAGCTCGCTTGTTTTAAAAAATTGAGGAAGCTATATTTTTTTAGCTACTTTCATTTTTATATAAGAGCGAGCTATATGTGATTTTTTAAAAAAAAGAGCGAGCTTTTTTTTGGGCTCTGCTCTTTTTTTGAAAAAAGCAAGAGCCCGAGCGAGCGAGCTTTTCCATCCCTGGTCCAAACACAGGCTGAGAAATTTAAAAAATACTGCGAAAGTGGCAAGATGTTTGTGACCACAGGTGTACCTTAGGTACACTAATAGAAAAAAGTCCGTAAAAAATTTAGTAAAAACTACTAAAAATTAGTTAAAAATGATGCTGCAGAAAAAAACTGCTAAATTAGCAGATTATTTTTGCTATATATTAGTAATATAGGAACAGCAAAACTAAAACTGTTAAATATACAGAATTTTAGTTATATATGAGCTAAATTTTTGTAAATGGAGATTAGCAAATTAACCTGCTAAAATCAGCAAAAAATTTTGCTAAATAATTAGTAGCCTAAAAAATCATCAAAAAATTTAAAATTTTCGAAGTTTTTTTTTCGATTTTTTTTTAAATTCAAATAAAAATCGAGCCTTTTGAAAACAGCAGTTTACAATTTTTTAGCAAATATTTCTGCTGATTTTAGCAGAATAGACTGCTATTTGTATTCAACTAAATTTAGCTTAAAAATAGCAAAAATTTTGTAGATTTAACAGTTTATTTTTGCTATTTTTAGTCTACAAATATTTAGCAAAATTTTCTGCAGATTTTACAGTACAATTTGCTATTTTCAATTAACTAAAAGTTAGCCTAAATATAACTAAAATTCTGTAAATTTAGCAGTTTTAATTTTGCTGTTCTCATTTTACTAGTATTTAGTAAAAAAATCTGCTAATTTTAGCAGTTTTTTCTGCAGCATCATTTTTAACTAATTTTTAGTAACTTTTTCTGCTATTTTTACGGATTTATTTCTATGAGTATACAGAGTACCAAATTTTTGACCATTTTCCTCTATCTCGCTTAGTTTCCGAGATATGAAGTATTTTATGATCATATGTTCTGCGACTTACGAGGGCAGTACGAAATGTCTTGGCCTTACATAGATATGGCGGTATAAACAGCAAAAAGCTTTGTATAATGGAAACTTCCATCCGAACACATGTTAAATTTCTTTTCGATCTGTCAACTCATTCGTATAGTAACAGGTGTTCGAAAAAGGCGCTTCAGTGATTTTTTTTGTAATGGAAAAATTAGAAATTCGTGGTGTGATTAAATATTTACATAAGAAAGGTTTATCGGGACAAGAAATCCATAATGATATGGTGAATGTGTTAGGTGAAAGTGCTTCTTCATATGCAACAGTAAAAAATAGGGTTGCTGAATTTAAACGTCGTCGTACAAGCATTGAAGATGAACCACGAAGTTGACGTCCAAAAACTGCAACAACGCCAGAAATCATAGCTTAAGTCCATGATATGGTATTAGACGATCGACGAGAGAAAGTGCGTGAAATAGGGAATGCCATAGGCATCTCAAATGATCGAGTACAGTTTATTTTGCATCAAGAATTACAGATGAAAAAGCTTTCTGCTAGATGGCTGCCGCATTTGTTAACAGTTGACCAAAAACGCGTTCGAATGAAAATTTCTCATTTCTAAGCATTTCTCATAATTTCTCTGATTTAGCTCACTCTGACTTCTTTCTACCTGTTCCCAAATCTAAAAAATTCCTTGCTGACAAACGTTTTACTTCGAATGAAGATGTAATGGCAGCTGTAAACGATTATTTTGAGGAGATTCAGGAAAATTATTTTAATCAAGGGATAGAATTGCTAGAAAAACTTTGGACTAAGTGTATTGAAGTTTCAGGAGATTACATTGAAAAATAAAATAATTTTTAAAATCTAGCTCTTGTTTTCCATTGTTAGGCTAAGAACATTTCGAACTGCCCTCGTAATGTGTTTGTTGTTTCCAATAAACTATTTTATGATGAACACGATTGAAGAATACAAACGTTTTATTACTTTCAGAACTTTTTGGAAATTGTAGCACGTCAGTTTTACAATCAAGTATAACAAAACAAAATGAGATTTTTGTAAACTTTCGCTTCGCCATTTGTAAAATCCTGATGTCATAAAAAGTTTTAAAGATCAAAATCGTGTTTCCAAAAAAGTGTATTTACATTTGAAATACGGCAAATATATTTTTTAGAATGTGTTCAATTTTTTTCAATTTGTCTAAATAATATTGAGTGATATTTAAATAGATTGATTATAATATTTTTGTTTGACTTACCGATACCGAGATTAGCCTGTAATAAAGTTTTTGAAGTGAATATACAAACAGAAATTGCTCAAGTAACAATATGAATTAAATTACATTTTAAATCAATTTAATTTGTAATCCTTATATATTTAAATTAGCTTAAGAATGATTTATAAAGATAATTTTTTCACTCGCGTACACAACGTCATATATTTGCTATGGTTTTAAAAATTTTACTTGCATAGAAACAGTATCACAATTCGCAAACTCTAATCACGCGATTCGCATTTCGTTTCCGGTGTCAATCAAGTTTAGTTATTTGTAGCTATTTTTTAAATTGAAATTGTCACATTTTTTTTTTTAATTTTTAAATAAAGTTAAAAAAAATCAAATTGTTCTTAAGCAAATTTCTTGTTTGCATATTTACTATAATATATGAATTTGTTAATACGAATATACTTCCCAAAATCGAATATAATGTATATATAAAAATTAGACATAATATTTAAAATATGTTAAAATGTTTAAATTATACCTCTGTTACCCAAAACACATCAGAGATTATCATGATTTTAGAAAACCCACCTTTAACTTTAGATTTTCGCGATGCACCGACTGCTCCTCCACCACCCTTATATTTTTTAGACGGTGTATACGAAGGCAAACGTATATTACCAGCAGGCGATGAACTGCCAAATAGATTATCAAACATTTCGGTTGGCTTACCACGTTTAGAACGTCTTTTAGTACCACCACTTGCTTCGGGCGGAGGTTCAAAAAGATCGTCATATTCTGCAGAACCCGGAGAATAGGGACTTTCGATATCATTCATATTAAATGAATCATCTGCATTATTGGATGTACCAGTGACTGTGCCGCCATTACGCACATTAACCCCACTACTACTACTACCTCCTACACTGCCACCTATTTTCGGTAGGGCTGGCAGTTTCTTAGACATAGCCGATGGTGGTGTGGGACTAGATATACTGGGTATATGTTGTATATTACTCGAAGTTATTAAAAGATTCGACAGTACGGTAATGCTGTTGCCTTCGTCATTTCCTTTATCGCGGAATAAATCGTCATTACTGTTAAGATGTTGCGAATCATTTGATTTATTTGTTAAATCTTGATTATTATTGGACGCCGATTTAGAATTTATCAACGCCATCACCAAATCTACGGGATTGAGAGATGCGCTCTGCGCTATATTACCTCCGAGACCCGGTATTTGTTCCCTGCGCTGTTGTTGTTCATTGTCAATATGCTTTTGTGTGGCTACTAGATCGCCATTACTCTCTCCACAAATAGAGTTTTGTGAAACATCCAATTGTGAGGGAGGAGGAGTGGGTGAGCGGGGCGATATTGAGGGGGATTTTGTAGGTTCAAATGGATCATAAGCATCTGGCGAACAGGGTCCAGATTCGGGTGGTGTGTTAGGTCCAATCTTTTGGCTACTTTGCACATGCATTGTATCCATATCGGAGCGGTGATTTTCTTGTTGTTGCTGTTTTTGCCTTTCGTCTAATTCTCCATCAGAAGCCATATCATCCTCGTCTTCGTGTAAAGGATTGCGTACTTTACTCTGTTTTTTTGTCTGCAAATTGAATTTGACAAGAGGTGGTTCTGGGGGGGTTTTGGGACCAGTTTGTGTTAAGTCATATGATTCCTCATGTATAGTATCCATACGTTCTGGTGTTGACTTATCACCACGTTGTCCACCACTCGCTCCTCCGCCACTTCTTTGGTTGCGATGTGTTGTATTTTCTGTATCCGTATCCCTAGGACAAGACGATTCACTCCTATGTCGATCACGTCTATGCTCGCGTTGTTGTTCATGTTCGTTCGCTTCTTCACTGTCAGTTAGCACAATTATATCGGTTGGCTCTTGCTCTACTTGGAAGGGCGAACGTTCTAAATCGATAATGGCCACTGGTTTGGTATCAATCTTTTTACGTTTATCCTTTCGCCTCTTTGCGGCATCTATAGAAACTCTTCTGTTTGATGACATCAATTCATCACGGTTCGACGGTAACGTTACGATAGTTTGTTGAGCGTGCTGTTGACTTAATGTCGTTTCTTTATTGAAACTCACACTGACGAGGATATTATTACCAGATGCAAAAACTTCTTTAGAAGGAGCTGGCTCTGGTGTTTCTGTACGCCGATTGCGTTTCTTTTCTTTTCGTCCATCACGTCGTTTTGTGATTTTCTTCTTCTTTTTACTGCGCTTAGGCTTGTCCTTCCTACTAGATGGCGAAACACTTCGTACATTTCCTGAACGGAAAAGACCCAGTAGGGGTGACTGCATTGGCGGTGTCCAGGAAACATTTTTGTCTGGCGGATAATCGAAATTATCTGCAATTGCCTGTGTTGGTGGCGGACTGGGCGATGGGGACCAGCCGTGATCTTCAAGAAGGGGTGACTTTGCCCGAGGTGAACGACGGCGTTTCTTTTTAGGGGGTTTCTCAATGTCAAAGGGATCGGGTTGTCGTGATATTCTTCGATTTGGTGATGGGGTCATATTAGCCATACGTCTTTTTGACTTTTTCTTACGGGAAATTTTAGCTTTTTTCTTTTTACCTCCCTTTAGACGTGGAGTCTTTGAGCGACTACGGCTAATACGTGGTGTATATCGTGGCGATAATGAAAGTGATCGCGAACGTTGTCCTCTATTAAGAATTCTTGATTGAGAGCTGCCTCTTAGGTGACGTGTTACCTTGCGGCCATTCATTCGATGTTGAGCCGCAGGAGATACAGAACGAGATCTTATTACACGTAGAGGACTACGACTGGAACGTTGTTGTCGGAAAGGTGGCGTCCTTCTACTATCAGAGATAGAACGCCTTCGTGCCGGACTGAAACGTCGCGGAGGGTTAGCGGGTGACAAAGAACGTCTACGACTGTAAGAAGGTGATGGTGATAGACTAATACTTAAACGTCTGTTACGTGATCGTGAACGAGATCGTGATAATGGGGATCTTCCCTGTGGGGGTGGACCACGTCGTCCTCGACTTAAAGAACGAGTATTTCTTCTGTTTCTAGATGTATCACGACCATAACGATCCTTGGACACTAATTTTGACGGTGATGAATGATGACCTACCACATTTCTTACATCGTAACGTGGTAATTCTCGTCTTTTAAGCCTATAATTTTGTTGGTTTAATTGATTATTTCTGTGAAAACGACCGCCATCCCTCTGGTTGCCAGCCCAACGTCCCTGATTTTCTTTGTTATTGGAACGACTGCGCGACCTATCACCACGACCGCGATAACGAGGTGAACGAGAACGCGATCGCCCTCCTCTTGATCTAAATGAATTGGCCGATCGAGAACGAGAACGCGAACGCGAAACCGGCGATCTAGATCTTCGTTTTTTGTTTGTACGTCTGTTACTCGGTCCCGGTTGTTTTTGGTCTCCACGGTAATTTCGTATTTTTTGTTTATTACCAATTTTTTTAAACGTTTCAACTTTATCGTTATCGTCGCCACGTTTGTCATTAACACGTTTGTCGTTGTTGCTTTTATGATTTTTCTTACGATCTTTGTTGTTGCGATCAACATCATCTTCTTCTTCGGATATAAGTTCTGTTTCCATGTCTTGAATATTTTCATCTGCTGATGTCCTATCGTCTTTTTTGTTGCTTTTCGTAGCAGATTTTGCATTTTTATTAGGTGATAAATCTGTAGCAGAATTTTCTTCTATACCCGGTGTAGCCGCCTCAACGTGAGGTTCTTCGGGATCATTATTTTCATCTAAACAGGGTGTATAAGAACGATCTTGTTCAGGCTCATTTTCATTTTCTTCATTGTCTCCACCCGTCTTTGTAGTATTCTTGTTCTTTTTATCGTTTTCTTTAGGACGATCTATATCCAATTCTTCCCAATCGCTGTCATCATATAATTCAAGAACACCTTTACGATTGGCAGCAGCGCTTTCACTTTCGGGTAGGCGTATCTCCGAAGTAGCTGGACTGGGTGAGCGTACTGAGTTTGATTGCTGTTTATTATCGCTGGTGTCTTTTATATCAGGTGTTGTATCAATATCACTTGTAGCACCATCATTTTCAGGATCATATTTATCCGAATTTGTTAATTCTTTACCGAGATCTTTTTTAGATTTTTCATTTTTTTCGCCGTCATCATTATCATCACCAAAATCATCGCCATCATCTTTTGTGACATTTTTATCTTTAACTGAAGAATTTTCAACGTCGTCTTCATCATAATTTTCTTCTGTTGGATTTTCAGGTTCATATAATTCAGCAGATTCTATATTTTCAGATAAATTTGGTTCTGGTGGCATCGGTATTTCATCATCATCATCTAACTGAACTAAATCTTCATTTTCATCGTCTTCCTGAGAAGTGATATTTTGTGTATAGGAAAAAGAAAATGATATTCTTGGTTAGTATACCATTTTGTGGTGTATTTTGTGGTTTTTTTGGGTGTCTACATTCAAAACTAAATTAAAAGAAAACCTGCGTGTTTAGCAAACAATCAAAACTATAAGACAAAGGGACAGATGTGAAATCTTTCTTAACCATAAACTGAGCTAATTAAACCACTATCATTTACTAATATTGCATTTTTGGCTCTTGCAAGTTTTTAATTGTCAAAATATATATATATATAAAAAAAACACACAAACAAAAACTAATTTTTTACGAAAACTAGGTAGTGTTTGCTCCGTCTAAATTCAGTATAAACTGAAACTTGGCCCAATACAAATATACTTCAACTTTTATATGAAGTTAAAAATAATTTGTGGCGCATGTAAAAAACTTTTAGGCTGGACGCAACGTTTGAAAAACGCCTCAGTCAGAAATTGACAGAGGTACAAAAATTCTAGCGTTAGCACACCAATGAGTAAACGAAGAGTTAAAAATAAATGACTGAACAATCATTTGAGACGCTCTGCTAACGTTAGCATATCCTGAATTCATCAAAATCTGAACGAACCACAAAAACAGAGCTTCCTTGTTATTGGGTAGACTTCTCGTCTGCCAATCTAAAGGCCTCAGTTAAAATCACATCAAGACTAAAATAGTGCATATGACCTTTCTTTAATTTCATTTTGTAAAATCTATTACTAGATATTGAATTTTTTGTGTTTTGCCAGCGCTATGCCAACTTGGGAAACTTAGTTTCCCCAGTGCTTTTCCGACGCTTTTTTAACAGGTCCTTTTGTCTAATGATGTTATCATTTTGGGGATTGGGAAGCACTTTTTGTCAGCACTTCTACCACCTGTTAGCTAAAGTACCTTGTTAGCGCTTTTTCGTTTGTATTTTTTATTTTTTTTTTTACTGTGAAACCTGTTAATACAACTGTTTATGAAATGAAACTATAGGAAAAGAACAATTATACACGTTTTGACAATGCCAAGAAAAAGCATTTTCCCAATACAGTTTTTCAAAATTTACCGCTTGTCTTAAATAAATCCATTAGCAAATCAACCATTTTCAACATTTTGGTAAAGCTCGAAAAAAAACACAATTTGCCAATTGTTTTTTTTTACCAAATTTAGAACTGCTTTTAAAATAAAATCATTAAAAATGTAAGAATTAGAAACTTTTTGACAACGCATGCACGCACTAGTTTGTATCAGGTATCAGGTAGTATCGTTATCACTAGATGGCACTTTATTAAAAAAACAATGACAATTTTCTTTTTTTATTTAAATTTAAATAAGCAAAATAACAAACGGATATCTCAAATTTTATTATCTAAATACCCAGATAGAAAAATACGAACGGCTCAGTGCTAGCTCAGCGTTGGAGACGGTAGTGCATGTACTGGCAATGTGTCGGATTATTTACTTTTCCAGTACTGGAAAAGCATTAAATTTAATAATAATGCAAATTATTTACTTTTTCGTAACATATCTATTTTCTTATATTTTCTTTTGTTTTTAGTAATGCCATGGGCGAACAAGAAATTGTTCGCTGAATGAACAAATAAATGTGTCGTGAAGACACCCCCAAGTTACTTTGACTTTCGGTATTGCGAACGGAAACAGGTAAAAACTTACTGGTAGAAAATTTATATGGAGACCGGATTTTTTTTTTTTAAACAACATTTGAGCTGATTATTGTTGTAATAAATAACAAGAAAAACTACACTCATAGAAATAAATCTGTAAAATAGTAAAAAAAAGTTACTAAAAATTAGTTAAAAATTATGCTGCAGAAAAAACTGCTACAATTAACAGCTTTTTTGCTAAATAAGAACAGCAAAATTAAAACTGTTAAATTTACAGAACTTAAGTTATATTTAACTTTATTATTTTTATTATCTAACTTTATTATTACACTCATAGAAATAAATCCGTAAAAATAGCAGAAAAAGTTACTAAAAATTAGTTAAAAATGATGCTGCAGAAAAAACTGCTAAAATTAGCAGATTTTTTTACTAAATACTAGTAAAATGAGAACAGCAAAATTAAAACTGCTAAATTTACAGAATTTTAGTTATATTTAGGCTAACTTTTAGTTAATTGAAAATAGCAAATTGTACTGTAAAATCTGCAGAAAATTTTGCTAAATATTTGTAGACTAAAAATAGCAAAAATAAACTGTTAAATCTACAAAATTTTTGCTATTTTTAAGCTAAATTTAGTTGAATGCAAATAGCAGTCTATTCTGCTAAAATCAGCAGAAATATTTGCTAAAAAATTGTAAACTGCTGTTTTCAAAAGGCTCGATTTTTATTTGCATTTAAAAAAAAATCGAAAAAAAAACTTCGAAAATTTAAAATTTTTTGGTGATTTTTTAGGCTACTAATTATTTACCAAAATTTTTTGCTGATTTTAGCAGGTTAATTTGCTAATCTCCATTTACAAAAATTTAGCTCATATATAACTAAAATTCTGTATATTTAACAGTTTTAGTTTTGCTGTTCCTATATTACTAATATATAGCAAAAACAATCTGCTAATTTAGCAGTTTTTTTCTGCAGCATCATTTTTAACTAATTTTTAGTAGTTTTTACTAAATTCTCTACGGACTTTTTTCTATTAGTGTAGTATTCATTTATTTAATCAAAAACTTCCAAATATGGGACACATTGATAGGAAAAGATTCCAAGCATATACATTTTGTCAGTAAAACATTTAAAAAATATATATATATATTCGGTATTGCAAACGGAAACATGTAAACACTTACTGGTAGAAAATTTATATGGAGACCGCATTTTTTTTTTTTTTTGAAAACAACATTTGAGCTGATTTTTGTTATAATAAATAAAAATAAAAACTACACTCATTGAAATAAATGTGTAAAAATAGCTAAGTTACTAAAAATTAGTTAAAAATGATGCTGCAGAAAAAACTGCTAAAATTAGCAGATTTTTTGCTAAATACTGGTAAAATAAGAACAGCAAAATTAAAACTGATAATTTACAGAATTATAGTTATATTTAAGCTAACTTTTAGTTAATTGAAAATAACAAATTTTCCTGTAAAATCTGCAGAAAAATATTAGTAGACTAAAATTAGCAAAAGTAAACTGTTATATCTACAAAAGTTTTGCTATTTTTAAGCTAAATTTAGTTGAATGCAAATAGCACTGCTGTTTTCAAATTGTCCATCACATTTTTTGCAATAACTTTTAAAAAACCATCAAATTGAAATTTTTTTAGTGGGATTTCAAATGAATGTAAGAAAATTTCGCATGTTAAATTTTTTCGCTAGAAGCTTTTATTCGATTCAAAATGTCAAGCGAATTGGAAGTGCGAAAAAACATTGTGAAAACTTTTCAAAAAATATAGCTTGGGAACAAAAAGTTGGCCCAAAATCAGTGTCTAGAGTTCTAAAGAAGTTTAAGGACGACGTGGGGATCACTCGAAAGTCAGGTTCTGGCAGAAAAAGGGCATCTGAGACCAGAATAAGGGGAACAAAATAAGTGCCAGAAAAAAGTCGCTCAAAAAGTGGATTGTTTGGAGTTTTTTGTACCCAAGGTCTAAAAGGACGCTGGCGTACAAATTTTTAAAGCACAAAAAGTTCCAGATAGCATTCCTATAAAGAGCACAGAAGCAAAAAAGCTTGCCAAAAAATTGAAAAACGTTTTTTTTTTTGAAAATTCAATTGCTGCATCATGAAGGGAATGTGAATGAAAAAAAGGCAATCGAGATTTTCTCGAACATTCCTGTTATGGCAAGCTCTCTGCACTTGTGATGAGAGGAGCAAGTCTTTCGTGACCAAAGTGAACAATAAGCTCTGAAATTTAGGGTGCTTGGAGAAGAGACTAAAGCCTTTTGTTACACAGCATGAAGTGTCTACTTTCTTTCGGCCCGGACTAGTCCCTTAAACAATAATGTACTTTTCGTGTCTCGAGAACCGAATCCACCAAACTGTCCAGAACTCAGGCCAATTTAAAGAAACTAGGCTTGCTAGAAGCTCCAATGGGAGTGATGTAATTATATTATTTATAAGTACATTAACTAAAATAAAAAAAAAAAAAAAAATAAAAAAAAAAAAATAAAAAAAAAAATAAAAAAAAAAAAATAAAAAAAAAATAAAAATAAAAAATAAATAAAAAATAAAAAAAAAAAAATAAAAAATCAACAGAGAAATTAAGGCAACAAAAAAGTCGCCAAAGATGCCAAAGATTTCCGCGGAAAGGGGTATTTAGCAGCGCAAAAGGTATAGCTAATGATACCATAAAAGCGTTGATGGAAGAGGTATCAGAAAAATTAAAAAATTTTGTAAAATAAAAACTTGGCCAAAATTTGTATGCAGCTGTTTTAATTTTAAAATTTAACAATTTTTCCAAACGTAGTCTTAGACAAATGTTGTTTGTGGAAAAATGATTGTTGGGCCAATTGGAATCCATTTTAAGTGTCGAATTTAAGGAAAAGTCCTAAGTTAAGAAACAAATTCACTGTTGGGCCGCCGAAGGTTCGATCAAATTTGAAATAGTTCAATGGCCGAACACTTGACTTTACAGCTAAACTACTGGGGTTTCCTCAAATTTTAAATATTTTTATCTAAATTAATTTAATTTCTTTATTTATAACAATAACCTAGCCTAAGGCCATAATCGGTAACAAATTTCTACTAAAAGTAACCAAACAAGCAAAAAAATTTGTTTAAATTAAAAATAAAAAATAAACATTATCAGCGGTATTCAAAATGAAAATTTAGCAAAGAGTTAACATGAGTTTGATTCATAATACTGTTGTTAAACTCATTCTAGTGTTGTTGCTAAATTCCTTCTATCTATATGTTATCAAACGCCAAAAAACAAAAAATTCCATTCCCAATAATAAAAAAGCCTTGTATTTTCAAACACAGGGTTGGTCTTAATAGCTGTGCTAAGAAATCATTTTGAATAAACTCTATGCTAACAAGATGCTTGGTCTAAAAAACATTCTAGTTAACAGCTCGTTGTGTGCGATGTATAAGAAGCTACTAACTTTTCATTTTGAATACGGGGGTACATGTATAAGTTAATTGCATTCCCTAAATCCGAAACAAAAAAAAATTACATATGTAAGCTTTAATTCGAAAAATAATGCCTGAAAAATGAAGCATTAATTGAAAGTACTTCAAAAAGTTTCTTCTTGAACGTATCAATCGACAAATTAAGTCTTTAATTTGTCGCCCCTAGCGAAGCAAAAATTGTGCTGTAGCTATTGGCCAAATATCTAGCGATTTTTTTTTTATCAGAAGTAATATAATTTTTTCCGTTTTTTCGAGTATCGTACTCAATACTTAAAAGTAATTACTTAATACTTTCAGTTGTTTTTTTCTGTATATAAGCGTAATTTTGCCATGTCGAAAAATACAATCCTGCTTAATATAATATGTATAATAGGGCGGGTCGATTTATTTTTCATCAATTTCCCTACGATTTCCGTATTCTATGGGTTATTCCATGAAAATTTGCCAAAGGAACCATACCTCTATCGTTAAAATCGAGTCCCCTACTTTTTGTTGGTAGATTTTTTCCCAAATTGACGTTCGTATGAAATATTACCTACACGTTCACATCCATAACTTAAAAACTATCGATCGGGTTTAATCGGCAGTAGGCGCGTTGGAAAGGTGAGCTCATTTTGATCAATTTACAAAAAAAAATCTCCAACATTGGTCCAACGGTTCAAAAGTTACGGGCATTTTTGTCCAAATTTTGGAGCATTTTTCCATAAGGGACATAAGAAATAACTTTTTCCTATAACACTGTTTCTATAATGATATAACCAGCACCATCTAGACACTTCTGGCAACACTACTTAATTGTGTTTACTTTAATAAATTTTGTGTTTAAATAAAGTTAAAGTAAATCAATTTCAAGGACTTATTAAATCAAGGACTTATTATTTTAACAATATTTTAGCAGCGATTATAAAAGGATAATCGTAACAATATTTAATTCTTTTAGTGACGGTTTAAAAAATGGATTCAGAGCCTGGTTCATCGCAAAATCCAACAGATACCCAACGCAGTAGTTTGCAACATTTGGTCTCTCATGATGTTTTTTCTTTTGGCGTGGCCTGTGAATTACCTGATATTAATCTGTCAACTAAACGAGATATATTGAAGTTCTATTTTTTCTTGGCCGAACGTTCAAAAGCCCAAAGCAAAATGTTTTCGTATAAAAGATTTACTCCCCAAGTAGCAGACAGATTGTTAGAAATTTGGAATCAACTTAATATTGAACTTATACTCAAAGGTAGCATCATTAGAAAATTGAATAATATGCTTGACGCATATAGTAATGCAGATAAACAACGAGTAAAACGCGCAACAGAATTCAAAAAATTCGTAGAATCAACAAACCAATTATTCAACATTGGAAAATGTAAATGCAACTTGAAAGAAAACGACTGCTCATGTGGATCTATCCCAGAAAACTTAAAAGATTTCATGCGCGATCAATATAATGACAGAATACAAATGATACCGGAACACGATAATGGAAGTGAAGAGACGATACCAACGGCTATACCAACAATCTCAGAATTAGAATTAGTTCTACCACCACAAACATACACTCCCAGATACAATACTAAAAACTATGCAATGATGTGTGACAGATTTGGTGTGCATGATAGGATGGGATCAGCATTGGCAACAGCTCTGATGGAAGACCTGGGCGTAAAAGATGGTCATGACAATCTTGTCATCATGGATAAAAGTAAACTTCGTAGAGAAAGAGAAAAATGGAGACAAGACGCACTTCGTAAGCGGTATGATGGCTCGAATTTGATATCATTTTCATTCGACGGCAGGAAAAATGATGCTCTAACTGTAGAAAAAATTGATGAGAAATTGCATCCAAGGATGGTTAAAGAACCTCATCTAGTTGTTTTGAGGGAACCAAAATCTCAATTGATAGGCTACACAAAACTAGAAAGTGAAACTGCGGCAAGCAAAGTCAACAAATTGATCGAATTCTTCCAAGAAAAACAATTGTCTCTAGATTCATTAATTGCCATATGCGCTGATGGTGAACCAACAAATACTGGCGTACACGGTGGAATTTTGCGACTATTCGAAAAACAGTTAAAGAGACCACTGCACTGGTTTGTGTGTCTTCTGCACTTTAACGAGCTGCCGTTTAGACATTTGTTTGACACTTTAGACAAATCAACCACCACTGGACCACGATCAACTACCGGAAAGTTGAGCTCAAAAATTGCTGATTGTGAAAATCTTCCGGTATGTAATTTTTATAGCTGATTCTTTACCATTTTTTATTCTATTTTTTAGCTTTTATGTTTTCTTTTCAGGTGGTACCCGATTTTGAGGAAATCGCTTTGGAAAATATGCCTGTTGGTGATTTAAATCCAGAAGAATTATCTACTGATTCGAGGTACTTGATGTTAATGGCCAATGCAATTTCTAATGGTGTGGTTCCTGCGGATTTGTCTCACATAAAACCAGGGCCAATTGCACATTCTCGTTGGCTCAGCAAAGCAAATAGATTATTACGGTTGTATGTGACAACTAATAATCCAACTGAAAATTTAAAAATTCTGGCTAACTATATAATAAAAGTATACACGCCAATGTATTTCAATGTTAAGTATTATAGCTCTGCCGCATACGGTAGTACATTACTTTTTAAATTTATTACTTGGACACGATTTTTACCACCGAATTTACTTGGAGTTGTAAATACAGTAATTCAAGATAATCCATATTTTGCACACTCAGAAAATATCTTGCTATCTATGTTATTTGATGATAGAATGGAAAAACGAAACATTGCTATAAAGAAGATTTTACATTACCGAAGAGATATTGTCCACCCAACGGAACTTAGAGTTTATAAAAAATCTCTTATAAACTTTAATTGTACGGAATATACAAATATGATTGATTTAAATGACGATACCATTTTATTCGAACCACCGTTTACGCAAAGTTATTCATATTAACATTTGGAGGGATATTTAAATTACGAAGTGCCACCGTTCGATGATCCACAAATTCCTTTACACATTCAAGGAACGGAAAGACATATCCAATTGCTGGCTGCCACTGCTAAACGAGTTGCAGGAAAGAATGTAGAAGGCGCTATGGCGACGACATTAGAGAGCCGTACGAAAACACCCAGACTTGAAAGCAAACAAGACTTTCAGAAAAAATAATGGTTTTTTTCACATTTTGTCTTTTACTACACTCAAACTGAATATTTTTTTTGATAATAGGTTGATAGATACTTTATTATCTCTTAATTTGAATTTTTGTACAAAAAAAAATAAAAAGGGAAAAAAAAACAAAAATTTGGTTTTATGTGTTATTTTGTTTTAGCAATATCGCATGAATTAATCAACCGAATTCGATAAATTTGGGCTTAAACTCTTCGTTTTGAATTGTAAATTGAATAAAATAATGGATTGAGCCAAAAAAATGGCCATGAAAGTAATATTCTTGGACAAAATCATGAAAAAAATGGAAAAATGCTCCAAAATTTGGACAAAAATGCCCCTAACTTTTGAACCGTTGGACCAATGTTGGAGATTTTTTTTTGTAAATTGATCAAAATGAACTCACCTTTCCAACGCGCCTACTGGCGATTAAACCCGATCGATAGTTTTTGAGTTATGGATGTGAACGTGTAGGTAATATTTCATACGAACGTCAATTTGGGAAAAAATCTACCAACAAAAAGTAGGGGACTCGATTTTAACGATAGAGGTATGGTTCCTTCGGCAAATTTTCATGGAATAACCCATAGAATACGGAAATCATAGGGAAATTGGTGAATTTTTTCACTCCCTACAAATCGACCCGCTCTAATGTATAAGTATATAAAGTATTTTGTAGTATAACGTTTTGAAACCCTATTAAGACTTATAAGGTACAAGATTTTCGAAATCGATTTTTATCGAATCGAACTATTCGCCACCACCCAGATTTACATATTTTTGCTCTTAGAATAATTTAATTTCTTAGACCCAAATTAAATACAATTCTTTATCTCGCCGATTCTATGGCTTTTTTCATCGAAACATTTGTACTTCTACCAATAGAATTTTAACTATTCTTAATAGCTTTTAATTTATTTATTCATTTCTCGTAGGGAAATTTCGATACTTTTGATGGTAAACATTTACTGAATACGATACTAATTATATTCCGAAATACTTTCGAAAGAATAAATAATTCTGTAAACAAAAACTAAAATTCTGTAAACAAAACTATAACTCCGTAAACAAAAACTATAACTCTGTAAACAAAACTATAACTCTGTAATCATCTTCATAAATATCGAAAATGTATTTTTTTCGCTCGCCTTCCAATTTAAATATTTTAAAACCATTCAACAAAATGTCGCGTGCCACCAAAAACACTGTCGCGTGCCACTACTGGCACGTGTGCCATAGTTTTGTCAACCCTGAACTAGACCATTTGAACTGGTTGTATATTTTTCAAGTTCTAATGAAAAATACGGTAATTGTCCAATATTTGGTATTTTAAAGCTTTATGGAAAATGTTTGTTAATGGGAAAATGTTTCAATGGCCAATTAAATCCAATTTCGAGTGTAAAATTCCTGAAAAAACTAAAGATGTTTTATTTTCAAAAACAACAGATTTTAAAGAAAAAAAAAATTAAAACTTAAAAATATAGAAATATTCAAAAAAGAGTACTTTGTGATTAATCTTGTTTATAAATTGTTAAAATTTAAACTGAGTTTTTACCAACTGACCAATTATCCCCCTGCCATTACTAACACGGTTTAACAATATTAAGAGAATTTTTCATTCCACTAGAAGTGGGGATTAACAAAAAGAATTGTATATTCTTTGATAACTTGAACAACAATATATCTTGATTCATCAAAAACTTTGTTTAAACAAATTTCTGTTATTTAAGTATTAAATATAATTCTGTAACAGAAAGCAATGTAAAAAAAAAAGAATTTTACTCCATTTTCAAAATTAATAATTAAAAACAAAAAGAAATAAATATCATTCATACCTTAGCCGCATTGGCTGTATTCGCTGCATTAGCTGGATAAGACTCGGTTGATTTAGCAACTTGTTGGGATTCATGTGAATAAATTGCAAAATTTGGACAATTGGAGTCATCGTCATCATTGCCATAATCGGAATTAAGTTGGAATAGTGAATTATTGACCTGTTGAGGTATAACCACAGATGGTGGAGCCGGTGGTGGTGGTACACTCATAAGAACTGGTATTTGGCTTACAGTTGGTGGGAGTGATACATTAAGATGTGGTGGTGGAATTGTCATAGGTGGGGGTAAACCACCAAATAAAGAATTATTTTCATTCATTGGAGGAGGCTGCTGAAGGTTTTGCTGTATTGGTGTTAGTTGCTGATTTAATAGCAGTGGTGGTGGAGGTAAGCATGTTTGTTGTTGCATGTGACCAAAACGATTACTTGTAATTGGCGGAATTGGCTGTTGTTGTTGTTGGTTAATATCACTGCAATTAATGTTGTTGGTGAATGGTAAGGAATGACGCTGTTGCATATTACCAATATTGCGCTGATTATTTGTATTATTTAGTTGATTACGTTGATTAAAATTTCTTTGTTGAAATGGTGAAACATTATTTTGTTGATTTTGTTGTTGTGGTGGTGGTCCATTATAGTTAGGATTGTTGCTAAAATTAAAATTTCCACGTCCAACCATACTGAAATTTGTTCCAGCGCTTCCACCAAAATTTCCACCACCGCCGCCAACACTGCCACCGGTAGAATTACGATATTGATTTCCGCCTCCACCACGATAACTACTTTGATTCGTATTGGAACGATTATTGTAACCACCTCCACCTCCGCCTCTATTAAAGTTGGGATTTCCTCCACCTCGTGAGTACAATGGTGCCTGGTTTATATCGCTAGAGCTGGGACCATTTTGTGCATGTGTTTCTGTTGGGTTTCTATTATCATCACCACCAATTGGTGTCGGCATAGTCCGCGTCGTATCATTATTTGCTCTTTCTTTTGAATTTGGTAAATTTAATGTACCATCCGTGTTAATGCGAACACTTTCCATATTACGAGTGGCACTATGCCAACGATCTTGCATGTCCATAATACTTGAGAGTATGTCGGGATTTGTATTATTTTGTTCTACTACGGGTTCTGCGATACCTCGACTTGGTTCTAAGCGTCCCAGGAGCAAACCCTTGCGGGATCTTTGTGAACCGTAATTTGAAATGCGTACAGAGGTCTGTACGGCTGTTCCATGGCCAGTGTCAATATGAATTTCACTTTCAATGTTACCACCATCACTATCCGAGAAATATTCTAAATCATTAGCTCCTCCAAAAAGCGATAACCCAGCATTTGATCCAGAAAGATGAGAAGTGTATTTAGGATCTGATTTAACACCCATTTGTTCGGCTAAACGTTTACTTGCTGTCATGCGTTCGCCTCTTGATGAAGTAGTTCTTCTTCCTCTTCTGGATGAAGTTCGGGCCTTACGTCTGCGCCTTCGTATAACTTTTTTAGTGGTTTTTATAGCAAACTTTTCATCAAAATTATTTAAATCATATTCCACTACATAAGTGCGTTGACGAGCACGCCGTCTCCTTCTACGTTTTCGAGGTTTACGTACTGAACCACCAACACTACTATTTCGATTAGCTGTAGAACGTCGTTCAGATGTTGTAGTTGTAGTAGTCGAAATACGAGGACGTCCTCGCTGAGCTGTGGTTGTGGTTCTTGTTGTAGTAGTTTCTAATCTTGCAACACTGGCTCTGGTTCGCCTCAGGATAGCAGCTCGAATACGTTCATTTTGACGTGTTCTCAAAATTCTTGGTTGTTGTGGGACCTCACGTACCCGTAACCGACTTTCTGGTATACCCATATCTCTTATATCTTCATACAACATATTTAGATCTTCCTCAACGTCACCAGCCTCATCTTCATCTTCGGAATCTACACAATTATCGCAAAACCAAGAGCCTTCCGGTATTTCCGAAAGTGGTGGTGATAAACAGTCCATATGATAACCTTGATCGCAATGATCACACAACAACATGACATCTTCACGATCTGATCGATTGCATACCTCACAGTCTGTTACATCCTCGATATCGATAATATCTTCATCATCCAATACCAATTCTTTTTGTGCATTCGGATCAACATTTATTTCACGAACAATTTTACGATTCTCAAACGATTCGCGCACGATTATACGTTGAAATTCAATACGATCAATAGGACAAGTTTGGACATTTTTGGACCAAGCCTCAATACAATTTGCACAAAAGATATGTTCACATGTTGATGGTGAACCGATTTCTTGTCGACGAAATGTTAACAAGCAAATTGGACATTTTTCGAGTAATTCGTTACTACTACTGTCTGATGTAAAACCTGGTTCAT
Organism: Leucophora obtusa; assembly: GCA_949987735.1. Lineage (NCBI taxonomy): Eukaryota > Metazoa > Arthropoda > Insecta > Diptera > Anthomyiidae > Leucophora > Leucophora obtusa. The sequence goes on along the minus strand of OX465295.1, from coordinate 300,608,902 downwards.
CTTGTTGCTGTTGTTTTGCAGAATTTTTTGTTGCTGCTGTAGTATTTGATGGACTTTTCGGTTCACGTTCATCTTCCGACACGATGTATTTTTTACCGCGCGATTTTTTACGAGTAATCTGCAAAATACAAATAAAGACAAGTTTTATTAGTATTTATTAAACTTTTAAAATGTATAATATTCTACATTAGTTGTAATAATAATTAAAATCATAATGATAATAGAAAATGTAAGCATAAAAGAATAATAACTTCCCAAAAAAAAAAATGTTTTTATTTTATTTATTTATTTGTGTTCTCATATCCTGTACAACAAGATTAACTGGGTGTTTTGTAAAAAGAATCAGACGAATTCGTTAAAAAGTTTCTATGAAAAACACCAATTTGAAAACGTTTATGTTTTAAAATTTTTGCACAAATTTGTTAGAACATTTATTTGGCACAGATGCGGCTAAAAAAAATTCAAGAAAAATGTTTTTAAATATATGTTTTTCACATAAATGTTTTAACGAACTCGTCTGATTCTTTTTATAAAAAAGGAAGTAAATCTTATAATTAAAGTACAGGAAAGCAGTTTGTGAAAAACAGATATTGCAAAATATTTAAAGAAAAACTTAAAATTAATATTACACTAAATAGGCATAAGAAACATGTCCATATCCGGATTTCATTCTTGCCTAAGGAAAATTTTTTTTTTTTTAATTTTCATACACTACTTGTTGGACGTTTTTGGACTCCGCAGTGCAAGGTTAACGATTTTATGAGCAACGCTTTAGGTATAAAAGACAATATAAAGTCCAAAGGAAAATTCTAAGTTATATTTTTCATCAAAAACTTTAATATTTGATACCCATTTGACATCCAACAAGGATGGGTTAGTAATGCCTAAAAAAGTTTATATTAAATAACATATAAAATCAACAATTGAAATTTCCGCGCTCTATTTGAATTGTGTGAAACTTGCTATAACTTGGAATACTTTGTATAGCTAAAATTGGTGTTCAATTTGGGGAAAGTTATCAAATTTGCTATAGACTTTCCGTACATATTTAGGTCTAACTTTTGTATTATTTTAGCTATGTGACTGGTTGATATATCACTTTAAAGCTTCTGAAAGCGTGCCTGAAGTTGGTCTGCAACTCATTCTTTAATTTGATAATTTCTGATTTATTAAAAAAAATTTAAATTTTTGAGAATTTTTCTACAATTAATTAATATTTTCTATCCTTTTATAATTGAAGCCATGATTGAGCCACGTGAATAGTTACTATTTTGAAATGAACTTTAACCATTTATCGTTATCAAAGGTCTTAAGCCATTTTATCTTAATACGCGGTTCGGGATACTTTATCGTAGCCTTTTAATATTTTTGTATTAGTTCTCAGTTTTTTATCAATGACACTGTCAAATATCAGTTTGGTACTCCTTTTGCTTCCTGAGTTATAGTATTAAATTAAAAAAAAAAAAACAGTTCGATTTTTCAGCATTTGTATGAAAAAAGACCCAATAAGAGTGCCAGTATAAGATTTCGTAAAGGCAAAAATAAAGTAATAAGGAACAACATAAGCGTGTTTACTACAAGTTACTACTTTTACTACAGCTGCAAAATTTCAATATAAAAAGTAAACAAAACTTTCCAATTGTAGTAAAAGTAGTAAGAATTTCAACTAATCGAACACACCGCATATATTTTTTCAGAAATTTTAAAGAATCCATTTTTCGATATACATATGACGATTTAAATCGCGGATGTCATTAAATTAAACTTCGAAAATTTTACGAAAAACGTCGCCGGAGTTTGAAAAGTCCTCAAAATTTGATTGAGATGATTACAAGGATTTAACTCAGAGATTGCTTTTTAACAACAATACAAAAGGTTAATATTTCCTGAAAAGTTTTGAAATTATTTTCATTATTTTTATATTCACTTTATTTATTAGAAGCTGATTTTTTATACTTCAGTTATAAATTTTAACTAAAAACTTCTAATATTAAAAAAATTATTGTTTTTTAATTATTTTTTCGGAATGTTTCGCAGACCTCCTAGGATGCAATTAGGGACGCTCAGGGGTTCGTGATCAACATTTGGAAAACTTTGTATAATTAAATTTTCGTATCGGTTTTGGTATAGCTGTGGGAGTCAGATGTCGTTATTAACAAAAAGAATTGCTGGCCAATTTTGCTTTGACGCTACACCAACATTCCGTATTTTAAAATTAAAACACTTTGCAGGTTGGGAGGAAGTGCAGGATCTAACGCTAGTCAATTACTCGCAGGCAATCAAAAATTGAGTATTTCAAAAGAAATTATTTCAGGAACATAACTATATACTCTACGATATCAACACCCAGGTGGAAATTGCCGACGTTACAAAAAATGTTGTACTGGGAGAGCACTGTTTTTTACGAAATGCCGGTACTACTTAAAACGTGCTTGGCCACTACTGTTTTCTGAAAATTAACGAGCTTTTTTTAATTTATTAAAATTAACAATTTTATAAATCTTACGTATTTTTACATCTATTACACAATTATTTATGTAAGAGAGACATCGCCATTCTTTTCTTGTGAAGTTTCGAAAGAATACATTAAAAATCTGTGATGTACACTAAGAGGACAGTAAAGTTCTAGCAAACTACTAAATTTGTTATTAAATGTACTGGGATAATACCAAAAAAATAAAATCCCAAGCCTGCGCCAACGTTGGGAAATAACTACGGCCAAGCGTTTATTGGTGTTATCATTTCGACAACATGCCAGTACAGTGAACGTTAAAAATCCGACGCATTGCCAGTACATGTACTACCGCCACCAATACCGGGCCAACATTGTGCCGTTTGTATTTTTCTACCTGGGCATGTATAGTCAAGATTTCCGAAAGACAGACTGAAATAAGTTCAATACGATCCTTTGGAAAGACCTAAAAAAGAACTCCACCATATCTTTCCGAATGAAATTTGGAGAATTTCAAGTGAAATTAATTGTGAATTCTATTTGGAATTTGTCAAATTTGATCTTAAATCTGAACAAAAATAGCGGTAATTAATTGTTTTCTTACAATATTGAGAAAATTTTAAGAAAAATTTCGATTTTTTATTTCGAAATGAGAAAAAAAAGTTCAGTTCTGCAATTTTAATGAAAATAATTCAAAATAAAATTTAGTCTTTTTCCCAAAAGCACCGTAAGTGGTTTTTCACGTGGAAAAATTTTACTCGAACTTAATTTTACTCAATTTTAATTTAAATTATAAAAATGAACAATTTTTCAATTTTATATCAAAGACACATTCACAATATACAAAAAATGTGATTTTTCCCCAAGAAAAATAATAGTCTTTTACATTAAATTTGCGTGAAAACAATCTCTACTCAGTTTTCACGTGAAAATTATTGTCGTGGAAAATTATCATTTTTTTTTATATGGAGGAGTATAACAATTTTTTCACGTGAAATCCGAACAACTTAAGTTGCTTTAATATCAAACAGTATTTTACTTTTGAAGTCGACTTTATATTTAAACGGCTTTGTTCATTTTGTGTATGAAAATCCTAAAGAAATATTTACATTTTCAAATATTTTAATTGGTTGAAAATAAATTAACCAATCAGAATGCTCCAAAAATAAACTAGGTCAAAGCGTGCTGCCACCCAAAATTTTAACTAAAGACAACAAAAATATACATTTGGAAAATTTAAATAGTAAGGGCGTTTATTTTTATTTAAAAAATTTTCAATTAAAATTGGAATTTTGTATTAAAAAATGCGAAATTTTAAAATGAAACTTCTTTTTGTCATTTGAAATTAGAAAAATTTCAAACGAAATTGATCTACATACAATTTTGAAAATCTAATTTGGAATTTAGATCTTTTAACTACATTTCTCCACAAACTTTAATTTTTTTATAATCAAAATTATCAGTTTTTTAATGAATTTGTTAAAATATCTATTGAGATTTTTTAAATGACGACTGGTTAAATGAAAATAAGGAAAAAATTTTATATTTCATATTATTATTCATAACAAATTTGTATTTCTTTCACTTTATCCTTTCTCCTCTTTTTTCTCTCCTTTTTCCCTCTTTTTCCTTTTTTCTCTTCTTTTTCTCTCCTTTTTCCCTTTTTTTTCTTTTTCGATTTCGCTGAAGGTGGGGGGAATAGGGAAATTCCCCCCCTGGAGCCGCGCATGATTTACCAAATGAAATCTAAAATATTTTGTGTTTATGATTTCTAATCACAATAAAATATTTTAGTGTTTATTACTCTTATTTAAATTTAATCTTTCGAAATAGTCTGGCATTATTTCAATGAAATTAAATGGTTCAAATGGTTCAAAAATTTTTTTTTTTTTTTATTTGAATGATATGGCCATATCAAGTTATTGAATTATGATATTTTAATGTTGTGCACAGTTAAGGTTCAATTAGGGAGCTGTACTGGTACTTTGATAAATTTACCAAACTAGTTCCGGAGTGACTCTTTGGTACCAGAACTGAACCAGTTGATTTGCACCTCAAAACAATTCACAGTAAAAAAAAATTAAGTGTTTATTTGCAAACTCTGATGTTTTATACAAATGTAAACAAAATGAGAATTTCAAATCTCCCATTTTAATTAGGTTAATTTGTTTTACAGTCCCTAAATAGATCGTTTTAAACTAGTTCACAACTGGTTCAAAATGGTTATTTTGAGAACTAGCTTTATAGTTACTAGTCAAAAAACTAGTACTTTTTAGAACTAGTTCGACCATTTGCTACTGGGAATGTTTTAACTTAAAAAAATGCATATATTGGTAAACAAATATCGATAGTCATAAGTTGATACCTCTTCACATCAATTTTTTTTTTAATTTTGATATAACGATGCGAATGATTGAGAAGTGATTTGGCGTGATTATGTCAAGTTGTTAAAAATTAACTGCTAAAAGATATCTACTTATGACTATCAACAATGTAACTTTTAAAAAGTAAAAATTTAATTTACATGAAAATTTTAAACAATTATCATTCTTAAGTGAGACGTTATAATTCCCATATTTGGTGAAAGTTCCTGGAAATTGAATTCAAATTTGCATTAACTTTTTTTCAAAATCATCATTAAAAAATAACACAAAACAAAATAGTTTTATCAAGTTTTATATAACATTTGTTACTTATTAAAAAACGAGTAAAAAGGCTAAAGTCGGGCATGCCGACTATACAATACCCTACACCAGTCTGGTTAGTTGGCTTTTACTAATGTTTGGATCCGAAATTCGAATGGGTTAAAATGGGACATTTTCTATAAAATAATAAAAGAAGAGAAAATCGTAAATAAAGTCCATATGGACGATAGGTCCAAATATGGACCGATTCTATCTAGAATCTACCGGCTTTGTTCTCGGGACCATGTAATTCAGCGAACCAAATTTCATTAAAATATCTTAATATTTGCGACCTGCAGCGTGTAACCAAGCCAATTTTGTAGGGACCCTTATATGGGCACTAGGTCTAAACATGGTCCGATGTTAACCAAAACCAACAGGCTTCGTCCTTGGGCCAAGTTTCATCAAAATATCTTAATATTTGCGACCTGTAGAGTGCGCACAAGAATGCATGGACAGACAGACAGACGGACGGACAGACTGAATTTGGTACACAGACCTATGTTGGCCCAAGGACGAAGCCTATTGATTTTGGTTAACAGCGGTCTATGTTTAGACCTAGTGCCCATATACGGGTCCCCCAAAATTATATTTTTTATACGCTGCAGGTCGCAAATATTAAGATATTTTGATAAAATTTGGTACACAGACCTATGTTGGCCCAGGGACGAAGCCTATTGATTTTGGTGAACATCGGTCCATGTTTAGACCTAGTGCCCATATAAGGGTCCTACCAAAATTATATTGTTTATACGCTGCAGGTCGCAAATATTAAGATATTTTGATAAAATTTTGTACACCGACCTATGTCAGCCCAAGGACGAAGCCTATTGATTTTGGTTAACACCGGTCCATGTTTAGACCTAGTGCCCATATAAGGGTCCCCCCAAAATTGGCTTGGTTACAAACTGCAGGTCGCAAATATTAAGATATTTTAATGAAATTTGGTTCGCTGACTCACATTATAGAAAATTTTGACACAAGTCCCATTTTAACCCATTCGAATTTCGGATCCAAACATTAGTTTGCTTTTAACCAGACTGGTGTAGGGTATTGTATAGTCGGCATACCCGACTTTAACCTTTTTACTCGTTTTCATCTAAATTTGTTACATTATATAATCCGATCTCTGATTAGATCGGGTAGACAAAAAAATTTTTAGTTTCCTTGAAAATGTTGCCTTTTAAATGCATATCACTGTATTTGTGTTTCTTATGTTTTGTACTAAAAATTTCTTTCACAATCATAATGTTCCCATTGTGTAATAAACATACATAAGGATATTATCAGGATGAATAGATGTAATTCGAAATCCATAAATGTTTACGAAAGAAAAAACTCTGGATTCAGAAGTGTGTAAAGGTTTCCCCAGAGAATAGTTGCTGCTCTTATTGAGAGGATATACTAATGGAATATAATTTGGGGAATTGGTGTTAAAAACATGCAATTTCCTTTGTATATGGGAAATGGCATTAGTTGGCGATTTTACAATAGATTTAACAAAACCTAAGCTATTTTCAAAATCAAATGCTGAAAATTGTGATATAGGCGCCCCCATATTATTTACGTCATTTGAAAAATGTATTAGATTATGAATATTCATTGTCACTGAGCTTGAGCCATAAAAATGTGGCATAAGTTCCACAATTTTTCTTAAATTAATAAAATTTAGATAAGTTTGAGACTAAAAACAATATTTATACCTTCATTAGTTAAAAACTTGGCTTCCAAAACAAGTTTTTCCAGAAATTTTCTGAATTTCCATAATAGATACCAATCAAAAATGGCTTGGTAATGAATGCGGTTGAAAGCCCCTTTCCCATTATCGACCAAAAGTTATTTTTCGATTTTTTAAACACATCCATTCCATCTACATGAATTATAATTTTAATTTTCTTTTGAAAATTTTCCAAAGTATCGTCTAAACCTAGCATCACTTTAGAATCGACGCTCAAAGTAGAAGTTCCTAATAAAGTTTTAGAACATTTCGGAAGAGATGTATGTATAACCTTCAGATCTCAGTACCATTAATATTTCGTCTATAGAGGTTTGTGTAAGTGTTTTGATTTTCCTTACAACCCAATTTTTTAGTTTTTGCTCAATATGACCACATGTAAATGTGCTTAAATCACTTATAGATTCCTCAGGAATAAATTCCTCCGAACTTGTTTCTCCAGGTGTGCTTAAACTGGAACTACCAACGTCCTCATCAACTGAATCTAATTTTTCCTCTACTACTTCTTCATCAAACACTTCAGTTTTAACTATTTCATTGTCTTCAGAACCCTACACCACCAAAAAATTGAACACATCTACATTTCTCTTAATATCCTATAATTTTTTAACTTAATCATTTAAAACTAATTTAAGTTCTAATAAAATATATAAAAAAAATAAATGTTTTTTAAATACTAAGAAATTATGTACTTTATTTTTTGTATTTAGAGTACTGGAAAATTGCTCTACTTTTCGTTTTTAAAATTCTCTACTTTTCGTTTTTAAAATTCTCTACTTTTCGTTTTTAAAATTAATACACTTTAAAATCACTTTATTTTTAGATTTTCTAATGTTTTGAAAACGTTCTATAAACAAAAATTATAACGCTTTAAAATCACTTTATTTTCTGCTTTTGCAACGTTTCTAAAATACTCTAACTACAAACATGAAACCGTAAATCATGCCCGGTTAAAAAAGTTCATATATGGTCAAATATGATCATATATGGCTGCATGTATGTACAAATATGGCCATATATGTTTCCTGTATGGACATATTTGGAAATATATGTAATTTCATATATTCAAAAGGCAGTCATATATGGACAAATATAAAAGTATATACGACTCCATACATCCGAAAAGGACTCATGTACGAGCATATATGTATGTATATGACTTCCCATATATGCAAACAGCATTCAAATATGGAAGTATATGTCATTTGATATACACAAAAATGACATATATGGACATATATGGAAGTATATGTGATTCCATATCTGCAAAAATCACTTATGCATGGCCATATATGAAAGTATATCTGATACCATGCTATGCAAAAACCACTCATATGGATCAATTTGGAAGTACATGTAATCTCATATATGCAAAAGGAACTCATGTAGGAAAATATATCGAAAAACATGAGTTTAGTTTTTTATTTTCAAAAAACCGCGAATAATTTATAAACTACAAATTTTTTTCATATTTCGATTGCAGATTCATATTCTTTGTTAAAATAAAGATCAAATTTGCGAAATTTGTGCATATCATGCACGACCAGTGGGATTTTCACTTTCATATTTTTAGGAAATTTGGCAATTTTAGCCAAAATATGTTTTTTTTTTGTACAATTTAAAAAAACGAAAAAAAACTGCGAATTGCTTAAAAGTTACCTAATTTTTTTAAGTTTTGATTTCATATTCCTTTTCTGCACATCAATTAAGAATATAGAATAAAAAAAGAAAAATAATTCAGAAATAATTCAAAGTCAACCCTACTTTTTGTATAAATTACTCTAGAGACAAATTAAAATTTATTAAAAGATAAATTTTTCTGGCCAGTATAAAAGCGGATTTGGCTTAAACTTTGCACAGAGAGTTTTTAGACATTAAGCAATAGGGGCAACATTGTAGACACCGCGAATTCCAACGTTCATGTTTTTTTTTTGGCAACTCTAATGTACATGAAAGTAGATATGAATACTCCTATTTATGACAGCATATTCTGATATGTGTATGCGTTCATATATGATTATAAATTATTTCTATTTTCTACATTCGTTATATTAAGACGGAGTTTTTGGTATGTAAGCTAAACTTTGTTTAATTAAACCGAAAACGATTTTTTCAGCATATTCTAAGTTGATTATGAAAAATTTGCCTTTATTGAATTAAAACAAAATATTTTTTGTTGCATTTCAAACCAAAATATTTTATTTTCAAAAGCAAGAATGTTAATTATGTAACTGCCTTGTATATATTCAATATTTTACAAATATAATTTCCAACGTGTATAACATGTTTAATTATATTATCTTATATTTTAATTATTTTGAAATCGTACGAAATATTAAAGGGAATTATATATTCTAATATTAATTTAGTTTTGTTGTGAACAAATTTGTTGGCGGTTTCCAAATCAAGACATTGAACAAATAAAATGTATTATTGTGTTTTCAAGTTTTTTAACAAAAATTTGTCACAACAGTTTTCAAAATACGAAATTTCCTAACAAAATAGTTGATAATACATATAAAATATAAACATACTGTATATGGACGACCGTACAAAGTAATATATGAACATGTATGACCATATTTGCCCATATATGGAGATGTAGGTTCATTTTTCTAGTATGTACGAATATGGATGACCATATATGATCATATAAAAAATATATATGATCATATATGAACTTTTTTAACCGGGTGGTTATAATTTTACTGTTCTGAGAACACTAGAAAACACATAAAATGTTGCTTTGATAACGGTTCAACCAACCTACAAAGTGCTTTCAGAACGCTTTTATGTTTGACAATTTCTGGCTGGGTAATTTTGGGTAAATTGTCCCGTTTTCAACCTAATACTTTTCAACGGGCATAATTTTTAACCGATAAAAATACATCAGTCGTTTATAAACCATAAAACAATCTAATCTCTTGGCTGTAATAGTAAATAAAAAAGGAGATACTTGTTACCCAAAGTTGCCAATATTTATTCCATTTTCACTCAAAACCATTGTAATGAATTATGAAAATAAACTAAAAACTGATATTTTCAAAAAAAAAAAAAATACAAATCGGTTAAGTAGCGCATACACGTTCAATATTATGGATCAATTTTTGATTGTTTACAAATTAATTGAAGGTCTGTACCTTATTTTGAATATTTATCAATTAAATTGAAAAATTCAAAATGTTTTGGATTTTTGTTTTTCAATTTCATATTAAGGGTTTTCACAAGGGGTGTACTATTTGTTGTATCGTCCTAACAAAAAACAGAGTTGTTAAAAATTAAATTGAAAAAATACAACATTTGAGAATAGCACGATACAACATTTTTACGTATGTTTAGTGTCCTATGTTTGAGTGTGCTAACAGATAGAAAACTGAATAGAAAATCGTTGTTAAACAAAAATAAAAATTTTAACAACTCTATTTTTTGTTAGGACGATACAACGATACAACAGATAGCACACCCCTTATGAACAACCTAATTATTGAAAAGTGTGTGACAAATATTGAAATGTTAGTTTTTTTAAATTTGTTTTTTGTTGTTGAAAAATAAATAAATAAAATTAAAAAAACATATAAACTATTGCAAAATAAAAACGTAATCACTTTAAACGTGGCTTTATTTTAAAATCTGCAAAATTTTGCAATTTTTTATAGGATGGAAAATATTGATCAATTTAATTTTAACTCATATTTTTCTAATAACATTGAAATTGTGTGTGAAAAGATCAATAAAATTGAAATAAATTATACTGACCGTGTGTGCTCGGCTTTAACTTAAAAAGATTGTTTTTAAGAAAGATTTAAATATATATTGATTGAATTCACAGTTCGTACTATTTTATGTAGCAAATTAGCATTTATCGTAATTTTCTATGAGTTAGACTTCAAAAATCATGCTATTTTACAACGTAGCATGTTAGGAATTAAAATGTGAATTCCTTCCTTGAATAGTTTACAATTCATGTCCTACCAAAACAGAGAAACAAGCCAGCCGCCGTGAGCCGTTTAAGCCGCCGCCGCCGGTCATTTTTGCTTCAGCCGCCGCCGCCGATTTTTTTCGGCTCATTTCGGCTGGAAGTATCAATTTTCAAATATAAAAAATTTAAAAATAAATATATTTTTTAAAAAGAATTTACTAATTCATTAAACTTGAACAACCAGAGCCAAAAACAATTTTTTTATATGAAAAGAAAAAAGTTAAAATCTTCTAAATATTAAATTTTTATAAATATAATTTTTTTAAGCTATAAAAGCTTATATAAATTTATATTTACTGTGAAAAAAATTTAAAAAAAAGGTCTTAATGGGTTAATATAATACTTCAGAATGCAACTCTTTGCAGATGTGTAAAAAATCAATTAATAAAAAAACATAGCTGCTTAACTTTGCATTTAAAACTCAATATATGTATTTGGTGTACGCATTTTTATCAAAAATTATGACGAAAAATCGTTACAGAGTTGATGTCGTGTTAGCATAGATATACGAAAAAGTTTGTAAAATGTATTAATTTTTGTTAAAAGCGTTACTTCTCCTCTTCATATAAATTCTTACAGTTAGTGTTTAGCTTCATTGGTTATTAAAATATAAGCTATTAAAATTAAAAAACCTTACGAGTTACTGGTTACGGAGTTTACATTTGGCCTATAAAATTGGTTACAAATTTTATGTATTAACCAAAAATTGGTCAGATTGTTATAAATTTTGTAAAACAGGTGACAATGCGCTGATATACATATATCGAAATATATAACTCAAATATAATCCATGCATTTGAAATTAGCTGGTTACATGGTTTTTATCACATTTTTTGATATCACCCATATATATTTTTTCAATTCTAAAATACATTTTTAAAAATGGTCCAGTTGAATGTTTTGGATAAATTAAACATTTTGTAACAAATAAATGAAAAAGTAAAGATAAGAGACATTGTAAAATTGTATAATATTTAGAAAAGGACACTTTTACGGATAAAATGCTCAAACCAATGTTCGAATTGATCACATAATTGCATCATTTAAGGACATTATTGATTGGGCATCTATTTCAAATGGGTCCCTACAAGATATGTGCATCCTGCCCAAACTTTCTAACAAAGCCTCCATTCAAAAGTCTTCAACAAGTTTAATTTCTTAAATCAATCGATATGTATTTTTTTCTATGGTCTTTATTTATTCCTTAATTTGTTAAAATTAAAAAGAATAAATAAAAAAATATTAATTCCCAGTATGCTTTAATTGTCTGAAAATTCTATAAGAGGCAAAAATTGTTTTGAGTTCCAAGGGGGTTATATTTTCCCAATGTTGGGATTACTTGCTGGCATAATTAATATCTTGCAAGTTATGTTTCCACGAAAAGGACTTGGTACTAAAAGGGTATGTTTATAATTTATTAAATAAAACTTGTATGTTATATTAAATATTTAGGTCCATTTGTTAGATATAGTCTTGACTAGCCATGGATCTGTGCAAACATGAAACAAATCACACGTGAACCAACAACAAATCTTATATAAATTGATTTTATATATATTTTTTGCGAGTGATTTTCTGACCGTGATAAAGTGCAGACGTTAATTGTGATCTCTTTTCTATAATTCTATTTAAAATTAAAAGCAATAACATTTGTTATTGTTTTAAGAAAAAACTTTTTTTTAATACATTGTATCAGTGTTGCCATAACGGCGATTTTCTCGTCAGATCTAGCGGTTTTATTTCGCCCCTAGCGGGAAAAATTGTCCTGTAGCTATTAGCCAAAAATCTAGCGATTTTTTTATCAGCCGTAATATAATTTTTAAAACTCGGTTTTATGTTGAAAAATATTATAAAACTCGCACATTGATATTCCTTTATTATAAAACACAACATCTTAAACGATTTTAGTAAAAAAAACTCTAAAAATACACATTTCGATAAAATATGGGTATGCACTTTTTCATCGTACAACGCCCTCTATTGTGTATTCGCAATACTAAGATTAATTCAATGAAAATCAGGACTCATTATTTGAAGCTTAATCGTAAAATGTTTCATTATTTAAAAGTTTATAACACTTCTTATTAACATATTAAAGAAATTTTTGAGTAAAAACTGCTTTAAGTACCATTTTTCAACAATCTAGCGATAAAATCGCTAAATATTTACACTGTTTATAATCTAGAGATTTTCTAGCGATTTTTGAGTCTGATCTAGCCATTTATTTTGAAAATTTGTTGGCAACACTGCATTGTATATTGAAATCAACAACAAATTATTACTTATTCACTGTTGCCAACTTTTAAAAATATCACTAAATCAAACTAAAAAATCGCTAGAAAATAGCTAAATTATAAAAAACTTTAAAAATTTAGCGATAAATCGCTAAATTTCACGAACTTTTCGGATTCTGTTGAAAAATTTCCCAAAAATAGCTATATTTTTCGAACTTTTTAACACTTTCTAAAATAATTGTCGATACATCGCAAAATTTTTTCAACTTTTTTAAGTATTCCTTAAAAATTTAGCGAAAATCGCTAAATAATAATGATTCAAAAATTCTGTCAAGGAAATAAATGTAAAAAAAAGCTAAGAAAACACCAAGACTGTCTTTAAAAAAAATCACTAGTTTTCCCGCTAATAGCTAAATCATATTTTATCCCGCTAAACGAGTTGAAATATCGCTAGATTTGACGAGGAAATAGCTAAATTGGCAACAGTGTACTTATTATTCAGTAGTAAACAAAGGGATTAATATTCTGCTATACTAATCCTCTGCTGTTACAGCAAAATGGATAGTAGCAGCGAGTCTACTGAAGCAAGCGATATTGTCTGGTAGACAGTCGCTGAAAACAAAACAACGAAATGACGACAAAATCGATCACCAGGATTAGTTAAGCATGCAATCAAAATAAAAAAAAACTACCAACAATGATGATTAGGGCAAGGAATTCCATGGAAATGTATGTTATTTCTCGATAGTCCAAAACTAATATGGACTAAACATTTATCCGAATCATCAAATTTAGAACAAACTTGCATCGATTTGTAGTTGCATATTTCGACTTTAAATGCATATTTGGTGGCTTTTTAATGCATATTTTGTGCTTTTTAATGCATATTTGTTCATATTTTTCATTTTTAATAGCATTTTTTATTTTGTAAAAAAATATAAAAAATTTATACGTTTTCATATTTTGATTCAATCAAAATAAACATTTTTAAAACTCTATTGACCTATGGGAAATCTTCGAGTTCTGTGTCTGTTTGCAAAATAACTAACTTAAATATATTTTTAAGTTTTAAAGTGCATTATTTTTGCAAAAATTATAATTTTTAGTGCATATTTTTCTTTTTTAACCGCATATTTTAGGCGCATATTTTTCATTTTTAAGTGCCTGAAATTCCTTGCCCTAATGATGATATACCAAGTACCTACTAGCAACAACATGTTTGCTGCACTTGATGTAGACAATAATGATTATGATAATTATATTAACGATAATGCTAACAGAGAGCTGTCTGAAGAAGAACCGCCTCCAATAATTATTCCAAATGTTTCAGATATAAGAGCGATGATGAAGAACTTTTCAAAAATAGTAAACTTTGAAGATTATTCGTACAAATCCTTGAGAGATGGTCAGGTAAGAGTAATGGCAAAAACGTAAAGGCATATAGAGTGATAGTAAAATATCCATCTTTCGTTAAAAAAACTTAAACGTTTTCAAATCATATTACAAAATGTTGTTTTCAGCCGATCAAGCCGCCGCCGATTATTTGGTTGCGCCGCCGCCGCCGATTTTTATCCGGCTCAACATCAATCGCCGCCGCCGCCGCCGATTTTTTGCTTGCGCCGCCGCCGCCGATTATTTTGGTCGGCTTGTTTCTCTGTACCAAAATTTAAAGTTTAGGTGACAATATTTAAGGAAATTTTTTTGAAATGTTTTTTAAAACTCCTTACCTGTAAGTTTAGAATAACATGTTACTAGGTAAGGAGTTGCATCGATGGACATTAGGGCGTCCCTTAAAAATAGATTCGTCATTACGTCCCCCAGTTTTTTTGGAAATGGTCCCAAATGGATTTTTTTTTTTTTTTTGGAAAACGTTAACCCGTGCCGAAAGTTGGACGAAAATGGCCCATTTTGGAAAAAAAGTGTATTACAATTAAAAATTCGAAATTTCGAAAAAAAATTATTTTTTATTTAATTTATTCATATAACCCTCTAATGCTCTCAAATAATTTCGATTTTTGCTGTACATAACACTATCAATAAAATAAAATTACGTACCGAAAATTGTTGATCAATTGTTATTTCAAAAGTTATGGCGATTTTCGCTTTTTAAAAATTACGAAATTTGGCGAATTTGGCACTAAACATCAATAAATTTTGACGAAATTAGTTCTGCTTACTACCTCTGAGTATATACTCTGTGTTTAATGTCATAAAAATCCGTTGACTAGTTTTTCAGTTAGAGAGATATTTGTAAAACGTATTCTGGTGTTATCCTGTGAGTCCTGGAGAAAAATTTTTTTTTGTACGC
The DNA here is from genome assembly GCA_949987735.1 of Leucophora obtusa. NCBI lineage: Eukaryota > Metazoa > Arthropoda > Insecta > Diptera > Anthomyiidae > Leucophora > Leucophora obtusa. The sequence goes on along the minus strand of OX465295.1, from coordinate 300,593,510 downwards.
CAGATCGTAAATATATTATTGGCAATTTTTCAAATATTTTTTTCTGTTTTAAAAAGTTAATTTTTTCAAATTTTCTAAATTTTCACTTTACATGCTTCTTACTTGAAAACTGTTCCTTATACAAAAAAGTTTGAAGGCAAAAAAAGTAGGCAGTTAAATTTTCTATGGATATAATACAACTTGTTTAATAAAATATTGTTATTTAGCCAAAAATTATTTAAAATCTGAAGACCGCCAAAAGGCGGCCTTGGGTATTAGAGGGTTAACATAGACAAAATAATTCAAATATTGAATTTTGACTTTATCGGATATCATTAACCCACTTTAGCCTGGAATCCAAAATGACCCACAAATTTGATAAAATTGCAAAAATTTTTTTTTTATTAATTTTAAAGATTTTTTAAAATGCCTAATTTGGAGATGTCGATTGCTATTTGTACCACATAATAGTTGATATTTAAAAAAAATAAATAAATTGGAAAAATAATAATTCGAGTTTGTGTTTGGAGCGACTGCATTTCAGGACATTTTACAAAAATTTCTTGTTTTCATCAAATTTTACATAGTTTTCGGAAAAATATCACTTAAATTTGGTTAGACTATAATTATCTTTATATTTGTTTAAAAAAATCTTTAACCCTTAGTGGCCTTTGCCCAGAAAAGACCCATGAAACTTAATATTAATTATGACTACGAGATTGTAAATCCATTAAATTGATAAAAAAAATCTCAACTGGATAAAAATAATTATTTTATGTAACATGATCCATATGGGAATTTTTAATAGTACATAATAATACACATTTTTCCAAAATGGGCCATTTTCGTCCAACTTTTTAACGTTTTCTAAAAAAAATCGATTTTTTCCGTTTGGGACCATTTCCAATAAAACTGGGGGTGTAAGGAACGAAAATCGACAAATCTTTATTTTAAGGGACATCCTAATGGACATGCCCTTGTTAAAATAATATGTATAGTAATAGAAAAGTAAGAGCTTACCCCCTTCATTACAAGATGCTTATTTTTATAACCAAAACTTATAAAAAAAATTCCAAAATTTGTTGTTAAAAATATTTAATTTTTAATTTAATACTCAATATAAAACAAATAGAAATTTAAAAAAACCTATTATTTTAAGGTTATTTGTAACCTAGAGGTAATAGGTAAGCGTAACATCCCGACTAAAAAAGATGTTATATAATCATATATCACCATATATAAACCAATATATACGTTCATATCTAATTTGATCCGAATATTGGAATATATAATTATATCAAGCGAGATAAGCATGTTATCTCACCTGATAGAATTTGATCCGAAAAATGGGTCTATCTAACTGCATCAAATTATATATAAATACATATAATTTGATGAAGATTTTCAAAGAAAATTTTAGTAAATATTATTGAGATCACTTATTTTATTCATATTAAATCTAACGCTTAATGTTTAGAACAACTTTTGCTAATAAACTTGGAAATAGGTGGCAAAATAAAACATTACAAAAATTTGACGGAACAACTTTTTCTAGGTTAGAGTTTTTATCTTTCTTATAAAATAACTGAATTAACTAATTAGAAATTTATTAATTCAGTTCGAGGCCAATTTCCTTATTATGAATTAATATGATAAGTACTTTTTTTTTCAAAAACTGCTATTTTTCTTCATCAGGATACTCTCCTGACAAATACTTCACAGAGTTTTTGCTTTCAAAAAACCTCTACACTTTCAGGAATGAAAAGAGGATCGTTTCGGGGATTTTCCAGGTCCCCTTCATCAGTTTTCTTTAGAAAGTGGTGGCGTAATCCCCGAAACGATCGACTTTTCATTCCTGAAAGTGTAGATGTTTTTTGAAAGCAAAAACTCTGTGAAGTATTTGTCAGGAGAGTATCCTGATGAAGAGAAAAAAAACAGTTTTTGAAAAAAGTACTTATTATGTTAATTCATAATAAGGAAATAGTCCTCGAACTGAATTAATAAATTTCTAATTAATGAATTAAAGAGGTCGAAAAAAAATAAATTTTATTTTTTAAAATAAAAATTAAAAACCAACATGATAAAAAATTAACTTTCACAATTTTTTTTTACGGAAAAATAAATGAACTTAAACCATATTTATTTCAACATATGTTTGTCTAATTTTTAAATTTAAAAGTAAAAATAATTATTTCGACCTTTAATTCCACAATGAAAAAAAAATTCCTTTATTTATTTCTTTAAAATTATTTTGAGTTTAATAAAGAGTATTTCGGTAACTATTTGGAAAATATATGTTAAATTCAATTATAAACATTTAGTTATATGTCAAAGTGCAAACTTCAAAACCAGATCCACAATTTCGGAGTTTTTTTTTAATTTTTATAGTGCAATTAAACTTTATAAAATTTTGTATAATTAGATATCATGTCAGATAAATTTATATATAAAATTATTACAATTTTACATTAACTTTGTTATATGTTTTGATATAAGATTGTTTAGAGAAGCTTATACGCCATTATATATAATTATGTATAGACTATATTTGCAGATCTCTTAATATATGCCTGGAGACCAAATCGCATATGATTATATATAACGTCATATCAAACATATTTATAAAACCAAAGTGTTAATATAAATGTATATGGTCATATAAAGCCACACATATAAACATTTATAATTATATCAAATCATATAAGATTATATGAAAACTTTTTTAGTCGGGATGTAAGTTCAGAATAACATATTCCTAGGTAAGGAGTTACCTCGATAAAGACGCCCCCTTGTTAAAATAACAGCTTTGGTAATAGAAAAGTAAGAGGTTACCTACCCTTATTTCTTCTTGCCAAAGTCATTACCGGGTAATAGAAGGTTTTGCTGGGAAGTTTCAAATCATTTTTTCCTTAGAAAAAAATAAAAAAAATCCACACTAAAATTTTAACCGGTTAATCGACCTACATATTTTAACCGATTATTCCGGGCGAATAATTACTTGAGTTTAAAATTATTTGTTTCGACATTAATCGAGGAATCGGTTATCGATTAACCGAATTGGAAACACTAGTGTTGGTACCCTACGGGAAATTTTAACAAACTGTCACAGGTGGAAATTGACCCCTTGTGACATGTCACAAGACAAATCCTAGGGCAGCTTACTGAACTCTCATAAAAAACAAAGTTCAGGGACCTGTCCTGCGATTTGTCTTGTGACATGTCACAAGGGGTCAATTTCCACCTCCTATGACAACGCCATGTAAAAGTGACCAGTCTATTTCATATAAAGGGGCCAGTTCGGTGACAGTTTGTTAAAATTTCCCGAAGGGTACTTAAGGCTTCATTAGTCTAATCGTAAAGTAAAAAATCGTATCTGTAATCAATTCAATGTGTTAAAATAATATAGAAATATATTTTTATATTTTTTCTATGCATTTAAACTGTTGTCAAGTAAAATCGTAAAAAAGTTCTGTTGAAAATAGAAATTTTCTATTTTATTACTTGACATTTAATTCTATGCACAAGAAAAAGATAAAAAATACAATATTTTTATTTTTTATACTCTTTTTATTCATTATGAGAATGATACGTTACTTTTTTTACGATACTTCCAAACTAATTTGGGCTTTAGAGTTTTCAACTACAAGTACCATGTACTTGTACTTAATGTACTTGATGTTCATCTATTGCTAAAACTGACATAAGAGTTGAATCCACAAGGTAGTAGTAGAAGAGGACGTTCAGCCCATACATGGAGAAGACGAGTCATAGATGAAGCAAGAACTTTAAACACCAGTTGGAACGAAGTGAAAAATATTGCGATATACAATGGCCATACAATAACCACATTTTGCCCAAAACTTATACAATATTCATATAAATCTTTTTTCCATTTTTCGAGTACATTAATAAAAAATGTAAATATTTTTATATATTTAGTTAGAATATTCTTCTACCTCAAGTCCAAATTCTAATATGATATTAGCTGTATTTTGTCTCATGCCTATCAACGTTAAGTATTCAAAGCAAATCTACGTTAAACCGATTGTAGTATAAAAAATTTTAAATAGGTTGTTTATAATTGTTCCGCTATAATTGAACGTACGACAGCAAAAGTTTTTAGGAGGTAACGCAAATAAGTTACGTTAGGTGTGCAAATGTATAAACATTGAGTTTTCAACGTTGATAATTATCCGTGTTGAAAGTAAACGTGCATACGAAAAGTAATATTTTAGTTTTCGTCTTAAACTCGTTTTTATCCACTTAGATTTTTTTTATGAGTTAACGGATATAGTTAAGTCGAAAATACAGCTATTGTCATATTAGATTTTTATTTGTTGTTTCTTTTATATTCACAAAATTAAAAGTTATATCTCCATATAAAATGTTACAAAAAATTGTTGGATATTAAAAAAAAAAATAATGAAGAATAATAATATTTAGAAAAAAACTGATTTTACTTATTTTCATTACAAAATTCGGTAGTTAACTTGTTAAGTTTTCATAGTAAAATGACAATTTAACTACCGGATAAACACAGGGAAAGTTTAAAATGGTACAAAAAAAGTTGAAATTTTTACGCAAAAAAGCAGGAAAACAGCAAAATTGGCAAAAACAATGGCAAAAATGGCATGCTTCTTCCAAAAATTAAAAAAAACACTAGTTCATTTAAGTGTTTTTGTAAAATATTTTTAACAAAAAACAATAATAAAGGAATTCACAGTTGAACAGCTAAAGTGTGTGTAGTATGATTTTTAAGGTTTGAAATTTTAGTTGATGTAAAAAAAATCAATTTTACCAACATTAAAAACCCGGTGAAAAATGCTCATATACGCTCGAACATGTTCATATATGGTTTATGTATGGACACATATGAACAAATATGGATTTTTTATGAACATACCCGCGGTGCAAAATGTTCGTATATGTTCATATATGGTTTGCACATATATAAAGAAATTCAAAAATGAGGTAACACCTAAGTATATCTCCATATATGAACATTTATGGTTCAACCATATATGTATGGATCCGAAAAATGAGGTAACACCTAAGTACATGTTCATATATGGACATATATGAACATATACATTTATTAAATATATGGGAATACATGCGAACGTTGCTGTCCTTTATTATAAGGTTGTACGATAGATATAAATTTATGTATGACATTCAAATTAGGCGCTACATATGTTCCTTTTTTTATTCATACCCGGTGAAAAATGTCCATATATGAACATTTATGGTTCAACCATATATGTATGGATCCCAAAAATGAGGTAACACCTAAGTATATGTTCATATATGGACATATATGAACATATAGATTTATTAAATATATGCGAATACATGCGAACGTTGCTGTCCTTTATTATAAGGTTGTACGATAGATATAAATTTATGTATGACATTCAAATTAGGCGCTACATATGTTCCTTTTTTTATTCATGGCATTAAATATAATTCCATATTTATCCAAATTTTATATGAGCATACATATATGGAAGTATATGTGATTCCATATATGGAAAAAATTTCATATACAGACATATATGGAAGCATCTGTTATTTCATATATCGAAATGGCACTCATATATGGACAAATATGAAAGTGTATGTTGTTCAATTTATGCAAAAGGGACTTGTATATGAACATATTTCGAAGAATACATTTTTCCATATATGTAAAAGGAACTCATATTTGGATAAATATGGAATTATATTTAATGCCATGAATAAAAAAAGGAACATATGTAGCGCCTAATTTGAATGTCATACATAAATTTATATCTATCGTACAACCTTATAATAAAGGACAGCAACGTTCGCATGTATTCGCATATATTTAATAAATGTATTTGTTCATATATGTCCATATATGAACATATACTTAGGTGTTACCTCATTTTTCGGATCCATACATATATGGTTGAACCATAAATGTTCATATATGGACATTTTTCACCGGGTACATATACTTTTTTTATTCACGGCATTAAATGTAATTCCATATTTATCCATATGAGCTCCTTTTACACATATGAAAAAATATGTTCATATACGAGTCCCTTTTGCATAAATGGAATAACATATACTTCAATATTTTTCCATATATGAGTGCCTTTTCCATATTTGAAATAACAGATGCCTTCATATATGTCTGTATATGAAATCTTTTTCCATATATGGAATCACATATACTTCCATATATGTTCATATAAAATCCATATATGTTCATAAAAAATCCATATTTGTTCAAATGTATCCATACATAAACCATATATGAACATATTTGAGCGTATATGAACATTTTTTACCGGGTACAGATATAATTACATATACGTTTATATATAATTTAGTATGACACTATACATAATAATATAAAGATATATGTGGAGCCATATAAGAAATATTTCACAATTTGTGTTAGATATAATTATATATTGACGAATAAGAACCCATATATAACTTAATATGGTTCCATATCTACAATATTTCATGATTTCTTTAATATATAACAATATAACGTTCTTTATAAAATCATCTATAATTATATATCATCCAACATAAGCAATTATTTCAAAGTGATTTTATATAAAAATATATAAGGTCCATATAATACCGTATTATATTATATGTGGTTCAATGTTAACAATGATTTTGACTAGTTTTAGATTTAGTAATTACTAGGGATTGGCGCGTGATTAGAAATGTTAGTGAGTCACGTTATTCACACGTGATCGTGAGTAATAATTACTATACTCAAGTGATTCGTGTGTGAGTCTGAGAATATATAATTCGTACTTGATTCGTGCGTGAGCGTGAATAAAAATATATAACCCGTGCATGATTCATGTGTGAGTTTATTTTTTGCATCATATATTTTTAGTAATTTTTACTATTTTGTAATATTTTACTTATTTTTACTATTTTTCTTATATCTTGGTTGTATAACATAATCCTTTTAACTTTAAAATTTCAGTCTTGTTAACTTTATTTTAAAATTACTAAAAATAAAGAAAATTTTGTTCATGTTTAATGCACTGTCATGGTAAATCTGGATAAAAGTAATTGTAATTGAAAAAAATTCAATTACAATTACATATTATTTGTAATTGTAATTAAAAAAAAAACAATTACAAGTAATTTGTAATTAAAAATTTTCAATTATACATTACATATAATTTTAATTGAAAAAATGTCAATTACAATTACATTTTTTTGGAAAAGAAATAATGACAAAAAGCACAAGTGAGGGGTCAGCCCAACATGACGTATTCATTTTATACTTATCCACGCCTATCCAACCTATCCCAGTCAGTTTTTTCTACAAAATTTTAACAAAAAAACACTTTAATTCTAAATGTAATTGAAATTTGTAATTGAAATCACTTTCAATTACAATTACTTGAAATTGAAAATTTTCAATTACAGTTACATGAAATTTAATTGAGTTTTTTTTTATTTCAATTACATTTATTTGCAATTGTAATTGAAATCCCCCAGGTCTGATCTCCAGATATTGCATATCTTTTTAATTAAAAAAAATTATTTTTGTATATTGTTAGATGTGGTCATATATAATATGATCTAAAGTATAAGGTCAATATTTAGATATAATTGTATGAAACTATGTCCACTTTTATAACATTTTATATAATTTTATACAAAAAGATATAATTTGATGTAATTGGATGAGGACAAAATTCGGATACAATTGTATCGAATTGCATAAAATTGTATCAAATTGTACCAAATTGCATACAATTGTATACAATTCGATACAATAAGATGTTCTAATTTTTCGGATATAATTATATCTAATTACATAAAAGATTATATATAATTAAATATAACTTCAAATGGCTCCATATCATTTTTTTACTTGGGTATTTGATTAATCCATTTTCCGGATGAAATTTTATATAATTTAGTATGATGCCAAATAAAAAAAGATATGCTACCGGATAATTTTTTTTTCACGGGTAGTAATATTTTTTCCAAATTCATCTATATCTGTAGTTTTTATTTTTAATAGTAAAAGGCTTTATTTTTTAATCATGTAGGTTGATAAAGTGCATCGGGATTCTCTAACACTTAATATATGTACATATATGTAATTTGTTTATTTTCACTAGCAAACGCTGTAAAATTGCTTAGTTGCAAATTTTATTTGTAAATAAATGTTTTCTTCTACTGAACGGCAGAAAACAGGTTTTGAGTTCAGTGAACGTATTTTTTTTTTAATTCACTGAACGTAATTTTATTTTTTTTAATTCACTGAATGAAAATGAAATTGATTGAATTCAGTGGTGAATTCATTCAGTAAGGAATTAATTCACTTTTTTGCCGTTCGATTTATAATATTGAACGTGTTCACCAGTGAATTAATTCATTTGATTTAATAAAAAGAACTATAGCAATTGAATTAATTCGTAACAAAATAAATCGAACGAAAACAAATATGAACTAATTCCATTCAATATATGATGCTTTGTGAATTAATTCATCGAATTTTTAATTCAGAATTGAAAAATCAAAACTCTGACCTTACATAAATAATTGTATAATAGATGCAAAAATACATTAAATTTATAAAATTGTTGATTTTAATAAATTAAAAAATGCTCGTTAATTTTCAGACAACAGTAGGTACTGGCAAAGCACGTTTTAAGTAATACCGGCATTTCGTAAAAAACAGTGCTCTCCCAGTACAATTTTTGTTGCAACGTCGGCAATTTCTACCTGGGTTTCTTTAGTTTTATGACTTTATTTTTTAATTTTAAGAAACATAAAACACTCACTTATAAAATTAGATGCAATCGATAATTGTGGATTTTTTAAAACTCGTGCAAGTGTGGTAATGTTATACACTCAAAAAAGTAAGTTAGTAGACAATTAGTAAAACGTCTTGTATATCAAGTATACTAGTTTTCAGCAACTTTTTTGCGGAAATTGTGTTATCGGCAAAAGTTTGTTATATTTTTTTTTAGCACTAAACTAATTTTCAACTAATGTTTTAACAATTTATTTTGCTACCAAAATTGTGCTGCTAAACACATTTATAGTGCGGACAATAACCAGACAGACAAGATATAGATGTCGCAGATTAGGCATTTGATGTAGTGCGGACAAAGAAAATTATACTTAAACACAGCGCTTCTAAGACATATAATAAATACAACCGTGAAAGGTTTTTGTATCTGTGTTTCATACATACAACAAAGAGACACCAAAAGATTGCATATAAATATATAAAAATATAACACAGTAATATAAAATATGATTTAAATTATACACTCATAAAAAAAGCCCGTGCAAATAGTTCAAAATTCTGCTAAAATAATAGGAAATAGTACCTATATTTGCGCCAGCAGAATTTTCAATGAAGTTGAGAATTATGGTCTGCTAAATTTTACACACTGCTAAACACACAGATAATTCTAGTTAACTTAGCTAAGAAATTTGAGCTAAATTCAACAGAAACATTACCTGATTTATACAGAGAGCAAAACCAAGATTTTTACTCTAACTGTTTAAAAATTCTGCGCTAAACTATTGGAACACTATGTACAGAAGGGGTCCCTAATGCCCAAAAATGCAGTTTTGTGCATCAAGTGGGTTTTTTTTTATTAAAAAACCGGTATGTTGCCAAATGGCTACACCATGCATTTAAGGGTTAATATTATCGCAGTCTGCTCTAGTTTTTTGGAAAGGCTAGTTATTTTACTGTTGTTTATCTTTATTCATAACGAAATATATAGTAAAAAAATCAGCGATGGGTCGAAAAAGTCATTGTTCTCCGGAGGAGAGAAAAATTGTTTCAAGACTAAGAGAAAGTGGCCAAAGTCTTCGTTCTATAGCAGAAACTATGAATCGGTCGCTATATTTTGTACAAAATGCTTTAAAGCCTAAACATCCCGTCGAAACTCGCGGAAGACCCAAAAAAACTTCAAAACCAATAGATATCCGTATTGTAACACTTGCGAAGAAGGACCCATTTGTGTCTTCAAGAGCGATTTCAGTCGTCGACTACAAGAAGCTCATTTACCAGGACGGATAGCCAGAAGTCCCTTTGATTAGACAAAAAAATTTAAAGGCTAAGTTGGCGTTTGCAAGAAATCATTCCAATTGTTCCGGAGCAGACGGTGAAAAAAATGGCGAAACATTTTGTGGAGCGATGAAACAAAAAGAAATTTATTTGGAAACGACTGTGCCCGGAATGTTCGACGCCCTAAGGGTAAAGAATTCCATGTTCGCTTTACAAAGAAGACGGTCAAGCACGGGGCGGCAATAACGATTAAAGGAAACTTCTAAGTTGGTAAAGGATTGGTTCCAAGACAATCATGTGGACCTTTCAGACTGGCCAAGTCAATCTCCGGACTTAAACCCGATCGAAAATCTTTGGGCAGAGTTAAAACAGAGAATTGGAAAGGAGGTTTTTTAAAATAAGGATCAGTTACGGAATTTTGTTCAAAAAACTTGGTATGAAATACCAGTAGAAACCTGCAGAAAGCTTTTTGCCAGCATGCCAAAAAGAGTCAACGGATTTTAACGAAACTTAGCTAAAATCACACAATTTAGCAGAAAATTAAAAAAAGTTTTTTTTTACTGTTTTGCTTATTTTAACTAAATGTACTGTTTGGGAGTCACCGATGATTTTAAGTATTTTTGTGCACTGAATGACATTTTTGTTGCCAACATTGGTTTACTTTCTTTTTTTGTTTATAATTTTACTTTGGCAATGCCATTTTTATGTACCCAGCTAAAAATCGACATATATGAATACATACAGGTTAAATGTATGTTCCTGCATGCTCATAAACATGCATTCATGTCCATACATGGATACATAAATCGCCATACATGCATCATATATGTCCACACATGTGCATTAACGAAATTTGAGGTAATATCTACATGCATGATCATGCATGTTCATGCGTATTCATGCGAGTTCATGTGTGTTCATACATGTACACACATGTAGATATTACCTCAAATTTCGTTAATGCACATGTGTGGACATACATGATGCATGTATGGAGATTTATGTATCCATGTATGGACATGAATGCATGTTTATGAGCATGCATGAACATTAGAGTCGTCCAAAAAAACATGAAAGTTGGAATTCGCGATCTCCACAATGTTGCCCCTATTCCTTAATGTATAAAAACTCTCTGTGCCAAGTTTCAGCTAAATCCGCTGTTATTTAGAGGTAGCACAAAAAGTTGTCTTTTAAGAATAAGTAATTTATCTCTAGAGTAATTTATAGAAAAAGTAGGGTTGACTTTAAATTTAATTATTTCTTAACCTGTACGCTATTATTTAACAATTTTTTTTTAAATCTGGTCTTAATTAATGTGAATATAAGGAATTTCAAATCAAAACTTAAAAAAATTAAGTAAATTTTAAGTAATTCGCGGTTTTTTTTAAATTTATACAAAAAAATTCATATTTTAGTCAAATTTTCGAAATTTTCCGAAAAGATGTAATTAAAAATTCAACTTGTTTTTGCCTTGTATGCGTAAATTTCTCAAATCTGATCATTATTTTAACGAAGATTATGTATCAGCAATCGAAACTTGAAAAAAATTCGTGGTTTATGAATTATTCGCGGTTTTTGAAAATTCAAAAAAACTCAAGTTTTTTGAGATATTCTCCTAATTACCTGTAAACGGTGTTATCGAAAAATGCAATTTGTTATACTTTTGCAATTTACTTACCAAGGACCGTCATTATATATAACACTGATTTTAATTTTAAAAAGGATAACAGATATCCTTGCAAATAATCTTAAAATTTGACATTTTTTAATATTTCGCTATTATTTAGCTTGCTATAATTTTATTGCTACCAAAAACCCTATCTCACATAATAGGACATTCCACAGATATATATTAATGCAAAAACGAAATTTTCATATTGGTAAATATAAGAAAACATCCTGATCAAAGTTGATAATTTTGTGTATGAAATTTTCAAATTTCGCGAAATCCGCGACTCCGATTTCAGTTTTGATTTCATATTCGTAATGTACACCTAAAAATGTATTAGATTTGATATGTCGCGATCGTAACAATTATATTTAATTTTTCTCATTTTTTCCATTATTTTTAATTAATTAAAAATAATAGAACAAGTACAACCTCGAAACTTCAATTGCGATGTGCTACCTCTAAACAAAACTTTTTTGGTGATTTTTTTTTATCAGACCACATTTTTTTTCAAAGTGGCATATTTCTAGGGTTGTGGAGCGTGAAAATTCCAACTTTTTTTTTTTTTGGACTACTCTAATGAACATACATTTAACCTGTATGTATTCATATATGTCGATTTTTAGCTGGGTATTCTTATTAACAGTCTAGAAGAATATAGTTAGTTTTTGTTTTAGCTTTCAACAAGAACAGGTAATTTTTTATAATACAGTCCACCGCTTATTTTTTATAAAATTAATAGAAAACAGATTTCTTGGTTTTATTCAACAACACAAAACATTTTTGGTCCACACAGCTATAAAAAGAGGAAAACATCTTTGGACAACAACATTTGTAAGATTTCAACAGGAGGAAAGCCTAAGTGTTCACAAGGAAGCAGCTTATGAACAGCCGGTAGATCATCACTTGGAAGATCTTCGTCGCATTATCAGACTTAGCGGAAAAATATAGACGCTTGTAGTTTGTTCTGGAAAGTTCCATTTACGTCGACAGTGTTGGCTAGCAACGTTGCTATGCTAGTAGTTAGATTCTAATTGGAATTGAAATTGATAGATACACAACAAAGGCGCCGTGCAACGGACAATAGTATAACAACGATTATTTAGTGGAAAAGGTGTTGCCAATTTGCAAACAACACTTGCCATAGGGGAACATACACAGAAAAAAGTATCACAAAATTTTAAGTAATTAAAAAAAATTGTTGGCTTTTTACTTAGATATCTAACAATTTTTTTATTAAATGTTTGTAAATTGTATCAAAAATATCAAAAAAAAAATAGCCTTAGGAATTTTGAAACAAAAAAAAAACAAATCATTTATTTTTGTTTTCAATTGCTCAAATGTTTGTAAATTGTAACAAAAATTTCAAAAAAGTATTTTTTTTTGTCAATACGACAACATAAAGCGAATAATTGTTTTAATATAACAAACTCGTTGTTGAATTTTATTTTTTTATTTTTAACAAATACAAACATGTTACAAAAAAAAATTATTGTATTTACAAAACACATTGTTAAAAAAAAATTGATTTTATTTTTAACAAATTACAAAAAAGTTACAAAAAGGGATTTGTATATACAAATTCCATTGTTGGTGCCTTTTTAAAAAATTTTTTGTTTGTTTATGCAAAAAAGGTGTTTAACATTACAAACAGAATTTTGTAAATTTTTTCTGTGTACAAGGTAGAACATTTTTTATTCACAGCAGAAAAAAAAGAACAAAATAGAAGAGATTGATAAATTAAAAAAGCAACGGCAATCAATAAGATCAGCATTAACAAGAATTTATACATTTTGTGTAAATGAAACCGTTGGTGATGATGAAGTGAAGGTTCGTGTTCTAAGAGCTGAAGATTTGTTCAAGGAATTTGAACAAACTCAACAAAATATTGAATTTTTAACTAAGGAAGATAAAATGCCTGATGAAGAAAAGTATAGAACTGAAGTGGAGCATAAGTATTTTGCCATAAAAAGTGTGCATTTGCAACGGCAAATGAATTGCCTAATGCAATTCAGGCATTAATAAGTCATCAGGGCACAATGGGTACTCTTTTAGAGCGGTTCGTTGAGAACAGTCGGTCAGAGCAAACATATTCACCAAATCAAAACGGCAATGGTACACATTGTGAATTACGACTTCCGAGAATCCAGATACCGGAATTTGACGGCACCAGCCGACACTGGATTCGTTTTCGCGATTTATTTAAGGCAATGGTGCATTCGAAAACTACCGTTTCTGCAGCAGAAAAACTTGAATATCTACAGACTTTATTGAAAGGTGAAGCTCTTTCATTGACCAGTCATTTGGCTCTAACAAATGAAAATTATGACGTTGCTTGGGGGATAATTAAAAAACGTTTCGGATAAAGTTAAGAAATCGTATTTTGAATTATTGATTGATCAGCCACGATTAAAAACAACATCATTTAAATAAATGAAACAATTTGTCAACAACATCAATGAAGGTTACAATGCGTTAAAAGTTCTCAATGAACCTGTAGAACATTGGGATTCGATTTTGCTATACATTTTGGAAAAGAAGCTTGACGAGGAAACCGCTGCATTGTGGTTAAGAGAAAAACTCTCAAATTCTATATCGACAACATTTATGCTCTTTTTAGATTTTTTGGAAAAAAGAGTTTTAGAACTTGAAAATACTTCATTTAAAGAAATGGATATTGAAAGTCGAAGACAAGTAGTTCGTCAAAATAATATTTGCTACAATTGTCTACAACCTAATCATAAGGATCAGAATGCAAACGATCATCATGTAGAAAATTCGACAAAAAGCACAACCCGAGCAAAAAAGTTCATATATAACAATATATTTTTTAATACAAAAATACACATTAACATATAGTAATATAAAATGGCTTTGCATCCATATGTATTCATATATTATATCTTTCAAATACTTCCCGAAATGTTCTTATGTATAACCATATAAAATGATATACCAAAAAATGTGTTAATGTTAATGATACACATAACTATATATAATCAGATATGCTTGATCCCATAATTTGAGGTTTAATATACAATAAGATATAACCCAATACATAATCACATATAAACCCAAATCGAAGTAATTTTCTAAGTCAGTTTAGATATAATTTAATATAAACCTTTATCAAAAAAATTTCCAAGTTGTTTTACATATAACTTTATATGATAAATTATCAAAAATATTTTCTAAGTCATTTTAGATAGAACTTTATATGATAAATTATCAAAAATATTTTCTAAGTCATTTTAGATAAAACTTTAAATAATATAGATTCCAAAACATTTCCTAAGTCATTTTATATATAAATTTAGATAAATCTTAATTTAAAATATTTTCTGAGTCAATTTTTGATAATTATTTAAATTCAGAAAAAATTTCGAAAGGAAAATATTTTTTATATCAGTTTTACAATTCAAACATATTTCAAACCCCAACATATTTTGGGTATAAATCTAGAAATCCAATTGTATTAAATAGTATATAACTATAAGGGTGCGTACAGAGTGGCCGCTTGTTGCCGAGCCGACTGACGCTTATTGCGAGAACTTGTTCATGCGAGAAACAAGTTTGGGCGTGCATAGTGGATGCGAGAATCAGCGCTGATATTTTATCTATTTGTATTTTATGTATGTTTGTATGCATTTGGGTTTGTTGTTCATACGTGTTTGTGAAAAAAAATTTTACTTATTAACGCATTTCTTCAATTATTCTTGAAATTTTTATTACATTTTTTTTTTTAATTTTGTTTATAAGTTTTTTTTAATTTTTTTATAATTGTTATAATTTTATTTAATTTTTATTATTTATTTGAATTTTTATTTTTTTGTTTAATTTTTATTTTATTAACATAACATAAACAATGTTTTCGGCGCTGAAATACGCTTTGGAACTGTTTTCTCGCATTCAATCAGCTTTGCGCTCTGACCAGCTCGGCGCCCACTATGACCTGTACGCGCTTATTTGTACTAATTTGTATAGTACCAGTTTTCTCGCATTGGTTCTCGCAATAAGCGTCAGTCGGCTCGGCTCGGCAACAAGCGGCCACTCTGAACGCACCCTAACAGATTATATATAATACGATTCAATTATATGTGCCCAATTTTGGGATGCAATTGCATCAGAGTATATGCAATTGTATAATATTAGATTGAATTGTATCTAAAATAATACAATCTGATATAATTTTATAGACCATTTTGCGGATCAGATTATATAAACACTTATATGATTATTTTATATTCTTATATATAAGATATATAAACTTTTTTACTCGGGAACTCCTTATTGCATTTTACAACAAATTATCAACAAGGGCAATCGTTTACGGCAACGGCTACTGATGCAACGTATGTTGTGTCAATACAACACGAGAATCTTACGTTTTATTGCCCACATATTTATGTTGGACTCATGTTCTCAAAGAACTCTTATATCTGAGGCATGTGTTGCGCGGCTTCAAAAGGTACGTAGTTATGATAAAAGACCACTCTATGGAGTTGGTAATGGTAACAGTGGCCACACTAGAGGCAAGGTAGATATCCAGATTTGTACGCCTAAAATTGTCATCTCCACCAAAGCACTTTGCTTATCGATTTTAACACATCAAAAACTACCAGATCGTGAGATTGCGGATGAAAGACTAGATTATTTTGAAAATCTGAATATGGCAGATCCTTCATATCGCAAACCTGGTAATATTGATATCATCATTGGAGCAGATATTTATTGTGATTGCTTTACAGGAGGCAAAATTAAACATCCTAGTGGATTTCCAAGTGCCATGCATACAATGTTCGGATGGGTGGTAATAGGTTGAACAGTATCGACATCAAAGTCTCGCGTAGTATCGGCTATGGTATGTTTGGACCTGGACAAACAAATGCAAAAGTTCTGGGAGACTGAAGAACTATCAGTAAGAACTAGTGTTTCCAATTATTCGACGTAGGCGGTTAACCGGTTAATGCATTATTCGAAAAATACCTAAAATTGATTAACCGGTTATTCGGGTCGGTTAATCGAGAAAATTGGCGATTAATCGATTAATCGTTTAATACAAAATTAATGTATTTCCTTAGTTTTTTATCAATAAAAACACAAAGATCTGCCTGTATTTGTTAAATATCAACGTGGTATATAAACTCGCTATATTTAAAACAACTTTCAATATTCTAAGGTTGAAAAGTTTTGGAATCTGAGGTTTTTTTAATTAAAAACTTTCTTAGTAGACAAAGGTCTGCAAAAATTTTGCTAAAGCTACTAAAATACCATTGAAAATGGCAGAAAGAATTGCTGAAAGATTTTTGGTTTGGAAAATATTAGTAATTTAAGAACAATAGTAAATACTGCCGCAAAAAAATTAATATTGCATTTAAATAAATGTTATATCTAAAGTTTTGAAGCTTTTATTAAGATTCTTCCTTCTCCCCTGAAGAAATAAAAATCGAGACCTCGATATAAAAAAAATAGTTGAGTTGAATTTCAGTTACAGAAAATACTAATTTACGCTGCAAAAATTTTCTAAGGGCCATTAATAATAAAAAAATAACCTAAAGTTTGAGCGAACTTACGCAGATAGCATTTCGTCAGACGAGTTTTAATGAAAATTTTCAGTAAGATAATGAAGTTTTCTTCCCAAAGTGAATGACAAAGCTTCATTATTTTTATGAAGCTCTTTTTAATAAAACTTTTTTGGGTGTATAAAATTTTTAATAAATAATATGAAATTTTTCATAAAATTTTATCAAAAACTGCATCAGTTCAATGAAATCTTTCAATGGACGAATTCCAGCGAAACTTAATTGAATCAGTGAAAAATTCATAAATAGCATGTACACAATTTCCTCAGTGTGCGGTTATAGATGTCAAATTGCATATAAATTTATATTTCTTAACTTTCATTTTCTGCTTTTTGGTTATTTGTTTCAATTCGAATAAAGATTTAATTTCATTGAAACGGGTTCGGGTTCGGGTGAAACATGTCGTAGAATTTATTTGGTTTTGAACCAGGGGTGCGCGTTTCATAGCACAATTGTGAAATTACTACCTCACACATATTCTTATGCTCTTTAATTTAGTCGTCACTGAGACAGCGACGAGTGCACATGTTTTAGGGTGTTTTGATATTTTTTCATGTGAATTGAAAAAAAATAATTACGACATTCAGAAAATATATGATGAAAAATGTTTTTGATATCAAGCAATGCCTTTTACGTTATAAAACTTTTCAGGAATCTAGGGAATATGTTATTAAAAGACATTATGCTTATTTCCATATTAAATCTTTCATAGTATACCTTTAATAGAAATAAAGAAAAAAAAAATTGTCATAAAAGTATTAACATAGAAGATTTTGTTTAAAATCTATAAAAATAGGTTGCAGAAAATGTCATTAAGATTGTATAAAAATATGGAGATTAACAAATATGTAAAAGACATATTTTTTAATTCGCTCAATTTTTTTTTCAGTACAGATCTCTCTCCTGCTCACTAATACAATTGCAAATCAATTTTGCGCATCCCTGTTTTGAACCGATTGTATACACTCTCTTGAGAGAAGTAAGAAAAGCTAGAGTTCTTACAGAATTAATATGTCAATTGTGTGACACAGTTTTAAAACAAATGCAACCTTGTCTTAAGGGACATGGAAATATAATTTAGTTTTAATTTTTAAAAGAATTAAAACAGAAATGAAGCATGTCTATTGTATTGTATTATTTGGGCCTTTCGCGATGTTTTTTAAAGCTCTTTTTTACAAATAGAAACTTTGATATTTTGTTAAAATATTTGCAAACAAATTTTATTAAAGTTTATCAGTCTTATAAAACAGATGACGTGTCTCGCTGGTGCAATGCCGACTTGCTTGGAGTTCCTCCAAAAAAGGTATTTAAAGGCTTAAGGACCTCTTTTTCTCGATTTTTAAAGAATTTGGTGGTATTTTTAGTTAGTATTTGTTTTTCTAAGCTTTTCTTGCAATTTTTTAGCCAAGGCTAAGAAAATTGTGAAGTTTTGGGAAAAAATAAAGGAAAAATTCCATATTAAAAATGTAACCGGTTAATCGATCTATTTTAACCGATTATTCGGGTCGAATAATTATTTGAGTTTTAAATTATTTGTTTCGATATTAACCGAAATTGAGGCGATTAATCGAGGAATCGGTTAATCGATTAACCGAATTGGAAACACTAGTAAGAACACAACATTTTACTTCTGAAGAGCAACAAGCTGAAGATCATTATAAGAAGCATGTACAACGAAATGAACAAGGTCAATACATTGTAAGATTACCCTTGAAGGACAACATTGTAAATTTAGGTGAATCAAAAGTAATTGCTTTAAATAGACTTTACGCTATGGAACGTAGATTCAAGAACAATGACGATCTTCGAGATGAATGCAAGAATTTTATGAATACTTACTTGGAGCTGGGTCACATGGAGCCAGCAACAAGTACACAATCGGACAGGGTTTGTTTTTTACCACACCATGCAGTCATAAAGCCGTCAAGCTCTACGACTAAATTGCGAGTTGTATATGATGCATCATGCAAGACATCTAATGGTTTATCGTTGAATGATAACTTGTTGGTAGGACCAGTGGTCCAAAATGATTTATTTGATATTGTAATTAAATTTAGAAAATATGAAATTGACTTTACGTCCGATATAGAAAAAATGTATCGTCAAGTGTTGGTACACACGGATGATCAATCATTGCAACGTATTAGGGATACCGATCCCGAAATCCCGATCCCGAAAATCCTGGGATTTTCGGGATTTAGAAATCCCGAAATCCCGGGATTGGACTTGAAAAAATCCCGGGATTTCCGATTTCATTATTTGGCATATTTTACCTCTTTTTGTATTTGTTTTTATTGTTATATTCGACCAAAATCACATAAATCTAATATCTTATTAAGGGGGTTATTTTGTAATACGCAACGCCTTGCGTTGCGTTGTTTTCCATACAAATTGTTTTTGTAACAATAACAATTTACACACAAATCAACGCAACGCAAGGCGTTGCGTTTTACAAAATACCCCACTAAATGTTATTAAAAAACTAATTTTTCCTATTCATACACTTATAAAAAAAAGTTAGTACAAAAATCAAAAGTTAAACGCGTTCTGATTAAATTGAACTAATTTTTCTGTTGTTTTCTCTAAAAAAGTCCGTACAAATAGGTCAAAATTCTGCTAAAATAACATGAAATAGTACATGTATTCGCGCCAGCACAATTTTGACCTATGCATTTGTACGTAATTTTTTTATGAGTGTAAGTAATAGATTCAAATAGATTACAGATTGAATAAATCTGAATAAAAACCTTAATAATTTAAAAACTTTTATTCAGCTGTGAAACTTTTAAAAATCATAATTCAGCTTTCTTTAAACGGATATGTTTTTATTTATTTTATTGATGATTTGCTAAAATCATAACTTCATTCAAAATAATTTTGCCGACTAAAAACAGCAAGTTTTTGTTAAATTATAAAAATCTCACAAACTGCTTTTCTGAAATCAGCAGAAGTATGTGTTTAATATAGTATTTAATGTTAGTTGATTTAAAAAAACTAATAGTCACTAAATATTTCTGATGATTTCGGCAGAGTAGTTTGTATTTGCATTCAATAAATTTTTTCCAAATATAACTAAAAATTTGTAGATAAGCAGTGTTTTGGCTACTTTTAGTTAAAAAGTTTCTTCAGAAGTAAATTGTAATTTGAAATTTACTTAAATTTAACTCATAAGTATATTACTTGTATTTCGGAAATTTAACAATTGTTTAGCAAACAAGTTCTGCTGATTTCAGTAGGTTTAATCGCGGAACCTTTTTTTACTAATTTTAAGTAGCTTTCTCTGCTATATTTACATACTTATTTCTATGAATGGAGTTTCTGTTTAAAGCCAGATTCACAATGCTGTAGTACTCCATATTTTTTGTATCATGCTATCTCTATTTTACACACTCCACTATGCAGCGAGGAGTACTCCAGCATTGTGAATCCGGCTTAATTTGTTTATTTCTTCATACTACAAAAAATAATAACTAGATTTATAATGAATTATTTTAATTTGTAGGATTTATTTGAGCTATTTGGTTTTAAAATTAAAAATATGATGAAACAAGAAAATCCCGAAACCCCGAAAAATCCCGAAATCCCGAAAAATCCCGGGATCCCGGGATTTCAATTTTCAAAATCCCGAATCCCGGGATTTGTAAAAACCAGTCCCGTTCGGCATCCCTACAACGTATCTTATGGAGAAATTCGGTTACTGAAGAATACAACTTGAAAACAGTCACTTATGGAACTTCTGCTGCTCCATTTCTGGCAACAACAATACTGCAACAAATTTCGGATGATTATAGAAATTCATATCCTAATGCAGCTGAGGCAATTAAGGAGCATTTTTATGTAGATGATTTTATGTTTTGTGCAACGGATACAAAGAAAGCTGTTGAACTCAAAGATCAAGTTTGTCATATCTTATCAAGTTCAGGTTTGCATTTGCGTAAATGGTCGTCTAACTCAGGACAATTCTTGGAAACAGTCAACATCGAAGACCGAGAACCTGCTATGGTTACATACATAGATGAGTCTCAAACAGTAAACAATTTTGGTTTATTATGGGATACCAAAAGTGATGCATTCAAGTATAACGTAAAACTGCTGGCTATACCTGATCAACTTACAAAGCGTATGATACTATCAGATATAGCCCGGATATTTGATCCAATGGGTTGGCTTTCCCCAGTAGTAGTCTACATGAAAATTTACATGCAAAAACTTTGGTTAAGCGGTATAGGTTGGGATGAAGTATTGCCCACACACTTGTATATTCAATGGATACAATTTCGTCAAAAATTACATGAGATTTCAGAATTGAAAATTCAACGGTGGCTTCAAGTTGAAGATGAAGTTGATGTTGAATTAGATGCGTTTTCAGATTCATCTGAATTAGCATATCCGGCAGCCATATACATCAAAGTGAAACATTCAGATGGGACAATTCGCACAAATTTGGTTGCAGCGAAGACACGAGTGGCACCAGTAAAACAAATATCACTTCCTCGGCTTGAATTATGCGCCGCAACACTTATGGTAAAACTGATGTCAAAGGTTAAACATGCATTGAATCTTCAAAACGTTTTAGTATATGGTTGGACAGATTCAACCGTAGTTCTTCATTGGATTTCTGATCATCCTCGCCGATGGAAAACTTTTATAGTTGATAGAACGTCTCAAATCATCGACTTGATTCCTGCTCAATATTGGCGCCACATCGAATCGCAACAAAATCCAGCTGACTTAGCCACAAGAGGTATTACACCGTCAGATAATATTGACAACAAATTGTGGTGGAATGGGCCACTGGTGTTAGTGCGACAATCGAATGATTGCAATCATCGTTTCCCTGAAATTTCAAAGGACGTTAAACTAGAAGAACGAAAAGAAATTGTTATACACACAACAATTGTAGCTGAAGTGGATATCATCAACAGATATTCTGATTTTATGAAACTGATTCGTATCACAGCTTATATACTAAGATTTGTACACAACTGTCGGAACAAAACCACCAAATTAAGTGGAGTGGCAAATAAATTGTCTTCCCTTACGCCCTTTCTTGATAGTAAAGGCCTGCTAAGAGTCGTAGGGAGAATAATCAATTCTAACGTCAGCTATGATCAAAAGCACCCTATAATTTTAGATAGAAACCACGATCTTACAAAATTAGTCGTAAGCTTCTATCATATCAAATATATGCATGCTGGTCAAAGACAACTACAATATATAATCGGTCTGAAATACTGGATCCCGTCGGCTTTTCATATCATTAAACATTGTGTTTATAAATGTACGTCATGTATGCGTCAACGGGGCAAACCATTTCAACAACAAATGGGGAATTTACCTACACATCGTTTGGAACCTGGTTGCGCATTCGTAAATACCGGTATAGATTTCACTGGGCCTATACAAATACGCTCATGGAAGGGACGTGGCTCAAAACTTTACAAATGTTGGATTGCCATTTTCGTATGTTTAGTCACCTTTACACATCGAATTGGTAACAGAACTTTCTACAGCAGCATTTACCGCATCCCTCAGAAGATTTATTGCCAGGCGTGGAAAACCAAAAAATATTTACACTGACAATGGAACAAATTTTGTTGGTTATAATCAGTATCTAAAGGATTTGTACCAATTCCTAAACACACGATCAACACAAAATGTTATTGGTAATGAATTGAATGAACAGCAAATTGAATGGCATTTTTCTCCACCATCGGGACCACACTTCGGCGGTATCTGGGAAGCTGGAGTGAAGTCCATCAAGTATCACTTACGTCGTGTTCTAAGGGAAACATCAACGACTTATGAAGAGATGTCGACAGTCTTATGCCAAATCGAGGCATGCTTAAATTCCCGTCCACTGTGCGGTAAATTCGAAGGAGATATAGATCCATTGACACCTGGATATTTTATCATCATGCGTCCAATGGCAGCAGCACCTTGTGAAGATGTAATGAACGTTAAGGAGAGTCTACTAAAGCGCTGGCAGTATCTTCAAAGATTGGTCAACCAATTTTGGAAGAAATGATCAATCGATTATATTTCACAACCACAACAACATCCTAAATGGAAGCATAGATTGGAAAACATCCGAGTTGGGGTTGTGGTTATAATAAAGGACGATAATACACCACTAGGGAATGCAAAATCCCGCACTTTTGAATTTCCCGGGAAAGCGGGAAATTTCTATTGAATTCCCGGGATCCCTGGATCCCGCAAGGGACATAAATTAGAAAATACTTTATAGTAATTTAAAAATTCTTATTAATAAAATGTCTTAATAAAGACCTCAAATTCTTATGATCGTGAAAAAGCTCAGGTGGTTTTTCTTGGAATTTTCGTAGTGGGAAAGAATCAATTTTATATAAGAAATTATATAAGTCTAATTATATACAGCAATGGACACATAATTGGCACAAATTTAAATTGCGCATAAATTTAAGTATTTTCCAACTAAATATATTTAAAAATGCAATTTTTATATTTTCTGATTGTTGTTGAAAAAGATGTTTGTCTTAATAGTGCTCAAATGTTCCATTATGTTTTGCTTATTATTTACCGTTATCATTTTTGCGTTAACAATGCTGATTTAAAGTGGACATATAGATGGCACAATTTACTTAAAATAGGCAGTAGTCATGTAGATTTAATTCAAAGCAATAAATATTTTTCGTAGTTCCAAAATAAATATAAAAAGTTAAAAAATTTTTAAAATGGGATCAGGAAAACATAGTACAGGAGATGAAAAAAATAGCGGAAATTGCTGAGAAAATGCAAATTTCTCGCAAAAAAGTCTACAATGCAATTAATTCTTGTGTTGAGGATCCCGATTTATTGACTAAGGGTAAAATTCGGAAGCCAAGGCCACGAAAAACAGATGAGCGTACGGATGCAGCTATAGTACGAATGGTGAAAATTGATCCATTCAAGTCATCAAGGCAGATAACATCGGATATTAATGAAAATTTTAACATGGAAATATCAAGCAGACTTGTCAGAAGAAGACTAAACGAGGCAAATTTGTTTGGGCGCATTTCCAGAAAAAAGGCCCTTATCCCAAAAAAAAAATATTTCAAAACGACTAACCTTCGCCAGAACCCATAAGGAAAATCCCATTAGTTTTTGGAAAAACGTAAAACATAGAAGACGGTAAAACATGGAGGTGGCAGTATTATGGTTTGGGGTGCATTTTCTTGGCATGGCGTAGGTCCGTTTATAAAAATCAATGGAAAAATGGACAAGTTTCAGTATTTAGATATTTTAAAAAACCATATGGAGCCATATGCATTCAACTCCATGACACCAAACACTCCTTCAAACTAGTAAAAAAATGGTTTTGTGCGGAGAAGATTGATGTTTTAGATTGGCCAGCCCAGAGCCCTGACTTAAATCCAATAGAGAACCTGTGGAATGAAGTCAAGGTTGAAATCGCCAAGAAAAATTACAAAATATGGACGAACTGTGGTCGGCCGCACAGGAAGCTTGGTACGCTATCCCCAAAACAAAATGCCAAAAACTAGTGGAAAGTATGGGTCGCAGGTGCGAAGCTGTCATCAGAAACAAAGGCCACAGCACTAAATATTAACGGTAAAATATTTGTACATACCAAAAAATTTAACAAATGCAATAGTAAAACCATTTCTTCTCTTTTTTTAAGATTGTGCCATTTATGTGCCCACCTTATTTCAATGGGTTTTTTTTTCATAATGATAATTTTTTATTTACATTAATGAATGTCAATTAAAGTTTATAGCAATATTAAATGTGCATAATAAACATTTGGAAAAAACAAAAAACAAAAAACATTCATGGTAAAATGTGCCATTTATATGTCCACAGCTGTATGTATTTTTAAAAACTTAATAAACTAAAAAAAATAAATAAAAAAATTAATATAGAAAATAATTTTAGAAAATTGGAAAATATTTTAAAAATTATGGAAAAAAATTCTAACTTGAAAATTTTTAAAAATCAGTGGACAAATTTGTTTTTAATTCTGTACAGAATAAGTGCGTTTCAAAATTTTTTATACTAACACTATTTAGTTGAGTGGTATTTAATAAATGTATATGTTCATATATGTCCATATATGAACATATACTTAGGTGTTACCCCATTTTTCGGATCCATACATATATGGTTGAACCATAAATGTTCATATATGGACATTTTTCACCGGGCAGTCCACCGCTTATTGTTAATAAAATAATAGAAAACATTTTTCACCGGGTGCTGATGAGTTATCATATATGACAATACATTGTTTAAATGGTTCCATATATGACAATATATTGTTTAAATGGTACCATACATGGTATGTTGTTTAAATGATACGATATATCAAAGTATATGGTACTATACAATATATAGTAGCATATATTATCATATCTGGAACTGTATAAAAAATGTTTTTCATGAGGTACCATATATGACCATATATTGTTTAAATGGCACCATATATGCTAATATATTGCTTAAATAACACCATATATAAATATATATTGCACCATATATAGCGCATATATTTTCATATCTGCAACTGTATTAAAGATTTGGTTCATGAGGTACCATATATGACCATATATTGTTTAAATGCCACCATATATGATAATATCTAGTTTAACTGGCACCATATATACCCGCCCGGTGAAAAATGCTCATATACGCTCAAACATGTTCATATATGGTTTATGTATGGACACATATGAACAAATATGGATTTTTTGTGAACATATATGGATTTTATATGAACATATATGGAAGTATATGTGATTCCATATATGGAAAAAATTTCATATACAGACATACATATATGGAAGCATCTGTTATTTCATATATGGAAATGGCACTCATATATGGACAAATATGAAAGTATATGTTATTCAATTTATGCAAAAGGGACTTGTATATGAACATATTTCGAAGAATACATTTTTCCATATATGTAAAAGGAACTCATATTTGGATAAACATGGACCCGGTGAAAAATGCTCATATACACTCGAACATGTTTATATATGGTTTATGTATGGACACATATGAACAAATATGGATTTTTTATGAACATATATGGATTTTATATGAACATATATGGAAAAAGATTTCATATACAGACATATATGGAAGCATCTGTTATTTCATATATTGAAATGGCACTAATATATGGACAAATATGGAAGTATATGTTATTCAATTTATGCAAAAGGGACTTGTATATGAACATATTTGGAAGAATACATTTTTCCATATGTGAACATTTATGGTTCAACCATATATGTATGGATCCGAAAAATGAGGTAACACCTAAGTATATGTTCATATATGGACATATATGAACATATACATTTATTAAATATATGCGAATACATGCGAACGTTACATATGTTCCTTTTTTTATTCATGGCATTAAATATAATTCCATATTTATCCAAATATGAGTTCCTTTTACATATATGGAAAAATGTATTCTTCGAAATATGTTCATATACAAGTCCCTTTTGCATAAATTGAATAACATATACCTTCATATTTGTCCATATATGAGTGCCATTTCCATATATGAAATAACAGATGCTTCCATATATGTCTGTATATGAAATTTTTTCCATATATGGAATCACATATACTTCCATATATGTTCATATAAAATCCATATATGTTTATAAAAAATCAATATTTGTTCATATGTGTCCAAACATAAACCATATATGAACATGTTTGAGCGAATATGAGTATTTTTCATCGGGATAATATATGGAAAAATTTTGGAAAAAGACGTCATATATAATTATATATGGATATACATAACGACATGTCTAATTATATATTGTAATATATGCCACATATGATTATATATAATTTTTTTTACTCGGCTATTTACAGTTGTTTTGATGAAAATTTTACTCTTGGTTAAAGTAATGAAGTTGGTCTTTAACCTTAACCACTAATAAAATTCGCTTTAAAATTACTCTGGATAGTATTAAATTGAGCGTACTTTTAGATAAGTTAGCCGACCTAAATGCAAAAAATAAAAGTTAAAAAAAAATAGCGATAATAGTTTTTAAATTCCTTAAATCTCAAACGGAAAAAATTAATATGTGCAGGCTTTAAATCGATAAATAATGACTGAAAAATTAAGCATATTATTAATTATTACTTCAAAAAGTTTCTTCCTGAACGCATCAATAGACAAATTAATGTCTTTAGTTGGGAGGTAATTTGTTGTACAGTCGAGCTACCCTTACAAAAAAAATCGGCCTAGCAACGGTGTAAGCTTTGGAATAACTACCCAGGTAGAAATTGCCGACGTTGCAACAAAAGTTGTACTGGGAGAGTACTGTTTTTTACGAAATGCCGGTACTACTTAAAACGTGCTTGGCCAGTACTGTTTTCTGAAAATTAACAAGCTTTTTTTAATTTATTAAAATTAACAATTTCATAAATCTTACGTATTTTTACATATTTGTTATTAAATGTATTGGGATAATACCAAAAAAATGAAATCCCAAGCCTGCGCCAACATTGGGAAATAACTACGGCCAAGGGTTTATTGGTGTTATCATTTCGACAACATGCCAGTACAGTGAACGTTAAAAATCCGACGCATTGCCAGTACATGTACTACCGCCTCCAATACCGGGCCAACATTGTGCCGTTAGTATTTTTCTACCTGGGTAACTCTCTATTCCTTTTAGATCTACCAAATTCAAATATATCAATCAAGAACAACGGCATTTGCAGTTTAAACACTTAATAAAAATGCATAATATTCCTAATTTGAACAAGGTTATCAAATGAACATCCTAAAAATTCCAAAACATACGGAAAAATGTGATGACGCAATCTAAGAGAGTATAAATATCTCATAACGCGATTGAAAGCTAACTTTATCTTCTTCATTACATAACCCAAAGTCCCAGAATAGACTTCCAAGCCATATAAAAAATTGGCATAATTAACGCATGGACAATCTTAAACTTAATATTAAATGGGAGCATAAAGTCTAAGGGCCATTAACAATAAACAAATTAACCTACAGTTTGAGCTAATTTAGAGTTACAGATGTCAAATTCCATACAAATTTTAATTTTTTAACTTTCAGTTTGTGTTAACTAGGGATACCAATCCCGAAAATCCCGAGATTGGTCTTGAAAAAATCCCGGGATTTCTGATTTCATTATTTGGCATATTTTATCGCTTTTTATTTTTATATTCGACCTAAATCAGATAAATCTAATATCTTATTAAATTTTACGAATGAATAAATTTTTTCCATTCATAAATAATAGATTAAAATAGATTATAGATTAAATAAATCTGAATAAAAACCTTAATAATTTAAAAACTTTTATTCGGCTGTGAAACTTTTGAAAATCGTAATTCGGATTTATTTCCTTTTTTAACGGACATGTTTTTATTTAATTTATTGATGATTTGCTAAAATCATAACTTCATGCAAAATAATTTTGCCGACTAAAAACAGCAAAATTTTGTTAAATTAGAAAAATCTAACAATCTGCCTTTCTGAAATCAGCAGACGTATGTGCTTAATATTTTACGTTAGTTGATTTAAAAAACTAATAGTCACTTAATATTTCTGATGATTTCAGCAGAGTAGTTTGTATTTGCATTCAATTGATTTTAACTAAAAATTTGTAGATATAGCAGTGTTTTAGTAGCTACTTTTGGTTAAAAAGTTTCTTCGGAGGTAAATTGTAATTTGCTTAAATTTAACTCATAAGTATATTTCTTATATTTCGGAAATTTAACAATTATTTAGCAAACAAGTTCTGCTGAATTTAGTAGTTTTAATCGTGAAACCTTTTTTGCTAATTTTTAGTAACTTTTTCTGCTATTTTTACATACTTATTTCTATGAGTGTAGTTTTTATTTAAAGCCAGATTCACAATGCTGGCGTACTCTACTCTGAGTGGATTTTCTTCCTTTCTTTTTTCCACTTACATATTTTTTATGTCATTCTATCTCTATTTTACACACTCCGCAGCGTGGAGTACTCCAGCATTGTGCATCCGGCTTAATTTGTTTATTTCTTGATACTACAAGAAATAATAAGTAGATTTATAATGAATTATTTTAATTTGTAGGGTTTATTTCAGCTTTTTATTTTTAAAATTAAAAATATGATGAAACAAGAAAATCCCGAAACCCCGAAAAATCCCGAAATCCCGAAAAATCCCGGGATCCCGATAAATCCCGGGATCCCGGAATCCCGGGATTTCAATTTTCAAAATCCCGAATCCCGGGATTTGTAAAAACCAGTCCCGTTCGGCATCCCTAGTTTTAACTTTATGTTATTTGTTTATTGTTAATGGGGATAAGCTATACAATTTCCTCAAAGTAAAATTTACCTTAGAAACAACATTATTAACATGATCCTCAAAACTCCGCAATGGCAAAAAAACTTGCCCTACTTATAACTGTATGGTAGTTTGTTTAAAATTTAATAGAAAATTCCAAACATAAAATTCCATAAAAATTTTTGTTTCCTTTTCAAGAAAGTCGGTCGTGTTTTCTTGTGCTCGTGCTAAATTTTTAAATTATTCTTTATATACAATTGAATAATTTTGTTTTTAATAATTAAATCAATATTAAAGTATATTTACTTGCCTGTGATTTAAAATAAAATTGAAACCTGCAGCATTAGAGCATAGAAAATATAAACTATAAACAAAAATAAACTTTTTCTTTTGTTTGTTTTTAATATCAATACAAAAGTTGGTGTATCAAGCAAAACAAAAAAGAAAAAAAATAAAACACCAAAACAAAATACACATAAACATATACAGTGGTGGCCACGAATTTAAGACCATTCAAGTTTTTTTTCTAATTTTATTGTTGTTGCCTTTATTTTTAAAGATCAAAATAGTGGCTAAATTCCCCACGAAAGGCAAGGAGATAGCTCAGAAAATTGTATAGAATTTTAACGTAATGTTTGTTTTTTCATTTTGTCACTTGTTTTAAGTGGGCGTGGCTTTTAACGAAAAATTAGCGATATCAACCTTTTATCAAATCACATAGTAAAATGTAGGCAGTACTGATCGGTTCTGTACAAACTGTATATTTTTGGAAATCCTATAAAATTTACTTAAGTCTTGCATTATTTTCATCTACAAATAGTCACCAGACTTAAAATTGCAGCACTTTAAAAATTACCAAATTTTTCTTTGTTTTTAGCGATTTCAAAAGAAAGTTAACAACACAAATTAAATAGGATTAAAATAGGAAACCATGCAAATCCTCATTTTAGGTAAAGGTTATGTTCAGTGAACTTATGTAAAACAATTAAACGGACTTTTTTGGCCCCTTTTTAAAACGTTAGAGGGTAAAATGTTTCGCAAAAAAATGCTTCAAAAAAAACTTTTTTTTTTGATTTCTATAAAAAAAACTGTTAGATATTTTTTTAAAATATAATAACCCAGCAAAACATGTATCAGTTCCAGAACTAGTTCTACAACTAGTTCTTTAGAGCCAGTACTAGTTCTACTTTGGCACTTTTACCCATGATTTTTATTTGAAATTGTCATCCTTAGAACTACTTCTATGGAATGGTTTTAGGAACAGGAAATAGTTTGATTTTTATATGAAATTGTCGCGCTCAAAACTAGTTCCAAGAAGCATTAATCCTTTTGGTAGAGCGGTTTTAAAACTAATATTCTTAATCATACTGAAAAAGTTTCAAGAACAATTAGTTTTGCAAAAATATTAAGGTTGTTCACAAGGGGTGTTATTTGTTGTATCGTCGTATCGTCCTAACAAAAAACAGATTTGTTAGAATTTAAATTGAAAAAAGTCAACATTTGAGAATAGCACGATGCTACATTTTTACGTATGTTTAGTGTCCTATGTTTGAGTGTGCTAACAGATAAAAATCCCCAAACGAAAATCGTTGTTAAAGCCAAATAAAAATTTTAACAACCCAGCTAAAAATCGACATATATGGATCCATACAGGTTAAATGTATGTGCGTGCATGCTCATAAACATGCATTCATGACCATACATGGATACATAAATCTCCATACATGAATCATATATGACCATACGTGTGCATTAACGAAATTTGAGGTAATATCTACATGTATGAGCATGCATGCTCATGCGTGATCATGCGTGTTCATGTATGTTCATGCATGTACACTAGGGCGGGTCGATTTAATAATCGCCCATGGCTCAGGGAAAATCGTATTCTAGGGATCAAAATAAGAAACTTTGCCGAAGGAACCATACCTCTAAAACGAATTCTACTACCCCTAACTGTTGACTTTTGTCCCGTAGGGTCAAGTTTTGAAAAATCCCACTTTGACCCATTTAGAGTGCCCCAATCGAGTCCAAATGTATGACCGACCCCCACTAACTTTGGAGGGCCGATCCACCCATGCCAGTGGTACACCCCCTGGAACTCCCCTGGGGGGTTCCCCATACAAACATTTTAAAAAATCACCATTTTTGGCACTTTATTTTATTATTTTTTATTTATTTTATTTATTTTTATTATTTTATTTATTTTTTCTCTTTAGAAATTTATTTAGTCAGAACATATGTAAATGAAAAAATTAATTTAACTTAGTAATAGAAAAGAAAATAAAAAAAATTACTGTTTGAAGTCTTTTTTGCTTTCAAGTCTGGGCATTTTTTCTTTTCTATTACTAAGTTAAATTAATTTTTTCATTTACATATGTTCTGACTAAATAAATTTCTAAGGAGAAAAAATAAATAAAATAATAAAAATAAATAAAATAAATAAAAAATAATAAAATAAAGTGCCAAAAATGGTGATTTTTTAAAATGTTTGTATGGGGAACCCCCCAGGGGAGTTCCAGGGGGTGTACCACTGGCATGGGTGGATCGGCCCTCCAAAGTTAGTGGGGGTCGGTCATACATTTGGACTCGATTGGGGCACTCTAAATGGGTCAAAGTGGGATTTTTCAAAACTTGACCCTACGGGACAAAAGTCAACAGTTAGGGGTAGTAGAATTCGTTTTAGAGGTATGGTTCCTTCGGCAAAGTTTCTTATTTTGATCCCTAGAATACGATTTTCCCTGAGCCATGGGCGATTTTTTTGCCTCCCCACAAATCGACCCAGCCTAATGTACACACTTGAAGATATTACCTCAAATTTCGTTAATGCACACGTATGGTCATATATGATTCATGTATGGAGATTTATGTATCCATGTATGGTCATGAATCCATGTTTATGAGCATGCACGCACATACATTTAACCTGTATGGATCCATATATGTCGATTTTTAGCTGGGAACTCTGTTTTTTTTAGGACGATACAACGATACAACAGATAGCACACCCCCTGTGAATAACCCAATTGTATATTAAAAAAAAAAAAAGAAACGAATTTTTCAAACCATTTTTTAATAAATTTTTTATACAGATTCGTATAGGTACATTCATACCCTTCTTTTTTCTGTTTGTTTCTATTAGCTTTATTCCACGGAGTTTACCGCGGGAACCCAATTTTTCCACAAAGCGTTTCCACTGTCACCACTGTGAAAACATAAATTCCTTTAACGGTCAATTTCATGTAAAGTTCTTGGATTGTTTCCATTTTGATAGGAAACATTTTCATAGCATTTTTTGTAAATTTTGTAAGTTTTTCAAATAGCTCTACGGAGCTTTTTTGGAACTAGTATTAGATTATGGGAACCGATGTAGAAGTAATGTATAAATAGTTCTAAGTCACTATTTCCCAAAACATACTAAAGACAAAGTTAAAATCGTAAATCTGACTCCTTTGCATGGGTTCTAGAACTAGTTCCAAGGGTGTTATTGGAGATATGTATTTACTCCCTGAGAAGTAGTTCTAGAACTAGTAATTTTAGAAAGGGTTCCAAAAATTTTGCAGGGAGTAAATACATATTCTCGAATAGCATCCTTGGAACTAGTGATGGTGCAACTAGTTCTCAAAATAACCATTTTGAACCAGTTGTGAACTAGTTTAATACGATTTATGTAGGGACTGTAAAACAGATTAACTAAATTAAAATGCGAGATTTGAAATTCTCATTTTGTTTACATTTCTATATGTAAAACATCAGCAAACAAACACTTTTTTTTACTGTGAATTGACTTGAAGTGCAAATCAACTGGTACTGTTCTGGTACCAAAGAGTCACTCCGGAACTAGTTTAGTAAATTTCTCATAAGTACCAGTACAGCTCCCTGTTTTTATTCTTAAAACAATAATTTGGAACCATTTGTGTACCTATTAATTTCATTGAAACAATGCGAGACTATTTCGAAACATTAAATTAAGAGTTTTAAAATTCTAATTTTGTTTACATTTGTTTTTAATAATATAATCTGAGTTTGCGAATAAAAACTAAAATATTTTATTGTGATTAGAAATCATAACCACAAAATATTTTAGATTTCATTTGGTAAATGGACCTAATTATCTCAGTAAGGAAACTATCGGTCTCATCTACGTTTCATCAAAGAAAAAGCCTTTGTTTTTTATATATATAATTTAGGTCTTTACCAACTGGTACAGTACTAGTTCCAAAGAGTCACTTTGGAACTGGTTCCGCGAGTGTCAGATTAGTACCAGTTTTTCTCCCTATTTTTCGTCCTTAAATTGTAATTTTCAAACTAGTTCTACAACTAGTACCAAAGTGGGAGTTTGGTGACAATTGTCCGCATCCCTACTCCATGTTAAATTCTACAGTTATTTGTATGGAGAGGCGGTAGAACTCGTACTAGTTGCCTGGTTCAATTAAACTAGTACATAACTGGTTCTGATCTAGTATTTTTTGCTACTGGATTAGAATATTTTAAATATTTTTCTTTTTTAAAATAACAAAAAAAAGTGCTGAAAATTTTTAATATCAATATATTTACTGACTTATAATAGATCAATTTTTTTCATATATACTTTATTAATTTTTTACTCTACATAATTTATTTTTACAATTATTTTATTTATTTTTATATTCGTATTTATATTTGTGTTATTTTGGTTCCTTTTTTATTAACATTTATTCCAATGACACTCAAATGTGTTGCTTTTCAATCTGTAATATATGATCTGTGATATTAGTTATAGTTCCAAAGACAATAGCCGTTTTTTCTAATCACTTGGATTTAATAAATCCAAAAAGTATTTCTAAAAGTGCTCAACAGATGGCGTTAGATTCTCCCTATTTTAAAAATAATTTTCTGTCCGACACTTCTTTCACCCTAATTTTTAATTCCGAATTCGATGATGAAGGATTTTACTTTAACTTTTAATTTTTAATTATATTTTATATAAAACAGCGACAAACAGTCTGCCTTTTCAGTTTTATCACTTCAATTTATATTTTTACACAATTGAAAAATTCCATTGCAATATTTAATATTCACTAATTGGATTTTATTAAATTACTTACTGTAGAGTGAAAAATTGCCATTCCTATTTCAGCTATTTCTCCATATCCAAGATTAAAAATATGTATGTGGTGAGGAGTAGTTTTTTTTTCTAAACATATTTCATAAAAAAGAATTTAATAAAAACCTTTTATTTGTTAGTTTTTCAATCTTTTTGTTTCTCTTTTAATTTTTATTCGTATTTTTTTCTGACATTACATTAATAGGCTGTTTCATATATTTGTGCTTTTATTATGGATTTATTAAATCCAGCTTTTTTTTTTGGATTTAATAAATCCACTTTTTGTATGAAAAATTCTAAATCCAGGTGATTAAAAAACACGCTAAATGTGTTTAATATGATTAGAATTCTTGCCAAACAAAAATCCTCACTCAGCATAGTCCACATAAATGCGCAAAGTCTCAACAATAAGATGGATGAGTTTAGGTACATTTTTGTGGAGTCTGGAGTTGACGTTATCTGCGTTTCTGAAACCTGGTTCGATCCATCCATTAATGATGCCATATTTAATTTGCCTGTTTTCAAATTGCTTCGAGCCGACAGGAAAGCTCATGCAGGTGGTGTAGTAATTTATGTAAGAAATGGTATTAATAGTTACATGAAACTTAGATCAGAGCCCAATAGTCAAATTGAGTACTTATTTTTGGAGGTAGTAACGAAGGACAAACAAAAATTACTTTTTGCTTGCGTATATAGACCAAATAGTGGTATTGATATCAACGATTTGCTAGGTAAAATAGAATCTTTATCGTTATTATATAATGATGTAATTATTGCTGGTGATTTCAATAGTAATCTGCTCATTGAGAATTCACTTTCGGAGCCTATGCAAACGCTCGGCCTTCTGCCTATTAACACAACAATTCCAACACATTATCCAAATGGTACAAATAGTTTACTTGATGTATTCTTTGTTAATCATAATAACAAAATACTGATCTATGATCAGATCTCCGCTCCTGTGTTTTCAAGGCATGACCTTATATTTACAGTATGTAATGCTTATACTAACACTGACGATATTCATTATACATATCGTGATTTTCAAAATATTGACTGTGTGGCACTAAACCAGCGACTCGATAGCATTAACTGGAACTTAATTTACGAATTTGAACATGTCAATGATCAAGTCGCTTTTATCCAAAATAATCTCCTTGAAGTATTTGATGAAACTCTTCCAGAAAAGACTAAGATTATCAAGGCAAAACAGCCTCCGTGGTTTAATTTAACTATAAAACGTTTAATTGATATTCGAGATTTAGCTTATAAAAAATGGAAAAGATATAAAACCCCTGAATTGCAATCTTTGTTTAAATCAGCCAGAAAAGAAGTTGTCAGTAATATTAATACGGCTAAATCCACGTATTATCAGCGAAAATTTTCATCAGCTATAGACAGCAAGAAAAAATGGAAAGAAATTCGTGAAATAGGAATTGGTAAAAGGAGTGTTTGCACTGCTGGTTCTGACGTTGATATTGATAATTTAAACAACCAATTTGTTGAAATTCAAGTGGAAAGGCCAATTGGAAATGAATATGAGGAAATCCATACAGTGCCTATTGAGAACTGTTTTTATTTTCGATGTGTTGATCAATCCGAAGTTCTCAAAAGCTTAACATCGATTAAGTCAAATGCTGTGGGTTTGGATGGAATAAATCCTAGATTTTTAAAACTTGTCACCCCTAAACTCCTACCCTTCTTTACGTATATTTTTAATACAATATTAACCGAGTCAATTTACCCTGATATGTGGAAAGAATCGAAAATAATTCCGATTTCCAAGAACAACAGTGAGTTTAGACCAATTGCCATACTACCATTTTTGTCCAAAGTCATGGAAAATCTTATGCAGCATCAAATTAATGAGTTTTTAAAAGAGCGTAATCTTCGAACCGGAAAACAGTTTGGTTTTAGAAAGGGACGAAGCTGCATTACAGTGCTAATCGAAGTAGTTGAGGAACTAAGATCCAAATTGGATAATGAAATGTATCTTTTCTTGTACTATTGGATCACAGCAAAGCTTTCGATACAGTTGATCACTCAATACTTCTTTTTTCATTTTCCATTTTTCTAATTCTGCAAATAAACTTATTTCATCATATCTTTTGAACCGCAAACAAGTTGTCTCCTTGAATGGCTTAACTTCCAATGCTGTTGATGTTGTTAGAGGGGTCCCACAGGGCTCTATTCTTGGTCCACTCCTTTTCTGTATATACATTAATGATCTTCCTGATGCTCTGAATCACTGTGACATTCAAATTTATGCGGATGATGTACAGCTGTACTTAAGGACCAAAATGGAAGATTTGCGTCATTGCATTGAATGCATTAACTATGATTTGAATAAAATTCATAATTGGGCGACTGCAAATGGTTTGTGTATAAACCCAACAAAATCAAAAAATAATAGGAAAGGACTTGCTAATGATGATCTGTTGATGATAAATGACAATAAAATCGAACTTGTTCCATCATCAAAAAATCTGGGAAAAACGTTTAATACTGAACTTTCTTGGAAAAATCATATTAACATTTCGGCTGGGAAAGTTCATGGAATGTTGAGAAACCTGTGGGCTGTTAAAGCATCGACGCCCTTTAAAATACGGATGCTTCTGGCTAAAACATATTTAATACCTGTTCTACTATATGGGTGTGAAATATTTGCCAATTGTGACTGTATTGACTATTATTGACTTGAGGTCACGTACAACAACATAGCCAGATATGTATTTAATCGTGGTAGAAGGGATAGTATTTCATCATTTTCATATCAGTTAAATAATATGTGTTTCAAAGATTTGTTAAAATATAAAAGTCTCATGATGATGCATAAGTTAATTTATATAAAGGAACCTGAATTTCTCTACAGAAAACTTACTTTTGCCAAATCTCCACGTGGAAGAAACCTGATTTCTCAAAAATATAAATATCTTTTGTCTACAAGACAATTTTTCAATTATACAATCGGTCTTTGGAATGATTTACCCTCATATGTTCAATTGCTTAGCAACACATTAGGCGTGTTCGTTTACTTACTACAAGTTACTACTTTTACTACAGCTGGAAAAATTCAATACAAAAAGTAAACAAAACTTTCCAATTGTAGTAAAAGTAGTAAGAATTTCGAGTAATCGAACACACTGATTATGTTTTAAAAAGGAACTTTTAAATTTGTTTAAAATTAATTTGGAATTTTCTCAAATACATTTGCAGAATTTTTAAATACAAATGGAAATATTTGAAATGCATTTGGACAATTTTGAAATACAGATTTAAAATTTTTAAATACAAATGAATAATTTTTAAATACATTTGGACAATTTTAAAGTATAAATGGAATTTTCTTAAATACAATTAAAATATTTTAAGCTATATTTCTAATATTTTAAAATATATTTGTATAATTTTGAAATGCATTTCGAAAATTTTAAAATACATTTTGGACAATTTTAATAGACAATTGGGCAAATATCAAAGGTTTTTAGACAATTTTAAGCAATATTTGGACAATTTTGAAAGATTTTTGGACAATTCTGAAACATTTTTGGAGAATGACACTCATATATTTTTTTGAAAATTTTTAAAACATTTTTGGATAATTTTGAAACATTTTAGACAATTTTGAAACATTTTTAGACAATTTTAAAATATATTTGGATAATTTTAAAACATTTTTGGAATTTTATAGACAAGATCCAAAAAATTCATCTTTTTTCGTTACATTCTATGTTAAAAATTTAGCGATTTTATACCAGAAAGGATAATATTTACAAGATTAAGTAATTTTAGTATATACACTTAAGTCTTTTTTTATGCGGTAGATGCGTTCCAAAAAACCGTATAAAAAAATCCGCATAAAAAAGAACTCTACTTCCATACACAAACGGGAGATGTGTTCCGAATATTTCAAAAACCGCATAACTTTAAAATAAGGTGAGAAAATTGGACTAAAATCGCATAAAAAAAATTATAGAATAAAAAAATTTTAATTTATTTTTACTTTTAACACAAAATAACACTTGTATACATACGGTACATACCAAAAAAACATAAAATCAATAAAAAAAAAAATAATACCGCGGCTAAAAATCTACATATGTGACGCGCAAAATAGAAAGGGACCTAAGGGTAAAAACCGGTTTTGTTCAGGAGAGCCATTTTAAAGATTTAAATACGTGTATCTTTGGTGTACCATCACTGAGCGTGTTGGTATTGGTCTCATTTGAAAGCGACACATCTCATGACGTCAGGAACGTGTTGGTCAACCTTGAAAATGCGCGTAGGTCGTCCCTACCTCTTGTTTTGTGTAGTTGGTTTTTACTGTTTTCTACCTAGCGCGCTGTTTCCATGAGTTGGATATCAATTTTGCTCGCGGTTTTTCGAATCCAGCTTTATTTTCTGAAATTATTATTTGTGAATTATAATAAATACTCATTTATAATTCTTTTAAATCGTGAATATCACTCTGTTAGTACGAAAATTTTTTCACATAACCTTATTATGTTATTCGCGAAAATTATTCAAAACTGATAACATTCTTACTGTTTGTTTTAGGATGAAATGGTGGACGAATTCGAAGAAGTAGATTTACTTTATCGTCGACTTCACTTTCATAAAACGCGCATATCTCTGGGAGGGAACACTTTTGGGGCATGGGATCGGTCTCATTCGATGCTCAGATGGTGTCCACATCAAAAAAAAAAACATTGATTTTTTTTACCCTTAGGTCCCTTTCTCTATGCGCTGTCACATATATGGATTCATACACGTTTAATGTATGTTTGTGCATGATCATAAACATAAATGATTTTCCATACATGGATACATAAATTTCCATACATGCATCCATATATGCCCACACATGTGCATTAAGCAGAATACGATCGCATTCCCGTGAATTCGATGACAATTTTGAACTCAGTTGTGAGCCAGAAATAACAGATTTTCTTATTTGAGGCTCATTAATTTTAATTGCTCTTATTGAAGATTCTACAGGTTTAAAATATTTTCCAATATCAGCATATCTTTATTTATTTCGCAGTACACACAGCATAACAAAGAAATCAAAAAGCTTTCTTATTTTGAAAAATGAGTTATGCCAATATTTAAAAATGCTAAAAATGGCAAAAAAATTAAATAAAAAGTATTATAAAAGTTAGAAAAAAAAAACGCAACACAAGTCGATTTTAAAACCGCATAACTTCAAATCCGCATAAAAAAAAACCGCATAGTGTATACAAAAAAAAAATATTTTCGTCGAAATCGGAGACAAATTTTTTTTTTTCGATTTTTGTCTATGGGATCAATAACTGCGTCAGCTAGCAATTCGATTTTTTATTAACAAAGATAAGGTACAATGAATTTAAAATTTTTCATACATACAGTTGGTAATACTGATAACTTTGAAGTAATTAATCCTGATTATTTGAATAATTTTTCTTCTAATAAAACTTTTAATAATAATAGTTTTGAGAATATTCCTCGAATGAATAATTTTCTTTTGGTTCAGTAGATACCCAGGAAAATTTTCTGTTCTAAAGAATCAGTTGTAGAATAGCTACTTTTCTTTATAACCCCTCCCATTATACTGAACACCGATGATTTTTGTTTGAAATTGTACCAAAAGCAACCGCTTCTATAGCCCCCAAAGAGGAACCGGTTGCCACAGAAGCAATTATGGAAATAGTTATATTCTCGGGTTTCGGAACCAGTTCCATATAATATGTTCTAGAGGAACCAGTTGCGGAATTGGTGTTGTTGCCAACCGACCGTAAAAAATTTCCCTGCCCAGGTGGGATATTATATTATATATGTATATTAACATATACAGCTGTTGACAACTAATTAGAAACGCATTTTTTACACTTGAGCTTGATGATCATTATTGATATTTTCGTAAATTAACCGTTACGTTTTTTGTTTAAAACAATTGTATTATATTTATTATTTTTTTTATTATCATTTACACTCATTTTTTTTGCTGTTTATTTTAAAAGCTGTTATAATTTCTGAAAATAGTTTTAGTAAAATTCTAAGAAAGTGCGACAACTAATTAGAAACGCGTAATTGTTTATTAAAGTCTTCTTGGCTAAGAGCTATTTTGATAAAAAAAAATTTATTTTACGGTTATTTGTTCCAAATTAATGTTTTATAGCAAATAAGAAATTATAATTTTTAAGATTTATCATGGGAAAAGTCAAAAGCTGCACTCCTGAAGAACGGAGCCCAATTTTTGAAATTTAGAAGTCTGGAAAGTCTTATAGAGAAATAGCAGAGCAGCTCAAGTGTTTCAAAAAAATGGTTTTTAATGTTTTACAGCATATCAACAAATATGAGACCATAGCCAATGTTCCGCGAAAGAAGAGACCCAGAAACACATCAGCACATACCGACCGTATGATAACGCGAATCTCCAAAGTCATCTACTGACATCCAACGTGTTATTTAAGAAAATTTAAATGTCACGATATCCAAGCGGACTATTGCACGTCGTTTGGTGGAATCCGAGCTACATGGAAGAGCACCACGAAAGAAGCCACTTCTGAGTAGGATTCAAAGAAAACGTCGTGTGGATTTCGCGAAGTCCCATTGAAATTGGACAGCAAATCAATGGAAATATGTGATTTGGAGCGATCGCCTTGGTCCAGATAGTCGGAGATGACCCATTAACCAAGAATTTAATCCTCGCTTCGTTTCACCGGTAGTGAAGCATGGTGGAGGGTCAATTATGGTATGGGGATGTTTCTCCTGGAATGGTGTTGGCCCAATTTATAAAATTTATGGAATCTTAAATAAGGAGAAATACGTTGATATACCAAATACTGTCATGCTCCCGTGGTCTGAGGAGAATTCGCCTATTATATGGCAATTTCAGCAGGATAATGATCCGAAGCAAACGGCGAGGCTGGCAAAAAAACTCTTTGTCGATAATTTCATCAACGTTTTGGAATGGCAATCATCCAGTCCGGACTTGAACCCCATAGAACATCTATGGGGGGACGTAAAAACAGCCGTTAGTCTGAAAAATATAACAAATATGGCTACTATTTTTGGGGATGTTAAGAAAGTATGGGAGGCGATACCAGTAGAGCGATGTCGACGTCTAATAACGTCAATGCGCAACCGATGTGAGGCTGTGATAGAGCAAAAGGGATTTGCATCAAAATATTGATAAAAAGTAAGAAAAATAAATTAATATTA
This sequence comes from Leucophora obtusa, assembly GCA_949987735.1. NCBI lineage: Eukaryota > Metazoa > Arthropoda > Insecta > Diptera > Anthomyiidae > Leucophora > Leucophora obtusa. The sequence goes on along the minus strand of OX465295.1, from coordinate 300,551,620 downwards.
GTTTTTTTTTTCTAATAATATAAAATCGTTTCTAATTAGGCGTCGCTGTTATATTTCAAACAATATAATAAATTTATAAAATATTTTTAAGACTGATTAATTTTTTAAGTTCTTTTTGTATATTTGTAAACAATTGAATATATTTAATTAAAATATTATGAAATAAATGAATAGTAATTTTGTTTTATATAAAAACTTAAGCATTATTTTAAAAAATAAAAGGCGTTTCTAATTAGTTGTCAACAGCTGTATATACAGCTATGGACATGGAAATAGGACACTTTTATGTGTTAAGAAACATAATTATTTATTTTGAAAAATAAAACAAAAATAAATTTTTTTATTTCATATACGGGAAGTGTTATTATTGATGATTGTAATTCATTCTTTATTTAAATAAACATCCTTCAAATATTTTATATAAGGAGTGAGGTCATAAAAATGTTAACACACATAAATTTAAATAAAAAACAAACCACCCCAGGTGGAAATTGCCCACGGTAGAAAAAAAAATAGTACTGGGAGAGCACTGTTTTTTTGATTATGCCAGTACCATTTAAAATGTGCTTTGCCACTGTTTTCCGCTATTTTAACAAGATTTTTCTATCTAACACTTCTTTTACCCTAAATTTTAATACCGAATTCAATCATGAAGAATATCAATATAACTTTTTTCATTATATTTTAAATAAAACAGTGAGAAACCAGAAAATTAAAAAAAAACTTTTTATCTTCTAGTTTTGCAATTATTTAATATTTTATTACACAATAAAAAAACTACAAAAGTAATTTGAAACAAAAATATATATTTTTTATTATTTTATTAAAATTTAGGGTGATTCACGACCAGATCTTTAATTGTTTTTAAAGTACTGGCTATACACTGATTTTTTGTATTTAAAGTACTGGCAAGTTACTGAATATTTTTAATTTATAGTACTGGGAAAACGCCAGGAAGTAACAAAATCCAACGCTGGGCCAACGTGGGCAAATACCTACGGCCAAGCGTATATTGGTGTTATCATTTCGACACCCTACCAGTATTGGAAACATAAAAAATCCGACACATCGCCAGTACATGCTCTACCGTCTCCAACGCTGAGCCAGTACTGTGCCGTTCGTATTTTTCTATCTGGGACTGAATTTTAAGACTTCAAACCAATTTAAATGAAATTTAATACAAAATCAAACAAAAAAAACCGCATTAAATTCTAACCACTACGAACAAAGTTAGCCACTTTTTCCGGAAACCCTCCCATTAAGGCTTTTATGGTAGTTTCTATCTATCATCTACGTTTAAAATCTTGCATGTCCTGGGAGACCTTTTTTGTGCCCTTTAATTCTCTTTTAACAAGAGCCTAATATCTCTCCACTGGCCTGAGCTACGGGCAGTTTGGTGGATTTGCCTCTCTTGGTACAAAAACCACATTATTACCATTATACCACTCCAGCGCTTTCTTGATGTAGTGACAAGATGCTAAATTGGGCCAAAAGTAAGTGGATACATTGTGCTGACTCAAAAATGGAATAAGTCTCTTCTGCAAACACTCCTTGATATAAATTTCGCTGTTTATAGAGCCAGATGTCACAAATGACTGGCTTCTTTGGCCGCAGCTACATATGGCTTGCCATACTAGGAATTTTTTAGGGAATTTCGTTTGCTTATTCGACCTAAATTTTTCCGCAACATTTCCTCGAACATCGGAAACATAAAATTCTTGACCAGGGAGCTGCGAAAAATCAGCCAGGACATAAGTTTCGTCGTCCATTACACAACAGTTGTATTTTTGTATAAAATTTTATTTCAATTTTCGAGTTCTGGTTTTGGTCTCCATATTTTTAAAAGCGTTTCTATCGGGAACTTTTTGAACTTTGTAGGACTTTAGTCCTGCCTTACGTTTCACTTTACGTACAAAAAAGTCCGAGCATTGGGCTAACGGAGCTGTTTTTCTGCCAGATGTGTTAGGAGCTCTCTTAAGGATGCTTTTAACTTTATATGCCTTACCGATGTTACGATAACCAGTCGTTGTTCCTGTTCCCAGCTTCCTTTCAATTGTTAGGTGTTCCAGATACATTTTTACCACTTTTGAAACTGTATGGCGGCATACATTAGTCTCTTTGGCAATTTTTTTGTATGACCATGTTTGGTTTTGTTGAAAATATTTAATTATTTTTGAACGCACGTTTCTTTGATCGTTCATTGTTGTAAAAAATTGCAAATTAAAACTCATGATGTAAATTAATTTATTAACTGACATACATATTTTTAAAATGTAAATTGTCGAAAAAAAATATGAGAAGCTTTAAACCAAAGTTATAGGCAAAAATGTGTGTTAACATTTTTATGATCTCACTCCTTATATTGGTAAATATGTATAAACTTATAAAAATACCTGGACTTCTAAATAGGACACATGTTATATTTTTACAAAAAACCGTACATTTTTTGGGTTTTTAAAACAATTATTATTTTTTTAGCGATAATATTACACTAATATTTTGTGCTGTATCTATTATTATCAATAACCGCTCGCATCTTCTTGTCATACTCTCAACTAATCTCTGGCATCTTTCTTTTGGTATAGAATACTAGGCTTCTCGAATACCAGCCCAAAGTTCGGTGGAATTTTTGTAATTGTTTTGCAAAACTTTTGTTTTTATATCATTCCATAGATTTTCTATCGAATTAAGGTCCGGACTTTGGGCTGGCCAGTCCAAAACCTTAATTTGTTCTTGTAAAAACCAATCCTTCACTATGTTCGACGAATGCTTCGGATCATTGTCTTGCATAAATGTCCACTAGGGTTTGGGGTTCCCGGGAAAAGTTTGCCGGGAATTCCCGGGAAATAATATATTTTTCCCGGGAAAACGGAAAATTTTAAAAATATTAAATTTTTTAAATTGTTTTTGTTTCGAATAGGATTTTTTAATTTTAGTCATAAAAAACATTTTAAATACCAAAACAAAAATGTCATCGTTAAAAGCTTTTAAAAGGGAATACATTTATTTGACACACAAATAAAATCTTTGCCAAGTAATAAGAAGCATTTCAACTAATAAAGATTTTTCGCATAACTTATTCAAAATTTAAGTAGTAAAACCTAAAAACTTGGTAAAATGTTTAAAAGAGATATAAAAAAAAGCTTTGTTTCTTACAAATAATCGCCCTTACTATTTAAATTTTTCAAATGTATAATTTAGGTAAAGTCGACTTTAGTTAAAATATTGGGTGGCAGTATACCTTGACTTGGTTTATTTTTGGAGCATTCTGATTGGTTAATTTATTTTCAACCAATCAAAATATTTGAAAATATAAGTATTTTTGTAAGGTTTTCATACACAAAATGATCAAAACAGTTTGATTAAAAATCAAGTCGACTTTAAATTTAAAATACTTCTTTATATTAAGGGTCAATAATTTTATAAATAACGTTTTCATTAATAAATGTGAAAAGAAAAGACTAATGGTTAACGGTGGTATCTAAATTTGGTTATCCGACATCTAAATTTGGTTCACAAAAAAAAAAAAAAAAATTGATGGTCATGCAACTTCTCTTGAAGAAAACAACAATAATGACGTTTCAGCTAAAATTAGCAAAGTACCTGAAGAAAAAAGTGTAAGCTGAATAGGCATTAAAGGTTTTATGGTAGGGCAAACATTTCCTGAAATGGTATCCAAATTAGCTGCAGTCAATCCGCACCATAACTAGATCTTCGTTTATTCGAGAAAGTTTTTATAATAAAAACCTGGCATTGCAAAAAAATGAAACCGATGTAAAGAACATTATATTAAATTACTACAATCATGTAAAAGATATCATGATAAAAGAAATATCGAGCAATATTTCTAACAATAGGAGATTTACTATAATCTTAGATGAATGGACAAGAATATCACAAAAGAGATATTTGAACATATGTATAAACGGAAATAATTAATTTTATAACCTGGGGTTGGTTTATATATCAGGAAGATGTAATGCTGATGAAATAAGAAGAATTGTAGAAATAAGACTAGAAGAGTTTTATTTGTCTTTGGAAAATAACATTGTGTCCACCATATCTAATGGGCCAAGTGTGATGAAACGGTTTGTTTCCGACAGTCCAGTAGTAGGTGCCTGCTGGAATCATGCAATTCATTTGGTAGTGCTGCGAGTAATTTATTTGAAATCAAATGTTCAACATTCTGATATTTTTTACTTTGAAATCTCACTACACAGACTGCATTTGTACTGAAATAGTGTTTTTTTTTACCAAAAATTACTTATATAGGTGGTTTTCATTAACAATTTTGTTCAAAAATATTTCCCGGGATTCCCGGGAATTCCCATTCCCGTTTCCGGGGAAATAAAAAAGTCCGGGAAATCCCAAACCCTAATGTCCACTTAACTGGCCTATTTTCATAGGCAAATGGCTCAATAACATTCTTAAAAATGCTCAAATATTGAAACTTGTTCATTTTGTCCTCTATTTTTACGATAGGCCCAACACCACGCCAGGAAAAATCCCCCCATACCATAATATTACCCCCACCGTGTTTCAAGGTCTTCTGAGTGTACTTAATGTTTAAAGCCTGGTGTTTTGGGCGATGTACAAATGTTTTACCATCTGGTCCGACACGATTTACCTTCGTTTCATCGCTCCAAAGCACATTTTTCCAAAAGGGCAACTCATTACCTTTGTGGGTTTTAGCAAAATCAATACGTTTCTTAATATTTTTTCTTGAAAGAAGAGGCTTCTTTCTACGTATTCGTCCAAATAAGTTTGGCTTATTAAGTCTTCTTCTTACTAACCTGTCTGACATTTGAACGTTGAATTGTTCCCTGTTTCATTATTTATTTGACGGGAGGACATAAAAGGGTTGAGTTTGCCTTTGCGTACTATAGTCCTGTCCATATAAGTTGTAGTTTTACGACGGATTGGCTTACGTTCTTTATTTTGCGTATGATATTTCTTGTCGACAGCACATAGACGAATAGGATTGTATACCATATTTCGCGAACACTTTAGTATTTTAGCAATTTCTGTCGGAGATTTCATCTCGTGGTGGAATTGAGATATGTCTTCGTTTTTCTGGATTACAATGTTTTCCACGTCACATATTGGTACAATTAGAAAAGAATTTACTTATTTCAAACGCAAATTATGAAAAGAAAATTATTACTAAGTGCATCGAGTAAAATTTTGACAATTATTGCAAGTGTCCTATTTTTATGTCCAAGTCAAATATGAACAAAATAAAGTAATTTTGTTGTAAATATTTGCATGTTTTAAATATTGCAAAGTTTTATATATAATCTGAGACTACTTGATTACAGTTTACTATAATAGAAAAGAAATATAATTATTGCTTTATAATTATTAAGAGAAATGCATGAAGATAGATTTGTACGAAGTGTCCTATTTCTATGTCCATAGCTGTAGCTTAAAATTCTTATATTTTTAAGATCAGAACTGGTATTTAATCCAAATTGTTCTATATTTTCAAATAAAAAGACATGATATGGCTTCTTTTTGGTTGGCCTACTAATTATATGAAATTATAAAAAACTATATATACCCATTTTTCGGATATTCAATTCAATTTATTTCTTATAATATTTATGTATATTATTTACATTTGACTTAGAAGCAAAGAGTTTGGGAACTTCGTTCCTTTTCTACTTAGATATATAAATATATTTTTTTAATATATGAAATTTATGTACATTATTATTAAACGGAAGGAAAAATTTTACAAAAACCTTTATGAAGCAGAGGTATAAGATAAAAATGAGATAAAGTAGATAAAATTAGGATGAGATCAGTTCATTGATATGTACATGTTGTGAGAGTTGCCATCTTACATTAAAATTTAGAGTCAATCATTCGATTTTATTCAGAACGAGTTCGAAGCCAGCGAGACTATGTAGGCGTCGGGTGGAATAGTGCCATGGTAGTTTAAATATCATTTTAAGTAGCTTATTTTGTGCTATTTGGAGTTTTTTATGACATTTTGCAGACGTGTTCCAAACTGGAGCACAGTAAAACATTATGGGGTGGAATATAGATTTGATGATGAGTTTTTTATTGTCTATGTTCATTTCCGACTTTCTGTTTATAATTGGGTGCATTATTCTAATAATTTTGTTAATTTTGTCCACTACATAGGGAATATGATTACTAAAATTAAGCTTTGTATCAAGCATTACGCCCAAGTATTTGACGTTGTTTTCCCATGGAATATCATGGTTCATGAAACGAGGTAAACTCTGGGGTATAAAACAAGACTTACGTTTTCTTGTAAAATAAATAGCCTGCGTTTTTTTCAGGGTTAACCAAAATCATCCACTTATCAAAATAATTACTCAACCCAGTAAGAGCAGACTGCAAGTTTATAATAATATCAGCTGAATATATATCAGAACTAAGAATTGATGTATCATCTGCAAATATAGACGTAATGCAATTGGAAAATGTTGGAATGTCAGCAGTAAAGATGCTGTAGAGAACTGGCGACAGGCAAGAACCTTGTGGACATCCTGCAATGATATTTACTTGTTGTGAACAGGTTTTACCCAAGTAAACGCTGAACGATCTATTTTGAAGAAAGTTTTGAATAATTTTTATGAGTTCAATTGGAAAGTTGAATTTTTTCAGTTTAAAAATAAGTCCATTATGCCAAACGGAGTCAAACGCAGCTTTTATGTCTAGCAAAATCATTCCAGTTGATTTGCCGTATTGAAAATTATTTTTAACTAATTTTCTGATTTTTAGTAGGGGTTGAGACGTATTATGTTCACTTCTGAACCCGAATTGTTGCGATGGAAGTATATTGTTTGCATCGATAAAATTAATAAGCTTTTGCTTAATAATTTTTTCCAAGATTTTACTTATAGAAGAGAGCAGACTTATTGGTCTATAAGAAAGTGGAGAATCAGGAGGTTTATTTGGCTTGAGTATTGGTATGGTTTTAGTAAATCATTGCCAAGTGGATATAGTTTGGAATTTTGCAGATTTCATAAATTTTGCACGATGCTCTGGACCAAATTTTTTTTTTTTAATTTTTGATTTACTGCAATTACAATAGTAAAAAAAGTTACTTTTTTTCGTGAGTCGGTCTAATGTATAAATTTAGCTTCTTAAAAATTAAGTAGTTATAAAAATGCTACCAAGTCTTAATAATTCTTGGCTTTTCTCTTTCAAATAAATGTAAACAAAAATATTTGTCAGAAAAATATTTGAAATTTTAATATTTTCAAATTGATAAAATATTACAAACAACAAATGTTTATTAAGAAGTTGAAGCAGGCTCTGTTCCACGTACGTTATGTTATGTTTGATATACACACTGACACAATTTGGAATAAAAACCAAAGAGAAAAATATCCCTTCTGTTATGAGTTTAGAGGGTTTTGATTTAGAATGGATTTCTAAAAGCACATGGAATTAAAGTATTCGGAAATTTGCTGTTTTGGTATTCACATATTAAGTGCGTTTCCCTACGTACTCAAAGTTAACGAAATTTACCCAAAGTTACCGAAATTTACCCAAAAGCGTTCCCGTACTTGAAAATTGGGTAAATAAGAGCGCTAATGAGAGTATATTAGTGTTTTTCTTTTTACCAAAATTTAAACAGACTTTTTCTTCGGGTAAACTTTGGTAACACAGCTGATGTAAATATAAACAAAAAACAATTGTGAAAATAAATTTGAAATTTTGATTAAATCATTTTTTCTTCTTCCTCTTTTTTTTTTTTTTTGATTCCGAAAGAAGTTGTTAAAATTTATAGAGAGGTTTTAAAATAACCTTTTTATGTTAAATGTTCTACAAATTTCAATATTTTAGTGAAAATACAAAGAAAATATTTCAAATTATCCCAGCCAGAAATTGATGATGGTACAAATATCTAAGTACTCTCAAAGCATTGTTTATACCAAAAATAAAACGTTTTGAGAACGTTTGGAAAATACCATCTTTAAAATGCTTTAATAACGCCTTTTAACAAATTTTACAACTGTTGATTAAAAGAAAGATTGTATGTGTTTTAGTACTAAAAATTATTTTTATTACTTTTGTAATGTTTTCTTGCAACTATTTATGTAAAAGAGAAATAGAAATTGATTCATTATAAAATGTTGTAAGAATACATTTAGATTCCACCATATGTATAACTATTTCAGTGTTGTTTTCATCTAAATTTGTTATATTATATAATCCGATCTCCTTTGATTAGATCGGGTAGTCAAACAAAATTTTAGTTTCCTCGAAAATGTTGCCTTTTAAATGCATATCACTGTATTTGTGTTTCCGATGTTTTGTACTAAAAATTTCTTTCACAATCATAATGTTCCCATTGTGTAATAAACATACATAAGTATATTATCAGGATGAATAGATTTAATTCGAAATCCATAAATGTTTACGAAAGAAAAAACTCTAGATTCAGAGGTGTGTAAAGATTTCCCCAGAGAATAGTTGCTACTCTTATTAAGAGGATATACTAATGGAATATTATTTGGGGAATTGGTATTAAAAACATGCAATTTCCTTTGTATATGGGAAATGGGATTGGGGATTTTCTCAAAATCTTAAATTAATAAAAATTAGATTACTTAATTAAGTTTGAGACTAAAACAAATATTTATACCTTTATTCGTTAAAAATTTGGCTTCCAAAACAAGTTCTTCCAGAAATTTTCTAGCCGAATGCGGTTTTAAATTTCCATAATAGACACCAATCAAAAATGGCTTGGTAATGTATGCGGTTGAAAACCCCTTTCCCATTATGGACCAAAAGTTCTTTTTCGATTTTTCAAACACATCCATTCCATCTACATGAATTATAATTTTAATTTTCTTTTCATTATAATAAAGATTGCAATCAAAAGTGATATCAAGATTAGACTTTATTCCAAAATATTGAAAACTTCCCAAAGTATCGTCTAAACCTAGCATCACTTTAGAATCGCCGCTTAAAGTAAAAGTACCTAATAAAGTTTTAGAACAGCGCCGATACTCGTGTTTTGTTGTTAATTAAATAATTATTAATAATTTTGTAATAAATAGTGAAATTTATTATTATTTATTTGCAACCAAATCAAAATATATGAAATTATTTAAAACGATTAAATCCTATATGGATAATAGGATTTTTCTTTTCCTGGACTTTTTCATTTCCCGGGACAGCGGGATTTACCGGGATCCCGGGAATTCCCACTCTTTAGAAAATAAATTCAACATATGTTGTACTTGAAAAGCTCAATTTGTATTAGAATACCGTCCGAAAAAATCCATCTTTTGGTTCTACCCATGAGAAAATCTACTTAATGTATTCTAAGGCTAAGGTACAACAATGACTAATTTGAATCGGTTACGATTAATATATAACCGGATACTAAGGTATGTTTTTGGGCTAAGGTTATCAGACCATGTATCTAATTATTCCCTAAATTTTATTGGTTGTACTTTTCATGACTTTGTTAAAATCAGGCTTCTTTTATCGTTGCATAAAATTATGACAACTGGGATACCTTCTTGTGTTGCGGATCATTTTCATTTATCGCAGTCTGAACGTAATCCTGAGTTAGTTTATCCGATAATGCATAACACGAGCATGGAAAATTCTTTTTTGGTTAGAGTATCTAGACTTTGGAATAGACTTCCCATTCACCTAAAACACTTTGATTACTCTAGTACAGTGTTAAAATTTATTTATTTATTTATTTAGTAGCATTTAAAATACTTTACAAATTATTCCTATTAAATTTTTAATACAAATTTAGCTAAAAGCTCTGTGGTATATTATATTTTACAAATTGTGTACTTTCCTTTCTAAAAACATTTATATTTAATTCTCTTTTAACATTGTTAGGTAACATATTATATAAATTTAGACCTTTATAAAACAGGGATCGTTGCATTGCATTCGTTGTTACTCGTTGTATCCTAAAGTTTTGCGCGTTTCTAAGACCATATGGTTGTACTTCCCCAACGTATCTTAATTGTTCACATAAATACTGCGGTGCATTTCCCATCTTCATTTTTTGAATAAAATTTAGCGTGTTTAACTACAGACGTTGTTGTATATTAAGCCATTTTAGAGTGTTAAGCATATATTGTATTGATGTATACCGATTGCATTTTAAAATAGAACGCATTGCTTTGTTCTGCAGTTTTTGTAATCTTTCTATTTGTTGTCTTGTGCAGCATGAATATATAATTGTGGAACCGAATTCAAAGTGTGGTTTAATCATTACGTTATAAATATTTACAGCCGTAATAATTGAAATTTTATTTCTTATTCGTTTAAAAAATCCTATTTTTTTGCCAATTTTTCTACATATAAATTCGATGTGTTCTTTAAATTTTAAGTCTTTGTCTATAATAAAACCGAGATATTTTATGCTATTTACTTTCTCTATTTCTTCATTATTAATTTTTATTATCAAATTACTGTTCATGTTTATTTCCAATAATTTTGTTTTATTTTCATTTAGTTTTAATTTATTCATTTTAAGCCATTTATTTATACTTGTTATATCGTGCAATATATTATCCTGACATTTTTCTGGCGTATCCGCTTCCGTAAAAATCAATGTATCATCCGCATAAAGAACTATTTCACATTTTTCTAATATATTTGGCATATCATTTATATATATTATAAATAATAATGCCCCCAAAATCGAACCCTGTGGAACTCCAAATTCGTTACTGATTTTATCTGATTTTATATTGTTTACTTTTGTCGTTTGACTTCTTTCCATTAAATATGATTCAAACCATTGCAGTTCATTACTTTGGATACCGTACATATATAGTTTTTGTATTAATATCTCTCTATCTATTGTTTCAAAAGCTCTTTTGAAATCTAAGAAAATTGCCATTATTTTGTTGTCTTTCTGCATATTCTTCCATCTACTTATTACATAGTTCACTGCGGTTTCACATGAGAATTTTCTTCGAAACCCAGATTGATATTTTGAAAATAGGTTGTTTTCTTCCATATATTTTTCCAGCTGTATTTTTACCACTTTCTCAAGTATTTTCTCACATGTTTTTAACGTATTTATTGGGCGATATTCTTCACATTTTTTCGTTTTTAAGACTTTTTGAATTGGTGTCACCATAGATTCCTTCCAGTTTGTTGGAAAAATTCCAGTTTCTAGAGATTTATTTATTATATACAGTATTGTATTTCCTGTTATGTTCCAATTATCTATAATAATCTTGATTGTTACTTTATTAAAGTCCGGTTTATTTTTCATATTCTTACATATATTATGAAGTTCTTGTATATTTATTGCACGGAATTTAAATTTACAGTTTATCACAGGCACTCGGTTTATATATTGCACATCTTCTATATTATCTCTAATTTCTTTAATACTATTTATAAAGTAATTATTAAATTGACTAGCTATTTGGTAATCTTTTTTATACTCTATTTGGTTAAATATCACAGTTTGTATCACAGTAGGATTTTTTCTAATTACCAAATTTTTTATTTCCTTCCACATTTCTTTTTGATCATTTGCATTGTTTATTTTGTTATTAACGTATTTATTTTTTTCATTAACTATTTTAGCTTTATATATGTTTCGTACCATCTTGTAGTTGTTCCACGCTTCGTTAGTATTTTCGGATTTGGCAGTTTCATATTTCACAATTTTTTCTCGCTTGAGAAACCGTAATTCACCATTAAACCAATTGTTGATCGGATTTATGTCTTTTATTATTTTTTTGTTTGTAAATTTCTTAATTGTCTTCTCAATACATGAGTCGAAAAAGGCCACATTATTATTTATGTCGTTATTTTTATCTATATTTAATAATGTGCTTAGTTCCCCATTAAATAACTGTTTATTGTATTTAAATATTTCTATTTCTTTATATTGCACATGCTTTTGTTTTTCATCTTCATCATCATATTTGATAATTATATCAATAGATTCATGATCCGATATTTTATTGTTACTGTTGTTTTCAACCGATATTCTCTTATTATTTGTTATAACATAATCTATTAACGTTCTTGAATTTGCTGTCACTCTCGTATGTTCTTTAACTATTTGTTTTAATCCATTATCATTAAGTATGCTTTCCATTCTACTTTTGTAAAATCCACTACTTGACCAATCTATGTTGAAATCGCCCGCTATTATTATATCACAGTTCTTTTCACATATGTCTTCTACAATTCCTTCAAACTGTTCACAAAATTCTGCTTCACTACAGCTAGGCGATCTATATACAGCTGCTAATATGATAATGTTCTTTCTATATTGCATCTTACATACATTTATCCAGTATTTTGATTCATCTACTTTTTCGAAAATCTTTGTAACACTCCATAATTTTCTAAAATAAATTATAACACCTCCAGTTCTTGTAGAGTTTGAAAATGTTAGTATTTGTTCATAGCCGTGTATTGATATTTCGTGTTCATCTATATCTTTTGTTACGTGAGTCTCTGTTAATATCATAAAGTCTGGTTTTTCATTTTCGGCAATAACTTCCACTTGATTATAGTTATTTATCAGGCCTTGTACATTTGTATATATACCACGAATTTGCCTTGATTGTTAGGCTGTTAAACCTATCCTCCTCTTCTTCATATTAAGCTTATTTTGATATACTGGACATTCCCGGTTTATTGTGACGTGATTTTCATCAAGTCCTAAATTCAGTCTTCTATTTTCTTTCATACAGTTAAAACATTTTTTTATTATTTCCTTATTACATTCTTTGCTCTTGTGATTTCCGTGACATTTATAACAAACATCTTGATTTTTACAATCTGACGATTTATGGTTGTATCCTTGGCATTTAAAACATTGTAGTATATTTGTACCATCGAAAACTCTACATCTTTCCCATCCAACATTAAGTTTTTGACCAGATATAACTTTCGGATATGTTTCATTATCAATTTTTAGTTTAGCATTAAATATTGTTCTATTATATCTTTTTGTTTCAAAAATTTTTATCATTTCTAATTCACTGTTTTGCATTACTTCGTTTTGTTTTTTCAGCTTTTCTATTAATTCTTTCTCATGCATTTTAAAATTCATGTCGGTTATAATAATTTGCATATCGATATCTTTTGGAACCTTTATTTCATAATTTTCACTTATCTCATCTTGTATTGCTTTCTTAATTTTCTCTCTTTCTTCATTATTTTCGCTTTGAATAACTAATGTTCCATTTTTTCTATTCTCAACATTTTTTATTTTCAAATTAACTGGGTCCACTTTTTCATTTAATTCTGCTTTTGTTTTTTCCACACTTTGTTTTTCCTTTGGTTTTATTATTAAGGGGACATTTTTCGAAACATCTGGCATCACTATATTATTTGCCAGTGTCTGTGCATACGACATTTTTGTTTTGACGTTTGTATCATTAACCACTTTCTTTATTTCATTACACATCTTTATATTGTTTTTTTCAATTATGTTGCACATATCTTTGTTTTTATTTTCAACCTCATTTAGATTTCCATAAAGGTTCTTTACTTCTTGTACATTTTTTTCACATTGTTTTTGTATATTGTCCATTTTCCTAAATCTTTCATCATAACGTTTTTCAATTGCTTCCAATAATGCTTTTATTTCGTGTTCATTTTGTTTCAGTGAACTTTCAAATTCATGTTTGTAGTCCACTAATGTTTGTTTGTTTTTAATAACTCCATCTTGAATTTCTCCTAAAACAAGATCGACATTCCGAATATATTGCATACAATCATCGCAAATAAAACGAACATAATTATCCTCATCAATAACTTTTATTGAGTAATCATCTATACCGGCACACTTTTTTGTAAGGTGATAAACTTTATCGCATACACCATTGCATCTAATACCAGTTTGACCCCTAATTGGTATTCTGCATTTACTGCAGGTTTCAGCCATAGCTGAGTGCAATTTTCACTAAATTTCTTTAAATATTTTAATTTATTTTCTTTAATTTTTAATTTCACTTGGTTATTATTGTCTTCTTTATGTTTTTAAATAGTCTCTATCTATTTTAACACTTTATTTAAATTATTTTTTTTTAATTATACGGAGCTTTTATATTTTGCTTATTTATTACAACAGAGTTGCCAGATAACAAAATATCTCGATTTTTTCAATAGCACTCATTGATTTATTTTAAAATTTCTACAATGGGACCTACTAATTTCATCATGGGATTTATTTTATAGTATTTTAACAATAAGTTTGTAATAAGTTATAATTTCTACTGTTCATTACATATATTATAAATTAAAAATGTATTAATCGTATATGGCCCTGGAGGCTCGATTAAATAAAATAAAATAAATAAATAAATATGAAATATCCATATCATCTTCTTTTTCTAGATCAATTCGATTAACAGTTTAAATCCCGAATTAATATTAAGGTAATATATTTGTATGGAAAGCCGTCTTAATTTTAAAAACAATCGTTGAAATAAAAGGTGGTCCAATCATAATGCACGATGTTAATGGTGAGTCACACCTTAACGTCATGTTTTTTGCCCAACTTAATTTGACATTCCTTTGTTTCAGTGTTTTAGAAATTCAACCATGGAAAGGTACACAATTGAACATCCCCAGGTAAAAAAATAGAAACGGCACAATGTCGGTACGGTATTGTAGACGGTAGTACATGTACTGGCAATGCGTCGGATTTTCAACTTTCACTGTACTAGCATGTTGTCGAAATGATAAAACCTATAAACGCTTGGCCTTAGCTATTTCGCAACGTTGGCGCAGGCTTGGGATTTAATTTTTTTGGTATTATCCCAGTACAATTTAGTAGTTTGCTAGTACTTTAGTGTCTTTTAGTGTACATCACAGATTTTTAATGTATTCTTTCGAAACTTTATAAGAAAAGAAATATATTTACAATTATAGATTAGATACGAAGGCACTACGCACCGCGACCAATATAGATCTTTTGTGCTGCTTTTAATAAATAAAAAAATAAATAGCTCATTAATTTTCAGAAAACAGTACTGGCAAAGCACGTTTTCAGTAGTATCGGCATTTCATAAAAAACAGTACAATTTTTGTTCTAACGTCGGCAATTTCTACCTGGTTTTTTTCAATGTCAAAACTATCATTATTTCCTGAAGTTAGTTTTCCCAAAATTAGCAGTTAGTTTTCCCAAAATGAGAAATCTCATAATAAGCCATTATAATGAAGGACAAAGTATTGGTGACTTTGGAAAAGCAGTGGGTAGACCAAAATCTAAAGTTAGCGATGTAATATACTTAAGTCTTTTTTATGTGGTAGATTTGTTCCCAAAAAACCGCATAAAATAAATCCGCATAAAAAATAACTCTATTTCCATAGAAAAATGGGAGTTGCATTCCGAATATTTCAAAAACCGCATAACTTTAAAAGAGTATTAAGGATTAAACTAGCGCTCTGCCAGTGCTTTTATTATTTTTACTGTTGTAAATTTTGTATATTAGGTACTGCCAAAGCTCTTTTTGCCAACGTTGGGTAAGCGTCCTAAACGAGGGCTGTGCGAGTGCTTTGCAGTGCTTTATTTTTCTTACCATTGGCAATTTCTAGCTTGATAAAAGGCCTACATCGCTAATATTTCATTAAAAGCCACGCTCACTTAAAACATGTTTAAAATAAAAAAAAAGAAGTTTCGTAAAACCCTGCACAATTTTTTGGACCAACTCCTCGCTTTCGAATTTAGCCACTATTTTGATCTTTAAAAATAAAGGCAAATAAGGTTTTGGTAAATTTGTTCTCCGGAAAGACTCTGAGAATATATTTGTCAGTGTTACCGTTTTCTAAACAAAATTTCACTTTTTTTATTTAATTTTAATTTGTGTTGTTTTTTACTGTTTTTTATTTTTGTTCGGTTAACCGCCCAGATAGAAAAATACGAACGGCACAGTACTGGCTCAGCGTTGGAGACGGTAGTGCATGTACTGGTGATGTGTCGGATTTATTACGTTTCCAGTACTGGTACGGTGTCGAAATGATAACACCAATATACTCTTGGCCGTAGGTATTTGCCCACGTTGGCCCAGTGTTGGATTTTGTTACAGTAACTTGCCAGTACTTCAAATACAAAAAATCAGTGTATAGCCAGTACTATAAAAACAATTAAAAATCTGGTGGTGAATCACCCTAAATTTTAATAAAATAATAAAAAATATATATTTTTGTTTCAAATTATTTTTGTTGTTTTTTATTGTGTTATAAAATATTAACATGTTTATTCACAAAAAACTTTTTGTCTTATTTGAGGCTAATTGAACGATTTTTGTTGTTGTTTTGCACGTTAATTTGTTTTATTAAGCTCTAATAAAATTTAAAACATTTTTGTGAATACAAGCCTAAATAATTGCAAAACTAGAAAATAAAAAGTTTTTCTTAAATTTTCTGGTTTCTCGCTGTTTTATATAAAAAATATTATGAAAGAAGTTATATTGAAATTCTATTAAAAATTAGGGTAAAATAAGTGTCAGAAAGAAAAATCTTGTTAAAATAGCAGAAGACAGTGGCAAAGCACATTTTAAGTGGTACTGGCATAATAAAAAAACAGTGATCTCCCAGTACTATTTTTTCTACCGTGGGCAATTTCCAACTGTGCGGTTTAACCGGTTTTTTCCCAAACGGTTAACCGAAATCCGTTTTTTTGAAATGATCCATTTTCGGTTAACCGACAAACCGGTATTTAAAAAAGTCGGTTTTTTGGAAAGACTAATATATTTATTATTCTTTGAAACCCTATCTTAAATATCAAAGTTTAATTTTTTTCTCAACAGTTTACTATGACAATGGAAATAATATGAATGAGAGGTATATATAGTTGAAATAATAATAAAACTATGGAAAGTACGTTAATACTACATTAGTAACCATTTAATTTTTTATTATTTTGAATTTAAATCTAACTCATATTTGTCTTGTACAACAATATGGTTATTAAAAGCGAACTTTTTAATAAAATGGGAAGCACATTGTAGCGCTAAACAACGAGAACAGTTCAAACGATGAGAAAATAAGGACAAAGTTAGCGGGAAATGTCCAACAACTTAGGGCGTTCGTCGAATTCTGTCTAGAAAGCATTGACAAAAAAGACAAGGGAAAAAAATTGTGGTAGACCTTTTAAAACAAGCTCAGAAACAGATCGACGTATTGTTGTGATGGCAAAAAAGATATTTTCATATTATCAAATGCAAACTATGAAGAGAAATAAAATTAGTCTCCCAAATGTTCCAGATAACCTTAAAATACCCTATTTAAAATACCGTTAACCCTAAAATACTTTAACGAAAATAACTTAAAATAACGGTAAACTTAATATACCCTAACGAACTACTTTTGAAATAGCGCTATCCACTATCATTAACTTCTTAAATCGATTGCCAACCCTGTTTGTTTGGAAAAAAAGCGTTTAAGCATGGTAGCGGAAATATGATTTAGCGATGCTCCTCCTGGTATGGAGTTGGTCCGATATATCGTATTAAAGATACCATAAATGCAGCAGTATACAGAGATATCTTACAAAATGTAATGTTTCCATATGCGAAAGAAGAAATTGCTCTAGATTGAGTCTTTTAGCAAGATAACGACTCGAAGTACAGCTCCTAATTAGAAGAAAAAACAGATTTATAGAAAATAAAGTTAGACTTAAAATTTGGCCAAGTCAATCACCTTACTTGAATCCCATCACAAACTTGTAGAGTGAATTGAATATAAGGTTGTCAAGTTTTCAAAAATAAGTACGATTTATGGGAAAAGGTACAAAGATTCCAAAAGAAACCGGCCAGAAGCTAGTTGTCTAGTAAGCCAAGAAGAGTGTAGAAAGTTGTAGAAAAAAGGCGGTTGTACAGGATACTAGTCCTATTTTAATATTCATGAATTATTTTAAAGAATAAATTAATTTGGTTTTTTTTCCCCAAATGTATTTATTATTATGATCACCTAATGAACCTACACATTGTATGTATTTTCCTTAATTTTTTATATACCCGGGTGAAAATGATCATATATGCTCATATACTGTCATATATGATCATATATGCTCATACACTGTCATATATGGTTGCATGTATGATCATATATGAATGATATATGAACATATCTGACATATATGGGAGCATATATGGTAAATACGCTGAAAATAAAAGTTCATATATGGGAATGTATGACACCATATATGATAAAACGTTGCATATATTGTTCCATATATGCCATATCTGCATATATAAATTCATGTATTGTTCCATATATGATAATATATATCACGTACTTCCATATATATACTCATATAGATTTTTTTTATCCATACTATACTGAATTAAGATCCGTATGAATTTTTAAACGGAAATTGGTATGAATATATAAATGATCGTATGAAATCATTCAAAATTTTCTTTAAGAAATTGCAATTTCTTCACTGGATCTACAGAACGATATTTACTTGGATTCTTGAATGAATAGGACTTTACGTCTCTGCAATAAATAAATTATAATCACCAAATTAAAATACGTTTACAAGCATTTTTTTTTATTAAGAGCATGTTATTTAATGGAATGCTACTCAATTAAACTATATCCTATTTTGAGACTAGGAGTTTTTTAAATTAGTTTTGTTTAGACACATTCCTTTTAGAAGAAAAGATAGTCTTATAAATCATTCATTGAAAAAACATAGTGCGTAAAAGAATACAAATCTATTAATTTCATTTCAACAATTGTATGGGTAGAGTATCCTCTCGTAATCTATAAAAACTTGATACATTTTGAAATGCAATTGAAAACGTATGAGATACAGCTGGAAAGTTGTCGAATAATCTACTTGAAATACAATGATTTATGTTTATTAATTCCTTAACTTAGTTCAAAATTTCTAAATTGTTAGTAGCGTGTAATTAGATGTATTATACGATAGATTTTGTATTATTTAGACTTTAAATTAAAACGAATATATGATATTGTTAATAATTTACTTTAACTATCAATTTCTTTAAAGTTTTGTTGAAAAATACAAAAAGAAATCATATTTTTATATATGAGAGTAAGTAGATATATGAGCATATATGAACTCATATATGTCCATGTAAGATCATATACGGCCATATACCCTCAAATTACGGATCCGAGCATATATGGAATCAGATATGAATCCATGTATTTAATCATATATCATCATATATGACCATTTTCACCCGGGTGTTTATTATTTATGTAAAATATTTACAATATTTACTTTCTTTTGTTACAATTAATAAAACCTGACATTTTTTTATTTTTGTTTATGAAATGCATGTATGGATATTTATGAATCCATGTATGGAAAAGAAAAAATGTTTATAATCGATTTTGTTGATTTTTAATACCAAAGGACTTTAAATAAGGAAAATTTTAACTTAAAATAATCACATGTCTCTTCACAAAATTATTGCTGAATATGCATTACCCATTGTTTACAAATAGATTAAAATGTACAATGAAATTTGAAAATAACATACAAAGTAACAACGAAAATAATTTTATTTTTGCTTTGTGTGTAATTTGCTAATTTTATGCCTTTTTTATTGCAATTGTTTACTAATAACAGATTTTTCGACAAATATGTACTTCGGCCGAAAAAGTTATTTTCATAAATTTAATAAAAATCTATGAAATCCAATTTTATATTCCCAATTCCTAAAATTTCCAATATGGTCTTTATGGTCTTAGACGTCCTGAAACTACAATAAAAGCTATGAAAATTGATAAATTTTCAATCATTAGAAAGTATCAACCATAACAAGTCACTTACGGTATGTTTTTAATTTCATGAAGGTGAAAAATTATTCGGCTTTACCATCTAAATTGCCCAAATGTATATTTATGTTAAAGTCGACTTTAGTTAAAATTTTGAGTGGTAGTATGCTTTGTAATGGTTTATTTATGGAGCATTCTGATTGGTTAATTTATTTTCAACTAATCAAAATGCTTGAAAATATAATTATTTTTGTATCGTTTTCAAGCACCTTGTTCACTTGGTGTTTGAAAACGTAATGTTAAAAAATAAAGTCGACTATAAATTTAAAATATACTTTTATAGCAAGGGTGATTGTTTATACATATGGAGGGACAGAAATTTTGGAAAAATAGCATAAAATACCGATCTTAACATGTAAGTTATTGCATATTTACTCAAATTGTATAAACAAAAAACAAATAAGAATGTTAAATATTAATACTTACTAATAATTATCTATACAATGCATTAACAATTAAATTTTATATTTTATAAAATATAGTATGTATGTATATGGCATTTTTTCTTTTCTTTTTTTTGTTAAATAAATGGATCATTACCTCACTGCCACTTGAAGAATCATCTGAAAAGCCAACATCTAAAACATTAGCCCGACGACCACTACGTCGTAAGCGACGGGTTGCTGCATGAAACTCATCAGAGTCATCATCATCGTTGTCGTCATTATTAGTTTCATTGTATTTTTTATTATTTTTCATAGTATGCCGGTTACGAAGCCTAACTGAACACGAGTGACCAGCAATATCAAGGTCATTAGCACCATCATTTTTACTAATTTTGACGTCATCGTCTTCTTCCTCATCACTTGTACGATCAGAAGCTGAAGATGTATCATCAGAATCGTCAAATTCAATACGCATAACAATACGACGCTTCCTTTTTTGATCTTGGCGACCTTTACTACCCGATGGTCGGGTATTGATATCACTACAATCACTGGAATCGTCAGACATGTTAGTAATTAACAGTCGCCGCTTCTTGCTTACTTTTTTTCTGTTCGCCTATTTGCAACTAAATTATTACACATGAAGATGTAGTTATTTTATATATATACATACATATATTTAATGCAGAAAATATTTTTTTTTATAAAATATGCAATACTACACAAATTATAAGTTTGTTTTTTTAAATTCTCTCTTTTCAATAATTTACTAATAGTTAAATAATTTATATGAATAAAAAAAGAGAATTAAAGTTTGCAAGCAATTTTAAGGTGGTAGAAATAAAAACACCGCTTTGTTATATGCGGTATAATCGCAACTTTTTTGTCTTTTTTCTCACTTCAAAGTTTTTTTATTTGGTTGTGTGCGTATTATATTTAGAGTCTTAAAACAGCCACGAATATTTAAGGCTAAACCAATTTCATTAGACTATTTTATTAAAAAAAAAAATAGGATCATAAACTTATAAAAAAAAACATAACTTGCAATTTATATATTTTTTGGTTATATCTAATAAGAAAATATAAAGTAATTCTTATATTTCGTGCAATGTTTAAAAATTGTTTCTTTAAACCCACTCTAATGTCAGGTTTTCTTCGGTTTTTCTATTTTTCAATGTTAATTTTTTAGCACTATTTTCAATAATTCTTTTTAAGTGATTTCTTTTGTTATTAAACACTTTTCTTATGCATTGCTTGCATGAGTTGTTAATCTATATTTTTTATAAGTTATTACAATTTTTCTATACGTATATTTTATTTTTAATTAAACAAATTGTGCACTCGATTTTTTCGCCATTTTCATTTTTTCTTGCAGGCTTCGTAATATTTTTTTTTTTTTTGCTTTTGTACTACAATTGATATTTAAACGTTGGTAGTACTGTTTCGTAGTACCACTATATAGAGTTGTATTTGCAAGAAAACACCTCAAATACAATGTGGCCAATGAGGCCAATGGACTGGGCAAGTGACTTGCA
The DNA here is from genome assembly GCA_949987735.1 of Leucophora obtusa. Lineage (NCBI taxonomy): Eukaryota > Metazoa > Arthropoda > Insecta > Diptera > Anthomyiidae > Leucophora > Leucophora obtusa. The sequence goes on along the minus strand of OX465295.1, from coordinate 300,529,929 downwards.
CTATCACAAATTTGTACAAGTCAAGTTGAATGGCACACAGTAAACTGTGCAATTTTCAGGCTAAAGTTGAGTTCAGGGGCACCTCACCGATTGACTCCATATTTTTACCACTGATAAAACTCCTTTGTGGGAGTCCTGCGATATATTTTTTTTTTCGCGGAAACATCTTTGTCGGGAGTTAGTTCGGTGCAAAATTTGAAAATTGACTTGGATATATCTTCGTCGTTTATGGGACAATATATATACCAGAGCTTCGAAGAATTAATTCCTTAATTCCCTTTTTTTGAACTGAATTTATATTTTGGGAATGAATTCCCTGACCAAACTTAAGGAATTGAATGAATTCCTTTTTTTTCATTCGATTTATGTTAAAGGAATTCATTCATTTTTTTCTAATGCCTTCATAAAATTTTATGAATTCATTCAACAAGGAATTCATTCAATTCTAGTTAATTCAACTTTTGGTGAAGGAATTCATTCAATTCTAGTTAAATCAACTTTTGGTCAAGGAATTCATTCAATTCTAGTTAAATCAACTTTTGGTCAAGGAATTCATTCAAGTTCAACTTTTGGTCAAGGAATTCATTCAATTCTAGTTAATTCAACTTTTAGTCAAGGAATTCATTCAATTCTAGTTAATTCAACTTTTAGTCAAGGAATTAAATTTATTTCGTTTAATTCCCTAAGGAATTAAATTTTTTTCGTTTAATTCCCTAGGAATTGAAACATAATTTAGGGAATTAAACGAAAAAAATTTAATTCCTAGGGAATTAAACGAAAAAAATTTAATTCCTTAGGGAATTAAACGAAATAAATTTAATTCCTTGACTAAAAGTTGAATTAACTAGAATTGAATGAATTCCTTGACTAAAAGTTGAATTAACTGGAATTCAATTAATTCCTTGGCCAAAAGTTGAACTTGAATGAATTCCTTTCACCAAAAGTTGATTTAACTAGAATTGAATGAATTCCTTGACCAAAAGTTGAAGTAACTAGAATTGAATGAATTCCATGATCAAAAGTTGAATTAAGTGCACACTTGAATGAATTCCTTAGCCAAAAGTTGAATTAACTAGAATTGAATGAATTCCTTAACTTCAAATTGAATTAAATAGTGTTGAATGAATTCTTTAGTGAATGAATTATTTAATTTTAATTCTTTACGCTTTGGTCAGGGAATTAATTCTATAAATTTGAATTCTTTGAATTCATTCACAGGAATTAATTCCTGCTTATGTCTTATTGATGAATTCATTCCTTGAATTAAAGAATTGAATTAAATTTTTGGGAATTCATTCCAAAAAGGAATTAAGGGGGTTATTTTGTAATACGCAACGCCTTGCGTTGCGTTGTTTTCCATACAAATTGTTTTTGTAACAATAACAATTTACACATAAATCAACGTTTTACAAAATAACCCACTAATTCTTTAAAGCTCTAATATATACCATTGGAAAGGTAATAGAAATGCCTTTTAGATGATATTTTTTATCATAATTATTAACCCCGTACGACCCGGCGAAATAATATTATTTGGATCCGTATACGGACCAGAAAACGGAACTTAAGGAACATCGAAACTGATTCGAATACGTTGAAAGTCCGTCAATGACGGACCGTTATATCGTGTAAAAAACTGACAAGTCCGCTGAAAGTCCGCCAATTCCGGACCGTTTTCGGATCGTTATGTCGTGTAAATAAGGGCTGTTTCTCACGTTCAATATATATATCATAATCGTATTTTAACTATAAATATAATTTTTCGATTTGATTCTGTCAACACTATTGTTCATTTTCTCTCTTCTCTCAAATAAGTCGCAAGTAATGTACAAATTTAGTAAACGATTGACTCGGTAATCGGAAGTGAAAATGAATTTTCTCAAATTAGAGAACTAATAATGTGCTAAGATAAATTTAAAAGCCATTAAAAATATTTTTTATTTTATTTATAAAGCAAATCAATGGAAATGTGTGTAAAAAAGTAATTTTTTAGAACATATTATTCGAAGCATACAAAGGTAATCGAATTTCGAATAATGTTTTGACAGTCTGTACATCACTATTGTTTTGTTTTTCTTTTTAATTTTATTTTTACATTATTTTGGAAATTTTTTCGAAAAAGGTCATTGGCTACGCAATTGTTGTAGCTTTTTTCAGTTTGATGGATGCAAGTCGTTGAAAGCCACACATTCTAGGGATGGGATGGCTTTAATAAATCATTTCATGCCTGAAAATGAAATAATTAACAATTAAATTGTGGCTTCCTCACTCCAAACTTTATAAAAGATTTAAAGTTAATGAGTATCGACTATAAACCTGCATTATTTTTTTCGTTATTAAGCAAATATGAATACTGTTTTTCACAAATTAGCTTAAAATCCTGCAATAAGACTGTTGTAAAAGTTTATGAATTAGACCATCAATATTTATCGCGTCAGTATTTACATTATTTTTGTGCTGTGCTGGTCGTTTATTAAAAAATGTCGCAAAAAAACAAAAAAAAAAAAGGAAACCTGTTTAGCTGTTTTGCTTGCTTTTTTATTGAAGAAATGTGTTATAAATGTTTTATCTTTTTTGTTTGCACTGCGTATTTTATTTCATTTGTTTTATTTTCTTTATTCTTTCACTTTTTACTATTGTATCGTGAATTGATATCATGAACTATGCTACACGTTCAATATTTATCGCGTGATCCGCGATCCGTGAACTGAATTTCTTTCACTTTTTACTATTGTATCGCGAATTGATATCACGAACTATGCTACACGTTCAATATTTATCGCGTGATCCGCGATCCGTGATCTGGATTTCAGAATATTGGGCTATTCTGCGATATGGATCGCGACCCATCAATACTGCATGCTACACTTTCAATAAATATCGCGATACTGGATCGCGGTCAATATATATTGAACGTGTGACACTGCCCTAACGGAGTGGCTCCGTTTTTAGAATGCCATTTTCGGTCCGTATACGTACCGTTTTTTTAACAAGAACGTATTTGCATGTCTACCTATATTGACCATATTTTTATTGATTACAAGTACTAGTTGATTTGTTTTTTTTTATATAGATTTATTAAAAATGGATGTTTTTTAAATATACACTGTATTTACATTTGGTACAGCTTACATCTCTATCCAGTATCAATTTACAATATCGACACAATAAAATTCAATATCTGCATGGAAAACAAAAAATAAATTAGATAAGTTTTAACTAACTGTAATCATGATGGTGTTTTGCGTACGATGTATTATATCAAAACAACTAAATCTGTCAGTAAATATCTCCTAATTGCATTCGTTTACAAAAAACCATCTTTAAAACACATAATAATTTGAATAAATATTACCATCTGATGTATGTATGTGACTTGATGACCTTTGGTTTATGGAATGTTCGGACGGATTCACGCTATTGCGACTTATTTTTCGTCGCAATATTATTTTTCAGCAAATAAAGGGCTGAGCTGTATTTTTTTTTAAATTTGAGCACTTTTTTCCAAACACAAACTAACACGGGTGAAGTCCATATTTTACGGTACAGAAACGAATACCCCAAAACGGAGTTAAAACGTGTTGTGTTCGAAATCCGGCCATACGGTCCGTTAGTGTTCCGTACACGCACAAGTTTTCACGGATAAGTGCATACGGACCGTTAACGCGCTGTAAAAACGGGATTTATGATTCCGTACGTGCCGGACAATCCGTAAAAATGTTTTTTTGGGTACCCGGTGAAAAATGTTCATATACGCTCAAACATGTTCATATATGGTTTATGTATGGGTATATGAACATATTTCGAAGAATACATTTTTCCATATATGCAAAAGGAACTCATATTTGGATAAATATGGATTTATATTTAATGCCATGAATAAAAAAAGGAACATATGTAGCGCCTAATTTGAGTGTTATACATAAATTTATATCTATCGTACAACCTTATAATAAAGGACAGCAACGTTCGCATGTATTCGCATATATTTAATAAATGTATATGTTCATATATGTCCATATATTAACATATACTTAGGTGTTACCTCATTTTTCGGATCCATACATATATGGTTGAACCATAAATGTTCATATATGGACATTTTTCACCGGGTAGATTTATGAATCGCAACATCATTTTTTTTATTTTATCCATCGTGTTCTATTGCGGTACAATATTTTTAAAAAGAAAAACAAATTTATTTATAAAAAATTTGATCAGCTGTTTAAAACTTGACCGTCAAGTTTTCTCACTTGAAACAAAAATTGATATCAAGTAACTGCTCAATTTTTAAAAGTGCGAGTGTGTTAGTAAAAAATGTGAGTGTATTAAAACTTGAAAGGCAAAAATTGGATGTGTAGCTCCCATGTAAAAAGAAGATTCAAAATTCATAAAAGCGGATCGTTTAAAGGCAAATCTTTATTTAAAACATTCTTCATTATCCATTGCTTGCGCTTGGAACATGGCAACATCCGTCGCTTCATTTAGAGGATTATATACAGTGAACTCGCGATAATATGAACTAATTAAAACCAAGCCTGTTCATATTTGCAGGATTGTTCATATTTGCGAATGGTATGAAAAATTAGTAAAAAAAAGTCATATACTTGTCACATAAAGTTTCTTTCTATATAAATGAAAGTTTTATTTGTTTTAAAATTAATCTTTATTTTATTAAAAGGAACTTTTTTCATTCATATGTACGAACAAACAAATTAACAAGAATGAATGTAAACCAAAAATATAATGCACATATAAATTCATTTTCTGCCTCAATTTCGAGAAAAAGTTATAACCTCATTAGCGAAGAAATCGATTATCCTCTTTTGCTGTTTCTTTTGCTCAAGTACTCTTAAAATTGCCCTCTTCCGTAACTCCCTCAAAACATTTAAGGCACGTTGTTCAACCTTTTTACTTTCAGCCCACTGCAATTCATTATTAAAGATGTCATTATCAACCTATAGTGAAATACAGAATTACATACATACTCGTACATACATTTTTTAATGTAATTGTTGGCTTTATAAGCATTTTTGATTGACAGCCAAAGACATTTTAAATATGTAATAAATGCAAATTACTTGGGTATTCCCTAAATTACAATACTATGCGGTTGAAATTCGCACACATTTTTCAAAAGATTTTGTTCATATTTTAAAGCGTTTGCACAAAGTTCATATTTTAGAGTATTCAGTGGTAGAGAAAAAGCGTTCATATTTTGGGATGTTCATATTTTGGGATGTTCATATATTAGGATGTTCATATTATCGCGAGTGCACTGTAATTCGTTTTTTGTAATTTTATTACAATTTACTTAAAATTACAAAAAAAAATCATTTTATTTCCCTCATAACTTTTTTATTTGCAAAACTACAAATTCAAACTAAGCCTTAATAAAAACTTAAGATCGTGAGTATAAATATTTTTTTAGTATTTCTATTGGGGCCTATAGACGATTAAGCATGCTGTACAGCTTGGCTTGATGGTTCCGTGTATTTGTTTTTGTAATTTCCATCAAACAAGGCATTACACGATCAAATGCTGCACAGCATGCTTGACCATCTATAGGCCGCTTTATTTTTTTGTATAAAAACGGATGCGTAAACGGATACACCAACACGGATTGAAAACGTATTGTACAGCATGCTTGACCATCTATAGGCCGCTTGTGGTTACATTCGGTTTATTTTTTTGTATAATAGTGTGTTTGTGCGGCATTCCTATCAATGATATCTCGAACAATTTTGACAGTAGAAAGCCGGAATACGTTGAAAAACTGTCAAAATCGTTTGTTTGTTTGTGCGGCATTCCTATCAATGATATCTCGAACAATTTTGACAGTAGAAAGCCGGAATACGTTGAAAAACTGTCAAAATCGTTCTTGATAACACTGATAGAGAGTCACACAAATACAGCTAATACTGAATTTAGACTAAGCAAAAACCAGCTGGTTTTTGTATAAAACTAAATTGCAAAAGCCAAGTCATTTACACAGCTTATTTAGTTTTTCTTTGTCATAACACTTTTTTATTATACACTTTGATATATTTAAAAAAGAATAACAACACACAATTTCAATTTAAACTAGAAATGTTCTTAAAAAATTAAAAAATATTTTTTTGACACTTGCTTTACTCCTATATTCGTTGTAACAGGTTGTACCGAAGATTAACTATAAATGATACCGCGGTATATCAAAAATGCAAATTTCAGGTATTTTTACTTGGTTTTTGGCAAAAACCGGGTACAATCTGGTTTTCAGTTTGTATGAAAATTGTATGGAATTAATTAAAAATTAATTAATTAAAATTAATTTTGTAGTTTTCAACTCAAAAACTAAAAATGGCCAAAAAATACTAGTTTTTGCCAAGTCTAAATACACTATAAAAACGGATGCGTAAACGGATACATCAACACGGATTGAAAACGTATTGTATTCGGAAATCCGTAAGTGCGGTCCGTTATTGTTCCGTATACGTACAAGCTTTGACCGATACCTGTTTTACGGACCGTTAACTTGTCTTAAAAGCCGAATTAATGATTCTGTCCATGCCGGAGAGTCCGTAGAAATGTTTCTTGAGTATTTATTTTGTGACAGAAATTCAAAAATTAAATCCAAAGAAAAAAATTAATATAATAATTTCGTTATTATCATGTGTTGGAGTCCCATTACTCGGGAACCGGGTGTCGCCGACTAAAAAGTGTATTGCTGGACTCAGCAATAGAAGTTCCATCAATTGCGAAAATTTGTAAGAAATCCGGGTATAATTTAGGGCATATTTTAATTTAAAAATACCCATTTGAAATTATTCTACACGCAGAAAATAAAAAGTTACCTAGTTTTAGTATGTATTATAGCTCTACCCAAGTTTTGGGTATAACTTATATAATAGCGAATTTACATTGTTAAAATTTTCACTAGATTTCGTTTTAAAATTCAATTCGAAATCTATATCGTTTACATTAGAATATTTGATAGATTAATGGGATTTCGATGAGCCAAAACAATTTTTTTGTAAACAACTAATCTTAAAAAATAACCAAAATTAAAAGATTTTCTAAAAACCATTTTATTTAATGGCGGAACACAAAAATCATTTATATAATGAAAGAATCATATATATAATGCTCAGAAATGTGTTTAAGTATAGGGATGATTAGTAGAAAGCTAAAATATTCAATGTTTCGTCAATGGTCTTGCCGGCGCCATCAAATGATTTTTCATAGTTTCTCTTCGTCGGATACAATAAAATAGCCGTTTTAAACTTTAAATATTTCTTTCAATTAAAAATAACAGACTTTATTATGTTATTCCTTAATTTTTTATTTATTAATTTTTTATGACATAAACTGCTAAATGTTGCCACCTTTCTGCAAACTTCCCTACTTTTCTGCAAATATGGGAGAAAAATTGGATTTCAATTTGGATTTCGATGAGATTTCGCTGAAATCCTAATTAAATTGGGATTTCATTTCGTATGGGAAATCTGTTTGAAATCCCAAATTTTTATTGGATTTCAGTCGAAATCTATCGAAATCTACTTTTAACTCGATTTCGATCATAATGTAAATTCGCTATAAGTTTATTTTGGGTCGCGCACATGAAATTTTTTATCATTTTCCCATAATGTAACTAAATATTGACAATTTTTTAAATAGATAAAAAAAGAAGGTGATTTAACATAATGTGCAAAAGAATTTATAATGTACCAATAAAAAGTTATATTTTTAGGTAATTTATATAAAAATTTAAGGGTTTGATTTATGTCCTAATTTTGTAATTCACCAGCGTTCATCACATCACCTACACTTCACTAACGCGGGGATTGAAAAATGTTATTTTGTAAATCGTCTTTGTGTTTATTTTTTTACGTTATCACTTAAAATGTCAAATATCTACATTTAAGGATTGTCATTTTTCCGGAAAAGTGTAAAAAATATAACCCTTTTTTTTAGGAATTCATATAATTTAGTATTGGCAACCCTTGAAACTGATTTTAAAATGTAAACAAACAAATAAATAAAAAGAAAAAAATTGATTTCTCTGGAAAAAATTTAAATTATATTAAACGTATTTGTATTTTGCCGGAACGGATTTTATTGCTTCATTACTTGTAATTGTCGTTAAATAATCAGTTTTTGATATCTTTTCTAAAGTTTTTTGTATTTTAAAGTATTTGTTGTATTTAGCACATAAAAAAATAAAGTGAAATATTTGACAATTTTGGTGATTAAAAGAAACGCTCCCGTGATTTACAAAATTAACTTTTTCATACTATTTTGTTTCAAAACTACGTAAGTAATCACGGACAGTCACCGCGTTCATCACCGCGTTTTACAAAATAAAAATTTTGAAAAAATTAGCTATAGTGAGGTGTAGTGTTTTAAAAAATTAGGCCATTAAACTAAGCTAAAATAAAACTATTTCCTAACTGTAGGAAATCGTTTTTACAAAGAATGTTTGTATAATATAACATACACTAATTTTTTGCGTGTATTTCATTTAATTGAAAAACGTTTTGCTGAATGGAACGTTTTTCAACAACTCTTTTTCTTGTACGTTTTACATTTAAAATATTGGTAGCACTGGCTGACACCATAGTGTTTCAATTTTTACTTCCGTTTCGCTCTTTTCGGTGTAGAATAAAAATCTGACAAGATGGGTCGTATGCATGCTCCTGGGTAAAAAATTAATTTTCTTTAATTTATGAACGAATTATGCCAATAAAATTATTAAACAAATGAACGGTAACCTCCACTTTAACGTTAGCAAGTGAAAATTGTGAGAAAATGTGAATAGAACTTGTACATATGACATTTTTGTTGGACGCATGTGGGGTTCGTTCAGTTGTTGGTAGTTGTCATGCCTGCAAAATGACTATTAATGGAAATTAATTTTACTTTTTGTGTTATATTTGCAGTAAGGGTATTTCCCAATCAGCTTTGCCCTACAGAAGGACCGTTCCCTCCTGGTTGAAACTTAACGCTGAGGATGTTAAGGAACAAATCAAGAAGTTGGGAAAGAAGGGTTTGACCCCTTCCAAAATTGGTAAGTTGTACAAGTTTGGAACACAACAAAAATGTTGTTTTTTAAGGTTATGTGTACACGAATATATTAAATGGAATTTCTTTAATTCGTTTTAGGTATCATTCTTCGTGATTCCCATGGCGTGGCTCAAGTACGTTTTGTAAATGGCAACAAGATTTTACGTATCATGAAATCTGTTGGTCTTAAACCTGACATCCCAGAAGATTTATACCACATGATTAAGAAGGCCGTTGCCATCCGTAAGCATTTGGAACGTAATCGCAAGGATAAGGATGGTAAATTCCGTCTTATCTTGGTTGAATCACGTATCCACAGATTGGCTCGCTACTACAAGACTAAGAGTGTTCTCCCACCAAACTGGAAATACGAATCTAGCACAGCTTCCGCTTTGGTTGCTTAATTTAGATTTGTTTTACTTTTTAAATGGCACGACAGTCGATGCGTGTTTTTAAGTTTTTTATATTTTAGAAATATAAACCTGATTTAATAAAAACAAAATGAAACTGATGTAAAAGTTTAAACAAAAAATCCAAATTGTGTTTTGGGATTCCTTTTATGATGACATTTTGAAAACTATTTTGTTTACAATTCTTTGTGGTTCCTTGGCAAATTGAAAGACGGAAATTTATTGGAAAATGTTTTGAAATTTGTTAGATACAGTCTATGGAAAGAATTGGCATTAGAAAAATTATCAAAAAATTTTGTTTTTGGTAAGTTCTTTTATTTACATTGATTTTCATGATTGTAAACATTTAACTGACCATTTAGATAGACTATGGTGTTTCGATAAAAAAAGACTCAAACTGCGTATTAATACGAGAAAATTTAGCACGAGTCGTTTAGAGTTGGCGATAGTGGTTTATACTTAAAACAAAATTTTTGCACGAAAATAAAATTTTTGCTTCAGTAATTTAATGCTTCTTTTATGAGTAACCACACAAAAACTATAGTCCTTTTAAAAATGTTAAATTTAAAGCGGTATAAAATGTTATACTTTAGAGCATATACCGTCAACCAATTTCATGCAGCCCTTCATTAATTTTAAAACAAACATTTTTTAAAATTTTAAGTAAAATTAAAAAAATTTTAAATTAAATTAAAAAAATTTTAAATTAAAAAAAATTAAAATCAGATTTTAAAAATACACATATGTCTGTTCCCGTACTTTACCGAAGTTACACAAACTAGCCCAAAGGCGTTCCCGTACTCAAAATTGCGTGTAAATTGTTGTATTTTGGGCTGTTTTGGGATCCCTCGAGTACCCGTGGTAACGTACGGGAACGCACATAATATAGAAAACAGCGATAACAAAATAAACATTCAATCGAGCCTCAAAATAATTACACCGATCAAAAAATATGGAGTTTTTGCACAGACTTCCTCTAAAATATTATAAAGCATTTTCGCCTCTTACCACGAAATACGAAAAATATGAAATTACCCAGAGTAGAAACGGTAATGACATGTCATTATTTTTTGGACTACCATTAATGACACCCACTTACCTTCTGATTTATTTTAAAACATATATTAATGAGTTACTGATAATGACTTATTTTTATTATTATTTCAAATAGAAGGTAATTTTCTAGATTTTTTTGAAATCTATTTTTAGACTCACACCATATATTTTTTGATTTTTTGTGTGTTGGCGGGTAAGCTGACTTGTATGCAGCAGGTCAATTGTATTTTTATCTATCAAATATTACATGTTGATATAGCTTAGATGGTAGAGCTATTGTCTGGCAACCCGGAGACCCAAGTTCGATTCCCGCGCTAAAAATTGTACTAAAAAAAGATTTTACAATAAAAAAATATTTTTTTTTGTAAAACTTATTTTTTGGAAAATCTCTTTTTCGACTCATTCTTTTTGTCAGTACTGGTAAGCATGTAGGTAATGACATATTTTTAGATTTTGCGTATGCTGGTGTGTAAGCAAAACTCATTATTTTTTGCGACATCGCCATACAAAAGTAATAAAAAATGTAATAAGAAAAGTAACTAAATACCATTATCAGGTATATAGTTAAATAACCACATATCTGGTAATGATTTTCTACACTGGGTATAAAAAAATTTTTTGTTAAAAATTTATGTAAGGCGTAGACGTTGTTAGGCATTTTTACAGTAAAGTCGTTATAACAAATAAATTTGCAACATTTAACAGTCAAGTAAGACTTATATTTTACTAAAATTGTATTAGATTCGCAAGGCAAATTTCACTTTTTATTAATTTCGATTTTGAAAATTCGATTTGCATGGAGGCGTTTTTACTAAATACTCCAACGCCTTACTACATAATCAGGGGGAATATGCAAGTGCTTGTGCAAATATAAATATTACTGCCACTTTAGAAAACGTATTATTTTCTATTGTTGATTATACTTGACTGGATGTCACTACATTGCTAGATCAGTCAAAACAACAGAGTAGTATATTGGAAGATGACAATGCGAATTGTATTTTTTTCTCGTTCCTAGACGAGAACAAGAAATTCTCATTGAGTTTGCACTTTAACTTAACAAATATTTCTAGAAATACTAAAAACGTCTCCCCCTGACGATTGCCTTATGTAAAAATAAAATTTGGATAGGGACATGCTTTTAACCCATTTTGTACAGGCGTTGCGTTTTCGCAACACCAACTTTGGATATATATAAAAATACTTTCAACCAACGGATTCGAAAAATTTTTTTTCCTGAAGTTAATTTAGGGCTTTGCCATTACGACACTAATTCAAAAATAAATTCACTTATTTTGTTTAATCAAGTTCCTAGAGTTTTAAAAATGGTCCAAAAAAAATGCTTTTGCAAAAATGTCCAAATATATACAATAACAAAAAAAAATTTTTTTTGTGGTCTAGAATTTTGATTGCGAAAATATTGAAAAACATTTTTTAAGAATCCATTTTCGAAAAAATAATAAAATTTCTTCATGGTGCTATTTTGAAAATAGCCGTTGCGAAAACGCAACAGTGGCTAATTGCTTGCAAATCACTTTTAGGTTTTTTTTGAATGAGCATTTTAATTTGTTTGGGTTTTGTTATGTTTTGGTTTGGTTGATTTCATGCTGTTTGATTTGGATTGATCTTGTTACGGTTTGTTTTGTTTGCTTTGATTTAATATATGTTATGATTTGATTTGGTTGTATTTTATTTGGGCTTTTCTTTCATTTTTGTTTGGTTTGAATTTTTATTTGATAGTTTCTTTTAAACTTAATTGATGAATTTAAAAATTTTGTTTGCACATTTTTATTTATTATCTGTTCCAAGTACGTTACCGCGGGTGCCCAATCTTACCAGAAGGCGTTTCTATTGTCAAAATTATGTGTAAATTGTTGTTGTTTCGGGTAAATTGGGTTCCCGCGGGCACCCGCGGTAATGATGTCGAACAGATCTAATTTCCATTCGATTTTAATTTTCAAACAAAGGGGTTGAATTTACAAGCGTTTTATAAAGTTAAGTGTTATTTTTAATTTTTATTTTGTAAATCTGTGGTAAAAATGTCTGTTAAAAAATTTTTAACTCAGAGAGAAATTTTTATATCTGAATGCAACGACATTGAAAAAGAGAATTTAGAATAAAAATATTAAAATGGTCTACATTCCGCCACCTAATGTGGGAGAAGTTACTGATGAAGAGAATATTGATGAAGAAGAGCTTACGAAAGAAAATTCACCTAGTTTGGAAGTTTGTGGTTATATCGAAATTGAATTTGAATCAAAGGTTACTGATTTTTCTGCACCACAGCGAAAGTGTGCATCAGAACAGAATTTTGGGGTTTCAAAGTGGAAGAAATTAAAATATCAATTTGAACTTTGACCGCCCAGACAAATTCTCTTTCGCACTACTTTAAAACAAAATCGTAGAATCAATGGATAAGTATAAATTGCACAAATCTATATGTTTTTATTTTTAAAATTTGAATATTCAAATAAGTATGCCCATAAAAATTACTATAGGGCATGCTTATTTTGTCAGGTTATCATACTGTTCCTCATATCCAGCATTACTGACCTTCTCAAACTACTTTGGGTGTGCCGATCGTAAAGCAATCTCCATCCCGTCAAATGTTTCAAAAAAAAAAAAACAAGAGGCATTTCATATGATGGACAACAAGGAAATGGACTTTTCTGATAGATTTGCAAAAGGACGTTCACTGATTGAAATATCGGAAATATCAGCAGCTTGGAATATTTACAACCTATTTGTCAATAGACGAGCAAATGGTTCCATATTTTGGAAAATACAACTGCAAGATGTTCATTCATTGTTAACCAATGATATCCTTTGTTCCGACACAGGATATTTGTTTGAAGCTAGCATACGACAAAAACGTTGGCTTAGGAGCTTCTGTTGTTTTAAAGTTGTTGGAATCAGCTTTAAGTGTGGACAATCATGCCGTATTTATTCTTCGCCAATTTTTTTTTCGTACTACTTGTTCTATTTGTTGAGTCAACGGAAGTTTCGCGAAACTGGAATAGTAAGATCAAATCGTCTAAGAGTTGCAAATGATATCATTGCCACTGGCCATCAGTCAACAGTACTACGGTAAATGCTTGGAAAATGCACTGTGTTATTGCTAAAGCCGAAGGACTACTATCGCAAGTAGGCTTCAAAGTTGAAAAAGCTACAAAATCACTAATATTTCAAAAAAAAAAACAGATGAAGAACACCCAATAGAGGATTTGGAAGAAATATAAAATCCACTGCATTTCCCACGTGCTGATATCCGTGAGCACATTGTTTGTAAAATTCTGGACAATAAACAGAAAAGATGCAGTGAATGCCATTCACAAACGATTTAGCAATGTAAAAAATTAAATGTTACATTTTATCCAAATTGCTTTGATATTTACCATCTAAATAACCAAAAATAAATAATAATTAAAGAGTGAAATACCAAAAATAATACATTGCCTTCATTGTTCTAATAAAAAACAAAAATAAAAAATTTATTTTCTTATATATTATAAAAATGTGATTTGCATCTTATTAGCCAACGTTGCGTTTTCGCAACAGTCCACCACGGCCAACATAGGCCTCCGATTTTTCTTTTTTTTCTTTTTTAGTGATCAGGAGGTTGCTAAAAGCCACCATACCAAAATTTACATAGATATCTTTACGATTTCGGGTAGTGGTACAAGATGGGTTAACAGATTATTTTTCATAATTTGTTAATTAGGTTTTGGGATTTTTGCACATTTAATTCCTTTAATTTAATTTTATAAAAAAAAAATTTTATAAAATAAAATAACTTAAAAATTCACTGTAAATCTTTAAATGTTATTCCAAATTTTTGTGGAGGAACAAAATTTTTCAATGTTTTGTACAAGAAGTCGATATTTTCTTTACATAAAAATTCTGGCAGAAGCAGAAAACACCCGTTCGCTAGTATCTGAAAATTTTTTTAACTCACGCTCACGCACGACTCACGTGAGTGCTATCATTTTAAATCACGCGTGACACGAAAATTTCGTGTCACGCGCCCGTCTCTACTTAGAAACTGCTTAGGACTGTTATACGGACATCGTAAGGATCTCTAAAATCTATATTTGAGAATTGTCCTTGAAGCACTTAAATTTAGTACAACAGTTAGACACAAAAAAATTGTATTCATACACTCATAGAAATAAACCTGTGAAAATAGCATAACAATAAGTAGCTTTTTTTTATTTTTACATGTTTATTATTTAGGTGTCTGCAGAAATTTTTTGCCAATTTTTTCTAAATATGAGTAAGATTAGAAGAGGAAAAATAAACTGTTAAATGTAATAATAGTCATCCTGCTAAAATCACCAGAAATATATGATGAAAAATAGTAGACTGCTGATTTCACAAAAATAGATTTTTTTCTCTTAAAACGATTTAAAACAATTTAAAACTTTTTTGTTGCTGGTTCTAGCAGAGTATATTTTTATTAACTTAACTAAAATTTAGCTCAAATACAACTAAAATTCTGATTATTTAACAGCTTAATTTTTGCAATTCTTATCTTACTAATATTTAGCAAAGAAAATGTGCATATTTCAGCAGTTTTTTATGCAAGGTAATTTTGAACTAATTTTCAACAGCTTTAGCAAAACTTTCTACGGCCTTTTTTCTATTAGTGTACTTAACCTGACCTACCATTCCGCTTTTGACGGAATTATACAGCTTTTCAAAGGCTT
This sequence comes from Leucophora obtusa, assembly GCA_949987735.1. Lineage (NCBI taxonomy): Eukaryota > Metazoa > Arthropoda > Insecta > Diptera > Anthomyiidae > Leucophora > Leucophora obtusa. The sequence goes on along the minus strand of OX465295.1, from coordinate 300,514,712 downwards.
GTGTCGCCTTGAATTTTTATCACGCTTTTAAAGCAAACAATTCAGCCTTATCCTTATTTTTTAATATGATATTCAACTTTTGAATAAAGATTTCATATCTTAATTTTTCTAGAATTCTCAGCTAGCAAACGAGCCCAAAAATGAATCAGAAAAGTGCTCAAAATATATTATTAAACTTTCACTTGTCTAAAAGTGGCGCATCCCAAAGATCCTTCTTTTTCGATTCAAAAATGATTAAAAGAAAAAATTTAAAAAAATTCTTAGGCTAAAAAATTTATCTTTTTTTAAGTCATTTTTGAATTGTTCACAAATTATTTAAATTTATTTACATTTCTGAATCATCTTTGGATTTAAAAAATGAGCAGTTTATAAACAAATAGGCTTATAATTTAAAAAATATTGCTTTGTTTGAATAATTTTTGACTTCTGAATAAGAACCCTCATAAAAGTATCCGAATTTTCTGGCTGGGTTCTCAGGTTTAGGAATTCATTTCATGTAATGAGAGCCTGAGAGGTTTGATATTTGTTATAAATTTTCGACACGAAAATGTTGTAGACCTATGAGTTTTAACTTCCATTTACATTCAGATTTTCTATAAAAATTATATTTTTCCACGTTTTGTATCAAAATTCCGTTTGTCACGTAATGCATGTTACACATTTCAATAAATAAACCAGGAGATCAAAATCAATTAAGAAAATTTAAAAATATTTTAAAAATTGTTGAAAACCTTAAACAAAATTTTTTGAAATAACGAAAACTATATTTTTGAAAATTAATTCGACAAAGCATTTTGACTTCAGATTCGTATTAAGGACGTCAAAATATTTTAAAAACATTTTTTAAGTCTGTGCCTATATTTTTGAATATATTTATTTGGATAAAAAATATAAAAAAATCAAAGTACTTCCTTGGCTTTACGGCTTTTCAATGGACTTTTTTGACTTTAGAACCGGGCTTAGGAATCGAAAATACTCAAAAAAATTAATTTTAGCAGAAGGCTGTACAAAAAATTAATTTTTTTCGAGTAAGTTTGTGAAATCCTAAATTTGGCCCCTCAAGCCATTTATGTGCCCATACCTGCTCTAGAGCATAAAATTTTACCCTCGAGCAGGGCTGGCAAAAATAGTGGCACGCAAGCGAATTTTTGGTGGTAGGCGACGTTTGTTGAATGTTTAAAAAAAAATAATTTTTGTTGGAAGACCAGCGAAATAATATGTCTGTTCCCGTACTTTACCGAAGTTACTCAAACTAGCCCAAAGGCGTTCCCGTACGCAAAATTGCGTGTAAATTGTTGTTGTTTGGGATGTTTTGGGTTCCCTCGGTAACGTACGGGAACGCACATAATATGTTAAAAATTTACATAAGTTTTTCGCTGCAATAATGCTCCAAAACGCAAATGCTAAAAATTTTCTTTTGAAATGAGAAAAAAAGCGTCTTAAAACAATTTTTTGTTTACGCAATTATGGTTAATAACTCAAAAATTCATTCTTTCGAAAGTGTTTTGGATCAAAAGTATCGTAACTTCTCTGTGATAAATGCATTAATAAATCAAAAAAGTTATTAAAAATTTCTTAGCTTTCCACGAATAGATTGAGAATTTTAAATATTTCAATGGGAAAAGGCTCTAGAATTGGAGAAATTAAAAAGTGGCAGAAAAGATTTTTTTTTTTGCTAAAGTTATTAAAAATGGGTTCAAAAGGGCCCTAAAGAAAAAATTCTCGAATATATTGAACCTGTTTGATAAATTATAGTAAAATAAAAACACCACGAAAAAAATCTGCTAAATTTAAAAATTTTAGATGTATTTTAGTTAATTGCAAATGACAAAATAAAATATTGTTAAATAGTTATTTATTCCACCTTTCCAATTTTAATAAAACTTCAGATATTTGTGGTTTAGGGGCGAGTAACTTATTTCCAACATAACCATGGTTAAACGTTCAGTTATTTTATTATAAATATTATAAGGAGAATATTACTGCACTGTAACAGACAACGATGCATACAAAACTATAGCTTTAAATTTGGCTATGAAAACATTCACTGGAAGAATCCTGAGGATTATATTCAAAGAATATCGAAATATTGATTTATGTATAAGGAGAATATTTATAATAAAATCATTGACCTCGAGCTCAAATATCTGAAGTTTTATTAAACGTTGTTGAATATTAGTAGATTTAAACCATAAAAAGTTTCATATTCCGAAATTTTTTTTTGATTTCTTTTTGAATGTAATTCGCTATCTAACCTTCTAATATCAATATTTAAAAGATTTTTCTTTTAGTAATATTCAGCAAATATATTCTGATACAGATATTAATAGATTTTGCTGTTGGTTCCTTTTTAACTAATTTTCAACTAATTGTTTCCAATTTTCAACAATTTATAACTATTTCTTTCTATCAGTGTAATTATAAATAAAAAAAAAAAAAATAGAAAAAGAAGAATTTATATGATGATTTTTTTATTACAATATCTGCAAGATTTACGAATGCGAAAAATTTTTTCGGATAAATGTTTCCAATTTTAAAAAGAAAATATACTTAAGGTAGCACACGACAAATTTTTACAAAAAAATGTGTCTGTTTTTGGCACGCAAAGAAAAAAGTCTTGCCACCCAAAAAAATTTGACATGACATGAAAGTTATTTGTGTAGTAAACAGTAGTTGTTTTTAACTGTAATTACAGATGTTTTTCTATGGAAAAATACAAAAGAACCGTTATAACAGTTATTTAAAAATATAACTAACGATAAGTACTGCAATTTCGTAACAGTTGTTAAAAACAGTTATTTTTAATACCATAAACAACTACCAAAACAATATTTATTTTTTTTTTATAAAGAGAAGCAACACTCAGGAAATTCTTCCTATTAAGGGGGGTATCGACTCTGGAAAAAATTTTGTTTTCGAATTTTTTATATTTTATTTGGATGGAGCATACTTTTCTCTATATGCTCCGAATATTTCAATAAAAAATTCGAAGAAATTAAATTTCCACATGTTTGTTTGTAAAATATGTTTTAGTCCCAAAGTAATACTCTATGAGGTAAATTTGTGTGTAACACTTTTTGTTTGCATTTTAATTGCTTGTTTTTATTCCAAATCGTATATCTTATAACAGGGTAGAATAAAAAGATAAAAACTACATCAAAAGAATTGCATGCAATGAATGAAGAATTGCATGCAAGAAAAGCCGATGACGATTCCTTGATGGATGTTAAAGACACGTCATATGGGGCAGGTGCTGATGGCTTAATAGAAGTTATAAAAGTAAGCAGTATATATAAAATGGGGAAAAACTACGAAAAAAAAAATTAATGTACAAAATTATAGCATTTTTAGAAAATAATATGAGTAGCATTAAATATAATAATATATCTACCATCGTTTTTAAGACTATTGGGTTCAATATATCAAATACCCACTAACCAATTCGTCCCAAATTCGTTGGTGGACATGTAGTAAGCTAGGAGATATAACTTTTCTTCATTCACAATTTTTTGAAATTTTGCTGTTTTCTTAGCTTAAACTTAACTTTAGACTTTCACAACCATGAGTTCAAAATCGGCTGCCACAGCCAAGGTGGGTTAACCGATTTCGATCCGGTTTTCTTTTCTTTCGTAGTCAACAAAAAACTAGTCAGTCAAATAAATTTTATAATTCCTAGTAAAATTGTTCTTTCTTGCCTTTTTTGGAATTTTCAAGTTTGTGTGACAACTTTGTTTAAAAAAATTTTTAAAATAAAAATCGGGCAACGATAAGGACTAGTGACTTTATCTGCACCCAAACAATCCCGTAGTCGCATAGTTGAAGAATTTCGTAGTCAATTTACATAAATTTGAAAATCACTATGGTAGTTGTCAACAACGATGTGTTTAGTTACCATCTCCAATTTTTCGTAGTTAAATTGAACACTACTAATAAATAAAATGTCAATAATTTAAGAAATTGAAAAATAAACAGTAAAGCTGCCTACACACTAGGGAACATGGTTGAGGGAACAAAAAATATCAAAAAATTTTGTAAACACGAAACGCACGCTCTCAACACGCACACACACACAAAAGCACTCACACATTCACAAAAAATGCTCTCTTTTTTTAAGTATGTTCCCTAGTGTGTAGGCAGCTTAACATTCAACAAACTTAAATTTTTTTATAATGATAATCCTCATACATTTTTCTATTTGAAAGAAGAATTACAATGGTCCAATAAAAATGGTAAGAATCAATATAATGGAACAAGCAACATGCAGAACTATCTAAAATGCTATTTTTTTTTTTTCCAGATTTTACAAAATGAATGTGTAGATCTTGAATGATGTTCCAATCAATTGTTATTTCTAAAGGCTGGTTTATACTATAAGATTTTCGGAATGGTTTTGCAACCTTGCCTATATGTTTTGCATGTGGTTGCAATATCTTTCCGAAAATCTTATAGTGTTAACCAGCTTTAAACAATTATGTATTTCTGTCCTGGAAACTAAATAGATTAGAAAGCAGTTTTCGAATGATAAATACGATCTTTTTTTAAATGTAATTATTCAATTCCCAAAAAGATTTAAACTTCGGTAAATCCTAATGTGAGTGCAATTTAAAATGTTTATAATACTTATTTCAATAAATTGCGTGCAAAATAATGTTAATAAAATGAGTTCATTACTAAAAATCTAAAATCGGTGGTTTATGTGTAGGTATGCACGATTTCATATTCAAAGTAGTTGATATCTATTATAATAATTATCGGACCGACAGACTTCTTTGTGTGTAAGTTAATCAAATTCAAAAGTGAATTAAAGAAATTATTCATTCGAAGCTCTGCTGTGTATTTTGTACATTATTTCTGCTGCTTAGTATTTCGAACAAAAATTTACTTGAGAAATCAGTTCTTTGTTGCCCTTCGTGTGATTCGTGTGTTCTGGCGGGTTTGAGTTTTATTTTTGTTTGTAAAGTTGATGTTTAATTTTTTTAAGTAATCTATTAATGTGCAATTTTACTAAAACAAAATTCAATACAACAAAAGGCATGTAATAACTGCAAATAACAAAAAATCGAATTTATAGAATTTCTTATTTAAGATTTGTGCAAAAAATCGATAGAAAATTATTTGAAAAGCACACATGTTGATAAATTGTGTTGAGTTGTATAAAATTCATGAATAAATTTAATTTTTCGGCATTTTTTGGGTGCTCGCTCTAATTGTCTGACAAGGAAGATATCCCAATGTTCTCTACCCGATTTTAATAAAATTTTGTGATGTGATGGTGACGAAAATAAGAGACGTTTAAGGGTTAAAAAATGGGATCTAAACTGAAAACTACTTTTCTAGGAAATCATATCTAAACGCCAGTTTACACTACATCCAAGAACTAGTAGTTTTTAAAAATTTTTAAGTTTTTGATTCAAAATTTGTATGGAATTTGACAGGTAAATGCAAGTAGTTTTCAAAAACTACTAGTTTTTGGTTAATACTGAATTTAGAATTTAAAAATTAAAAAAACTAAATTGCAAAAGCCAAGTCATTTACGCTGGCTATTTAGTTTTTCTTTGTCACAACACTTTTTTATTATTCACTTTTCTTTCTTTTTTTTTATTTGTTCTTAAATTAATGTAAAAAATTATTAATATATTTAAAAAAGAATAACAACACACAATTTCAAACTAAACTAGACATTTTCTTAAAAAATATTTTTTGACGCTTGCTTTACTTGTAACAGGGTGTATCGAAAATTAATTATAAATGATACCGGGTGTATCAAAAATGCAAATTTCATATATTTTTACTTGGTTTTTGGCAAAAACCAGGTAGAATCTGGTTTTCAGTTTGTATGAAAATTGTATGGAAAAGCTAAATTAATTTTGTAGTTTTCGCCTCAAAAACTAAAAATTGCCAAAAACTACTACTTTTTGCCCAGTCTAAATACACTATAAGTGTAAATGTAGTATAAATTTTACGATTTATTTGTATACAGCGTTAAGGAATCGATAAAATACAAATTTTGATGATCAAGGGTTCAGACTAATGTGAAATATTGGTGAAAAAGACATACACTCACAAAAGTTTGTCGGTATACTCTACTGAAAATGGCAGTTAAAACAAAGGTATATGCAGTTAAAAAGGCGACAAATATAGCTAAAACTTTTGTTATTTTTAACTGTTGAAAAATAACTAACAAATGCATTAAAAATAACTAACAATGTCGTAAAATTAACTGATAAATTTTTACTACAAAAATTTCAAAACAACTGACAAAATCGGTAAAAACTACTGTTTTTTACAGCCAATTCTTTTTGTATATAAAAGTATATTTTAATAAAAAAAAATAATTTTTTCATTCGATTACAAAAATATGTGGTATTACTTCGGCCTGTTCAAAATTTGAAGTAAAAATTCCAAACCGTTCTCCAGTTATTATGCTTATGGAACAATTATAAACATAACCAATTTAAAATTTGTTTATACTACAATCGGTGTATCGTACATTTGCTTTAAATACTTAACGTTGATAGGCATGGGACAAAATACAGCTAATAATACCAAATATAAACTAAACAAGAATTTTTAAAATTCAAAAAAAATTCAACGAAATTTTTTAAATAACTAACAAAAACTGCTGTTTACTGGTATTAAAAATAACTGATTTTACGAAATTTTAGTACTTTTCGTTGTTTTCTTAAATAACCGTCATAAAAGTTGTTTTTGCAACTACTGATTACTACACAAACAAACAATTAAAACCAACATCAATTTCCCACATAAATGTTCCATTCGAAAAAAAAAATAATGCAAAAAGTTGGATGTGCCTCAAGAAATAAATTAAAAAGACGAACCATTGTTAACCTCTAAACATGAGATTAAAGGCTGAGTTACCCAACCGTAAACGTATCTGTAACGAATCAGTTATTTCGAAACCACAAGAAGAAATGTATACGAATGGTTACTAACACGTAAATGTAAACGAACTTGCCGGATCATTCTGTTGAAATCAGAATTTTCTATCCGGCATCGAAACAGCTGAATGATTTTAGTCGGAAAAAGTATGAAATGAATAAAGAAAATTGATTCAAACAACAAAAAAGGAATAAAAATTAACAAATAAATGGAAAAATTTAGAATAAAATATAAAACCACATGAAATAGATGCTAAATAGTAATGTCGTTTACGATAATCTATAAGTGTACTTTTTATCTACGGCACGGTACAGTTACATCACATTTACGTTTACGGTCCCATAATCCGCCCTTAAGCCTCTAAAATGTATAGCATATCCGAATCTCATTAAGATCGGAGAGAACCCCTCGGGATACCTTCCTTGTTAGTTGCCTTGTCCATTTCGCACAGCAAATTTTTTTTACCGTCATTTGTCTTTTTTAGCCATCTTTATCCCACAACATAATGATGACGAAATAGTATTTTACCAAGAATTTTAAGCTTCCGTTGTGAAATTAAATAAAATAAATGAAAAAATACATAGATTTTTTGTTAGAAATAAAATTATTTAATAATAAAGTGTATTTTAAAGTGTATAAACAACACGTGATTAGATAATTAACATAATATACAAATTTAATTTAACGACAAAAATCACAAATATCTCACGCGTAGTATTTACATTTACAATGCGTTATATTTTTATTTTACATTTGCAATTTGTTGTAATTACCGCTATAATCACAGCTTCTCTCTTTTCCTTCCTTTGATCTTATTATCAAACTCTCTTTATCAAATGTATTTAGTAATTTTCTTTTTTGTTTTCTGATTAGAGAATTTGTTAATAGGAATAAAAAAAAGGAATTTGCGCGAAACATTAAACAATTTTTTTCTAAACACAACAACAGTACAACAAATGATTTCTATATTTTAGTGTACAATAACGAATTGCCGGTTTTGTGATACATAAAAAGTAAGTGCTTCAATTATGTACTACCTATTTATATATGTATTATTATATTGCTAAGTTTTTTATTTTATTATATGTACCTATATTGTAATGTAATACATTTTTGGATAAATAAACGATGCAATTTCATTTGAATTAATTACAATTTCTGTTATTTTTAACTGCAACATCAGTTAATTTCAAATGAAATTACAGTGCACACTTTTTAACTGCAATTTCAGTTAATTTTACTGACACAATTCTCTTAGTGTATATTTTTATTTAAATACTACTTTCTATTATAAAATTTCGGATTATATTACTGATTCACAATCAGAAAAAAAGTTAGTAAATTCAGCAAAAAAGTTTGCTGACTTTACTAGGGAAGGTGCTAGCAGAAAAAATTCTAATGTCAGTAAAATCGTTTGTGTTTTGATGATTCTTCTTTTGAAATTATTTAGAAAACTTTGTAAAATACAAAAATGTCCAGATTGTCGACATTATTTCATTAAAAATCCAAAAATACATAAAACTAATTTCAAAAAAAATATAAACAAAATAGTACATATGTATCTCAATTATACCGTATGTACTTATTGTTGGTATTGAATATAAATGCTGTAAAAAAATATAAAAGGAAATAACAAAAATCGCTTTTATATCACTAAAGTCCTTTTATTTAAACAGCGAAAGGGAATGCAAAAAAATTTACCAATGTGTTTATCAGCACAATTTTGGCAACAAAATAAAATTTTAGGATGTTCGTTTGATAAATTTGTTAATATTAGAAGTATTTTGCTTTTTTATAAAGTGTATAAATTGCAAACACCTCAGTTCTTATTTGATATTTTTAAGTTTGGCAGATCTATTAGAAATAGACAATTAGTTATTCCGAAACTGACTCCGCTTTTGGGGCGATCTTTTCTTGTAAGGGTTGCTCATAAATACAACAAATTACCATCTACTTTAAAGACATTTGATACAAAGAAAAACTTTTTCAAATATTTTCAAATACTGAATTTATTATTATTTTTATTTTTTTTTTCATTTTTTCTCTTATTTATTATTTATATTGTTTTTTTTTTTATTTTTAAGATTATCATATTTAAATTAAATTTTATTTAACACTTTATTTTATTTGTATTAAATTTTATTGCTTGCTTTGCAAACTTTTAGTAGTATTTGTAACCGATTATGGCCTTTCGGCTAGGTTAGTTTAAAATTAGCTAAGTGATGAAGAAATATTACTAAAACCTTTTAATTTTTTTTGTTGAAATTGTGTTTTTTGCTGTTAAAGCACCGTAAGTTGTTTTTTACGTGGAAAAATTTCACTCGAACTTTAAAGGCCTCAAATTGCAATTTAATTTATATAAATTAACAATTTTATAATATTACCACAAAGACTCAATCACAATAAACACAAAATTTCACTTTTTCCCACACTCATAGAAATAAATCCGTAAAAATAGCAGAAAAAGTTACTAAAAATTAGATAAAAATGATGCTGCAGAAAAAACTGCTAAAATTAGCAGATTTTTTTACTAAATACTAGTAAAATGAGAACAGCAAAATTAAAACTGCTAAATTTACAGAATTTTAGTTATATTTAGGCTAACTTTTAGTTAATTGAAAATAGCAAATTGTACTGTAAAATCTGCAGAAAATTTTGCTAAATATTTGTAGACTAAAAATAGCAAAAATAAACTGTTAAATCTACAAAATTTTTGCTATTTATAAGCTAAATTTAGTTGAATGCAAATAGCAGTCTATTCTGCTAAAATCAGCAGAAATATTTGCTAAAAAATTGTAAACTGCTGTTTTCAAAAGGCTCGATTTTTATTTGCATTTAAAAAAAAAATCGAAAAAAAAACTTCGAAAATTTTAAATTTTTTGGTGATTTTTTAGGCTACTAATTATTTAGCAAAATTTTTTGCTGATTTTAGCAGGTTAATTTGCTAATCTCCATTTACAAAAATTTAGCTCATATATAACTAAAATTCTGTATATTTAACAGTTTTAGTTTTGCTGTTCCTATATTACTAATATATAGCAAAAATAATCTGCTAATTTAGCAGTTTTTTTCTGCAGCATCATTTTTAACTAATTTTTAGTAGTTTTTACTAAATTTTCTACGGACTCTTTTCTATTAGTGCAAGAAAAATAATAGTCTTGTACATTAAATTTGCTTGTAAACAAACTACACAATTTTCACGTGATTATCGTGACAAATAATTTTTTTTATATGGAGTATAACAGTTTTTTCACGTCAAACTCAAACAACTTACGGTCAGTGTTACCGCTGAGAATTTTGAAAAAGTAGCACAAAAAGTCGTTTTTTCAAAATAAAGTCGCACAAAAGTCATTTTTCAAAAAAAAAGTAGCACACTTTTTTTTTAACGGTTTTTATTTAAACAAAACACATTCAAATAAAATAAATAACAATTTAAACAAAAAAATAGGAAATCCACCGAAAAATTTATTATTTTGAAAATTTGTTTCTGTGTTTTTTACAAGTTCATTAATGGGAACTCAGTCTTGTATTTCGGTATCTAGCAAATTCGGAGTTGATAGCATCGAGTCACAGGTTTTAACTTTTAACTTATTGGTTAAATTAATTTTCATTCTTATTCCATTGAACTAATTTTTATATTATTTTGTCTTAAAATTTAGGATTAAACTGATATTTTTTGTAATTCCAATTTTGCATAGCTATTAATTTCATTCGTATTTGAACTAATTTTGAAAGCTAATTTTTAGTAATGTGTGTTTCTTAATTTTAAAATTTTGCTAGTTAGTTCAAATAATATTTGTTTTTAAATCATTGATGGAACTCACAGTGCGCTATATTAAGTTTTAAATTACCATTTGTCGTAAATTTGTCATTTTTCTATGGATTAAACTTCAAAAATTTTACTGCACTGAGATATCAATGCATGATATCAATGAATTTTTGCATTAGATCTAGGAATTGTCACTGGAATTCGTCCATTGAAACTTTTCATTAAATTAATGCAATTTTTCATAAAAGTTAATGAAAAATTTCATATTATTTATTAAAAATTTAATACAACTAATGAAAAAGTTTCATTAAAAATATTTTCATTAAAACTTTGAAGCTTTTTCATAGAGTTTAAAAAAATTTTCATTCCTATTGTGAAGAACACTTCATTAAGGCACATGTACACGCGAGAGAAAACAGCTAGAGATAGAGCAAAAATCAACCCTAAATAGCCTAAATCATTCACAATAGAGCTATTTAGAGGTGTTTTTTGCTCTATCTCTAGCAGTTTTCTCTCGCGTGTAAATGTGCCTTTAGTTTAGTGAAAAAATTTCATTCAAACTCGTCCAAGGAATTCTCTCTGTGTATTTTAAAACGATAGCACATTAACACTTAAACTTTGAATTCCTTTATTATATTTTCATGTCTCTGCTATCAGAGTCACATATGGGTGGCGCTATTTCATATATTTTTAATTTCATAATCAGAAAATATCTTATTTCTCGGAAGCTAAGCGAGATACAGTACATTCGTCCCTCCGTACCTATAAATTTCGCCTTAAACTACATTTACACACGAGAGAAAACTGCTAGAGATAGAGCAAAAAACACCTATAATTTGCTTAAATCATTCACAATAGAGGTATTTCGAAGTGTATTTTGCTATATCTCAAGTAGTTTTTTCTCGCGTGCAAAAGTGTCTTTATAATCTACAACTCTCAATATTAAATATGGTAATATCTTGGGTTGGATCCGGAGTATCCAAAAATCCACATTTTAAGCGATATTTTACTAGAAATTTTTTATACCATTAGAGGCGAAGGCCCTAGCAGCCAGTCCTCACTAAATTAATATTTTTTGTAAATTAATTTGCACTAAATAAATAATAATAATAATAATTTTTTATACCAAGTAAAATTTCTCTTGAATTTAGCCTAAATTTTTTACTTAAATTGTCCATATATTTAGCAGCTTGCTAAAATTTAGTCTACACGTGTGAAAAAGGTTAGATTTGACCTGATCTGTTAGATCTAATTAAATATCATTCTATAAAATTATTTTATTCCTGACTTTACAAAAATGGGGGAAAAAGTCGCACAAAGTTAGGAAAAGTGGCAAAATTGGGCTAGTTTGAAAAAGTCGCACATAAAGTCAAAGGCCGTCAAAAAGATGTCTGTGAAGATAAATGTAAATTTAACTAGCAAAGACACAAACCGATTTCGTTAACAGAGCTATGTTATGAGTCAACAGAGCTCTGTTAACTACTTAACAGTAACATGTTAAAATTTTTGGAATGAAGGGTTATGAATTTCAAGCATTATGGGCGATAGGGACGTGGTCCGACTGACGGAATGAACACAATCTGTGAAGCAGGGTGTATATAACTTTCATCATTTTTTTTTTTTGAAAACGCATGTAAGGAATACGTGTAAATAAGGTTTTAAATTCAGTAATTTTAGGCCAAACTGCGGGAAATGTTTGGAGCCACAACGGACAACTGGGAACAGGTTCCTCAATGGTGTATATACTGAAGGTAATACAAGTGATGTATGTTTCAGCCTTGCTATTGAAATCTTCCCCGTCAATTTAGAAAGTTCTAAAAAATGACGCTAAAATTTTCATATTCTATGTTAAATATTTGGATGAAACTGGTGGCCAGTATGGAAAATTGGACAGAGGTTCCTGGATGAAAATCATTTTACAGACTATATTATGGCTGAACTTTCCAATTCTAGTCCTGAAATTTTCCAGGTCAATTTAAAATTGGGAGCAATCTAACATTAAAGTAATGTCCTTTTAAGTGAAATTTCATGGGTGAACCTGGTGGTCACTATGGAAAATTGGACAGAGGTTCCTGGACGAAAACAATATCGTAGGCTATTTAAGAGGTCTAGTTTCCAGCCAATGTTTTGGAATTGTGCTGCTCAATTTAGAAACTTGTTAAAAAGGACCCTAAAATTTTTAGAACCTATGTTAAGTATTTGGATGAAACTGGTGGCCAGTATGGAAAATTGGACAGAGGTTCCTGGGTGAAAATCATTTTACAGACTATATTATGGCTGAACTTTCCAATTCTAGTCCTGAAATTTTCCAGGTCAATTTAGAATTGGGAGCAATCTAACATAAAAATAATAATGTCCTTTTAAGTGAAATTTCATTGGTGAACATGGTGGTCACTATGGAAAATCGGACAGAGGTTCCTAGACGAAAATTGTGTCATAGCTAGCATAGAGGATATATACTCCGGTCGTGGTGGTAAAATCTTCATCGTCAACTTGGAAATGCATCAATTTACAACTTTAAAAAGTTTAAATTTATGTTAAGGAATATAATTAAAATGGCCATCCAAAACTGTTAACTGAGCTATGTTAAGCATTTAACAGCGCAATATAAATAAAAATAATGCCAACCAATACTGTTAACTCAGTTATGCTAAGTAGTGGGAAATATCTGAAGCTACATCGGGCAACTGGAAACAGGTTCCTCAATGGTGTATATACTGATGGTAATATAAGTGATGTACGTTCCAGCCTTGCTATTGAAATCTTCCCCGTCAATTTAGAAAGTTCTAAAAAATTACGCTAAAATTTTCATATTCTATGTTAAATATTTGGATGAAACTGGTGGCCAGTATGGAAAATTGGACAGAGGTTCCTGGATGAAAAAAATTTTACAGACTATATTATGGCTGAACTTTCAAATTCTAGTCCCGAAATTGTCCAGGTCAATCTAGAATTGGGAGCAATCTAACATTAAAATAATGTCATTTTAAGTGAAATTTCATGGGTGAACATGGTGGTCACTATGGAAAATTGGACAGAGGTTCCTGGACGAAAATCATTTTGCAGACTATATTATGGCTGAATTTTCCAATTCTAGTCCTGAAATTTTCCAGGTCAATTTAGAATTGGGAGCAATCTAACATTAAAATAATGCCCTTTTAAGTGAAATTTCATGGGTGAACATGGTGGTCACTATGGAAAATCGGACAGAGGTTCCTGGATGAAAATCATTTTACAGACTATATGATGGCTGAACTTTCAAATTCTAGTCCTGAAATTTTCCTGCTCAATTTAGAATTGGGAGCAATCTAACAATAAAATAATGTCCTTTTAAGTGAAATTTCATGGGTGAACATGGTGGTCACTATGGAAAATTGGACAGAGGTTCCTGGACGAAAATTGTGTCATAGCTAGCATAAAGGATATATACTCCGGTCGTGGTGGTAAAGTCTGCATGGTCAACTTGGAAATGCATCAATTTACAACTTTAAAAAGTTTAAATTTATGTTAAGGAATATAATTAAAATGGCCATCCAAAACTGTTAACTGAGCTATGTTAAGCATTTAACAGCGCAATATAAATAAAAATAATGCCAACCAATACTGTTAACTCAGTTATGCTAAGTAGTGGGAAATATCTGAAGCTACATCGGGCAACTGGGAACAGGTTCCCCAATGGTGTATATACTAAAGGTAATACAAGTGATGTATGTTTCAGCCTTGCTATTGAAATCTTCCCCGTCAATTTAGAAAGTTATAAAAAATGACGCTAAAATTTTCATATTCTATGTTAAATATTTGGATGAAACTGGTGGCCAGTATGGAAAATTGGACAGAGGTTCCTGGATGAAAATCATTTTACAGACTATATTATGGCTGAACTTTCAAATTCTAGTCCCGAAATTTTCCAGGTCAATTTAGAATTGGGAGTAATCTAACATTAAAATAATGCCCTTTTAAGTGAAATTTCATTGGTGAATATGGTGGTTACTATGGAAAATTGGACAGAGGTTCCTGGACGAAAATCATTTTACAGACTATATAATGGCTGAACTTTCCAATTCTAGTCCTGAACTTTTCCAGGTCAATTTAAATTTGGGAGCAATCTAACATTAAAATAATGTCCTTTTAAGTGAAAATTCATTGGTGAACATGGTGCTCATTATGGAAAATTGGACAGAGGTTCCTGGATGAAAATCATTTTACAGACTATATTATGGCTGAACTTTCAAATTCTAGTCCCGAAATTTTCCAGGTCAATTTAGAATTGGGAGCAATCTAACATTAAAATAATGTCCTTTTAAGTGAAATTTCATGGGTGAACATGGTGGTCACTATGGAAAATTGGACGGAGGTTCCTGGACGAAAATTATTTTACAGACTATATTATGGCTGAACTTTCCAATTCTAGTCCTGAAATTTTCCAGGTCAATTTAGAATTGGGAGCAATCTAACATTAAAATAATGTCCTTTTAAGTGAAATTTCATTGGTGAACATGGTGGTCATTATTGAAAATTGGACAGAGGTTCCTGGATGAAAATCATTTTACAGACTATATTATGGCTGAACTTTCAAATTCTAGTCCTGAAATTTTCCTGGTCAATTTAGAATTGGGAGCAATCTAACATTAAAATAATGTCCTTTTAAGTGAAATTTCATGGGTGAACATGGTGGTCACTATGGAAAATTGGACAGAGGTTCCTGGACGAAAATCATGTCATAGATAATCAAAAATGTACATTTTCCAGCCATTGAGGTATAATATTTCTGGTCAATTTAGAAATATTATTAATTTAACTTTAAACACATTATGTTAAGTTATAGAAATTAACAGGTGGCCAACCAATGTTAACAAAGCTGGTTAACAGTGTAGTATATTTTTTTAATCAGAAATTTATTGGCGGCAGGTACCAAGTGTTGTAATTTCAATATAGGGTTGCCCACTAAAATAGTAAAAATTGCATTAAAAAATATATGCAAAATTGTTTATTGACAATAATGTCATGATAAAAGTAAAAACTGCATTTTCCAAGTCACATATAATACATTTTAAAATTAAATAAGAAAAATCGATGAAGACATTTTTAATGACAAAAATAAATGTTCCAAAGATGTCATTTCCATTCTTCTGGTCGTTTTAGAAATTGGAGCAATTTAATGTTGAAATTGTACAATTTTATTATGAAAATTCATTTAACATGTGGCCAACCAATGTTAACAAAGCTGTTTAACAGATCAGTCATGAGAATAACATCATAGTATTGGCGCGCAAAAATATATTTTTGGCGGCAAGTACTCAGCGTTGTAATTTCAATATAGAGGTGCCCACCAGAAAAGAACAAATTTCATAGAAAAAAATACACATTTCAACATCAATATTGCAGTTCCAAATTAGTAAATTAGTAATATTTTTGTATTTTAAATTAATATACATAAGTATTTTGCTATAATGACACAGATATTACCTTCAAAATGCCTCTCTAAATTATATGACAAATACTATTTAAACTACTGTTAAATAAATCTCAAATATATACAAATCTACTTTTAATTTTCAATTTCCCAGTTTAGAAAAACATTACTAGATATTTGGTTATGTAACTGCTCAACTGGTATTGGTAACTAGTTAATTTTCTTATTACATTTCTTATTACTTTTGTATGGGGATGTCGCGAAAAATAATGAGTTATGCTTACACACCAGCATACGAAAAATCAAAAATATGTCGTTACTTATATATTTACCAGTATGGTCAAAAATAATATACACCATTTTCAATTGTATTTCGGGAATTATCATTTTATTTCAGAAGTTATCAATTGTTTTTCAGATTTATCAATTGTATTTCAGAAATAATTAATTTTCAGTTTTATCAATTGCATTTCAGAAGTTATTATTAGAAATTATCAATTGTATTTCAGAAACCGTCAATTGTATTTCAGAAATTATCAATTGTATTTCAGAAATTATCAAATGTGTTTCAGAAATTATTCTTTATTAACTATGAAATACATTTGATAATTTCTGAGATACCATTAATAGTTTCTGAAATACAATTAACAGTTTCTGAAATATAAATAATATTTGCCGAAATACAATTAACAATTTCTAAAATACTTTTGATAATTTCTGAAATACAATTAATTTTTTCTGAAATACATTTGAAAATTTCTGAAATACAATTGGTAGTTTCTTAAATACTATTGATAAATACGAAAATCTATTTTGATAATTTCTGAAATACAATTGATAAAACTAAAAGTCAATTGATAATTTCTGAAATACAATTGAAAACTTCTGAAATTTAGTGAAAATGGTGTAGATATTCAAAAAATAGATTTTCAAAAAATTAGTTTTATCAAAGAGTATACATAATAAAGAGATTGGGGGACTCTCTATCACTGAGAAAGCATTTGTTCTATTATGTGCCTTGGAACAGGAACATACTCAAAACAATATCACCCAGCAAACATGGCAATACGAAGAAGGTTCTCCGAACATATCACCAGGAAGAAAACATTTATTGCCGGTAATATCAATTTCGTATTCTGGAAGTTTCCTCCGTCGGAAACAACTGTTACACTAAAACAATACTTCCAGGCAATATGAAAGCAATAACTCATATGGAAGATAAAAGGGATATCGCTAAATAAACTCCCGGTACAATAAAAAAACGATTTAATTTTTTCATTATTAAATTTAAGCCTGAAAAACAATATCTGCATACATAATCTTTTGACCAACTTATAAATTATCTTGATTTCATCTTAGCCGATTTTTCCCGCGCAATTAATCTTAACTTTTCACGAGTTTATTTCTTATTTTTTCACATTGATAAAAGATTTTACACAAATTTGCTTTATATTTCAAATGATACAAAGGTGATATTGCCGCAATATTGTCATAAAAAGTTATGACAAAAGATAAAATTTTTGAATTATTTTTTTCCAAATATCGCCGAATTATCTTCCAAGTGATAAAAGGAAGACAATTTCAAAGTAAATACTACTTGATTTTTTCATTCAAATGACAAATAGAAGATATCGCTTTAATATCTTCTTGGAAGGTATCTTTTAAATGTTTGCAGGGTCATTATGTGCGCTCTTTGTATGACTCAAAACATCGATTGTAACCAGGGATGGAAAATAATAATTTAGTTATAAAAATCAAGAATGGAACTATACTATGGAATTATACTATTCCAACAGTATTATAGCCCTAGATTATGAATTTTAAAAAACCATACGTAAAAAATTGCAAAACAATATCGGAATGCGAAAAAAGGCTTTGGGGTTCAAAAAATTAATTAAAAGATTTACATTCTGCAAACGATGCCAAAATTTTATTTTTTTGCAACTAACCACCAAACTTTGTTTTATGAAATGGGCATTATACTCCGTAGATTATAAATTTAAAAACCGCACTTAAAAAATTGCAAAATAATAGAGGAACGCGAAAAGAGACTTTGTGGTAGAAAAAAATAATTAAAAAACTAAATCAGCGATTAACAATCTGCAAATGAATACAACGACGCAAAAATTTTCCTTTTTGCAAATATTTTTTTCGCGATTTTTTTTTTTTTTGCAAACTAAGCACCAAACTTTTGTGTATAAGATTTGTTACTATAGACCCTAGATTATAAATTAAAAAAAACCACACTTACAAAAATTGCAAAATAATCGCGTAAAGCGAAAAAAGGCTTTATGGTTCAAAAAATTAATTTAAAAACTTAATCAGCGATTTACATTCTGCAAACAAATATATTGATGAAAAAATTTTTCCTTTTTGCAAATTTTATTTTTCGCGATTTTTTTTTGCAACTACACACAAAAAATTATTTTCATATTTGAATACGAAAATCGCAGATTCAATAAAAAAAATTTTTGAATTTCCTGTGATGACGATTTTTGCAGAATTGATAATGAAAATTGTAAGCACGTTGTTGAAATTATTTTGTTTTTCTGTCAATAAAGAAAGTTGTTGATTTGATAAAACGCAATTGTTGAATTTTTGTGATTTTTTAATGAAAGAATGTGTTGATTTAACAAAAAGTTTTAATAATTTTTTAAATAAAAAAACATGTTAAATTTAATTTATTAAGAAATAAAAAAAACAACAAAAATTATAAAAGGTGCAATAAAATTCTAAATCTTTCATATTACTATTATTTAGTATTTTATTATTTATAATTTCATTAAACTTTTCCGGTTCACACATAATATGTGCAACCGCATCAAAGTCCAAAGAGCAACTAACATATGAAACTACAAAAGTAATAGACAAACTTACAAAAAGAAGAACAAAACATAGCATGCCTTGAAAAAAATCAAAATAACGGCCAAAATTGATTTTTACTTTGATTCAAGTATTATGTTTATTGAAAATGAAAAATTATTCAATTATTTGTTTATCAATGCATTTTGTTGAGTGTTATTTTTAAAAGTTGCAATAGTGATAAACATAATGTTTGAATCAAATTCAAAGGGTTATTGTATTTAACTTTTATATCAAACAAACGAGTTTGTTAAATATTTTTCTGGTATATTTTTTTGTGTGTAGCCACCAAACTTTGTTGTATGAAATGTGTATTATAGCCCCTAGATTATAAATTTAAAAAAACGCACATAAAGAATTGCAAACTAATAGCGGAATTTGAAAAAAGACTTTATGGTACAAAAATTTAATCCCTAGGTTATATATTTAAAAAAAACCGCACTTAAAAAGTTGCAAAATAACGGCGGAATTTGAAAAAGGCTTTATGGTACAGAAAATGAATTAAAAGAGGTAATCAGCGATCGACATTCTGCAAACGAATATATTGTTGCAAAAATTTCGCTTTTTGCAAATGTTTTTTCTCGCAATTTGTGCTAATATTTGCTAATATCTAAATATTTAATTTTAATTTTTTTTTAACGAGCCAAAGAGGAAGCTATTTTTTAGTTACTTACATTTTTAAATATGTAAGAGCGATCTAACATTTTTTTGTATAAGAGCCCGATTAAGTGAGCCTTTTACATCCCTGATTAACCAGTCGGAGTTCCTTCCTGTTCCAAGCCGCATAATATTTTTTCAAATAAAAAATATTGAGAGAGTTGCAAGGCCATTGGTTTTATACCAAAAAATATTTCTTTGTTATAGAATTTTGTTTTAATAAAGTACGCTCGTGACGGGATAGCTCTACCATCTCAGCTATCTCGACATGTTATATTTGATATATAAAAAAATAATTGACATGCTGCACACAACTATGCTTATGCGACAAACAAAAATCGAAAATATTTAATATCCTTACCAGTGTTAAAAAAATATTCTGCCTAAATATAGATTTTCCAAAAAAATTAAAGAAAAATCTAGAAAATTATATTTGAAATAATGATAGAGATAAGTCATTATTGGTAACGCATTATTTTTTATTTTGAAATAATGGAAAAAAATAACTAGTTGTTACCCAGTGTAGAAATGGTAATGACATATCATTATTTTTTGGACTACCAGTAATGACACCCACTTACCTTCTGCATTATTTTAAAACATATAATAATGAGTTACTGATAATGACTTATTTTTATCATTATTTCAAATAGAAAATAATTTGCTAGATTTTTTTGAAAATTTTTTGAAATCTATTTTTAGACTCAATATTTTTTAATCACTGGTAAGGATATATGTAACCACATATTTTTGATTTTTTGTATGTTGGCGAGTAAGCTTACTTGTGTGCAGCAGGTCAATTGTGTTTTTATCTATTAAATATTACATGTCGATTTGTAGACCCAAGTTCGATTGCCGCACCACGAAATTTTATTTAAAAAAAATACAATAAAAAATATTTTTTTTTTATATAATTAATTTTTTTGAAAATCTATTTTTAGAATCATTATTTTTGTCAGTACTGGTAAGCACACAGGTAGCGTTATATTTTTTCATTTTTCGTATGCTGGTGTGTAACCATAACTCATTATTTTTCGCGACATCGCCATATAAAGGTAATAAGAAATGTAATAACAAAAGTAACTAGTTACCATTACAAAGTATGTAGTTACATAACCACATATGTGGTAATGATTTTCTACACTGGGTATTTTCGTCAAAAATATATGGGCAACAAAAACAAATTTTCGTTACTTTGCTTTCGTTTACACCATTTTCGTATTACATAAACAGGGGCTTACATCGAAAAAAAATTCAAAATAATTTGAAGAAAGCATCTGATGCATTATTTCAAAAATAAATAAAATTTAAAAATACAACTGAAATAAAGCAATAGCAATTTAAATTTAAATGAAATTGTTTGAAGTAAAAAAAAAGTCGAAATACTTATGTATATTAATTTAAAATACGAAAATATTACTAATTTACTAATTTGGAACTGCAATATTGATGTTGAAATGTATATTTTTGTATGAAATTTGTTCTTTTCTAGTGGGCACCCCTATATTGAAATTACAACGCTGAGTACTTGCCGCCAATAAATATATTTTTGCGCGCCAATACTATGATGTTATTCTCATTACTGCTCTGTTAAACAGCTTTGTTAACATTGGTTGGCCACATGTTAAATTATATAACTTAACATAATGCGTTTAAAGTTAAATCAGGGGGTTTCCATCAGCTGCTTTTAAAAATGCTTTATGAGCCCAAAAATTTCACGCAAGAAAGAGAGGAACAACAGAAGGAATATGAAGAAAATTAACAGCGAATGAGATAAAATGAAGTAATTCGGGAAAACAAAAAAAAAAAACAATAAAATCGTTTTTACAACAAAAAAAAAACAAAAGTTAAAAGCAAAAAATTTATTTAAATTAATTAATTATTATTTATTTCCTTATTAAAGTTGTTTTTGTTACCGTTTTATTCAGTAATCGTAAAATATTAATTTTTTCACTTTTCTTTTGTTTTTCTCATTCTTCACTGAAATTAACAGACCCGAGCATCCATACAAATAATTGTGCACGAGTTAACATAATTTCTTGGGAAGAAAACTCTTTCCTTTAAATCCTCTTTGGTTAAATTAATAATATTTCCAAATTGACCAATTCTCCACTGTAACTACCATCCGAAAATGTTACCTAATTAGTTGTCACTTGTAGGAATTTTCATAATAAAATTTTTCAATTTCAACATCAAATTGTTGGAATTTCTAAAATGACCAGGAGACTGGAAATAGCATCTTTGGAAAGTATATACCCTAAAGCACCAATGATCAAACTTTCTTCCAGGAACCTTTTTCCAAACTTTAGTTGTGGCCACATTAGTTTTTACTTAAAAATTCTGTATGAATTTTCATAATAAGATTGTAAAATTTCAACATTAAATCGCTCCAATTTTTAACACGACCAGAAGAATGGAAATGGCATCTTTGGAACATCCCGGAACTTTTTCCATGCCTTTGTTTTTGTCATTAAAAATGTCTTCATGGATTTTTCTTATTTAATTTTAAAATGTATTATATGTGACTTGGAAAATGCAGTTTTTACTTTTATCATGACATTATTGTCAATAAACAATTACATATATTTTTTAATGCAATTTTTACTATTTTAGTGGGCAACCCTATATTGAAATTACAACACTTGATACCTGCCGCCAATAAATTTCTGATTAAAAAAATATACTACACTGTTAACCAGCTTTGTTAACATTGGTTGGCCACCTGTTAATTTCTATAACTTAACATAATGTGTTTAAAGTTAAATTAATAATATTTCTAAATTGACCAGAAATATTATACCTCAATGGCTGGAAAATGTACATTTTTGATTATCTATGACATGATTTTCGTCCAGGAACCTCTGTCCAATTTTCCATAGTGACCACTATGTTCATCCATAACATTTCACTTAAAAGTACATTATTTTAATGTTAGATTGCTCCCAATTCTAAATTGACCTGGAAAATTCCATGACTAGAATTGGAAAGTTCAGCCATAATATAGTCTGTAAAATGATTTTCATCCAGGAACCTCTGTCCAATTTTCCATACCGACCACCAGTTTCATCCAAATACTAAACATAGATTCTAAAAATTTTAGGGTCGTTCTTAACAAGTTTCTAAATTGAGCAGCACAATTCCAAAACATTGCCTGGAAACTAGACCTCTTAAATAGCCTACGATATTGTTTTCATCCAGGAACCTCCGTCCAATTTTCCATACTGGCCGCCAGTTTCATCCAAATATTTAACATAGAATATAAAAATTTTAGCGTAATTTTTTAGAACTTTCTAAATTGACGGGGAAGATTTCAATAGCAAGGCTGGAACGTACATCACTTATATTACCATCAGTATATACATCATTGAGGAACCTGTTTCCAGTTGCCCGATGTAGCTTCAGATATTTCCCACTACTTAGCATAACTGAGTTAACAGTATTGGTTGGCATTATTTTTATTTATATTGCGCTGTTAAATGCTTAACATAGCTCAGTTAACAGTTTTGGATGGCCATTTTAATTATATTCCTTAACATAAATTTAAACTTTTTAAAGTTGTAAATTGATGCATTTCCAAGTTGACCATGAAGATTTTACCACCACGACCGGAGTATATATCCTTTATGCTAGCTATGACACAATTTTCGTCTAGGAACCTCTGTCCAATTTTCCATAATGACCACCATGTTCACCAATGAAATTTCACTTAAAAGAACATTATTTTAATGTTAGATTGCTCCCAATTCTAAATTGACCTGGAAAATTTCAGGACTAGAATTGGAAAGTTCAGCCATAATATAGTCTGTAAAATGATTTTCATCCAGGAACCTCTGTCCAATTTTCCATAATGACCACCATGTTCACCAATGAAATTTCACTTAAAAGGACATTATTTTAATGTTAGTTTGCTCCCACTTCTAAATTGACCTGGAAAATTTCAGGACTAGAATTGGAAAGTTCAGCCATAATATAGTCTGTAAAATGATTTTCATCCAGGAACCTCTGTCCAATTTTCCATAATGACCACCATGTTCACCAATGAAATTTCACTTAAAAGGACATTATTTTAATGTTAGATTGCTCCCAATTCTAAATTGACCTGGAAAATTTCGGGACTAGAATTTGAAAGTTCAGCCATAATATAGTCTGTAAAATGATTTTCACCCAGGAACCTCTGTCCAATTTTCCATACTGGCCACCAGTTTCATCCAAATATTTAACACAGAATATGAAAATTTTAGCGTCATTTTTTAGAACTTTCTAAATTGACGGGGAAGATTTCAATAGCAAGGCTGGAACGTACATCACTTATATTACCATCAGTATATACATCATTGAGGAACCTGTTTCCAGTTGCCCGATGTAGCTTCAGATATTTCCCACTACTTAGCATAACTGAGTTAACAGTATTGGTTGGCATTATTTTTATTTATATTGCGCTGTTAAATGCTTAACATAGCTCAGTTAACAGTTTTGGAAGGCCATTTTAATTATATTCTTTAACATAAATTTAAACTTTTTAAAGTTGTAAATTGATGCATTTCCAAGTTGACCATGAAGATTTTACCACCACGACCGGAGTATATATCCTTTATGCTAGCTATGACACAATTTTCGTCTAGGAACCTCTGTCCAATTTTCCATAATGACCACCATGTTCACCAATGAAATTTCACTTAAAAGGACATTATTTTAATGTTAGATTGCTCCCAATTCTACATTGACCTGGAAAATTTCAGGACTAGAATTGGAAAGTTCAGCCATAATATAGTCTGTAAAATGATTTTCATCCAGGAACCTCTGTCCAATTTTCCATAATGACCACCATGTTCACCAATGAAATTTCACTTAAAAGGACATTATTTTAATGTTAGATTGCTCCCACTTCTAAATTGACCTGGAAAATTTCAGGACTAGAATTGGAAAGTTCAGCCATAATATAGTCTGTAAAATGATTTTCATCCAGGAACCTCTGTCCAATTTTCCATAATGACCACCATGTTCACCAATGAAATTTCACTTAAAAGGACATTATTTTAATGTTAGATTGCTCCCAATTCTAAATTGACCTGGAAAATTTCAAGACTAGAATTGGAAAGTTCAGCCATAATATAGTCTGTAAAATGATTTTCATCCAGGAACCTCTGTCCAATTTTCCATAATGACCACCATGTTCACCAATGAAATTTCACTTAAAAGGACATTATTTTAATGTTAGATTGCTCCCAATTCTAAATTGACCTGGAAAATTTCGGGACTAGAATTTGAAAGTTCAGCCATAATATAGTCTGTAAAATGATTTTCACCCAGGAACCTCTGTCCAATTTTCCATACTGGCCACCAGTTTCATCCAAATATTTAACACAGAATATGAAAATTTTAGCGTCATTTTTTAGAACTTTCTAAATTGACGGGGAAGATTTCAATAGCAAGGCTGGAACGTACATCACTTATATTACCATCAGTATATACATCATTGAGGAACCTGTTTCCAGTTGCCCGATGTAGCTTCAGATATTTCCCACTACTTAGCATAACTGAGTTAACAGTATTGGTTGGCATTATTTTTATTTATATTGCGCTGTTAAATGCTTAACATAGCTCAGTTAACAGTTTTGGATGGCCATTTTAATTATATTCTTTAACATAAATTTAAACTTTTTAAAGTTGTAAATTGATGCATTTCCAAGTTGACCATGAAGATTTTACCACCACGACCGGAGTATATATCCTTTATGCTAGGTATGACACAATTTTCGTCTAGGAACCTCTGTCCAATTTTCCATAATGACCGCCATGTTCACCAATGAAATTTCACTTAAAAGGACATTATTTTAATGTTAGATTGCTCCCAATTCTAAATTGACCTGGAAAATTTCAGGACTAGAATTGGAAAGTTCAGCCATAATATAGTCTGTAAAATGATTTTCATCCAGGAACCTCTGTCCAATTTTCCATAATGACCACCATGTTCACCAATGAAATTTCACTTAAAAGGACATTATTTTAATGTTAGATTGCTCCCAATTCTACATTGACCTGGAAAATTTCAGGACTAGAATTGGAAAGTTCAGCCATAATATAGTCTGTAAAATGATTTTCATCCAGGAACCTCTGTCCAATTTTCCATAATGACCACCATGTTCACCAATGAAATTTCACTTAAAAGGACATTATTTTAATGTTAGATTGCTCCCAATTCTAAATTGACCTGGAAAATTTCAAGACTAGAATTGGAAAGTTCAGCCATAATATAGTCTGTAAAATGATTTTCATCCAGGAACCTCTGTCCAATTTTCCATAATGACCACCATGTTCACCAATGAAATTTCACTTAAAAGGACATTATTTTAATGTTAGATTGCTCCCAATTCTAAATTGACCTGGAAAATTTCAAGACTAGAATTGGAAAGTTCAGCCATAATATAGTCTGTAAAATGATTTTCATCCAGGAACCTCTGTCCAATTTTCCATAATGACCACCATGTTCACCAATGAAATTTCACTTAAAAGGACATTATTTAAATGTTAGATTGCTCCCAATTCTAAATTGACCTGGAAAATTTCAGGACTAGAATTGGAAAGTTCAGCCATAATATAGTCTGTAAAATGATTTTCATCCAGGAACCTCTGTCCAATTTTCCATAATGACCACCATGTTCACCAATGAAATTTCACTTAAAAGGACATTATTTTAATGTTAGATTGCTCCCAATTCTAAATTGACCTGGAAAATTTCAGGACTAGAATTGGAAAGTTCAGCCATAATATAGTCTGTAAAATGATTTTCATCCAGGAACCTCTGTCCAATTTTCCATAATGACCACCATGTTCACCAATGAAATTTCACTTAAAAGGACATTATTTAAATGTTAGATTGCTCCCAATTCTAAATTGACCTGGAAAATTTCAGGACTAGAATTGGAAAACTCAGCCATAATATAGTCTGTAAAATGATTTTCGTCCAGGAACCTCTGTCCAATTTTCCATAGTGACCACCATGTTCACCAATGAATTTTCACTTAAAAGGACATTATTTTAATGTTAGATTGCTCCCAATTCTAAATTGACCTGGAAAATTTCGGGACTAGAATTTGAAAGTTCAGCCATAATATAGTCTGTAAAATGATTTTCACCCAGGAACCTCTGTCCAATTTTCCATACTGGCCACCAGTTTCATCCAAATATTTAACACAGAATATGAAAATTTTAGCGTCATTTTTTAGAACTTTCTAAATTGACGGGGAAGATTTCAATAGCAAGGCTGGAACGTACATCACTTATATTACCATCAGTATATACATCATTGAGGAACCTGTTTCCAGTTGCCCGATGTAGCTTCAGATATTTCCCACTACTTAGCATAACTGAGTTAACAGTATTGGTTGGCATTATTTTTATTTATATTGCGCTGTTAAATGCTTAACATAGCTCAGTTAACAGTTTTGGATGGCCATTTTAATTATATTCTTTAACATAAATTTAAACTTTTTAAAGTTGTAAATTGATGCATTTCCAAGTTGACCATGAAGATTTTACCACCACGACCGGAGTATATATCCTTTATGCTAGGTATGACACAATTTTCGTCTAGGAACCTCTGTCCAATTTTCCATAATGACCGCCATGTTCACCAATGAAATTTCACTTAAAAGGACATTATTTTAATGTTAGATTGCTCCCAATTCTAAATTGACCTGGAAAATTTCAGGACTAGAATTGGAAAGTTCAGCCATAATATAGTCTGTAAAATGATTTTCATCCAGGAACCTTTGTCCAATTTTCCATAGTGACCACCATGTTCACCAATGAATTTTCACTTAAAAGGACATTATTTTAATGTTAGATTGCTCCCAATTCTAAATTGACCTGGAAAATTTCAGGACTAGAATTGGAAAATTCAGCCATAATATAGTCTGTAAAATGATTTTCGTCCAGGAACCTCTGTCCAATTTTCCATAGTGACCACCATGTTCACCAATGAATTTTCACTTAAAAGGACATTATTTTAATGTTAGATTGCTCCCAATTCTAAATTGACCTGGAAAATTTCGGGACTAGAATTTGAAAGTTCAGCCATAATATAGTCTGTAAAATGATTTTCACCCAGGAACCTCTGTCCAATTTTCCATACTGGCCACCAGTTTCATCCAAATATTTAACACAGAATATGAAAATTTTAGCGTCATTTTTTAGAACTTTCTAAATTGACGGGGAAGATTTCAATAGCAAGGCTGGAACGTACATCACTTATATTACCATCAGTATATACATCATTGAGGAACCTGTTTCCAGTTGCCCGATGTAGCTTCAGATATTTCCCACTACTTAGCATAACTGAGTTAACAGTATTGGTTGGCATTATTTTTATTTATATTGCGCTGTTAAATGCTTAACATAGCTCAGTTAACAGTTTTGGATGGCCATTTTAATTATATTCTTTAACATAAATTTAAACTTTTTAAAGTTGTAAATTGATGCATTTCCAAGTTGACCATGAAGATTTTACCACCACGACCGGAGTATATATCCTTTATGCTAGCTATGACACAATTTTCGTCTAGGAACCTCTGTCCGATTTTCCATAGTGACCACCATGTTCACCCATAAAATTTCACTTAAAAGGACATTATTTTAATGTTAGATTGCTCCCAATTCTAAATTGACCTGGAAAATTTCACTTATATCATTTTATAGCAAGGCTGGAACGTACATCACTTATATTACCATCAGTATATACATCATTGAGGAACCTGTTTCCAGTTGCCCGATGTAGCTTCAGATATTTCCCACTACTTAGCATAACTGAGTTAACAGTATTGGTTGGCATTATTTTTATTTATATTGCGCTGTTAAATGCTTAACATAGCTCAGTTAACAGTTTTGGATGGCCATTTTAATTATATTCTTTAACATAAATTTAAACTTTTTAAAGTTGTAAATTGATGCATTTCCAAGTTGACCATGAAGATTTTACCACCACGACCGGAGTATATATCCTTTATGCTAGCTATGACACAATTTTCGTCTAGGAACCTCTGTCCGATTTTCCATAGTGACCACCATGTTCACCCATAAAATTTCACTTAAAAGGACATTATTTTAATGTTAGATTGCTCCCAATTCTAAATTGACCTGGAAAATTTCAGGACTAGAATTGGAAAGTTCAGCCATAATATAGTCTGTAAGATGATTTTCACCCAGGAACCTCTGTCCAATTTTCCATACTGGCCACCAGTTTCATCCAAATACTTAACATAGGTTCTAAAAATTTTAGGGTCCTTTTTAACAAGTTTCTAAATTGAGCAGCACAATTCCAAAACATTGGCTGGAAACTAGACCTCTTAAATAGCCTACTATATTGTTTTCGTCCAGGAACCTCTGTCCAATTTTCCATAGTGACCACCAGGTTCACCCATGAAATTTCACTTAAAAGGACATTATTTTAATGTTAGATTGTTCCCAATTCTAAATTGACCTGGAAAATTTCAGGACTAGGATTGGAAAGTTCAGCCATTATATAGTCTGTAAAATGATTTTCACCCAGGAACCTCCGTCCAATTTTCAATACTGGCCACCAGTTTCATCCAAATACTTAACATAGGTTCTAAAAAATTTAGGGTCCTTTTTAACAAGTTTCTAAATTGAGCAGCACAATTCCAAAACATTGGCTGGAAACTAGACCTCTTAAATAGCCTACGATATTGTTTTCGTCCAGGAACCTCTGTCCAATTTTCCATAGTGACCACCAGGTTCACCCATGAAATTTCGCTTAAAAGGACATTATTTTAATGTTAGATTGCTCCCAATTCTAAATTGACCTGGAAAATTTCAGGACTAGAATTGGAAAGTTCAGCCATAATATAGTCTGTAAAATGATTTTCATCCAGGAACCTCTGTCCAATTTTCCATACTGGCCACCAGTTTCATCCAAATATTTAACATAGAATATGAAAATTTTAGCGTCATTTTTTAGAACTTTCTAAATTGACGGGGAAGATTTCAATGGCAAGGCTGAAACATACATCACTTGTATTACCTTCAGTATATACACCATTGAGGAACCTGTTCCCAGTTGTCCGTTGTGGCTCCAAACATTTCCCGCAGTTTGGCCTAAAATTACTGAATTTAAAACCTTATTTACACGTATTCCTTACATGCGTTTTCAAAAAAAAAAAAATGATGAAAGTTATATACACCCTGCTTCACAGATTGTGTTCATTCCGTCAGTCGGACCACGCCCCTATCGCCCATAATGCTTGAAATTCATAACCCTTCATTCCAAAAAATTTAACATGTTACTGTTAAGTAGTTAACAGTGCTCTGTTGACCCATAACTTAGCTCTGTTAACGAAATCGGTTTGTGTCTTTGCTAGTTAAATTTACATTTATCTTCACAGACATGTCAAAAAGGTTGCAAATTGCAACTTTAGTCGCACAACGGTAACACTGCTTACGGTGCTTTATATCCTACAACAATTTCTCTAGGAATAGAAGAGCCATTTCCATTTGAAACACCATGATACAAACATAGAGAGTTTGACAGTTCAGGGTTTTATTATCACAGTTCAAAAAAAATTACAATTGAAACGACTACACTCACGATAACTTGACCGTAAAGGTGCTTTTACAATGGTAGAGTGACTATACTCTGCAGCACAGATTCAAATGTTAACTGTTCACAATACAGAGTAGATTTACTTCAAAAAATATTTGAAACTTAAAGATGCGTTTACAATGATGGAGTACTCCAATCTGTAGCAAATTTAGTTCTTTTCTCTTTCTTACTAATACATTTTTGTATTTTGCTATCTTTTTTTATTCCACTCCAGAGTCAAAGTTGTTTGACTCTGGAGTACGGATTCGTTGCACTCTAGAGTTAACAGTGATCTGTTAGCTACGTAACATGACAAATATACCTTAGAAAACACATCACTAATAAGCTCACATCTCTAATTAAAAACAAAAATATTACAAAACGTAAAACCAGCACAAAATATTTGTGTTTGGGATTTTATAAATAAATAAAAAATTATTTTAAAATTTAGGCAGTGGAAATAAAGCCTAGAAATTCGCGAAACAAAATGTAAGTATTTAACATAGGGGTTACACGATCAATTTTTTCTTTTCAAGTTTTAATACACTCACACTTTTTTACTAACACACTCACATTTTAAAAATTGAACAGCAACTTGATATCAATTTTTGCTTTCAAGTTTTGAGAAAACTTGACGGTCAAGTTTTAAACAGCTGATCAAATTTCTTGTAAATTTGTTTTTCTTTTTACAAATATTGTGCCGCAATAAAACACGATTGATAATGCGGAAAATAGAATATGCAAGTCACTTGCACAATAACGAGTTTGTTCAAGTCACCTTACTCGCCACACACCACTCAAGTAAACTGTGCAATATTCATTTTAATTTACACATAGCAGCAGAAACATGTAGCGGATTGTTATTGCTATGAGGAAATATTAGTCTTTAAAAGCTTTATTTTACACTTTGCGCAATCCAAAATACCTGAAATTCGTTGGTGATGTTAATAAATTTATATTAACATTTTTTACTTTACGTTTATTGATACTTTTAATTTTTTATCCGTATTTATGATGTTCACTCTTCAAAAATTACTGCTGAACTGTGCTAATTTCAGCATACACCTCGCAAATGACTTGCACAAGTTCTAAAATATTGCGTAAAAATCAAAATCGTTTTGATTTTTACTCAAGTCTAAAAATATACTTGTACAAGTACACAAACCAGGCCACACACTGTTGAACTGACCTGCACAAACTCATTATTGTGCAAGTAACTTGAGTAGTCTATAGGCCGCATAAAATACGGAATGTGAATATTTCGGTATATCGACGAAATGATTTAAAAATAAAAATAAATAAAAAACTAATTTCTGCTGACATGAAAATGTCTGTGGAAGATGTGAAGAAAAAAATAAAGTCTTTTCGAACAGCCTACAGTGCGGAAACAGCCCACATAGACGACGGCATCTTGAAAGCAAAATTGACTATCAAGTTGCATGCAGCCTACGTCACAGCTTCAAGTTCAACTGAATTTGACAAGCAGTATGTGTTATCAACTTGAAAGCAAAATCTTGATAATGTAACCTCACTGTAAGTGTCAAATATTTTTTGAAGTAATTCTACTCTGCATTGTGAACAGTTAACGTTTTAATATGTGCTGCAGAGTAGAGTCACTCTATCATTGTGAAAGCACCTTAAATACTCACGGTGGGTCTCACTCTGCAGGTTTAACTTTAACTTACCCAGTCAGAAATCGCCAGTGTTACAAAAAATCAAGCACTGGCATACCACTGGGTAACCATGGTATTAAAAATAAATGACTGGCAGAACACTCATTTGGGACGCTTTGCCAGCGTTTGCGAAAAGCGTTTTACCACTATTTTTTTTACAAAAATTTCGGTGGTTTATAAAAAAAACCACTGGCAAAGAATTGGCTTAGAGTGATATGCCAAGGTTTGCAACCAGTGGTTATCCAGTGCTACCTAGCCAATGCTACCAGGCGTACAAAAATCAATTCACTGGAAAACCAATGATTTTATAAAAAATGTTTGTAGTCGGAAGGTTCCGAGTTCAAATCCGGTTGCAAGCAAAATTTTTTTTTTGGATTTTTTTTAATTTAAAATTTTTTTTGTTTTATAAAATCAATTTTTTTGTTTGTGGGAAAGCTCCTTCAAGACCAACTTTTTTTTTGCCCTCCCAACACTGGCATACTACCCAGGTAGAAAAATACAAACGGCACAATGTTGGCCCGGTATTGGAGGCGGTAGTACATGTACTGGCAATGCGTCGGATTTTTAACTTTCACTGAACTGGCATGTTGTCGAAATGATAACACCAATAAACGCTTGGCCGTAGTTATTTCCCAACGTTGGCGCAGGCTTGGGATTTTATTTTTTTGGTATTATCCCAGTACATTTAATAACAAATTTAGTAGTTTTCTAGAACTTTACTGTCCTTTTGTGTACATCACAGATTTTTTTTATTTTTTTTTTTTTGGTAATGTAACTTAGATGGAATTTCTTCAAATGTATTCTTCCGAAACTTCACAAGAAAAGAATGGCGATGTCTCTCTTACATAAATAATTGTGTAATAGATGTAAAAATACGTAAAATTTATAAAATTGTTAATTTTAATAAATTAAAAAAAGCTCGTTAATTTTCAGAAAAGAGTACTGGCAAAGCACGTTTTAAGTAGTACCAGTATTTCGTAAAAAACAGTGCTCTCTCAGTACAACTTTTGTTGTAACGTCGGCAATTTCTACCTGGGTAAGCACCCAGGTAGAAAAATACAAACGGCACAATGTTGGCCCGGTATTGGAGACGGTAATACATGTACTGCTAATTCGTCGGATTTTCAACTTTCATTGTACCGGCATGTTGTCGAAATGATAACACCAATAAACGCTTGGCCGTAGTTATATCCCAATGTTGGCGCAGGCTTCAGATTTTATATTTTTTTTGGTATTATCCCAGTACATTTAATAACACATTTAGTAGTTTGCTAGTAATTTACTGTTATCTTAGTGTACATCACAGATTTTTAATGTATTCTTTCGAAACTTCACAAGAAAAGAATGGCGATGTTTCACTTGCATACATAATTGTGTAATATATGTAAAAATACGTAAAATTTATAAAATTGTTAATTTTATTAAATTAAAAAAAGCTCGTTAATTTTCAGAAAACAGTACTGGCAAAGCAAATTTTCAGTAGTAACGGCATTTAGTAAAAAACAGTGCTTTCCCAGTACAATTTTTGTTGTAACGTCGGCAATTTCTACCTGGGTAGTTACTAAAAATTGTTTGCCAGTACTAGCATTTTGGCACAGCCAGTATTTGTCCAGCTATTATCACTCATTTATGTGTTTAGCCATTAAATATTATATGTCTCGTTAGCTCAGTGGGTAGAGCAATCGTCTGCCAATCTGACGGCCTGGGTTCAAATCACGGCAGGACCAAAAAAATACATATGAACTTTTTTTTAATTTTATTTTGAAAAATATATTTCCAGACCACATATTTCTTGGTTTTGCCAGCGTTTTGCCAACGTTTAAAAATTTTGTTCCTCCAGTGCTTTTTCCGGCGCTTTTTGAACAGCCGGTCCTTTTGTCTAATGATGTTATCATTTTGGGAATGGGAAAACACTTTTTGCCAATACTTGTACCACCTGTTAAAGTGCTTTGCCACCGCTTTCCCGTTTGTATTTTTCTGACTGGGTAACTACTAAAACCAATAAATAGGTGGTCTGGAAATATATTTTCCAAAATAAAATTAAAAAAAAGTTCATATGTATTTTTTTGACCCTGCCGTGATTTGAACCCAGGCCGTCAGATTGGCAGACGATTGCTCTACCCACTGAGCTAACGAGACATATAATATTTAATGGCTAAACACATAAATGAGTGATAATAGCTGGACAAATACTGGCTGTGCCAAAATGCTAGTACTGGCAAACAATTTTTAGTAACTAGTATGCCAGTGTTTGGAGGGCAAAAAAAAAAGTTGGTCTTGAAGGAGCTTTCCCACAAACAAAAAAATTGATTTTATAAAACAAAAAAAATTTTAAATTAAAAAAAATCCCAAAAAATTTTTTTGCTTGTAACCGGATTTGAACTCGGATCTTCCGACTACAAACATTTTTTAACGAAGCGTCAACATTTTTATAAAATCATTGGTTTTCCAGTTAATTGATTTTTGTACGCCTGGTAGCATTGGCTAGGTAGCACTGGATAACCACTGGTTGCAAACCTTGGCATATCACTCTAAGCCAATTCTTTGCCAGTGGTTTTTTTTATAAACCACCGAAATTTTTGTAAAAAAAATACTGGTAAAACGCTTTTCGCAAACGCTGGCAAAGCGTCCCAAATGAGTGTTCTGCCAGTCATTTATTTTTAATACCATGGTTACCCAGTGGTATGCCAGTGCTTGATTTTTTGTAACACTGGCGATTTCTGACTGGGTATAGACAAAAGAAAATGTCAAAAAAATGTACACAAAACAACAACAAATTTTTGGGTTAACTATTAACTAAAGTTTAAACCTGAAGTATGAGACCCACCGTTGCATTTTGTTTCACGAATTTCTAGGCTTTATTTCCAGGCTTTATTTCCACTGCCTAAATTTTAAAATAATTTTTTAATTTATTATAAAATTCCAAAAACAAATATTTTGTGTTAGTTTTTAAATATTTTTTTTGTTGACAATTAGAGATGTGAGAAAATTAGTGATGTGTTTTTTACAGTGTTGCCATTTCAGTGCTTTCCGGGTATTTTTTGGTGCTTTTTTCCTTCCCGTACCCGGTGATTTTTTACAAATACCCGTTTAAAAAAAGCGGGTATTTACAGTGCTTTTTCAGATTTCTGGCAGTGCTTTTAGTGCTTTTTGTACAGTTTATATTTTTAGTATTTGTTCTCGTTTTTTTTTTAATTTTTCTTCAATTTTCTGTCAAAGTTGAAAAAATAATACGAACTAAACAAGAATACATTTTTTCACAATGTTTGTAGTACAATTTTAAATAGCAACATCGATATATTTAAACTTCAAAATTTTGGAATATTAGTTTGGTGCTTTTTTACCCCTTTTTGGTTATTTTTTGAAAATTTTTTACACGATTATACAAAGCTAAAATGTGTTTTTAAATTCTTGACTTAAATTTTTTAAAAAATTAATGTCGTGCTTTTTTACCCCATTTTTAGTAAATTTTTACCCTTTTTACCCGTTTTCACAATGCTCACGGTGCTTTCCTGCCTTCAAGAGTTGGCAACACTGGTTTTTTAAGGTATATTTGTCAAGTTATGCAGTTAACAGATCAATGTTAATGCATTAAACACATAGACGACTGCAGCTACACGACTACAGCCTGTCAAAAATAAAATACACACGTTTATATGAAAACGATTATTTTGACACCAACACAGCTACACGGCTACACGACTACTTTTGCCGCTGTAGTCAACTTAGGATAATTTCTATTTTTGTTGGCTACAAAACAAAAATAGTGTTGACAATATAACAAAATGTGTAAAACAGGACAATTTTTCCCGCTAGAGGCGAAATAAAATCGCTAGTTCTGACTATAAAATCGCCGTTATGGGAACACTGAAGAAACATCTGTTTTTTTTATTTTACAATTGTTTAAAGGTTTCATTAATTTATATTTGGAAATAAATTTATTGTTATGTTTTTTAAAAAAAATGGATGTTACAAAATTAAAAAAATATTCCTCAGCCATTATTTTAGAAGCACAAACCAAAAAAAATTAATATTTATCAAAACGTCAAATTTTTAGGAACATCTGTTTACTATGTCGCTGTCGTTTTCAAAAAAATTAAGTAGCTGTCTACACGACTACAATTGCAGCCAGCGGCATTTGTAGTCGGGTAGTCGTGTAGCCGCAGTCGTCTATGTGTTTAATGCATGACTCTAATGCAACAAATCCGTACTCCATGCTCAAATAAGAGAGGAATAAAGAAAGATAACAAAATACGAAAATGTATTAGTAAGAAAGAGAAAAGAGAAAATTAAACTTGCTACAGATTGGAGTACTCCATAAATTGTAAACGCCCCTTAACTCTTTCACTACCCTTGTAAACTGCAGTGTACACATCTTTAAAAGAATATGTATATAAAATTTAATAGTGCAAAAAACACTACCCGAGTAAAAAAGTTCTGATATAATCATATATTATTTTATCTAATTCCATATATTAACTTATAGTTACATATGGCCACATATGTATGTTTTTAAATTCAAGCATATATACTTTTATATAGTCATAAATTAGATATTTTTTCTCAAAGGTTTTAATATGGATACATATGTTATTTTATATTATTATATACTGGCCTACATATAATTGTATGTGCTATATATAGGGTTTGGGATTTCCCGGACCTTTTTATTTCCCGGGAAACGGGAATGAAAAAATTTGATTCCCGGGATTCCCGGGAATCCCGGGAAATATTTTTCAACAAAATTGTTAATGAAATCCACCTATATAAGTAATTTTTGTTAAAAAAAAACACTATTTCAGTACAAATGCAGTCTGTGTAGTGAGAATTCAAAGTAAAAAATATCAGAATGTTGAACATTTGATTTCACATAAATTACTCGCAGCACTGCCAAATGTATTGCATGATTCCAGCAGAAAGCACCTACTACTGGACTGTCGGAAACAAACCGTTTCATCACACTTGGCCCGTTAGATATGGTGGCCACAATGTTATTTTCCAAAGACAAACTCTTGTAGTCTTATTTCTACAATTCTACTTATTTCATCAGCATTACATCTTCCTGATATATAAACCAACCCCAGGTTATAAAATTAATTATTTCCGTTTATACATATGTTCAAATATCTCTTTTGTGATATTCTTGTCCATTCATCTAAGATTATAGTAAATCTCTTATTGTTAGAAATATTGCTCGATATTTCTTTTATCATGATTGTAGTAATTTAATATAATGTTCTTTACATCGGTTTCATTTTTTTGCAATGCCAGTTTTTTATTATAAAAACTTTCTCGAATAAACGAAGATCTAGTTATGGTGCGGATTGACTGCGGCTAATTTGGATTCCATTTCAGGAAATGTTTGCCCTACCATAAAACCTTTAATGCCTATTCAGCTTACACTCTTTTCTTCGGGTACTTTGCTAATTTTAACTGAAACGTTTTTCTTGTTGTTGTTTTCTGAACATAATTTTTTTTTTTTTTTGTGAACCAAATTTAGATGTCGGATAACCAAATTTAGATACCACCGTTAACCATTAGTCTTTTCTTTTCACATTTATTAATGAAAACGTTACTTATAAAATTATTGACCCTTAATATAAAGGAGTATTTTAAATTTAAAGTCGACTTTATTTTTAATCAAACGGTTTTGTTCATTTTGTGTATGAAAACCTTACAAAAATATTTATATTTTCAAATATTTTGATTGGTTGAAAATAAATTAACCAATCAGAATGCTCCAAAAATAAACCAAGTCAAGGTATACTGCCACCCAATATTTTAACTCAAGTCGACTTTACCTAAATTATACATTTGAAAAATTTAGGTAGTAAGGGCGATTATTTGTAAGAAACAAAGCTTTTTTTTCATATTTCTTTTAAACATTTTACCAAGTTTTTATGTTTTACTACTTAAATTTTGAATAAGTTATGCGAAAAATCTTTATTAGTTGAAATGGTCCTTATTACTTGGCAAAGATTTTATTTGTGTGTCAAATAAATGTATTCCCTTTTAAAAGATTTTAACAATGACATTTTTGTTTTGGTATTTAAAATGTTTTTTATGACTAAAATTAAAAAATCCTATTCGAAACAAAAACAATTTAAAAAATTTAATATTTTTAAAATTTCCCGTTTTCCCGGGAAAAATATATTATTTTCCCGGGAATTCCCGGCAAACTTTTCCCGGGATTTCCCGGGAATTCCCGCCCGGGAATTCCCGAACCCCAAACCCTAGCTATATATAAGTACATAAATTAACATATAAAAGATATAATTACATATGCGTTTATATATAATTTAGTATGGCGCTATACATAATAATATAAAACTATATGTGGAGCCATATAAGAAATATTTTATAATTTGTGTTAGTTATGATTATATATTGACGAAAATGAACCCATATATAATTTAATATGGTTCCATATCTACAATAGTTCATGATTTCTTTAATATATAACAATATAACGTTCTTTATAAAATCATCTGTAATTATATATCATCCCACATAAGCAATTTTTTCAAAGTGATTTTATATAAAAATATACAAGGTCCATATAAAACCGTATCATATTATATGTGGTTCCATGTTAACAATGACTTTGAACTAGTTTTTAGTGTCCGACCGAACAGTTCGGCCGGAAAATATATTTTGTCGGTATTTGGTATTTTCAAGCCTTATGGACAAATTTTGCTTATGAAACAATATTTGTTGGTCCGATTAGAATGCATTTTGAGGATCAAACTTAAGGAAAAGTCCGAAGTTAAGCAACAAATTCACTGTTCGGCCACCGAAAGTTCGGCCAAATTGATAAAAGTTCGGCGACCGAACAGTTAGCTTTACAGCTAAACTACGGAGTTTTCCTTAAATTTGACACTGAAAATCGAATTAAATCCGCTCAACAAACCATTTATCAGTATGAAAATTTCTCCACAATGCTTTCAAATAACAGAAAATCGACCAAATGTCACTTTTTGGCCGAACTGTTCGGTCGGATACTACTAGTTTTAGATTTAATAATTACTAGGGATTGGCGCGTGACTAGAAATGTTCGTGAGTCACGTTATTCACACGTGATCGTGACTAATAATTACTATACTCAAGTGATTCGTGCGTGAGAGTGAGAATATATAATTCGTACGTAATTCGTGCGTGAGCGTGAGTAAGAATATATAACCTGTGCATGATCCGTGTGCGAGTTTATTTTTTGCATCATATGTTTTTAGTAATTTTTCCTATTTTGCGTGAGAATTTTCTGATAATGAGTAAGTTTTTAATATACTCATGTGTGCGTGAGTAAGAAACGAAATGCTCGTGCGTGAGTAATTTGTTTTTGTTTAGGAGCATGAGTCAAAAATGGCTTACGCTCCCATAAAATTAACAACACTGAAGCTTTAATACGAAATTCTCTATATTATAACGTACACTTGACTGATTTCTTATATCTTGGTTGTATATCATAATCGTATTAACTTTAAAATTTCAGTGTTGTTAACTTTATTTTATAATTACTAACGGTGGGTCTCATACTGTAGGTTTAACTTTAACTTAACTAAAAACAAAAGAAAATGTACACAAAACAACAACAAATTTTTGGGTTAACTATTAACTAAAGTTTAAACCTGCATTATGAGACCCACCGTAAAAACAAAGAAAAATTTGTTCATGTTTAATGCACTGTCATGGTAAATCTGGATTAAAGTAATGGAAGTTTTATCGAAATTATAGGATATACAGCAGACCTGGCGGTTAGCTATTACATTTTGTAAATAATTACACATGTAATTGTGTAATTAATTACATGTAATTGTAATTGAAAAAACTCAATTGCAATTACATATTATTTTTAATTGTAATTAAAAAAAGAACAATTACAAGTAATTTGCAATTGAAAATTTTCAATTACACATTACATATCTATGTATAATTGTAATTGAAAAAATGTAAATTACAATGACAACAACTAATGACAAAAAGCACAAGTTAGGGAACATGACGTATTCTTTTTATACTTATCCGCGCCTATCCAGTCAGTTTTTTCTACAAAATTTTAACAAAAAACACTTTTTAATTCTAAATGTAATTGAAATTTGAAATCAATTTCAATTACAATTACTTGTAATTTGTAATTGAAAATTTTCAATTACAGTTACATGAAATGTAATTGAGTTTTTTTTAATTTCAATTACATTTATTTGTAATTGTAATTGAAATCCCCCAGGTCTGATCTACAGATATTGCATATATTTTTTTATTTAAAAAAATAATTTTTTATATTGTTAGATATGGTCATATATAATATGATAAAAAATATAAGGTCATTATTTAGATATAATTGTATCAAACCATGTCCACTTTTATAACATTTTATATAATTTTATACAAAAAGATATAATTTGATGTAATTGGATGAGGACAAAATTCGGATACAATTGTATCGAATTGCATAAAATTGTATCAAATTGTACCAACTTATATATAATTGTATACAATTCGATACAATATGATACAATAAGACGTTCTCATTTTTCGGATATAATTATATCTAGTTACTAGGGTTTGGGGTTCGGGAATTCCAGGGCGGGAATTCCCGGGAAATCCCGGGAAAAGTGTGCCGGGAATTCCCGGGAAAATAATATATTTTTCCCGGGAAAACGGGAAATTTTAAAAATATTAAATTTTTTAAATTGTTTTTGTTTCGAATAGGATTTTTTAATTTTAGTCATAAAAAACATTTTAAATACCAAAACAAAAATTTCATTGTTAAAATCTTTTAAAAAGGAATACATTTATTTGACACAGAAATAAAATCTTTGCCAAGTAATTAGGAGCATTTCAACTAATAAAGATTTTTCGCATAACTTATTCAAAATTTAAGTAGTAAAGCCTAAAAACTTGGTAAAATGTTTAAAAAAAAATATGAAAAAAGCTTTGTTTTTTACAAATAATAATAGGTAAAGTCGACTTTAGTTAAAATATTGGGTGGCAGTATACCTTGACTTGGTTTATTTTTGGAGCATTCTGATTGGTTAATTTATTTTCAACCAATCAAAATATTTGAAAATATAAATATATTTGTAAGGTTTTCATACACAAAATGAACAAAACCGTTTGATTAAAAATAAGTCGATTTTAAATTTAAAATACTCCTTTATATTAAGGGTCAATAATTTTATAAGTAACGTTTTCATTAATAATTGTGAAAAGAAAAGACTAATGGTTAACGGTGGTATCTAAATTTGGTTATCCGATATCTAAATTTGGTTCACAAAAAAAAAAAAAAATTGATGGTCATGCAACTTTTCTTGAAGAAAACAACAACAAGCTAAAATTAGCAAAGTACCCGAAGAAAAAAGTGTAAGCTGAATAGGCATTAAAAGTTTTATGGTAGGGCAAACATTTCCTAAAATGGTATCCAAATTAGCCGCAGTCAATCCGCACTATAACTAGATCTTCGTTTATTCGAGAAAGTTTTTATAATAAAAACCTGGCATTGCAAAAAAAGAAACCGATGTAAAGAACATTATATTAAATTACTACAATCATGTAAAAGATATCATGATAAAAGAAATATTGAGCAATATTTCTAACAATAGGAGATTTACTATAATCTTAGATGAATGGACAAGAATATCACAACAATGTATAAATGGAAATAATTCATTTTATAACCTGGGGTTGGTTTATATATCAGGAAGATGTAATGCTGATGAAATAAGAAGAATTGTAGAAATAAGACTAGAAGGGTTTTATTTGTCTTTGGAAAATAACATTGTGGCCACCATATCTAATGGGCCAAGAGTGATGAAACGGTTTGTTTCCGACAGTCCAGTAGTAGGTGCTTTCTGCTGGAATCATGCAATTCATTTGGCAGTGCTGCGATTAATTTATGTGAAATCAAATGTTCAACATTCTGGTATTTTTTACTTTGAATTCTCACTACACAGACTGCATTTGTACTGAAATAGTGTTTTTTTTAACAAAAATTATTTACATAGGTGGTTTTCATTAACAATTTTGTTCAAAAACATTTCCCGGGATTCCCGGGAATCAAATTTTTTCATTCCCGTTTCCCGGGAAATAAAAAAGTCCGGGAAATCCCAAACCCTACTAGTTACATAAAAGATTATATATAATTAAATATAACTTCATATGGCTCCATATCATTTTTTTTTACTTGGGTATACTTTTTACAAATAAGTTTTTTAGGATCTTGGACTTCAATTAAAAATCATTATCAGCGGTATTCAAAATGAAAATTTAGCATAGAGTTAACATGAGTTTTATTCATAATACTGTTGTTAAACCAGTGGGTTTCTATACCACTCTTCCTCTGTTAACGTTTTCTCTTTATTTTTGTTCGTGAAGTCGGGAAAGAAAACAAAACATGTTGGTAAACCTTGTAAAAAAATGAGAGATTGAGTGTTTTTTTACACATTTCCCTATATAATAAGCATCAGTGTTGCCAACTCTTGAAGGCAGGAAAGCACCGTGAGCATTTTGAAAACGGGTAAAAAGGGTAAAAATTTACCAAAAATGGGGTAAAAAAGCACGATAATAATTTTTTGAAAAATTTAAGTCAAGATTTTAAAAACACATTTTAGCTTTGTAAAATCGTGTAAAAAAGGTTCAAAAAATTACCAAAAAGGGGTAAAAAAGCACCAAACTAATATTTCAAAATTTTGAAGTTTAAATATAACGAAGTTGCTATTTAAAATTGTACTACAAATATTGTGAAAAAAGGTTTTTTTTTATATTTCGTATTATTTTTTCAAATTTGACAGAAAATTCAAGAAAATTTGAAAAAAGGAGAACAAATACCAAAAATATAAACTGTTCAAAAAGCACTAAAAGCACTGCCAGAAATTTGAAAAAGCACTGTAAATACCCGCTTTTTATAAACGGGTATTTGTAAAAAATCACCGGGTACGGGAAGGAAAAAAGCACCAAAAAATACCCGAAAAGCACTGAAATGGCAACACTGATAAGCATTGAGGTTGAGTGAGTTTTTACAGATTTTTAAGAGAATTTTCAGATTTTTAAGAGGATTTAAGAGATTCCAATGTTGCTTCAACATGGAAAAAATTAACGTGCCAACAAACATTTGTCAATAGTGTCAATTTTGGGTTTTTTTTAATCTAATATTGATAGTTAATATAGTTTTATTTTTTAAAATATAGTTTATTTTAACAAAAATAATATACATTTAAATTAACAAGAACGGTGAAAATGAATTATATATTATTTGTATAATAAAATAAATTATTTACAAAATTTTCAAATAATATTAACAATAATTATTAAAAACAGTAGTTGAAAAAAATTTACTACATTCCCTAAATGGAAAATCAAACTTGACAACACTGATCAAAGAAGTTTTTTTCAAAAGTAAATAACGAAAAATGTTTCTCAAAATACTCTTCCGACTCATTTTTTCTCTTAACAACATTATCAACATGTTTTCTTAGCATTTGCCAAGTTCACCACACAACCAGGGCTGCCAGAATTGCCGATTTTTCGGCATTTTGCCGATTTTTTATTAAAAAATATGCAAAATGCCGATTTGCCGATTTTTGGTCTAAAAATGCCAATTTTTTGTTAAAACTCAAAAAGACGAAATTTTAATTTTTGGTGATTTACAATACAATAATAAATAAGAAAATAATTCTATCTTTGACATTTCTAAAGTTCATGTAAATTCATGTTTGTTATCGTTAGCTGAAAAAGAATGTTAACAAAATATCTTTGCGATCAACAAATTTTCAGCAAAATGGCATCGATTTGTTAATGCTTATTTTTTATATTTTGCTGCAAATGCATGTTTTTAAAGTATTTTGTTGCATATTGTGGTATAAGTACATATTTTTTGAATTATTTGCTAAAAACGAATATTTTTTAGTATACTTTTTGTGTTTACTTTAAACCCGTGTTTTTGCCTATACACTGTACAAAAAAAATTATTTTTAAAATTTCTAAATATCATTTTAGGATTTGCACTTTAGGTCGAACAATATTCTATTCTGATTTCTAAATATTTTTCAAAATTTTTTTATCCCGCATCATGGCCTTGCAACTCTCTCAATATTTTTTATTTGAAAAAATATTAGGCGGCTTGGAACAGGAACGAACTCCGACTGGTTAATCA
This sequence comes from Leucophora obtusa, assembly GCA_949987735.1. NCBI lineage: Eukaryota > Metazoa > Arthropoda > Insecta > Diptera > Anthomyiidae > Leucophora > Leucophora obtusa. Next base: position 300,470,693 of record OX465295.1, on the reverse strand, counting down.
GGGATGGAAAATGCAAACTTAATCGGGCTCTTATACCAAAAAATGTTCGATCGCTCTTACATATTTAAAAATGTAAGTAACTAAAAAATAGCTTCCTCTTTGGCTCGTTAAAAAAAAATTAAAATTAAATATTTAGATATTAGCAAATATTAGCACAAATTGCGAGAAAAAACATTTGCAAAAAGCGAAATTTTTGCAACAATATATTCGTTTGCAGAATGTCGATCGCTGATTACCTCTTTTAATTCATTTTCTGTACCATAAAGCCTTTTTCGAATTCCGCCGTTATTTTGCAATTTTTAAGTGCGGTTTTTTTTAAATATATAACCTAGGGATTAAATTTTTGTACCATAAAGTCTTTTTTCAAATTCCGCTATTATTTTGCAATTCTTTACGTGCGTTTTTTTTTCAATTTATAATCTAGGGGCTATAATACACATTTCAGACAACAAAGTTTGGTGTCTAGTTGCAAAAAAAATCGCGAAAAATAAAATTTTCAAACAGGAAAATTTTTGCATCAATATATTTGTTTGCAGAATCTAAATCGCTGATTACGTTTCCTAATTAATTTTTTGTACCACAAAGTCTTTTTTCGCGTTCCGCTTTTATTTTGCAATTTTTTAAGTACGTTTCTTTTTAATTTATAATCTAGGGACTATACACATTTCATACAACAAAGCTTGGTGGCTAGTTGCAAAAAAAAATCGCGAAAAATAAAATTTGCAAAAAGGAAAAATTTTTTCATCAATATATTTGTTTGCAGAATGTAAATCGCTGATTAAGTTTTTTAATTAATTTTTTGTACCATAAAGCCTTTTTTCGCTTTCCGCGATTATTTTGCAATTTTTTAAGTGTGGTTTTTTTAAATTTATAATCTAGGGTCTATAGTACCAATTTTATACACAAAAGTTTGGTGCTTAATTTGCAAAAAAAAAAAAAAAAAAAAATCGCGAAAAAAATATTTGCAAAAAGGAAAATTTTTGCGTCATTGTAATTATTTGCAGATTGTTAATTGCTGATTGATTTTTTTAATTATTTTTTTCCACCACCAAGTCTTTTTTCGCGTCCCTCTATTATTTTGCAATTTTTTAAGTGCGGTTTTTTAAATTTATAATCTACAGAGTATAACGCCCATTTCATAAAACAAAGTTTGGTGGTTAGTTGCAAAAAAAGAAAATTTTGGCATTGTTTGCGGAATGTAAATCTTTTAATTAATTTTTTGAAACCCAAAGCCTTTTTTCGCATTCCGATATTATTTTGCAATTTTTTACGTATGGTTTTTTAAAATTCATAATCTCGGGCTATAATACTGTTGGAATAGTATAATTCCATAGTATAGTTCCATTCTTGATTTTTATAACTAAATTATTATTTTCCATCCCTGGTTACAATCGATGTTTTAAGTCATACAAAGAGCGCACATAATGACCCTGCAAACATTTAAAAAATACATTCCAAGAAGATTGTCATTTGAATGAAAATAATCAAGTAGTATTTACTTAGAAATTCTTTTCCTTTTATCACTTGTGAGATAATTCGGCGATATTTGTAAAAAAATAATTCAAAAATTTTACATTTTGTCATTACTTTTTATGGCAATATTGCGGCAATATCACCTTTGTATCATTTGGAAGATAAAGCAAATTTGTTTGAAATTTTTTATCAATTTGGAAAAAATTAAAACTAAATTTGTACAAAAACAATCAAAAGATATATAGGAAATAAACTCGTGAAAAGTTAAGATTAATTGCGCGGGAAAAATCGGCTAAGATGAAATCAAGATAATTTATAAGTTGGTCAATGAATTATGTATGCAGTTATTGCTTTTCAGGCTTAAATTTAATAAAGAAAAAAATTAAATCGTCTTTCTATTGTACCGGGAGTATATTTAGCGATATCCCATTTATCTTCCATATGAGTTATTGCTTTCATATTGCCTGGAAGTATTGTTTTAGTGTACCAGTTGTTTCCGACGGAGGGAACTTCCGGAATACGAAATTGATATTGCCGGCAATAAATGTTTTCTTCCTGGCGATATGTTCGGAGAATCTTCTTCGTATTGCCATGTTTGCTGGGTGATATTGGTTTGAGTATGTTCCTGTTCCAAGGCACATAATAGAACAATTGCTTTCTCAGTGATAGAGAGTCCCCCAATCTCTTTATTATGTATACTCTTTGCCCGCATACAAAAATATCAAACATAAATCTATTTCTGACGATGATTAATGGCAATTTTCAATGTTTAAACTACTTTTAAAGACAAATATGTAATACTAAAACTGAATTGATAATATCAAAAACGTTGGAAAAATCAATAATAAATGCATATTTTTAAAATTTTAAATGCATATTTTTCGATTTTAATCATACATCTTATGTACATGAAGCACGATTATAAATGCATGAATATACGAGCCCTAGTAATAATAGGCCTTTTTTTAATTACTGGATTTATTTTATTTTGTTACAAAATCAACATTTTGTTTTTTAATTTTAAAAATTAATATTTTTATCCAAATTCTATACTTATTCGCTAAGATAATGTGAAAGAAAAAATTTTAGTTTTTCGAAAACGCAATTTCTGGAATTAAATTAAGCTAAATCCAAAACGGATTTTTATTTATTTATAAATCTATTTTGGATTTAGCTTAATTTAATCCCGGTGTACATATTTTTACAAAATTTTATAACTTTCTTTCACATTACATTAGCGAATAAGTATTAGATTTTGATAAATATATTAAATTTTGAAAATTAAAAAACAAAATCTGAATGTTTTAACCAAATAAAATAAATCCAGGGATTAAAAAAAGGCCAATATTTGCATAATATTTAAAGGTGTACGGGTACCTTAAGTTCGGAGAAGAACTATTTTTAAAAGCTGTAAAATTAATTTATGTACATAGTATTGGTCAGATAATATCTGAATATGTATCATAAAAATATTCATAAAATTACAACTAACATTTTTTTATTATCATTTCATGTATCTCTTATGCCTTTATTTTTATTTAATTGTTAAACTTAAAACATATTAGGGTTGTTCGTTTACTTACTACAAGTTACTACTTTTACTACAGCTGGAAAAATTCAATACAAAAAGTAAACAAAACTTTCCAATTGTAGTAAAAGTAGTAAGAATTTCGAGTAAACGAACACACTGATTATTTTACACGAAATGTTCTTTTCACATATTTTTGTATGTAAAGTAACCTAAATATTACATAACCCCTGTAAAAAATTTAATATAGTGCCTTAAATAATTAAATCTTATTTGAAAAGTTCCCATATACAACCACATACAATTTGACCCGAAAAATGGGTCATCTACATGTGTCTTTATATAATTAAATCAGACAGTACCCGAGTAAAAAAAGTTGATCTCGCTCAATATCTAATCATATCCAATTTTATATTGTCTAAGATCTGCTGTAATATCTAGCTGATCCAATTAGATCTCAAAATTGGGTGTATCCAATCATATCGTATTAGATCCCATTGTATATATGGGGATAAACTAAGATCAAGTTATATCTCAAAATTGGGAGGTCCAATGATATCTTTGGGGATAAACCTAGATCTAATTTGATCCGAAAAATGGCGGATCCAATTAGATCCAGCTATATATTTGTGGATAAATTTAGATCTAATTTGATCCGAAAAATGGCGGATCGAATTAGATCCAGCTATATATTTGTGGATAAACTTAGATCTAATTTGATCTCAATTTTGGCAGATCGAATTAGATCCAGCAATATATTTGTGGATAAAAGTAGATCTAATTTGATCCGAAAAAGTGGCAGATCGTATTAGATCCAGCAATATATTTGAGGATAAACTTAGATCTAAATTAATCAGAAAAATGGCAGATGGAATTAGATCCAGCAATATATTTGTGGATAAACTTAGATCTAATTTGATCCGAAAAATGGCAGATCGAATTAGATCCAGCAATATATTTGGGGATTAAGTAAGATCTAAATTTATCCAAAAAATGACAGATCAAATTAGATCCAGTAATATATTTCGGGATTGCTTAAGATCTTAACTTTTCCGATTAATTGCAGATGGAATTAAATCCAGTGATATATTTGGGGATTTGGCAGGATCTTAATTTATACCATAAATTGCAGATTGAATTAGATCCAGCAATTTATTTCGGTATTAAAATGACAGATCGGATTAGAAACAGCAATATATTTGAGGATTGACATCTAAAACTATCCAGAAAAATGACAGATAAAATTAGATCCCGCATTATATTTGGGTACTACGTAAGATCTCCATTTATTTGGGATTAAATAAGATCCCAGACAAATATTGACAACAGTTCAAAAAATAATATACTGGCAGAGCACTGATTTTATAAAAATTACAATATTTTGTTAAAATAAGGTTTAAACTCAGAAGGTCTCAAGTTCGATACCGTTCACGGCAATGCATTTTTTTTTTATAAAATGAATTTCTTTTTATAAATTATAATTACATTTTTTTTTATTAAATTGAATTTTTTTAAAAAAAATAATTTTATTTACATCTTTTTAACGCTCTACACCATTTCCAATTGTATCAATTGTTTTTACGATTTATCAATTGTATTTCAGAAATTATTAATTGTATTTCCGAAATTCACAACTGTGTTTCAGAAATTATCAAACTGTATTTCAGAAATTATAAATTGTATTTCAGAAATTATGAAATGTATTTCAGAAATTTTTCTCTATTAATTTTGAAATACAATCAACGAGTTCTGAAATACATTTGATTATTTCTGAAACACAATTAATAATTTCTGTAATACAGTTGATAATTTCTGAAATAGGTACATTTAAAATATCTGAAATACAATTAATAGCTTCTGAAATACAGTTAATATTGTAGTTGCTGATGAGTTACCATATATGACCACATATTGTTTAAATGGCACCATATATGATAATATATGGTTTAAATGGCACCATATATGGTAATTTATTGCTTAAATAACATCATACATAAATATATATGGCACTATACATATTTTCTTATATTATCATATCTGGAACTGTATTAAAAATTTTGATCATGAGGTACCATATATGACCATACATTGTTTAAATGGCAACATATATAATAATATATGGTTTAAATGGCACCATATATGATAATATATAGCTTAAATAACACCATATAGAAATATATGGCACTATATATAGTAGCATATATTATCATATCTGCAACTGTATTAAAAATTTTGTTCATGAGGTACCATATATGATCATATATTGTTTAAATGCCACCATATATGATAATATCTAGTTTAACTGGCACCATATATAGTTATATATTGTTTAAATGATGCCATATATAATTATATATTGCTAAAATGCCACCATATATATTAAGATATAGCTCTATATACAACTATATATGCAATAAGATCAGCCATGCTATGTAATATATAATCATATATACCATATCTAATATTATAAAGGCCGATATCTAATTAGATGAAATTATATATGGCATAATATAAGGAAACATTTTGGAAAAAGACGACATATATAATTATATATGGATATACATAACGACATGTCTAATTATATATTGTAATATAAGCCACATATGTTTATATATAATTTTTTTTTACTCGGGTAGGTAGGCTTTTTATGACTGGAAGTTATGCTTAACAGCTATTAAGTTGACAATTGAAATTTTAAACAATTTTAAAGGCCCAAATTTTAGATAACATAACCCAATGTTTAAAAATTTTCCTACAAAAAATGGTCGTGTTTTATAAAAATGCATTTGAATTCTTTTGTCTTATGATAATTATGATTATTAATTATGATAATTTACGCATATTTTTTTTTAATATGAAATTATATTTAAAAAAAAATAACTTGATCTGTTTATGGAGCCTTATATGGTTATATGTAAAGCCATAGTAATTTAAATCTTAATTTACAGATAACTAAATTTTATGTTAAATTATATATTTATTTGTATAGGATTATATATAAAGTTATATAAAATTACTAGAAAATAGTTTTAGTATGGCGTCACATACATTTTTATGTAACTTTGCATAGAACCATATATAATCATATCGGTCACTACATATATTTTTATTAATTTCATATGGTTTATGTAGTTATATATGGAGTAAAATTTGGAGACATATAATAATATCAATTACCGTATAAAAAATTCGTTGAAAAATAATATCAGATGCAGTTGTTTATAATGATATGTGTCTTAATGTGATTCCATTCATAGCCAGATATAGGACAATCACATTATATATGACCATATATTAAAATTTTTACCCGGGAAATGAGTATTTTTGAAAGTGCCGATTTTTTTGCCGATTTTTTAAAATCAAAGTGCAGAAAATGCCGATATTTTTGGGAAAAAGTGCCGATTTTTCGTCAAAATCATCTGGCAGCCCTGCACACAACAACAAAATTTGGTGAGGACGGTAGTCTCTCTATAGGTTTATACTTGTTGGTTAAACTCATTCTAGTATTGTTGCTAAATTCCTTCTAATGTTCTGTTATCAAACGCCAAAAAACAAAAAATTTCATTCACAATAATAAAAAAGCCTTGTATTTTCAAACACAGGGTTGGTCTTAATCGGTGTGCTTAAGCTGCCTACACACTAGGGAACATGGTTGAGGGAACAAAAAATATCAAAAAATTTTGTAAACACGAAATGCACGCTCTCAACACGCACACACACACAAACGCACTCACACATTCACAAAAAATGCTCTCTTTTTTTGAGTATGTTCCCTAGTGTGTAGGCAGCTTTAGAAATCATTCTAGTTAACAGCTCGTTGTGTTCGATGTATAAGAAGCTACTAAATTTTCATTTTGAATACGGGGGTATATGTATAAGCAGCTCAGAAGTTTGCAAAAATCGATTTTCGAACGTCATTTTTGGTGGATAGGAGTGGAAGGGGGCAAATATGCTACACATTTTTTTTCTAATTTGAGGACTATTAACCAAGGTTGGTTACCGAAACGAATAACGGTAAGGGTAACGGTATCAAAATTTGTTTGTGTCGGTAACGGTAAAGGTATTACCGGTTCGTACCGTATAATAAATTACGTTAAAAACATAAAAACAAGTAAAAATTTAACCTATTTTTTATTTTAAGTGTTAAAAATATTGATTATTAACTATAAATTCGATGGTGGTAGTTTTAATAAGTTAAATTATTACCTATAAATTTTTTTGTAAAAAAAATTCAAGATTATAAAACAAAAAGTAAAAAAATTGTATTTTTTTATATAAATTAATAAATACCGGTAAAATACCGGTAACTACCCATAAAAATAACGGTATTGGTATTGGTAACGGTAACGGTATTTAATTTGAAACGGTATTTTAGCAATAACGGTATTATAACGATAACGGTAACCAACCTTGCTCTTAACAAGAATCTGAAGTCAAAATAAAGATACCTCCGCAAACAAAAAGTCGGTAGTGAAAGGGTTAAAAGTTCAATATTTATTAAAAAATAACTTAGTAAAGTTGTTTTAATTAAATAAGTACACTCGAATAAAAAAGTCTGTAAAAGTTACAGAAAAAAAAACTTCTTAATCCTCCACATAACGGTAATTTTTGGCTCTATTCTAATAAATCGTAAAAAACCCTTAAAAAGGGGGAGGGCGGGGATAAAATGTTCTACAAAAATGTTGGCGATAAAATTTTACTACACTCAGAGCTTTGAAGAATTAATTCTTTTTTGAATGAATTCACTACCAATCGAATTCAATTTTCTCTAGAATTGAATGAATTCCTTTTCTTAAGCAATTTACTGAATTCGTTCAACTGAACGCGTTCATCAAACAATAAATTCAAAGAATTAATTCCATTGTAATAGTTCCCGACTAAAAAAGATGTTATATAATCATATATCACCATATATAAACCTATATATACGTCCATATCTAATTTGATCCGAATATTGGAATATATTATTATATCAAGCGAGATACGCATGTTATCTAACCTGATACAATTTGATCCGAAAAATGGGTCTATCTAACTGCATCAAATTATAAATACATATAATTTGATGAAGATTTTCAAAGAAAATTTTAGTTCATATTGTTGAGATCACTTATTTCATTCGCTTAATGTTTAGAAAAATTTTTCCTAATAAACTTAGAAATAGCTGACGAAATAAAACATGACAAAAATTTGTCGGAACAACTTTTTCTACGTTAGAGTTTTGGTCTTTCTTATAAAATGTGTCTTTCTTATAAAATAAAAAAATTAACTTCCACAATTAATTTTTTTTTTCACGGAAAAATAAATGAACTTAAACCATATTTATTTCAACATATGTTTGTCTAATTTTTATTTTTAAATTTAAAAGTAAAAATAATTATTTCGACCTTTAATTCCACAATGAAAAAACAAAATTTTTTCTTTTTTATTTCTCTACAATTATTTTTATTTTAATAAAGAGTATTTTGCAAACTATTTGAAAAATGTATGTTAAATTCAATTATAAACTTCACAATTTCCTTGAGTTTAAGGTTTGTTTTTTAAATATAAAAATTTTTTAATTTTTGATATATCGCTGCTCCATTGTGCAGCATCTTCAGGATGATCCACAATTTGTGAGTTTTTTTTTAATTTTTATAGTGCAATTAAACTTTATAAAATTTTGTATAATTAGATATCATGTCAGATATAATCACATATAAAATTAAAACAATTTTCTATTAACTTTGTTATATATTTTGATATAAGATTGCCCAGGTAGAAAATTACAAAGGGGCCAGCACTGATAAAGCACCGAAATGGGTGGTATTAGTGCTTGTTAACAGTGATTTCCCAACGCACAAATGATAACACCGTCCCACGGTGGTGCCAATGCTTTACAAAGAACTGCGAAAGCACCCAGAAACATAAAAATCAAATGCTTTCCCAACTCCCAAATAAAAAAATTAAAGTGCTTTCCTGGCACCCAAATGATAACACTGATCTATTTAATTCTTTGCAAAGTACTGAGATGGCACCAAGAAACACCAAAAATCAAGTGTTTTCTCTGCCACCAAATTATGAGCCCTCATCACTGAAGAATTTCAAATTACTCTAAAAACAGATGATTCTTGGAGTTATTGTATTGTGGAGTCAAAAATTATTTAAATATTCACTCGCTTCTTTTTCATGATTTTATATAATGCCATATCAAACATATTTATAAAAGCAAAGTGTTAATATAAATGTATATGGTTATATAAAGCCACGCATATAAACATTTATTATTATATCAAATCATCAAAGATTATATGAAAACTTTTTTAGTCGGGTTGTCTTTATTAAATCAAAACAATTAATTCACTGGTGAACGCGTTCAATTTTATAAATCGAACGGAAAAAAAGTGAATTAATTCCTTACTGAATTATTTCACCACAGAATTCGTTCAATTTCATTTTCGTTCAGTGAATTAAAAAAAAAAATAAAATTACGTTCAGTGAATTTAAAAAATTAAATTACGTTCAGTGAATTAAAAAGGAAAACAAATACGTTCACTGAATTGAAAAAAAAATGACGTTCATTTAATCGCAAAACAAAAATTACGTTCGCTGAATTCAAAGCCCATATTCTGCCGTGCAGTAGAAGAAAACATTGTGTTGGAAAAACGTATAAATGAAATACGTCATAGTCAAGCATCTACATTTTACTGGGAAGCATAAGTTTTCAAAATGAATAGTTATATTATTTCCAAATTTATCTATATCTGTAAATATTTTATTTTTAATAGTAAAAGGCTTCATTTTTTAATCATGTAGGTTGATAAAGTGCATCGGATTTCTCTAACCCTTAATATATATATGTAATTTGTTTATTTTTACTAGCGAACGCTGTAAAATTGCTTAGTTGCAAATTTTATTTGTAAATAAATGTTTTCCGATTTTTCGTCAAAATCATCTGGCAGCCCTGCACACAACAACAAAATTTGGTGAGGACGGTAGTCTCTCTATAAGTTTATACTTGTTGGTTAAACTCATTCTAGTATTGTTGCTAAATTCCTTCTAATGTTCTGTTATCAAACGCCAAAAAACAAAAAATTTCATTCACAATAATAAAAAAGCCTTGTATTTTCAAACACAGGGTTGGTCTTAATCGGTGTGCTTAAGCTACCTACACACTAGGGAACATGGTTGAGGGAACAAAAAATATCAAAAAATTTTGTAAACACGAAATGCACGCTCTCAACACGCACACACACACAAACGCACTCACACATTCACAAAAAATGCTCTCTTTTTTTAAGTATGTTCCCTAGTGTGTAGGCAGCTTTAGAAATCATTCTAGTTAACAGCTCGTTGTGTTCGATGTATAAGAAGCTACTAAATTTTCATTTTGAATACGGGGGTATATGTATAAGCAGCTCAGAAGTTTGCAAAAATCGATTTTCGAACGTCATTTTTGGTGGATAGGAGTGGAAGGGGGCAAATATGCTACACATTTTTTTTCTAATTTGAGGACTATTAACCAAGGTTGGTTACCGAAACGAATAACGGTAAGGGTAACGGTATCAAAATTTGTTTGTGTCGGTAACGGTAAAGGTAACGGTATTACCGGTTCGTACCGTATAATAAATTACGTTAAAAACATAAAAACAAGTAAAAATTTAACCTATTTTTTATTTTAAGTGTTAAAAATATTGATTATTAACTATAAATTCGATGGTGGTAGTTTTAATAAGTTAAATTATTACCTATAAATTTTTTTGTAAAAAAAATTCAAGATTATAAAACAAAAAGTAAAAAAATTGTATTTTTTTATATAAATTAATAAATACCGGTAAAATACCGGTAACTACCCATAAAAATAACGGTATTGGTATTGGTAACGGTAACGGTATTTAATTTGAAACGGTATTTTAGCAATAACGGTATTATAACGATAACGGTAACCAACCTTGCTCTTAACAAGAATCTGAAGTCAAAATAAAGATACCTCCGCAAACAAAAAGTCGGTAGTGAAAGGGTTAAAAGTTCAATATTTATTAAAAAATAACTTAGTAAAGTTGTTTTAATTAAATAAGTACACTCGAATAAAAAAGTCTGTAAAAGTTACAGAAAAAAAAACTTCTTAATCCTCCACATAACGGTAATTTTTGGCTCTATTCTAATAAATCGTAAAAAACCCTTAAAAAGGGGGAGGGCGGGGATAAAATGTTCTACAAAAATGTTGGCGATAAAATTTTACTACACTCAGAGCTTTGAAGAATTAATTCTTTTTTGAATGAATTCACTACGAATCGAATTCAATTTTCTCTAGAATTGAATGAATTCCTTTTCTTAAGCAATTTACTGAATTCGTTCAACTGAACGCGTTCATCAAACAATAAATTCAAAGAATTAATTCCATTGTAATAGTTCCCGACTAAAAAAGATGTTATATAATCATATATCACCATATATAAACCTATATATACGTCCATATCTAATTTGATCCGAATATTGGAATATATTATTATATCAAGCGAGATACGCATGTTATCTAACCTGATACAATTTGATCCGAAAAATGGGTCTATCTAACTGCATCAAATTATAAATACATATAATTTGATGAAGATTTTCAAAGAAAATTTTAGTTCATATTGTTGAGATCACTTATTTCATTCGCTTAATGTTTAGAAAAATTTTTCCTAATAAACTTAGAAATAGCTGACGAAATAAAACATGACAAAAATTTGTCGGAACAACTTTTTCTACGTTAGAGTTTTGGTCTTTCTTATAAAATGTGTCTTTCTTATAAAATAAAAAAATTAACTTCCACAATTAATTTTTTTTTTCACGGAAAAATAAATGAACTTAAACCATATTTATTTCAACATATGTTTGTCTAATTTTTATTTTTAAATTTAAAAGTAAAAATAATTATTTCGACCTTTAATTCCACAATGAAAAAACAAAATTTTTTCTTTTTTATTTCTCTACAATTATTTTTATTTTAATAAAGAGTATTTTGCAAACTATTTGAAAAATGTATGTTAAATTCAATTATAAACTTCACAATTTCCTTGAGTTTAAGGTTTGTTTTTTAAATATAAAAATTTTTTAATTTTTGATATATCGCTGCTCCATTGTGCAGCATCTTCAGGATGATCCACAATTTGTGAGTTTTTTTTAATTTTTATAGTGCAATTAAACTTTATAAAATTTTGTATAATTAGATATCATGTCAGATATAATCACATATAAAATTAAAACAATTTTCTATTAACTTTGTTATATATTTTGATATAAGATTGCCCAGGTAGAAAATTACAAAGGGGCCAGCACTGATAAAGCACCGAAATGGGTGGTATTAGTGCTTGTTAACAGTGATTTCCCAACGCACAAATGATAACACCGTCCCACGGTGGTGCCAATGCTTTACAAAGAACTGCGAAAGCACCCAGAAACATAAAAATCAAATGCTTTCCCAACTCCCAAATAAAAAAATTAAAGTGCTTTCCTGGCACCCAAATGATAACACTGATCTATTTAATTCTTTGCAAAGTACTGAGATGGCACCAAGAAACACCAAAAATCAAGTGTTTTCTCTGCCACCAAATTATGAGCCCTCATCACTGAAGAATTTCAAATTACTCTAAAAACAGATGATTCTTGGAGTTATTGTATTGTGGAGTCAAAAATTATTTAAATATTCACTCGCTTCTTTTTCATGATTTTATATAATGCCATATCAAACATATTTATAAAAGCAAAGTGTTAATATAAATGTATATGGTTATATAAAGCCACGCATATAAACATTTATTATTATATCAAATCATCAAAGATTATATGAAAACTTTTTTAGTGGGGTTGTCTTTATTAAATCAAAACAATTAATTCACTGGTGAACGCGTTCAATTTTATAAATCGAACGGAAAAAAAGTGAATTAATTCCTTACTGAATTATTTCACCACAGAATTCGTTCAATTTCATTTTCGTTCAGTGAATTAAAAAAAAAAATAAAATTACGTTCAGTGAATTTAAAAAATTAAATTACGTTCAGTGAATTAAAAAGGAAAACAAATACGTTCACTGAATTGAAAAAAAAATGACGTTCATTTAATCGAAAAACAAAAATTACGTTCGCTGAATTCAAAGCCCATATTCTGCCGTGCAGTAGAAGAAAACATTGTGTTGTAAAAACGTATAAATGAAATACGTCATAGTCAAGCATCTACATTTTACTGGGAAGCATAAGTTTTCAAAATGAATAGTTATATTATTTCCAAATTTATCTATATCTGTAAATATTTTATTTTTAATAGTAAAAGGCTTCATTTTTTAATCATGTAGGTTGATAAAGTGCATCGGATTTCTCTAACCCCTAATATATATATGTAATTTGTTTATTTTTACTAGCGAACGCTGTAAAATTGCTTAGTTGCAAATTTTATTTGTAAATAAATGTTTTCTTCTACTGAACGGCAGAAAACAGGCTTTAATTCACTGAACGTAATTTTATGTTTTTTAATTCACTGAACGTAATTGTATTTTTTTTAATTCACTGAACGTAATTTTATTTTTTTTAATTCACTGAACGAAAATGAAATTGAACGAATTCAGTGGTGAATTAATTCAGTAAGGAATTAATTCACTTTTTTTCCGTTCGATTTATAAAATTGAACGCGTTCACCAGTGAATTAATTCATTTGATTTAATAAAAAGAACTATAGCAATTGAATTAATTCGTAATAAAATAAATCGAACAAAACAAATGTGAATTAATTCCATTCAATATATGGTGCTTTCTGAATTAATTCATCGAATTTTTAATTCAGAATTGAAAAATTGAATTAAGGAATTAATTCTTCAAAGCTCTGACTACACTTAACCAAAAAAATCTGTAATGGCTACTGATAATTTTGCTGTTATTACGGGAAATTTAACTGTTTTGAGCCCAGCGGTATTTTTTTTTTTCTAATTTTAGCAACACATGTCTGCTGAACTGTAGTACAACAAAATTAGTAGAAAAACTTAGTAGCCGCTACTAAATTTAGCAAAATTGTTGTAAACTGAAATTCAAAATCGATTTGCTAAAATCAGTTAAAAAATTTACTAAATATCAATAATTTTAGTACAATGAAATTAGTATAAATAACACAGTACAACAGCCAATCTGGGGGGTGAGAAATTCCAAGTCAGGGTGATGGTACTAGGTCAGTATAGTAAAACCCTCAAAGGGTTTGGCGTTCATATGTGTCATTTTTTTTATGACCTTTTAAATTTTTTCCTTATCTTGATGTTTTTTCGCTTAGTTGTAACTCGAGAACCACTTGTCCGATTTTGATGAAACAAATTTAGAAAAATTTAGAATTACAATTTCTTTAATCCGTTCATATAACATTTTTCTTTATAATCAACAGTTTTGCCGGTAAAAATAAATTTGTGGAGAAAAAAAATATTTTTTTGCCTAAAAATTAAAAATAAAAATTTCCGTTTGGGGATCCGGGGATTTATTGGGGATGACACGAAATTTTAGGCGATTTTTTGGGGATAACATAATATTGCCTTTTTATATTTTTATGAATTTAACCCTGATAATTCTAAATATTTATATATTTCTTTTAAGTATGATGATAATAGTGCATGATTTTAGGCTACACAAATTTGTGTCTGGAAAGTTAATGTGCGTACAAACCTTAATTCCTTTTGGTGAAAATCTGAATTCCTTTTGGTTCCAAAATATTTAAGGTTATTCGGATATAATATGAGTTATAAGAAGCTCTTCTTAAATTAAATATATACTTTATATGTTATTCAATTGTCAAAAATTCAATCCATCTGCTGAAATATTAAAACTTTTTTATACAGTACCATACGCAACAAAATGTCTGAATCTGATGAATCGGAAAATTTTGATTCTGAAATATTTAAAACGAAAAAATTTGGCTCCCATTTTTTTATGCTGTTATTTAAATTTATTTGTTCTTTTTTATAATTTGTTAGAATTACAAAATTTATTGAGTTTGAGTGTATAAGGTACCGAAAAGAGTTAAATAAATATGGTATTTTTACATTAATTTAAAAAAATAGTTAACGAATATAATAATAATAACAAATTAAAAATTGGGGATTTTTGGGGATAACAATTTGAAAATTGGGGATAAAGTCTGAAAAAAAACTGGTAACACTGAAACAGAGTAGGAAAATAAACTCTAACGAACCGTACTTTTAGGGTTGCGTACCACACATCGCGAACACAGTACACAAGCATATTGGTTGGGTAGAAAACACATACGCTATTCTTTCCAATTAGTGTTTGTGTTTATACACACAACCCAAATTCGGTACGCTACGGGGTATGAATATGTGATGAAAGTTCAGTACATAATCGTAACGTTTGCGTTCATCAGACAATCGTAGTGTATCGCATTCGGTTTGTGTACAAACACACAACCGCTAAAACGGTAGATACGGTATGTGTTCCTTAGCCGTACCCTACCCTACATGTTGTGTACAGTTTATTTTCCTACTCTGCTAAAAAATAAAAAAACTGTACAATCTAAAAAAAATTAAAATCAAATTTAATAAAAAAAAGTATTTTTTTTTTCTTTCAATTATATAAAAATGTATAATTACTTCAACATACTTGAAATTTGGAGTAAAAATTGCAAACGGTTCTCCAGTTATTACCTTTTTATGCACTGGAGATACAATAAAGTTTTCTAAATTTTTATTTCCAAAGTAAGAATATATCAATAATGACAAATATAAACCAAACAAGAATTCTAAAAAATCAACGAATTCTTGTAAATAAAATTTCCTTAAAGTATCCACTTGTTGTTAAATTAGTATATTTTTTGCCAAGTTTAGCACTCGATTTTGAAAAATTAGTAAAAAGTTTTACTGAAATCAGCAACGAAAATTAGTAAAAAAAAATCCGTAATAAAATAGGAAAAATTATTACTAAAAAAGAAAAAAGAAATTTAATGAAAAAATTGTTTGTCGCCATATTGGATCCTCCATTTTGAATTTCAAATTTTTAATCAGCGGACCCTAGACCTATATAATTGATTATTTTAAGTCCAATATATTAAAAACTAAAAATTCATTACCCCCATCTTCGATCCGTCATTGAATTTAAAATTTTTTATTACAGATTCGTGATCAGCAACTTCCAAACCCCACTTTGTGATACTTTTTAGTCTCATATACTGAATATTCTAGTATTGGTCAAAATTCGATGATGTTGGCCCACTGTGCATATGTCAGAACACACTAAAGCCCAAAACTTAACACAAACAGCAAAAACCAGTCAAATTCAAGATTGCCCATTAAGGGTTAATTTAGTTAATCCCCCTGATTATGTAAGGCGTTGGCGTATTTATTAAAAACGCCTCCACATAAATCGAATTTACAGGCGCGGAGGATTCGCTCAAGGGGGGGGGGGGGGCTAAACATTTTTTATATCTTATACGGTAGTCTTATCTATAGATATTTAATGAACTAAAAGTAGAAGTTTTAAAACTTGTTTTAGCATATGTTTGCCATTCGTGTGGTCCTCTGTCTTTAATATAGCTAAAGCGGGTGTTACATTCTACCATAAGTCATAGGATCTGTCAAAAAAGTGAGTCAGATAACCTAAATCCTATAGGTTAGACACATTTTGTCTGATACGTACTGAAAATCCGATTGAAATTTTGATAGTCAGATTGTTTTTGAAATATTTCATAAATTTATGAGAATTTTAACAGCTGTTTTAATCTAATTGCATTTGATGGTGTAAACACTTATACAAGCTTTTTTTTGACAATCACATCATTTCGTAGGATTTTTAGTTTGATTTTTCAGACGTGAAATTAAATGAAAAATCAGATAATGCAAACCCCGATTAACTCAAGACAACTGTCGACTAAGTCAACGTAAAGTTTATTCAGTATTTTTTTTTTTTTTTTAATAAAAACCAATAAAATTAAATTGTGTTTTAGTTTTGAAAATGTAAGATTTACCAAAAAATTGTCAAGATAAAGATAGAAGAATAATCTATTCTTATAAATTAACGATATATTTTTCTATATTCAACAAATTTGTTCGTTAACTATCGAATTTTGTGATAAATAAGTTAACAAATCGCAGTGCAGAATCCGAACACTTTTTAAGAGAAAATATTCCTAAATTGGCAAACTTATTTCGTGTAAAAAGTATTTAAAAATTAAATTATATTTTCGTAGGAAACAATGGAGATCCTGATATGAAAACTTCTCAGAATATGATAATAGGAATATGCTTTAATTTGTAAAATTTTTTGCAGTCTGTGATCCTTTTATAAGAAAATACACTCAAAATCCTACAACTTTCATACAGATCTAGAATATGAAAAATGTTCCAGTGTCAAATAGTTTTTCGAATACAACAATGGTTCCTAATGTAATAGGTTTAATATTGAAGAAGTGTTAAAGGGAGGCAGTTTTAAAATCAGAACTCGCATCTTTGAAATTTTTTTTATTTGAGGAATATTTAACAAAAAAATCGATATGAGAACAAAATTTCTTACTGAAAAATATATAAGAAAATATCAGTCTTTGTTTAAATAAAAAAATTATTTTACAAGAAGAATATCCTAAAATTTGAAATATTTTCAATACGAAACTTTTGGCAGCAAAACCTTTAAATTAAAAAAAAAAAAAAAACAACGAGGAAACTATCCCGATGTGTTCCTTCCGATCTAAATAACATTCGTATATGTATGTGACAAAGCTCTCCGGAAAAAGTCGCCATATATACAAATCTAAATAAAACCTTCATTTTACCCGTTAATGAGTTTTGCAAGAAGACATTAAGGTAGGTAACCTCTTATTTTTCTATAAAATGTATTATTTTAGGAAAGACATATCGGTCGAGGTAACTCCCTACAAAACACTCATTACCCCTACGAAGAGTAAATTTTTCCCGACGAGTTTTAATGAAATTTTTCATTAAACTAATGAAGTTTTCTTAACGAAATAAATGAAAAGTTGCTTAAAATTTATGAAAAAGCTTCACATATTTCATGAACATTTTTCAATGAGTGTATAATACTTTTAATAACTAAAATGAAGATTTTCACAAAATTTTATGAAAAATTCCATTAATTCAATGAAAAGTGAAACTGCATTGGTTTTATGCAAAACTCATTAATATCCTGCAGATAATTCTCTCATTGTAGGTTAAAAGTAATGAGATTTTTTTTTAATTTCAATTTTTTGTATATAGATTCCTTTTACTCCCACAAGGGCGTCTGTATATTTTTTATATTGTGTATTAAATTTTAAATTAAAATTAACATACTTTTAATATTACATTTAAATTAATCAAAAACTATTTAATAGTTTTTGAAAACTGTAATAATTTTTGTATTTACTTTTCAAATTTAATACAAATTTTTAATTAATAACTAACGGTGGGTCTCATACTGCAGGTTTAAGCTCTAACTAATAGTTAATTGTTGTTTTGTATACCTACAATTTTCTGACATTTTCTTTCGTTTAATAAGTTAAAGTTAAACCTACAGTATGAGACCCACCGTAAATGTTTTTAAAAATGCCAGTTTTTTCGAATAAAAGAAATTAAAAATACTGGAAAATATGCAATGATATTTAATTTGTCTACAATTTTTTTAAATAATACGAAAAAACACTTATGTGTAAATTCATAAATGCTTTATAAAGTTATAGGAGGTTTACAAAACAAATTTTCGATACTAAGTTTATTTATTTCATAGCTTTAAAAAGCATTTATGAATTTGCATATAAAAATATTTTAAATTGCGTAATTTTTGCTTAGATATGTGACTTTTTTATAAAAATATGAATTCGAAACTGTAGTGGGATTCTCTAGCTTTTTAACGGCAAAATTCCGTAGTTAAGTTGTTACTATGAAAACTTGACAATTTAACTACCGAATTTTATCGTTAAAAAGTTATAGAATTGCCCCTCTGATATTTTTTAAAAGCCTTAGAATAAACAGGATTTTTTTTAATGTAAAATTTTTCTACAATAAAATGTAAAAAAAAATATGTGGAATTTCTTCCGAAAAACTTTTAGAATTTGAGAATTTTCATATCAAAAAATCTGAGGGCCGATATTAAATACAACCAAATAATAAATTCAAACAATTGTTAAAGAAGTTCATTTAAGTTCGCTTTAGAACATAAGGATTTTCTTAAATACTTCTTAAGTAAGAAATATTGTTTAGAAACGATCTAAACGATCCTGAACTTTGTTTTTTATGCGAGTTCAGTAACATGTCCTAGGATTTGTCTTGTCACATGTCACAAGGGGTCAATTTCCCCCTCCTATGACAACGCCATGTAAAAGTGACCAGTCTATTTCATATAAAGGGGCCAGTTCGGTGACAGTTTGTTAAAATTTCCCGTAGGGTATGTAGTAAGGTGTAAGTTCTAGCGCTCGTAAACTCTTTTGAACATTAAGTTTGCATAAGTCGAGTTTACACGATTTAGAAGGTACATAAGAGGTTATATGAAAACCCCTGGTACTTTTTGAGCCTGCACAAAATTTATTTTTTCTGAGTCCTTTGCATGTAACAATTTTAGCATTTGGAATATAGAAATTTGTTTGATTAAAAAGCTTGGTTGCTTTTCGTTATTTCAAGATTTATAAATATTTGGAGAACATTTCTTTAAAGATTCAAATATTTTTTAGAAATTTTTAAATTTTTTAACAGAACTAATTTGATCGACTTTAATTTGAAATAATACGCATATAATTTATACCGAAATTCTTCTTATTTTCGGCCTAAAACTAAATCTTAAAATTTACAAATTTCCCAAAACGAAGTCGAAATCTCTAATTTGGGCCCAAATCCCCTTACCTAACAACTCTGTAAAACCTCATTTGACATAAAAAAATCCTCCCAGCCCCCATAGCCCCCCCCCTTGTATCCGCGCCTGCTAATTTAACAAATCCGAAATTAACAAAAAGTGAAATTTTCCTGGTAAATCTAGTAAAATTTTAGTAAAACATACATAAGTCTTACTTTGACTGTTAAATATTGAAAAAAATATTTCATCAGGGGTATTATTTTTTTTATGTTTATGAAAAAATTATTTTATATTAAATTTCACTATAGGTCTACAAACAAAAAAAGCTCTTAATAACGTATGTACAAAAAGAAATACTTAGTAAATATATAAGTTCATTTATTTTCAATTCACTTTCCTTTTCGCTCAACTGATTTTCACAGAAGTCCATATGTGAGTTCAAAAAGTGGATTTTCGTTGACATGTAAACCCCTAATTTTTCGAAATCTTCTAGCATGATGTTGGTGTATGTTTGAGCAAAAGGAGGTCGACATTTGCCTATAACATTTGATATAACGTCTTTAATGCTTTTTCATGCAGTCAGTTTGTTTGGGGAGAGCACAAGATCGAATTTTGCATAAGTTTTCTTATATCAGGGCCAACAAAAACACCTGTTGGATTGAAGACAAAACAAATGCATTTTCAAAATGTAACCAATATTTTTTTACTACAAACTGTATACCTTCTTTAAAATTTGCTTCACTAAGTTGTGGAAAAAGTGACTTAAAAAACTCGAAAGTTATCTAAAGTTTTTAAAAAGTTCTCAACCACACCAAGTTTTATATGTAGCGGTGGCAGGAGAATTTGTTCTGTTCGTACCAGGGGTGGCTGAATGGTGTTGTGTTCGCCTAACTCCTCGTGAGCTCTGGATTGAAAACATTTTTCTGGCATACTGGTTGCCACGCTACCTACTGTCCCATTTGCATAAAAAGCATGGATACCTTACATATCCAGACTGCATTCCAAAGAGTAATGCAACTACTTTTAAATCGCAACATGCGCGCCATTTATGCTCTTCGTATTTTACTACGTCCGCAGACATAGCAAAGTCAGGCATTTTTATTCTTTAAAATTCCCTTGTGCGACGATTAAAAAACGAAAAAGGTTGAATTCCCTTATGGCAATTTGAAGTAGCAAAAAGATAATGATAGAAAAATTAAGAATATAAGCAACAAAACTGAAGTCATAGTGACATATACAAAAGTATTTGGTAGTTAAGTGTCAAACCTTCTCGTCTGAGATGGGATGACCTACATATGTGAAAAATAACTTAATTAACTAATTAGAAATTTATTAATTCAGTTCGAACACAATTTCCTTATTATGAATTAACATAATAAGTACTTTTTTCAAAAACTTCAATTTTTCTTCATCAGGATACTCTCCTGAAAAATACTTTACAGAGTTTTTACTTTCAAAAACCTCTACACTTTCAAGAATGAAAAGACGATCGTTTCGGGGATTTTCCAGGTCCCCGTCATCAGTTTTCTTTAGAAAGTGGTGGCAGTAGTGCAATGCAATTTGAAGCATCAAAATCTCATATTAAATGTAGTCTGCTACCTTAACAAAATGGGAATGGAGCAAACAATAAAATATGCTCTCGAACTGAATTAATAAATTTCTAATTAATCAATTAAAATGGTCGAAAAAACAATTTTTATTTTTTAAATAAAAATTAAAAACCAACACTTTGACAACTAAATTAACCCTTAATGGACAATCTGGAATTTGACTGGTTTTTGCTGTTTGTGTTAAGTTTAGGGCTTTCGTACTTTTTTAGAATTGGCGCTCAAATGTCCCACAAACCTGGATTTTAGGAGGAAGCCAGTGGGCATAGGATGTGTTCAGCAAAATTATGTAAACCACTACGCTTATGTAAAAAGCTTATGATTTTCATAATTTATCCCATTTTAAGGCTACAATGGTCTAGGGGTATTGTAATTATTTGAATATTTTGCCTTGGTAGAAAGGCAATTTAGTCTAGATTATGATTCTATCGACATTTTCAGAAATACAGTTAGTTATTTAAGAGCCAGTATTTTTCCCCTGGTAAATCATAGTACAAAACTTAGAAGGGCCAGGGATAGCTCAAAAATTCTTCGATTGAGCTGAAATTTTTACTGGATTAGTTTTCCAGTAACCTAAAAAATAAGCCCTGGGGAGCGGGATTCGGAACAACAAAAAAGAACTATATTTTCCTAGTATCTTGACATCCAATATTTCGTAGTGTCTTGACATTCAAGCAATTGATAAAATGATTTCATCTCAAGCGAAGACACCGTTACAACCCAGTAAAAAATTGTGCATGTAAGCAGGTTTTTAAGGGAAACAAAATTATCCCTTACGAACCCGCTTACATATACCATGAGTTTTATTTGGCGAATTTGCTTTTGGAAGCACTGGTTTTGGGAAAAATAAGCGCGAAATTTAGCGCATATAAAACACTGGGACGTCAGCCGATTTTGCTAAAATTTTCAGAATAAAACCCTTATGATATGGGTCAAAATACTATTAGTTTTCTTTATTGAATCTCAGTAAAACTAAAAAAATTTTACCCTAGCGACCAAATTATGGAAAAAAATTGCATTTCTTCCTCAATTCGCTTAAGTTAAATAGCTATTATTGCAAAATTAAAAGAGGGACATATGTAATATTTACCGTTTTGATTTTTTAATATACTTATCAAATCCCCATAGTTTTTTAATTTTGGTTTAACAAGTTTTTTTTTTAAAACTGAAATTGAAGTTGTGAAAAATGCTTTAAAAAATATACCATTTTTTACCATACCTAGAAATAGGTTACGAGATCCTCGAGGGACGAAAAATCATATCCGAGTATTTCTGGTTCTAAAGAATTAAAAATTATGTAGCAATAGAAAATTTCAGAAACAAATAAAAGTTGTTCTTGGATTACATAGCTAAGTCGTCTTTGACACATGAATGGCCTGGGAAATCTGTAATAACTTGAACATTTTACAACTGATTTTTAATTTGTATACATTTTCGGAAAGATAATCATTTATATATTTCTGTTATCATTTATTGTGAAAAGAAATACTCAGTAACATTTTTTTTAAGCAATTACAAAAACATTTTTTCGTCTTATAAATACAAATCAAATTTTCAGTCGATTTCGGGCGCGACTTTTCTTTACCCAATCGTCACCAAATTTCATATCAGTAATTTTTATACGGATAAAACTATAGTTTTGTTCTACTTTCTCTTCCATCATCGAAGATGGAACTTATTGCAAAGGGTTATTGCTTTTCAGATTTTAAAAAATAACCCAATCTCACGTGGTTTTCCTTTTATCGCACAATCAATCGGCCGACTGTACATTAGACAGTACCTCAAAAAAAAGTTCGCCGTACACGGTCTAATCTAAATTATTTTTGCAAGGAGGATTAAAAAAAAATTTTTTTTTGCCGAATGTAGGGTTCGCCATTTTACATTTTTCGTTATATCTTTGGCATTTACAGTCGGGTCTTAAAGTATGATACATCGAAGTTTTTCTCTCTCGAGGGGACCAATATTTTGCTCTAAGGGCCATTGACCTCAAGTATTCCGTTCTAGTATTTACCCACCAGATCTCAGTTGCTACCCTAACATGCCACCCTAATGCCAGAAAATTAAAGCTCGCAAAAAATCATTCAACTTTTGTTAAGGAAGTTTTTCGATAAATCCAGCAGAAATTTTCTTTATTTTTTTTGTTGCCGAACGTAGGGGTCGCCTTTTTAAATTTTTTTTCATTGGTAGCAAAACACTGGTATCCTCGAGGCAAAAAAATCGATATATCACACTTTAAAATCCGACTTTAAATGCCGAAGCTATAACGAAAAATTATAAAAGGCGACTCCTACGTTCGGCAAAAAAAAATATTTTTTGGAATTGCCTTGCAAAAATACATATTTAAAGGTGTATCGGGCAGATTTTTTGCGTGTAAGGTGGTACGGTCTACTGTAAATGTTTCTTATAAGGCAGTTGTGCATCGATTTGTAGTTGCATATTTTTGCATATTTTAATAAAAATGCATTTTTTGGCTTTAAATGCATATTTTGTTCCTTTTTAATGCATATTTTGTGCATTTCAATACACATTTTTGATTTTTTAGTAGCATTTTTTTAATGTAAGTAAGTAATTTTTTTAATGTCTTAAAAATATAAAAATGGACGCATTTTAATAATTTTATTAAAACAAAAAATCATTTTTTTTCTATTTTTAAAAATAGACATTCTTTTGACCTAAAAACAAAGCGATTTTAGGCGCATATTATCGTTTTTTAAGTGCATGAAGTTCCTTGCCCTACTTATTATATAATAGCGCTTCATTATCATTTCTCTTAGCTGCTTATTGATGAATTCATTGTTAATATGCCTATTAAGATGTGGTGGTTTTAACTACAGGTTACTATTCAATATCAGCTGAAACTAACAATAGAATGAATCCTGAAAAGAATGTGGCAATTATATCCCAAAATGCTGATATATAAAACTATCCCAGCAAACAAAGATAATCATTAATGACTCAGAAATGAGCTCCAAAAACATAAACATTTTTCCACTTTTTCATATGAAAGTGGTCCGTCCAAAAGAGCCCCCTGTGAACTCAGAAATGACTCAGAAAAAAGAACGTATAAATTCGAAATTTTCCTCATAAATTTCAATAATTTTAGCATCTTCTTTGAGTCCGAAAAATGAACCCTCATATTGAGACAGCTTTTTAGATTATAGAAACAACTTTTTGGATTGTTTTCTGAAGGTTCAAATTTCCAACAAAAAAAAGAATGTTTTCAAAAAAATAATAATCATTTCTATGAGCAATTTAAGGATCTTATTTATGAGCGCTCCGAAATTGCTGGCTGGGATTGCAAAATTATACAACATACTTCTAGTACACAGAAAAAATTATTGCCAATGTAATTTTTATTAAAATTTGCTGATTACAAATTAATTTTCAACTAAAAGTTTAGTCTTAATTTGTAAACAGCAATCATTACATTTTTTAAATGAAAATGATGTTGGTTATAAACAAATCTAGTAAGACAAATTTACACTCATTAAAAAAATTCTAAAAAAGTACGCGAACGAAAAAATTTGCAACATATTTTAAGTTTTTAAATTATCTGGGAAAAGATATAAAACTTTGAGCACAAATGTTTTAGGTTTTCCTATCTTTTCCATCATTAATTCTACAATATTATACAATTTGTATTTGCATACAACAACCTAAGTTGCGTTTGCATACTGGATTTCACAAAACCAGGGATTAAAGTCACAGTTTGATTGTTAAATATTTATTTTCAAAAACACATGTTTTTCAATCATATTTTACAAGGTGTTCAATATGATCGCAAGCGTTTTCATTCCATCCCAGCAAAATCTTTCATTACCAAATAAATGGTTATATAATAGAAATTCATAGCTCCGCACAACTTATTTTTTGGAGTTTAAACTCATTATTTTTGTTTGGAGTGGTCGTTTTTATAAGTAGTTACGCTTACCCGCTCGCTTACGAAAAAATGAGAAATAAGTAGTTATGAGATTTTGAATAATAAGTGGTTACACACATGCTTACAAAAAGTTGAATTATAAGTGGTTATCTGATTACTTACTTGATTCTTAAAAATAAGGAGTTACACAAATACTATTAGTTTAACGAAATACATTCACAAAAATTTAACTTTTTCTACACCTTTTGCAATTGTAATTCAGAAAATATCAATTGAAATTCAGAAAATATCAATTGAAATTCAGAATTTCCATTTGAAATTCAGAAAACATCAATTGAAATTCAGAATTTCCATTTGAAATTCAGAAAACATCAATTGAAATTCAGATTTTCCATTTGAAATTCAGAAAATATCAATTGAAATTCAGAAAATATCATTTGAAATTCAGAAAATATCAATTGAAATTCAGAAAATATCATTTGAAATTCAGAAAATATCATTTGAAATTCAGAAAATATCAATTACTATTCAGAAAACATCAATTGAAATTCAGAAAATATCAATTGAAATTCAGAAAATATCAATTGAAATTCAGAAATCGTCATTTGAAATTCAGAAAATATCAATTGAAATTCAGAAACCGTCATTTGAAATTCAGAAAATATCAATTGAAATTCAGAAAATACCATTTTAAATTCAGAAAATGTCAATTGAAATTCAGAAAATATCATTTGAAATTCAGAAAATATCATTTGAAATTCAGAAAATATCAATTAAAATTCAGAAAACATCATTTGAAATTCAGAAAATATCAATTGAAATTCAGAAATCGTCATTTGAAATTCAGAAAATATCAATAGAATTTCAATTGATATTTTCTGAATTTCAATTGATGTTTTCTGAATATCAATTGATATTTTCTGAATTTCAATTGACATTTTCTGAATTTCAAATGATATTTTCTGAATTTCAAATGATATTTTCTGAATTTCAATTGACATTTTCTGAATTTTAAATGATATTTTCTGAATTTCAATTAATATTTTCTGAATTTCAAATGACGGTTTCTGAATTTCAATTGATATTTTCTGAATTTCAAATGACGATTTCTGAATTTCAATTGATATTTTCTGAATTTCAATTGATATTTTCTGAATTTCAATTGATGTTTTCTGAATAATAATTGATATATTCTGAATTTCAAATGATATTTTCTAAATTTAAAATGATATTTTCTGAATTTCAATTGATATTTTCTGAATTTCAAATGATATTTTCTGAATTTCAATTGATATTTTCTGAATTTCAAATGGAAAATCTGAATTTCAATTGATGTTTTCTGAATTTCAAATGGAAATTCTGAATTTCAATTGATGTTTTCTGAATTTCAAATGGAAATTCTGAATTTCAATTGATATTTTCTGAATTTCAAATGGAAATTCTGAATTTCAATTGATATTTTCTGAATTACAGTTGCAAAAGGTGCAGTGCGTGATTTTAGGACTCGTCATAAAAATTTAAATACAAAACATATTTACATATAATAAATAAAAATGTATAAAATTTAACTGTGTAAATAGTACTTATTTAAACCATTACGAGTAAGTCATTATTTTATATTTAGAAACAATGAATACAATAGCCCGTTATTAGGAAGTCATTATTTTATATTATAAAATAATGCAAAAGGTAATGATATATCATTTTTGGTAATGCAGATAGTAATGAGGTATCATTACCAATATTTTGCTGGGATACGATTTTAGTCAAGAAAACCGAGTTAATAAGTTAATAAATAATAGTAATTTGCGCAAGGATGCAAAAAACCATATAATAAAAAAAAAAAATAACGATCAACCAGAAAACAGAAGTCAAAGCAAACATTATTTTTTTTTTATCCTGTTTTTGTTTTTTCTGTCGCCTTGTCCAGTTCGTTGAGCTAATACGCCATATGTGATGTGTATTTTAGAAATTGCACTGGGTATGAAACGTTTCTTCTCCCACTCATAAAACAGATTTTTATTATAAATACAGTATTGAATAAAGATCGATGTGGCATGTACTTTTTCCGCCTAAAAAAGTTATACCCCTAACGTATGGGTATTGCATGATTTTACATAAAATGTTTTCCTTAATGTATCCTAAATAGTTATCATATAATGACAATTACTGAAACGGCTTTGATATAATAGTAATTTGTCATTTTCTTTCAATGAAAAATAATGCATTTTTTATAAAAGAAACAAATGCTTGCACTTAAAATGTTTATTCATAATATTAGGAACACTGAATGAGTATTTTCTTCAATGTTTACATCACAATTGTCATAGTTATATCCATCGTTCACACAGATAAAGAACAGTGAAAAGCAGGCAGAGACAACATTAAATTAACCCTCTAACCTGCCTAAGCGTTTTTGCAATGAAATTTATACCATGTGTATTGCATATTTTTTCTCTGTGTGTATTACAATAAAAAAAATTAAATTTTTTGTGCTGCTACTTTTAAGCTTCAATCTAACTTTGTGGTCATTATCAATTATTTTAGTCGATTTAAAAATGTTTTTAAGATTTTTGAAAGTTTTGATTGTTTACAGTGCACGTTTTCAGTGTATACAAAAAAATTCTTCACAAAAAATTTAATAAATTTTGTTTTCTGTTGAAAAAACATAATTTCTTATTATAAAATACTCTTTTGTCGCATTTCTGGTCAATTTAATATACACCGCCTGGAGGCGGGCTTGCCAGTTAGAGGGTTAAATAGAAACAGTTTCGAAATCAAAACTTCGTTGTATGGGCGATTTTAAAGTTACTCCGAAACCCGCTCCCCGATGCTTATTTTATGAGGTTACTAAAAAAAATGAATCCAAAAAAAATTTCAGCTCAATCGAAGAATTTTTGAGCTATCCCTGGCCGTTCAAAGTTTTGCAATACGATTTACAAAGGGGAAAAATTAATTTTTTTGTTTTGAAAATACTGGTTCTTAACAACTGCAAAACGCCAATTTTTAGTTTTTCAAAATATTGTTCAACAAAATATTAAAAAGTGGTCATCGCATAGAGTTTTTTTAACTACATCTTAGAGAATAATTCTACTGAAAATTACACATATCCTTCTATTAACTAATAGTGAGGGCGTTTTAAATTTGAAAATTTTAGAGAAAAGTGTGATTTTGGTCAATAATTAAGATAATAGTGTTAATTTTTTTTAGCTTGCTGTTATGATATTGCTTTCAACTTTTTTTTAACTCAGATAGAAGAGATTATGGGTTTTCATATAAACTCGTATTCTACTCGTAAACGTTGTAAACCTGGTATGTTTATGAGTTTAATGTCAAACTCCATACATAAAAAATATGGTTTATATTTATATAAGGTTTACAAGGCATTTTCGAGTTTATATGAAAACCCCTATTGTTTTCCGAAAATTTTGTTAAACTCTGACAACGTTAACTCTTTCTTTACCAAGGTCGAATGTGAAATTTTTGAAAACGTTCGATTTTTCTTGAAAGTATATCAAACTATAGCGTTGTTTCTTACGGAATTTGGTGAAAGTTGTACAAAAAACTAATAAATTAGAAATTAATCATTATTTGGGATCATTGTGTGTAGTGCTGGTAAAAATATGAGTAGTGGGTATCGAGTATTTGTCTTCTTTTGGGGTACATTTTTGACGGAAAAAATATATAAAAGTGTGACTCCGCTAAAATATTTACCACAAAAATGTGACTCCGCTAAAATATTTATCACAAAACTACAACTCTGCTAAAAGAAAAAAATCAAAACTAAAATATTTAAAAGCATATGTTAATAAAATATGAAAAATATACTGAATAGTTGCTATAAAAGTTTAAAAATATGTTTATAAATTTAAATATTGAATTAACGTACACATATCCAAAGAACTTTAATAAAAATTTTTTAAAAATTTCAAATTTAAAAACCGTTAAAAGTATCGAGTAGTATCGAGTATTACAAAATAATCAAATTTACCAGCACTAATTGTATGGGCATTGTGGTTTCATGGTTAGCGCGTTGGAATGGTGCACATAAGCTTGCGGGTTCGATCCTCAGCAAAGGTAACATCAATTTATGTAAAATATTAATATGTATGAGTTTTAAAAAAGCTATAAATTCGATTTTGGTAGTTTGATTAAGTATTTAAATATTTTCTATAAATTTTTTATTAAAAAAACCTCAAGATTATAAAAAAAAAGGTATAAAAATTTTAAATTTTATGTAAATTAATAAATACCGGTAAAATACCGGTAACTACCCATAAAAATAACGGCATCTATAACGGTATTTGGAATTCTTTTTTAGAGGTATTGGTAACGGTATTAAATTTAAAACGGCATTTTAGCGATAACGGCATTATAACGATAACGGTAACCAACTTTGGTTTTTTCTATCCCTTATACATATCGCAGGTTCCTCCTTCGGTGTTCCCATAGCACTTAACCCCAACGAAGTGAAATAATATAACAGGGCTCTGAACTAAAAAACTTCAACAAAATTCGCCAACTCTTCATCAGATGGCACGCAACAACTGTTCTAAGATTCAACATCTCGCGCAATTACAGTATTGCCATATTTGAAGACCTTCATCTTTCACCACCTTTCACTTCTTCACTATCCCCTTTCCAAAGAAAGCAACACGTTAAATAGGAAGAATTTCCTGTGTTGCTTCTCTTTAAAAAAAAAGTCCGTGAAAAAATATTTCATTTTTTCACGATTTTCATAATTCATTCTAATTTAATCATCAAATGGTCTGTTTGAATTACAATTACTTAAATATTTTCCAAACCGATTTTGGATTTTTATGCCTTGTTAGAAAGGTAATTCAGTCTAGATTATGATTCTCTTGGCATTTTCTAGAAATGCAGTTAAAATCGTAAGAGCCTGTATTTTCCAAAAAAGACACAAAAGTAATTTTTGCTTTGCTAAATTCTTTATTGAACTAATCAGTTGAAAAATGGAAAAAAAGTAAAATCGCGAATTGTGCAAAATCTAGAACCAATCTTAATAAACTGGTTGCAGATAAAGTATAAATCAGCTCCCCTCAATTATCCTAAATCTACTGCAAAGTTTTTCGACTTATAAATATTATTTTATATAATATAATATTATATATAATATTACACCAAAACGTGTTTGAGACAAAAACTAACACATTACTTTTCCTATGCACGTTAACTATCAACGCGGATAATTATCAACGTTGAAAACTTAACATTTATATCTAACATAAATTCTTCGCGTTTCTTCCTAAAAAGTTTTGTTGGCGTACGTTCGATTTTACCGCAAATATTATTGGTTTGTTTGATAATTAACGTCGTTTCTTCATATTTTACAATCCAGGTAAAAATATTCATATATGGATCCATAGAGGTTTAATGTTTGTACTTGCATGCTCATGGCCAGTTCAGGGAGCTTTTTCTAGATTTCTTCGTTCAATTTCGATAGTTGACGACAGTAGACATTCGAATCAATAGTTTGGTTTCCTGGAAGCAGGTCAAAATGGACTATACCCTCGCAATCCCACCACACAGAAAGCATAATTTTCTTTTGGTAAAATTGGCTTTGGATGTCGATTGTGGGGGCTCATTTTGCTTGGTCCATGATCGTTTTCGGACTACGTTATCATAAACAATCCATTTTTCGTCAGCCGTTATGATTCTTTTTAGAAATGGGTCGTTTTGGTTACGATTCAACAAAGAGTCGCATATGTTAATGCGTTTGGTGAGGTGGATTTCTTTTAATCCGGGCTTGCACTGCATTTTTGTTCTTTTGGAAGTAAAACAATAAAATATGCCGATAATGCTCTCTTTGATTGTCCATTTTCAACTTAACTTTTAACCACTCAGCAAAACATTCTATTACCAGGTAAAGGGAAATGTAATAAGAAACCAAAAATTGTAACTACTTACATAACACATTATTTTAACACATTATTTTAACATGGGGGTGTCATTGGGGATAAATGGTGGCCTAAGTCGCTCCGGTAGAGCATAAAATAAGTGATTACGAAGGAAATACTGAAATAAGTTGTTACTTGTCATATTAAATTCACTAGTTAGCTAAAATAAGTACATACTTTTATAGAGTGAAGTAAGAAATTATACATTAGTACTTATTTCATACCTCCCACATAAGTAGGTATTGATGTATCACAATATTAGTAACGTATTACTTTAGGTTTCTAAGTAAAACCAAGGGTAAAGGGGTACCCAATGCCAGGCAATGCGTGAAAAAGGTCAAACCCATTACCAAGGTTTTGCTGGACAACTTGTTTTTTTACTAATGACGCTCACTTTTTGACTGAAAATAGTCTAATGTTTAAAATAGTGTATAATAATTAGTGTTTCCAATTATTCGACGTAGGCGGTTAACCGGTTAATGCATTATTCGAAAAATGCCTAAAATTGATTAACCGATTATTCGGGTCGGTTAATCGAGAAAATTGGCGATTAATCGATTAATCGTTTATTACAAAATTAATGTATTTCCTTAATTTTTTTATCAATAAAAACACAAAGATCTGCCTGTATTTGTTAAACAACAACGTGGTATATAAACTCGCTATATTTAAAACAAGTTTCAATATTCTAAGGTTGAAAAGTTTTGGAATCTGAGGTTTTTTTTAATTAAAAATTCTCTTAGTAGACAAAGGTCTGCAAAAATTTTGCTAAAGCTACTAAAATATCATTGAAAATTGCAGAACTGCTGAAAGATTTTTGGTTTGGCAAATATTAGTAATTTAAGAACAATAGTCAATAGCATTTAAATAAATGTTATATCTAAAGTTTTGAAGATTTTATTAAGATTCTTCCTTCTCCCCTGAAGAAATAAAAATCGAGACCTCGATATAAAAAAAATAGTTGAGTTGAATTTCAGTTACCGAAAATACTAATTTACGCTGCAAAAATTTTCTAAGGGCCATTAATAATAAAAAAATATCCTAAAGTTTGAGCGAACTTACGCAGATAGCATTTCGTCAGACGAGTTTTAATGAAAATTTTCAGTAAGCTAATGAAGTTTTCTTCCCAAAGTGAATGACAAAGCTTCATTATTTTTATGAAGCTCTTTTTAATAAAACTTTTTTTGGGTGTATAAAATTTTTAATAAATAATATGAAATTTTTTATAAAATTTTATCAAAAACTGCATCAGTTCAATGAAAACTTTCAATGGAGGAATTCCAGTGAAACTTATTTGAATCAGTGTAAAAATTCATAAATAGCATGTACACAATTTCCTCATTGTGCGGTTATAGATGTCAAATTGCATATAAATTTCAATTTTTTAATTTCCATTTTCTGCTTTTTGGTTATTTGTTTTAATTCGAATAAAAATTTAATTTCATTGAAACGGGTTCGGGTTCCATGGTATTCTAGTGAAACATGTCGTAGAATTTATGTGGTTTTGAACCGATTATACACACACTCTTGAGAGAAGTAAGAAAAGCTAGAGTTCTTACAGAATTAATATGTCAGTTGTGTGACACAGTTTTAAAACAAATGCAACCTTGTCTTAAAGGACATGGAAATATAATTTAGTTTTAATTTTTAAAAGAATTAAAACAGAAATGAAGCATTGCCTATTGTATTGTATTATTTGGGCCTTTCGCGATGTTTTTTTAAAGCTCTTTTTTACAAATAGAAACTTTGATATTTTATTAAAATATTTGCAAACAAATTTTATTAAAATTTATCAGTCTCTTAAAACAGATGACGTGTCTCGCTGGTGCAATGCCGACTTGCTTGGAGTTCCTCCAAAAAAGGTATTTAATGGCTTAAGGACCTCTTTCTTTCGATTTTTAAAGAATTTGGTGGTATTTTTAGTTAGTATTTGTTTTTCTAAGCTTTTCTTGCAATTTTTTAGCCAAGGCTAAGAAAATTATGAAGTTTTGGGAAAAAATAAAGGAAAAATTCCATATTAAAAATGTAACCGGTTAATCGACCTATTTTAACCGATTATTCGGGTCGAATAATTATTTGAGTTTTAAATTATTTGTTTCGACATTAACCGAAATAGAGGCGATTAATCGAGGAATCGGTTAATCGATTAACCGAATTGGAAACACTAATAATAATATAAGCCACACAATCACTACATGAAATATGTAGTTCACGTCATCTATGAGCAAAAAAAAATGACATTAATTATCGAACAACCGAATATAAATATTAACTGTTAAAAATTTGTTTATACTTTATTCAGTTAAACGTATATTTGTTTTAATTACTTAACGTTGATAGGTATGAGCAAAAATACAACTATTGTCTTATTTTTTAGAGCTGTGTAATTAAGAAAAATTACAGTTTACTGTAAATATACTGTTTTGGTAGTTGTTTATTATGATATTAAAAAGTAACGGCTTTAAACAAGTGTTGCGAAATTTCAATACTTTTCGATAGTCGTTTTCTTAAATAACTGTCGTATTAGTTGTTTTGCATTTTTCCATAGAAACGTAGTTGTAATTACAGTTAAAAACAACAACTACTGATTACTACATAAACAATTGTCATAAAGTAACTGTCAAACTTTTTTGAGCGTGCCGTTTTCAAAATTAATTTTTGAACTTTCGTAGTTTTAATGGGCAAAAGGCTTGTTAAAGGCCATATTTTATTTGGAAAAGCAAACAAATCTGCACTATGTTTTTAGCGGACCTTAAAGTTAATTTAATTGCATTTATGTGGAGGTAGAATAACTGCTTCGGTTTCTTCTTTATCAACAGATGGTTTAAAAGCCTAATACTTCGTTACCGTTAGTCAGAGATTGGCCAAAATCGTTGTCATTACATTTTCATTACCATTATTTCATGTAATGGTAATGAAGATAAAATATGTCTGCTAAAACTCAACTTCGAAAAAATCCGTCATGTGCCCTTTTCAAAATTTACAATTCAAGTATATTTTCGAACGAACATTGCTAGATTTATGAAGAAAGTAATACTAAGTCGATCGCTATCAATCTCATCCATATCTACTATTTTTAGGGTTTATGTCCCGGGAATTCCCGGGACAGGATTCCCGGGAATCCCGCCCTTTTTCGGATCCCGCAATCCCGGGAATTTTGTGCGGGATTTCCCGGGATTTTTTTTATTCTTTTACAGAAGTTTTAGCTAGTATTATTGCAATTTGGAAGCTTTATTTAAATTTAAAGCATTGTTTTTTATACCCTACACCACTATCTGGTCAGGGTATTATAAGTTTGTGCTGATGTTTGTTACACCAAAAAATATTGGTCCTAGACCCACCTTATAGTATACCGATCGGCTTAGAATTTTTTTTATTTCGTTTTAACGATGTCCGTCCGTCTGTCTGTCTGTCCATGCATTCTTGTGCGCACTCTACAGGTCGCAAATATTAAGATATTTTGATGAAACTTGGTACACCGACTTATGTCCGCCCAACGACGAAGCCTATTGATTTTGGTGAACATCGGTCCATGTTTAGACCTAGTGCCCATATAAGGGTTCTACTAAAATTATATGGTTTATACGCTGCAGGTCGCAAATATTAAGATATTTTGATGAAATTTGGTATACCTACTTATGTCGGCCCAAGGACGAAGCCTGTTGATTTTGGTGAACATCGGTCCATGTTTAGACCTAGTGCCCATATAAGGGTTCTACTAAAATTATATGGTTTATACGCTGCAGGTCGTAAATATTAAGATATTTTGATGAAATTTGGTACACAGACCTACGTTGGCTCAAGGACGAAGCCTATTGATTTTGGTGAACATCGGTCCATGTTTAGACCTAGTGCCCATATAAGGGTCCTACCAAAATTATATTGTTTATACGCTGCAGATCGCAAATATTAAGATATTTTGATGACACCCACCTATGGCAGCCTAAGGACGAAGCCTATTGATTTTGGTTAACACCGGTCTATGTTTAGACCTAGTGCCCATATAAGGGTCCCCCCAAAGTTGGCTTGGTTACAAACTGCAGGTCGCAAATATTAAGATATTTTAATGAAATTTGGTTCGCTGACTCACATTATAGAAAATTTTGACACAAGTCCCATTTTAACCCATTCGAATTTCGGATCCAAACATTAGTTGGCTTTTAACCAGGCTGGTGTAGGGTATTGTATAGTCGGCATGCCCGACTTTAACCTTTTTACTCGTTTGAAATTAATTTGATCAAAAATATTTAAAATTAAAAAAATACGATATACAATTTAATAAACTGATTTAGGCCAAATTGTTTTTAGATGCCAGTTGAATTTGGTTTAGTTAAACCGAAAAAATTTTATCAGCCATTACCAAGTTTACCAACAAAAATTCTCGGAAAATTTTTTTTTCTTTAAAATGATCTTTGTTCAAATAAAGCAATATTTGTATAGGCTGGTTTAATTTAATTTAATTTCTTTATTTATTACAATAACCTAGCCTATAGGCCATAATCGGTTACAAATTTCTACTAAAAGTAACAAAACAAGCAATAAAATTTGCTTAAAATAATAAAAAAAATTAAGGTATAAAATATAATATTAGATGTATAATTAAATAACAATGTAAAAATAAAATTAATAAATGCAAAAAATCTAACGTAAAAGTTATAAAAAATTAAAAAAATTAGCGATAATAGTTTCTAAATTCCCTAAATTCTATAAAAAAAAAAATGAATAGTGTATGTAAGCTTTAATTTAAAAAACCAATGCCTGCAAAATTAAGCATTAAGTGAAAATTCTTCAAAAAGTTTCTTCCTGAACGTATCAATAGACAAATTAAAAGTCTTTAAGTCAGGTGGCAATTTGTTGTATTTTCGAGCAACCCTTACAAAAAAAGATCGGCCTAACAACGGTGTAAGCTTTGGAATAACTAATTGTCTATTCCTATTAGATCTACCAAATTCAAATTTATATATTTTCGGAAAAATTCTGCAACCTTGCAACCTAATCCATCAGATGCTTTTTAAAATTATTTTGGATTTTTTTATATGTTAATTTAAAATGCCACTAACTACGAAAATTAAATAATTTTGCTGTGGCACAAAAAATTTCTATTCAAGAAAACCAATTAAAGTTAAGGAACTATTTAATAATGTTGTAGTGTCTTTTTTATAAAACGATTTAGGCGAAATTACCTAAAAATTTGTAAATACTGACTTTTAAACTTTTTTATAAAAATAATTCTAGATGGATACTTTTAATAATCTGCATAGAAAGATACAAAATCTCTGGAAATAGAAATTTTTGGATTTCATATTTAAGAAATATTTTAGCAACAAATCGATCTTATTTCTGACTATAAAACTGGTCCGACTCAATTTTGCACCCATTAACAATTCCAGTATATTCTGAAAAAGGAGATGAAGATAAAATACCCGTGTCTTTCACTTTTTCTATATCAATTGGTTTAACAGTTTAAACCGCGAATTAATATTTAATTAATATATTTCTAAGAGTTTTTTAAAATTAAGACGGCCTTCCATATAAATATATTACCTAAATATTAATCGAATTGATTCAGAAAAAGTGAAAGACCTGGATATTTTATATTTAGCCATCCTTTCAGAATATATTAAGTGCATTTTCTCATGGGTACAACCAAAAGATGAACTTTGTCGGACGGTGTTTTAACAGTAATCGAGTTTTTCAAGTGCAACATATGTCGAATTTATATATTTTCTAACGAGCGGGAATTCCCGGCATCCCGGGAAATTCTGAAAAAAAATCCCGCTGTCCCGGGAAATGAAAAAGTCCGGGAAAAGAAAAACCCTAACTATTTTCCAGTATTGTGGATATTAAATGTTATTTTCAAAAGAGAATGTACAATAATTTTATAATTCATATTCCCAACACTGTGTAATAGTTGAAAGGGGTAGTCGACGTGTGAATTGCCCTTAATTACATTAGTAAAGTTTACAAATCCGCTATGATTTCGGTTTTTTCTAATGCACTGTTGGCATAGAAAAATATTTATATTGTTTCCACAAGATGTTGTGAGACGGTGTAATTGCATATAAATATTTTGTTTTTGTTTGCATGAATTTTGTTTTTATATTTCGTATATTGTATATTTCGTCTGAAGCAAAACGTCATCTAATGATACCAACAAAGTTTCTTCTTACGTCAAGGTAAAAATAATGGGTGCGTTTACCAGACGCTCAACTGTTACTAACCTGCTACTCTGGTGAACGATTTGGTTACCTAACACTAAGTCAACATGTTGAGGTAGCGCTACCTTATTTTGGTAGCGTAAAAAAGAAACATTAGTGGTATTCATCTAACTGGATTTATGCCCTCGTAAACCGTGTATTTTTGTAATCGCGTATATTTATAATTTTACCTGTTTTTTGTATATTAAAACCATTCACATCTCAATTTTGCATTTAGCCACTTTTTCGATCTTTTCATATATTAAACACAGAATTTTTAAATTTGTATTATTTAAAAACAAATAAAATAGAAAATAAAAAACAACACACAAAAAAATTCAAAATAATTTTATTTTTGACAATATTCAAATGCGTATATTTACCAGGGCTCGTAAACTAGTTTTGACATTAATCGAGTAAACTTACAACATATACACAGTATACGAGGCGTAAATATTTACTTTAAATGAATACCTTTATTATGCTGCTTGTGATCAGTTAGTGATATTTACATCAGTTCTCGTTTGTTTTTCTGTTTATTTTTTTTAGGAATATTATTTTTTTTTGGGATTTATAATTATAAAATACTAATCAAAGAAAAATACAAAAATACTAAATAAAAAAATCAAAATCAAAGAAAACTGTACAAATAGTTTTGTTTTAAGCGCCGTAAGCTGTTTTTTAAGTGGAATTTTTTTATATTTTTTTTGCCGTGTTGCTTTCTTTGGAAAAGGGAAAGAGAAGAAATAAAAGATGAAGGATTTCAAATATAGCAATACTGAAATTGCGCGACTTAATGATTCTGAGAACAGTTGTTGCGCGCCATCTGACATAAGTTGGCGAAATTTGTAAAAGCTTCTTAGTTCATAGCCCTGTTATGTTATTTTACTTCAGTGGGATTAAGTGCTATGGAAATACCGAAGGAAGACACTGCAGTACAACCGAAGTGTTGTGCAATTCTCGCAGTAGTGGAAGAAATATGTAAGATGTGGCTGCAAATAGGAATTTAAATTTTTTTCCAGCATTTTTAATGATGAATTGAGATTTTTTAATATTGCTACTGATATATTTCGTCATGTTTATTGTAATTTAAGCATAAAATGTATCAATTCATCTTTGGTTTATTTTAAAATTATTCCGTTTCCTCTTTGCAGTCATAATCTGAGAGAATTACATAGCCTACAACCTATTCAGAAATTGCCAACAAGGTTGCCATTTTAGCTATTTTCCGGCTAGATCTAGCGATTTTTTTCATCTAGCTATAAAAAAATCGCAAGATTGCATCTAACCGGAAGATTTAGCCATTAAATTTTCTTTCTAGCCGTTTTTAGCTATTTTTTTCTTACTAGCTATTTTTAACCATTTTTTAAACTTGGAGTTTTTTATAGTCCATTAACAAGAAAAGTATCCCAATATGTTCTCTCCCATGATACAACCATACTAGGTAGATGCATTAGGGAGAGTTTGACAGTTCAGGGTTTTATTATGACAGTTCAGGGATTTTTTCGTATGCTTTCGCTATGTATCAAAAGTAGCCGATTGCATTTTTTGTTGTTGTTTATTGTGTTTGTTGTTCTAATGTATCTACCTAGTATGGTTGTATCATGGTTCTCTCCGATCTTAATGAGATTCGGATATGTGATACAGGAGAATAAAGTACAGGTATTTTTTATAGCTTCCCAATCTCATGTTTAGTTGTTAAAAAGTGGGATCAAAAATTACCCAATTTTTGGGTTTTTAAATTTATTTTTTATAATTTTAAAGCAAAATAGACAATTTGGTTATCAAGTGAAAGCTTTTTTGAAAACGCAGCTAAAGGTATACAAAATATGCCCAACTTGTTTTGTTATTATACCCTACACCACTATGTGGTCAGGGTATTATAAGTTTGTGCTGATGTTTGTAACACCAAAAAATATTGGTCGTAGACCCACCTTATAGTATACCGATCGGTTCAGAATTTTTTTTTATTTCGATTTAACGATGTCCGTCTGTCCGTCCGTCTGTCTGTCTGTCTGTCCATGCAATCTTGTGCGCACTCTACAGGTCGCAACTATTAAGATATTTTGATGAAATTTGGTACGCAGACCTATGTTGGCCCAAGGACGAACAAGTTTGATTTTTTTGAACATCGGTCCATGTTTAGACCTAGTGCCCATATAAGGGTCCTACCAAAATTATACTTTTTATATGCTGCAGGTCGTAAATATTAAGATATTTTGATGAAATTTGGTACACAGACCTATATTGGCCCAATAATGCAGCCTATTGATTTTGGTGAACATCGGTCCATGTTTAAACCTAGTGCCCATATAAGGGTCCTACCAAAATTATACTGTTTATACGCTGCAGGTCGTAAATATTAAGATATTTTGACGAAATTTGGTACACAGACCTATATTGGCCCAGTAACGCAGCCTATTGATTTTGGTGAACATCGGTCCATGTTTAGACCTAGTGCCCATATAAGGGTCCTACCAAAATTATACTGTTTATATGCTGCAGGTCGTAAATATTAAGATATTTTGATGAAATTTGGTACACAGACCTATATTGGCCCAATAATGCAGCCTATTGATTTTGGTGAACATCGGTCCATGTTTAGACCTAGTTCCCATATAAGGGTCCTACCAAAATTATACTGTTTATACGCTGCAGGTCGTAAATATTAAGATATTTTGATGAAATTTGGTACACAGACCTACATTGGCCCAATAACGCAGCCTATTGATTTTGGTGAACAGCGGTCCATGTTTAGACCTAGTGCCCATATAAGGGTCCTACCAAAATTATAATGTTTATACGCTGCAGGTCGCAAATATTAAGATATTTTGATGAAATTTGGTACACAGACCTATATTGGCCCAATAATGCAGCCTATTGATTTTGGTGAACATCGGTCCATGTTTAGACCTAGTTCCCATATAAGGGTCCTACCAAAATTATACTGTTTATACGCTGCAGGTCGTAAATATTAAGATATTTTGATGAAATTTGGTACACAGACCTATATTGGCCCAATAACGCAGCCTATTGATTTTGGTGAATATCGGTCTATGTTTAGACCTAGTGCCCATATAAGGGTCCTACCAAAATTATACTGTTTATACGCTGCAGGTATTAATATTAAGATATTTTGATGAAATTTGGTACATAGACCTATGTTGGCCCAAGGACGAAGCCTATTGATTTTGGCGAACATCGGTCCATGTTTAGAACTAGTGCCCATATAAGGGTCCTACCAAAATTATACTGTTTATACGCTGCAGGTCGCAAATATTAAGATATTTTGATGAAATTTGGTACATAGACCTATGTTGGCCCAAGGACGAAGCCTATTGATTTTGGTGAATATCGGTCCATGTTTAGAACTAGTGCCCATATAAGGGTCCCCCCAAAATTGGCTTGGTTACAAACTGCAGGTCGCAAATATTAAGATATTTTAATGAAATTTGGTGCGCTGACTCACATTATAGAAAATTTTGACACGAGCCGCATTTTAACCCATTCGAATTTCGGATCAAACAATACACCAGAGTGGTGTAGGGTACTGTATAGTCGGCATGCCCGACTTTAACCTTTTTACTCGTTCAAGTATTAATTTTTTCGAATAGCACATTCGTATGAGAAATTGTTGTTCGTTTTGATTCAAATTTACACATAATAATGCCTTTTAAATTTAATCGAGGGAGTGTCTGTACTTTTTTCGATATTCGCTCTTGTTTAGCTTTAAGAATACTTTTCCCATAGCGAATTTTTCACGAATATTTCAAATGTTTCAACTAAGTGGCAACACTGGACGCACAACACGGGCAATATGGGTATCAAATTTTTATTTTCTCGAGTTCTATAAAACTGCGTACAAATAAATCTTAATCTCGTAAATTTCAGTGAAATCGGGCAGTTTAAAACAAATACGTCTCTTTTTTTTCTTCTGAAATTGTTTATTAAAAACTAAAATAAAATACACACAAAAAAATGTTTGGCAAGTTATTAGGAGTATTTAAACTTTTCCATTGCTATTTGTTTGTCATATTTTCCGCAACATTTTCCAGTAGAATGTACTACTAATAGAATTTAAAAATTTTGTTTTTACGGTAAAAAAAAAAAGTTTTTTAAAGGAAAAGAAAATTGGGAATTTTTAGGAAATAAATACCAAACTTTTTGTATTTCTCAAAATTTAGCGATTTCTAGCGATTTTTATTTTTTAATCTAGCTATTTTTTATGTCCTAGAGTTGGCAACCTTGATTGCCAACGGTACAAAAATCAGTTCGCTGGAAGAGCAATGATTTTATATAAATGATGACGCTTCGTTAAAAAGGGTTTGTAGTCGGAAAGTTTTGAGTTCAAATTAGAATTGGGCATTCTAGATCTTTTTGGTGACCGCTCTTTCTAGTTCAATCTGTTGTAAAGAACTAGTTCGCTCTTCAAGTTCAATAGCTCTTTGATAATTTCGTTCAATCGTCCAGAAATCAATTTTTTCGGTAGTTCGTTCACGAACTACATAAGTCTAGTTCTAGTTTTTAATTAAAAGAAATATAAAAAATGTTTGCCGGCAACCGGATTACATTTTTTATATTTCTTTTAATTAAAAAATTTTTTTTTGTTTTATAAAATCGATTTTTTTGTTTGTGGAAAAGCTCATTTAACACTAACTTATTTGTTTGTTTGTTTTCCTAACGCTGGCATATTACTTCCAACAAACTTTTTGGCAGTGCTCGCATTTTATCCCAACCAGTAGTATTCCAGCGGTTTTCGTGCATTTATATTTTTAGCCACCAAGTGTTATATCTATTGTTAAGCTGTCCATACACTATGCAATATTTTTGTGCAACTTTTGGTATTGTGGAAAAAATTGCCGATGTGAACAAAACATAACGGATTTAATTCTATTGCGCAATCACGAAAAGTGGAATATATATTGTAATGTGCAGGTCATATTGTGAAAATTTAATATAGAAGTAAACAGTTGAGTCATATCTTGTATTGTACATCTTATTATAGGGTGTAGGGCAAAACGACGATAATATTGGCAATAATATTAGCAATGATATTGCGTAGTGTATGGCTACCTTCAGCTCAGTAGGTAGAGCTTTCGGCTGCTAATCTGACGGTCTGGGTTCAAATTAAGGAAGGACAAAAAAAAATAAATACGACCTTTTTTTAATTTTATTTTGTAAAATGTATTTCGAGATCACTTATTTATTGATTTTGCCAGCGTTTTGTCAACGTTGAAAATTTTGTTTGCCCGGTGATTTTCTGGTGCTTTCCAGCTGTACGCAGGTCCTTTCGTTTAATGATGTTATCATTTTGGGAATTTGAAAGCCATTTTTATCAGTACTTGTACCACTGTCTCACCATCACTTTCTAGTATTTTTCTGACTGGGTACTTACCAGTCTATTTACTCGCTTAATTACTTTTATTCGCGATGTCCGAAAAGTAATGGGTACTCATTACTTTGTGGTTTTTGTAAGTGAGAAAGTAATGACCACCCATTACTTTTGTGACATCGCGATCAAAATTAATTAAGCGAGTAAATAGACCGATAAGTAGTTGAAACCGATGGTAATGGCAGGTCATTACCGTAAAGATTACCAAGTGATGATAGGTCATTAGCTTTTGTATTACATTAAAATACAAAATAACGACTTACTGATTATAAGTTATAAAAGTACTTATATATTCTATTAAAATAATCACTTACTGGTAATTTATTAATTAAATGAAATTTAGTATTTTATTTTAATATATTTATTTATTTATATTTATTATTTTAATTTAATTAAAATAACGACTTACTGATTATAAGTTATAAAAGTACTTATATATTCTATTAAAATAATCACTTACTGGTAATTTATTAATTAAATGAAATTTAGTATTTTTTTTATTTTAATATATTTATTAATTGGTTTAGGAAATTTTTACAACTAAATTTTTCCAAAATAAAAAGTTATTTTGCAAAAATCTAACGATTTTAAAGGGTTTATAAAAAACGCTACCCTTTAACGTGTAACTCCACACAATATAATCGATTTCGTGTGCTTCACTTTGTGCGTACTTATTATATGGGATACTTGTGTTTTGATCATTTTCATGATAGACAATACAATTGTTTCGTAGACATCAATCACTCTACTCTTCAGTCGTCCGCAATAAGAAAATGATAACTTTCTTACTCAAACCGAGACATTACATAATGTACAAAAAATCAACGGGACGAGAATTTTGTACTTTCGTATATGAACTGTCTGATTTGGTAAAACCAGCTATAAATCAACTCCTTTTTGAAAGCAACAATTACATAAAAGTACCCTTTGGGTACTATTTATATGTATGTCTGTTGTCAATACATTTTGTAAAAACAACTAATTTTAAACTCAAAACAAAATAAATATTTGAATGAGATTTTAGCCGTGGTGTGCTCATTTTCAACAATTATCTTAATTTTTGCATTAAGAATACAAAAATTGTTTTTTCGGACTTTCTATATTTTCCTATATTTAGTTAGAATATTCTTCTACCTCAAGTCCAAATTCTAATATGATATTGTCATATTAGATTTTTATTTGTTGTTTCATATTAGATTTTTATTTGTTGTCCACACAAAGTAATCGATTTCGTGTACTTCACATTGTGTGAACTTACGATTTCGGATACTTGTGTATAACAATTGTATATGAAATTTAAAATATTTGAAATTTTCCAAAAATTTTGTCTAACTTACAAGCCACTATACTTGTGTGTACTTACGAAGTATATTGGCTTGTGGGCCATTACAATGCGGCCATACCCTGGGTAAAATAAGCCAGCTTGAGTGTAGGGTTTGAAATTACTCGGAGATTCTTGTGTGTACTTACTAGT
Source organism: Leucophora obtusa (assembly GCA_949987735.1). Classification (NCBI taxonomy): domain Eukaryota; kingdom Metazoa; phylum Arthropoda; class Insecta; order Diptera; family Anthomyiidae; genus Leucophora; species Leucophora obtusa. The sequence continues at coordinate 300,426,443 of OX465295.1, read as the reverse complement.
ATCCCCGAGTGCTTTCAAACCTACACACAAGCTGGCTTACTTTACCCAGGGTATGGTCGCATTGTAATGGCCCATAAGCCAATATACTTCGTAAGTACACTTGTAAGTTAGACAAAATTTTTAAAAAATTTCAAATATTTTAAATTTCATATACAATTGTTATACACAAGTATCCCAAATCGTAAGTACACACAATGTGAAGTACACGCAATCGATTACATTGTGTGGACTTACACGTTTTTCTAAAGGGATATTTACCAAATTTTAGTAACAAATTATTTCACAACGTAAGAGAAGCCACTTATTACGGGTAACCACTTATTCTTTCAGTAAGGGTAACCACCCTGGCAAGTCATTATATTCACTTTTTTGTAAGCGCGATGGTTATGGCCTCCCATGAATTTTGGAACATCGCGAACAAAAGTAGTTATGTGTACCAGCAAAATCTTTCATTGCCAATTAAGTGGTTATAACCAGAGTAGGAAAATAAACTGTAAACAACATGTAGGATACGGCTAAGGAACCCATACCCTATCTATCGTTTTAGCGGTACACAAACCGAATGCGGTACACTACGATTCTCTGATGACGAACGCAAACGCTACGTTTATGTACTGTACATTCAACACATATTCACACTCGTAGCGTACCGAATGCGGGTTGTGTGTATAAACACAAACACTAATTGGAGGGAATAGCGAATGTGTTTTCTACGCAACCAATATGTTTGTGTACTGTGTTCGGGATGTGCGGTACGCAACCCTAACGTACGGTTCTTTAGAATTCAGTTTCCTACTCTGGTAATAACATTTGTATAATTAAACTAAAATTTTTTAATACTTATAATTCGGCGTCACTACTAGTTTACGAGTAACTTACACGCGATTACCTAATTAATTAAAAAAAAACGAGTAAAAAGGTTAAAGTCGGGCATGCCGACTATACAATACCCTACACCAGTCTGGTGTATTGTTTGGATCCGAAATTCGAATGGGTTAAAATGGGGCTTGTGTCAAAATTTTCTATAATGTGAGTCAGCGCACCAAATTTCATTATAATATCTTAATATTTGCGACCTGCAGTTTGTAACCAAGCCAATTTTATGGGGACCCTTATATGGGCACTAGTTCTAAACATGGACCGATGTTCACCAAAATCAATATTTTGGGCCAACATAGGTCTGTGTACCAAATTTCATCAAAATATCTTAATATTTGCGACCTGCAGCGTCTAAACAGTATAATTTTGGTAGGACCCTTATATGGGCACTAGGTCTAAACATGGACCGATGTTCACCAAAAGCATAGGCTGCGTTATTGGGCCAATATAGGTCTGTGTACCAAATTTCATCAAAATATCTTAATATTTGCGACCTGCAGCGTATAAACAGTATAATTTTGGTAGGACCCTTATATGGGCACTAGGTCTAAACATGGACCGATGTTCACCAAAATCTATAGGCTGCGTAGGTCTGTGTACCAAATTTCATCAAAATATCTTAATATTTACGACCTGCAGCGAATAAACAGTATAATTTTGGTAGGACCCTTATATGGGCACTAGGTCTAAAGATGGACCGATATTCACCAAAATCAATAGGCTGCGTTATTGGGCCAATATAGGTCTGTGTACCAAATTTCATCAAAATATCTTAATATTTACGACCTGCAGCGAATAAACAGTATAATTTTGGTAGGACCCTTATATGGGCACTAGGTCTAAACATGGAGCGATATTCACCAAAATCAATAGGCTACGTTATTGGGCTAACATAGGTCTGTGTACCAAATTTCGTCAAAATATCTTAATATTTACGACCTGCAGCGTATAAACAATATAATTTTGGTAGGACCCTTATATGGGCACTAGGTCTAAACATGGACCGATGTTCACCAAAATCAAACTTGTTCGTCCTTGGGCCAACATAGGTCTGCGTACCAAATTTCATCAAAATATATTAATATTTGCGACCTGTAGAGTGCGCACAAGATTGCATGGACAGACAGACAGACGGACGGACAGACATCGTTAAATCGAAATAAAAAAAATTCTGAACCGATCGGTATACTATAAGGTGGGTCTACGACCAATATTTTTTGGTGTTACAAACATCAGCACAAACTTATAATACCCTGACCACATAGTGGTGTAGGGTATAATAATGTGGTATTGGATATTGATATTTTTTAACCACTAATAAGTTTATGAGTAAGCTTTATTATTTAATAACTTGTAACCACTTATTTTTTAACTGCTTATCAGCATACGAATAACTACTTATTTTTGTAACTACATATTTTTTATATTTTTGTAATGCAGCAGCGGATGCACAAATTTTGTGCGTTTTTTCATGAAGACAGTATAGACGACTACTTACAAAAACGACCTTGTCGACCTAATTCTACTGCTTATTACTTAGAAATTAGTAAGGAGCGCCCATTACTGAGATTTACCTGGGTGGGTAAATAGCCTGGCAATTAGCGAAACCCTTTATGTTCTACTTACTCGCCAATTACTTGGTAATGTCAATTGTAGCGGTAGCGGGTTTCTCTGGTAAACCTACCCAATGTATTATTGTAAGTGCATATTATATGCATGGAAACTTTTGCGTTATTTGTAAATTACATCTTTATATTTAATTATGTACATTTGTATAAAGATTGTATTGTATAAAACAATATCTATTTATATTTTCTTTTAAAAATCCTAAAACATGGGTGTTTATGAGAAATGATGTTTGTTTATTTCAATAAAAAGTGAATCTTAGGTAACGGAAATACTAGATAGTTATTTACACGTGATTAAATTAAATTTTATTAGTATTCGTATTCGAAGTTTCATTATAGCCGACTTGATAATTCTACTTTATTGAAGATATTACAAATAAAAATAACTTTTAAAATTACAATATTTTAACTACAATGTATAAACCATTTAATTTTTGCTGACCACAGTTTGATAAACTTGTATTGAATGGACGGACACTAAAGATAATTTTATCTGAATGTGTAATAATTGTATTTTTTATACATGTAAAGCTCTAGTACATATTATTAAATTAACTTGTAAAAAGCTCAATTATATAAAAAAAAAACTTTTGTTTTTGTAAAGTTTGTATGGATATCAATGGTCCAGGAATTAGGGGTGTAATGACTGTAATTTCAAGCAATAGATAGATATCTATCAGTCAAAGCTTCGAAGATTTAATTCCCTAATTCCCTTTTTTGAACTGGATTTATATTTTGGGAATGAATTCTCTGACCGAACTTATAAAGTCATTGAATAAATTCAATTTTTTCCTTTGAATTTTCTTGAAGGAATTCATTCATTATTTTCTAATTCCTTCATAAAATTTAATGCATTCATTCATAAAGGAATTCATTCAATTCTAGTTAATTCAACTTTTGATCAAGGAATTCATTCCCCGGAAGGAATTAACTTTTTCGTTTAATTCCCGGAAGGAATTCAATTTTTAGTTTAATTAACTTTCGTTTAATTCCCTAAGGAATGAATTTACTTTTTCTTTTAATTCGTTAAAGGAATTAATTTTTTTGTTAATTCCCTTAATGCAGTGTTGCCACTTTTTGAATAATTATTCAAAAACGGGAGTGTTTACACATTCGTTGGATAATTTTTGAATAATGACATTTTTGTGTAGTTTTTGTGTAATTTCACTTTTAACAGAAATTTTCGTAAATTTTTAAAAGTTAATAAAAATTAGTCGACGAAACGAGTTTGTCTCTGAAACATTTACCACAAATCTCCAATTTTTGGTGAATTACTTTTGTAAATTTTTTCAACACTAAACCCAATTTAGAAGAAAGAAAAAATGATGATATTTATTCTTTTTTTGTTTTGTTTAAAACACCGTCGTTTGTTTATTTTTTGCGAAAATAATTGTCAAGCTTCGTTTAAAAATTCTCTTGGTTTGCAAGACCATTTAAAAATGCAGCGAAAGAGTGGAAAAATTTGAGTTTGTTATGATTGTTACTTTCTGATCTCTGATATTTTTTTGCTGTAGTTAACATGATACTGGGCTTTGACCAGACAAAAATTTTATTAACGCAGCAAGTTGAAGCAGAATCAAAATATTTTAGAATTCTGTAAATCCAACATATTCCAGATTTCAACAGAATAGTATGAAATTAAAAAAAAAAAAAATATCGGGAATTTTTTGTGAAAATTTTATTATTTTTGTTTTCCAAAAGAAAATTTGTTGAGGTACATACTGCAAAGAAATGTCATGCCTTGCTATCAGTAATTTAAAAATTAAAGAAAACAAGCTAAATTTTACAAACATGGAGTTTTTACAATTTTTGCTGTCTTGCAGACATTTAAAGCTAGGATTGAACAGGACTTATGTCATCACATTAGGAACGCCTTGGACAATCTAATCCAGCTTTTTGTTAAAATTTGAGGGGTATGGGGGAGAATAATTCTCAATAGGTAATATTTTTGCATGCTACAATTTTTTTTAATATTCAAATTTAAAAGCACGCCATTTTAAGCCTTAAAAAAGTTATTGCATTAAAATTCCCTTTAGTTAATAGAATAATTTGTTATAATATTTTTCAGAAAAATTGGCCTTTATTTGCTTTTGTAGAACACAAAAATCCGGACCAAGTTATTGCAAGAACGCAAAATTTTAGTTCTAAAATGCAAATAACTTTTGCACTTTACAGGTGACAAAAATGCTGTCTTTAAAAATCAGTTTATAAATAGAAAAATGGCAAAACCTTGGAGTCGAAATTCACAGTGTGAACTTTCATATGAGTCCAAAATACTTTTATTCTTCCCCACTGTGCTCAGGAGAGTTTATTTTGAAATAATATAAAAAATTATAATTTTTTGTGTAATTTCATACGGTTTTGGATAATTTTTGACCTACAGCTGTGTAATTTTTTATTTTATTGGTGGCAACACTGCCTTAATGTCTGATTTTTTTCATTGTCCATGTTTCAGCACCATAGAGTAGGACGGTTAATATGAGTGATTTGTATAGACGGCTTTACTTTTCAATTGCCTACTAAGCCCAAAGTAACATCTATTGGCAAGAGTTATTTTCTGCTTAATTTCTAGGCTGAGTTATTAACACTGGAACCTAAATAGACGAAGTCTTATACAACTTCAAAGTTGTAGTCTCCGAAAGTTTTGTGCTCTTCGATACGCTGCAATGTTCTTCTACTCGAAATAAAATACTTCGTTTTGTCCTCCTTCACTTTAAGACCCATATTATTTGACTGCTTTTTAAGTTCTGCAAGTTCCGATACTTACCTATCAGGTTGTTGGTTTATGGCTTCAATCGTTCACATATTTTGTATGCAATAGAGAGGAGACATATACCTCGATAGTTGGTGCAAATAGTAGGGTCTCCTTTCGCGAACATTCTTGCGCAATGCTCTGCCACCTGAATAAAGGCGAATTTCTAGTTTGAACGTAGTTACCCAGCAAAATATTGGTAATGATACCTCATTACTATCTGCATTACCAAAAATGATATATCATTACCTTTTGCAATATTTTATAATATAAAATAATGACTTCCTAATAACGGGCTATTGTATTCATTGTTTCTAAATATAAAATAATGACTTACTCGTATTAGTTTAAATAAGTACTTTTTACCATTTTTACACAGTTAAATTTTTTTATTATATGTAAATATGTTTTATGTTTAAATTTCTATGACGAGTCCTAAAATTACACACTAGATAAAACTTAAATTTTTCTGAATGTATTTCCTTAGGCTAATAGTATTTGCCTAACTCCTTATTTTTAATAATCAAGTAAGCAATCGGATAACCGCTTATAATTAAACTTTTTGTAAGCATGTGTGTAACCACTTATTATTCAAAATCTCATAACTACCTATTTCTCATTTTTTCGTAAGCGAGCGGGTAAGCGTGACTACTTATAAAAACGACCACTCCAAACAAAAATAATGAGTTTAGACGCTAAAAAATAAGTTGTGCGGAGCTATGAATTTCTATTATATAACCACTTATTTGGTAATGAAAGATTTTGCTGGGTATATGTCGTTGTTTTCTATGTAAATAAAAACAAATGTAAAATTTAGAGGCCAGTTATACAAAAAGGAACCTTGTCTGTGACAGTTTGAACCAATATACAGTTGGGTGCACACTAGAGCGTACCAAAAAAAAAGTGCGCCGTACACCCTCCAATATGAAGTATTTTTGCAAGGAGGTTTCAAAAAAATTTCTTTTTGCCGAAAGTAGTACATTTTTCGTTATATCTTTGTCATTTAAAGTCGGATCTTAAAGTATGATACATCGATGTTTTTCTCTCGAGGAGACCAGTGTTTTGCTTTAAGTGCCTTATTCCTCAAGTATCCCGTTCTAGTAGTTACCCACCAGATCTCAGTTGCTACAACCCTAATGTCAGAAAATTAAAGCTCGCAAAAAATTTTTAAACTTTTGCTAAGGAAGTTTTTCGATAAACCCAGTAGAAAATTTTTTTTATATATTCGTTGCCGAACGTAGGGGGCGTCTTTTTAAATTTTGTTTCACTTAGATTTTTCATTTATAGCAAAATACTGGTCTTATTGAGGCAAAAAAATCGATATATCGCACTTTAAAATCCGACTTTAAATGCCGAAGCTATAACGAAAACTTAAAAAAGGCGAACCCTACGTTCGGCAAAAAATTTTTTTTTTTTTGCAATTGCCTTGCAAAAATACTTTATATTGGAGGGTCTACGGTGAACTTTTTTTTGAGGTACGGTCTAGTGCACACTCTCCAGGCGTCTGCAGTAAGCTTTATAAGTCCACTCATCGAATAGTATTATAGATATGAGACCCTAAGTTTAGCTTTTTCCTGCCTATCACATTGATTTTCTATGAAAGATTGTATGAAATTAAAGAACAAGATATCACCCACCAATTTATCTTTGAAAGAAATTGTAAAAATTCCTCAAATTCATATATGTAGATTAAATATAAAAAAATGTATGTTTTATTTTAAAAAACTGTTTATTTTCTTGCGATATTTCGAAACAGCTTAGCTGTACATCTTCAGAAAATAATTTTATTATCTGATGATAAAGGGCGGAGTCGAAAGAGTCCGTCCTTTATCATCAAAATTTCTTCCTGAAGATGAATAGAGAAACTGTTTCGAAATATCGAAACAAGTTAACAGTTTTTAAAAATAAAACATAAAATTTTTTTTTTTATTTTCCACCAAATATGATATTAGCTGTATTTTCGACTTAACTATATCCGTTAACTCATAAAAAAAACTCAACGTGCATAAAAACGCCTTTAAGACGAAAACAAAAACTTTACTTTTCGTATGCATGGTAACTTTCAACACTAGGGTTTGGGGTTCGGGAATTCCCGGGCGGGAATTCCCGGGAAATCCCGGGCGGGAATTCCCGGGAAATCCCGGGAAAAGTTTGCCGGGAATTCCCGGGAAAATAATATATTTTTCCCGGGAAAACGGGAAATTTTAAAAATATTAAATTTTTTAAATTGTTTTTGTTTCGAATAGGATTTTTTAATTTTAGTCATAAAAAACATTTTAAATACCAAAACAAAAATGTCATTGTTAAAATCTTTTAAAAGGGAATACATTTATTTGACACATTTATTATAACTTATTATAACTTATTCAAAATTTAAGTAGTAGAACCTAAAAACTTGGTAAAATGTTTAAAAGAAATATGAAAAAAAGCTTTGTTTCTTACAAATAATCGCCCTTACTATCCAAATTTTTCAAATGTATAATTTAGGTAAAGTCGACTTTAGTTAAAATATTGGGTGGCAGTATACCTTGACTTGGTTTATTTTTGGAGCATTCTGATTGGTTAATTTATTTTCAACCAATCAAAATATTTGGAAATATAAATATTTTTGTAAGGTTTTCATACACAAAATGAACAAAACCGTTTGATTAAAAATAAAGTCGACTTTAAATTTAAAATACGCTTTTATATTAAGGGTAAATAATTTTATAAATAACGTTTACATTAATAAATGTGAAAAGAAAAGACTAATGGTTAACGGTGGTATCTAAATTTGGTTATCCGACATCTAAATTTGGTTCACAAAAAAAGAAAAAAAAAATTGATGGTCATGCAACTTCTCTTGAAGAAAACAACAACAAGAATCACGTTTCAGCTAAAATTAGCAAAGTACCCTAAGAAAAAAGTGTAAGCTGAATAGGCATTAAAGGTTTTATGGTAGGGCAAACATTTCCTGAAATGGTATCCAAATTAGACGCAGTCAATCCGCACCATAACTAGATCTTCGTTTATTCGAGAAAGTTTTTATAATAAAAACCCGGCATTGCAAAAAAATTAAACCGATGTAAAGAACATTATATTAAATTACTACAATAATGTAAAAGATATCATGATGAAAGAAATATCGAGCAATATTTCTAACAATAGGAGATTTACTATAATCTTAGATGAATGGACAAGAATATCACAACAATGTATAAATGGAAATAATTCATTTTATAAGCTGGGGTTGGTTTATATATCAGGAAGTTGTAATGCTGATGAAATAAGAAGAATTGTAGAAATAAGACTAGAAGGGTTTTATTTGTCTTTGGAAAATAACATTGTGGCCACCATATCTAATGGGCCAAGTGTGATGAAACGGTTTGTTTCCGACAGTCCAGTAGTAGGTGCTTTCTGCTGGAATCATGCAATTCATTTGGCAGTGCTGCGAGTAATTTATGTGAAACCTAATGTTCAACATTCTGATATTTTTACTTTGAATTCTCGCTACACAGACTGCATTTGTACTGAAATAGTGTTTTTTTTTTTAACAAAAATTACTTATATAGGTGGTTTTCATTAACAATTTTGTTTAAAAATATTTCCCGGGATTCCCGGGAATCCCGGGAATCAAATTTTTTCATTCCCGTTTCCCGGGAAATAAAAAAGTCCGGGAAATCCCAAACCCTATTCAACACGGATAATTATCAACGTTGAAAACTCAACGTTCATACACTTTCACATCTAACGTAACTTATTCGCGTTACTTCCTAAAATCTTTTGCTGACGTGCGGTCGATTATATAACGTTATAATCGAACGCACGTCAGCAAAAGATTTTAGGAAGTAACGCAAATAAGTCACGTCAAATTATAAATATTACCTGTTTATAAACATTACCTGTTTAAAATTTTTTTATACTACAATCGTTTAACGTAGGTTTGCTTTAAATACTTAACGTTGATAGGCATGATAGAAAATACAGTTATTGTTTTATCCACCAAATGTGAGGTCTTTAATTTTTTCCGTTAGTTTTGTATCCTCTATCGCAAATGCAGATTTCTGCGAAATTGCTGGGTGAAGCCAACACAAACGATACATTTTTATCGGGAAGGTATGCCCTTCTTTGTAGCGATCTATTTTATCTGTAGGCAAAAAGTATTATATTTTCGGCGAAACTCATTCAATTTTATTGAACTAATTCATTTGCTTTAAGCTCTCAAGCGTCACTATATTTATCATTATTAGTATTACATTATTTGTTAGTTATTTTATCTTTTTCTTTTATCATTAACACAATAAGTAAGTTCCCGTACGTTACCGCGCTAACCAAAACTTACTCGAAAGCTTTCCCTTATTCGAAAGCCTCCCCTTAGGAAATTTAGAGTATTTTTTTATTGATTTTTCGATTACTTTTTACATTTTTGTTGAAAATTTTTATTTTGGGGGAGTAAATGTCCCAGTTTCCCTCCCACTGTATCCGCACCTGTAGTAAATTGTTGTAGACTGTTTCGGGTTGTTTTGGGTTACCGCGGTAAAATACGCGAACGGACATAGTACATCCTGGCACTTTAATATATTAACTCAATTTATAAATGTACATACAAAACAATTGTTTATTAAATTCCTCAAATTTATTATCATTTCAGTTGGCATAGAAACATTTCTACAAAATGCAATCAATAAAACCAAATGATTTACCGCAAAATCCATATGAACGTGTAAATATAATTGCTCGATTATGTTTTTGGTATGAAATTTTCCCTCAAAATTATATTAATTTCACACTCCAGATAGCATATAATTATTTTAATTTATTCATTACACACTTAGGTATACATTACCAATATTTTTCAAAGGCCGGAAAAAAACTCTAGATACAAAGGATTTATATCGGGCACTAAAAGAACATAAATCAGGTAATTATTTTAAAATGAAATACTATATATCGGCGGATTTTTAACAAAACAGATTATCTTGATATAAGAAGCATTTTTCTATCTTGTCGTCGCATTTCTAGGTCTACTGTATAGAAATATACGATATTCTTCAAATCAGTATGGTTGTTCACAAAGTGTAATACAAAAGAGAGTTGTTAAAATTTTGTTACCAATTTGGCTGTGATTTTCTGTTGAGGTTTCTCTTTCTTAGAACGTTAAAGAAAGGCACAAATGTTGTTCTATCATCTAATGTTGTATATTTTATAATAACATTTTAACAACTCTGTTTGTTTTTTGACGACTATATAACAGACAGAACAACCTAAATCAGTTACTAGTTAAATCATAAAATATGTTTGTATTTTGAGATTTGCATAAATTATATTTGACAAAACTTTTCTGTTAAGTGCATGTTTTGAAAATAAGTTGTTTTGTCACAAGTCCCCAGATATAAAATACAAGTATGTATATAAACAAATCATAAATTACTTAATACAATGTAGAGCAGCGGTTCCGACTAACTTTTACTTTACGGACCATTTTTATTTACTCACGGACCTGCCATTCTTTAAATTTTTTATGTTAAAAAAATTATTTCAAATTCTATGGTTTTTAGAAGAAAAAAAGTTGTAAGAACATAAAGATGGATAAAACAGCATAATTTTAGATATTTAGGTACCACATAAAAATTTCGGAAGAATTTTGAGGAGATCCCAACCAGAGATGTATTTAACAAACTATGGTGGTATTTTTAAGTATTTTTGGGGATTTTGTTTTTGTTTTCATTTCTGATAATTACAAATTTGAAACTAAAAAATTGTAAATTTTAAAAGATTTAGTTTTAAGCCGAAAATAAGTAGAATTTTTGGATAAATTATATGCGTATTATTTTAAACTAAAGCCAATCAAATTGGGTCTGTTAAAGTATTTCAAAATTTCTACAAAATATTTGAATTATTGAAGAAATGTTCTCTACATATTTATAAACCTTGAAATAACGAAAAGCAACCAAGCTCAGTAATTATATCAACAAATCTTCTATTTTCAAAATACGGAATTACTACATGCAAAGGACTTAGAAAAAATAAATTTTGTGTAAGTTAAAAAAGTACCAAGCGTTTTCATATAACCTCTTATGTACTTTCTGAATCGTGTAAACTCTTATGCAAACTTAATGTTCAAAATAGTTTACAAGCCCTAGAACTTACACCTACTAGATTTACACTTAACCAAAAACTATTAGTTTTTGAAAGCTACTCGTATCTACTTGTCACATTCCATAAAAATTTTAGAAAAAAAAAGATTTTTCACTATAATGAGTTTCGTGTGAAAATTGTGTAGAATTTTTTCTCTCGAAAATTGAATGTACGACTTTTATTTTGAAAAAGTGACATTTCAGCTTAATTGTGATTTTGTATTTCTTATAATAAAAAATTTTTTACTTTCACAATTTTAACAAAGAGGCCTTTAAAGTTCGAGTGAAAAAGTAAATATTTCTTCGTAAAATATTTAATTTTATTTACTTTGCTGAGTCATTTCTTAATAATTTCCTGGACTTAAGAGCGATGCTAACTTAGCTTCTATTTTTTTCTTTTAAATTGGGTTTTTGTTTAAAATAATATGAATTGGGTTAACATTGGGAATTTAAATTTCAAATTGGGAATGAGCTAAAACTTTTCGGGCAAAACTGCTCCCCACTAAACAGAGCAATTGCCAGAAAAAAATAGCACTCAGCGCCGTCTGTTGCATGAAAAACCGCTATTGCGGCAGTTCAGGAGCATGTCCCCCCATTTGGGAACCGTTGATGTGAGGAACCTAGTTTTTTGTTCAAACGCTTAAATTCTGTGTCAATGTAGAATACTTTTGATTGATTCGATTTCAAATTATTTATTTAAATAGTTGTAAATAAATATTGTTTTTGTTTAGAAAACTAACTGCTTGTTACACTCGATGACGACAAAACTCTTTTAAAAACGCTTATCAATTTGTGAATTGTATATCGAATTGAGTAAATCGATTTGTTTTACAACATTTTGACAAGATTCTATACAGTTACACAATATGATTAATTAAAATCAATTAAATACACAAAATTTTAATTTAAATATACATACACATATAAACTGATTCCATCCCTGTAAACTTTCGGAAGATACATATGTTGCCCACAACGCTTATCAATTCGTGAATTGTATATCGAATTGAGTAAATTTACAACATTTTGAAAAGATTCTATACAGATACACAATATGATTAATTAAAATCAATTAAATACACAAAATTTTATTTTTATTTGTACATTAGGGTCTCCAAAAAGATTTTTTTTAGTTTTTAACCGGGTGTAAAACTACGTCTCCCAAAAAATTAGGATAATCGGACATCGGGAAGCCGTGCCGCATCGGCCCTGAAGTTTGGAACACGGATTACAAGGGGAAAATATGACTTTTTGTGAATTTTCTCGAAAACATTGTTATTTTAAAACTAATTTGAATCAAAAACATTAAAGAATCCTGATTTGGAGTGAATTCTCTTTATAATAAAGCAATAAAAACTTCAATTGGTTAAAAAACAGCCGAGTTATTACAATTTCCCCAGGCAACTGGTGTGTCGCAAACCACTTAATCAAGAAATTCGGGTCAAAATTTTAAAATTTATTGAAATAATCTACTATAGAAACATCTTTTTATTCTATAAGTTCCAAGAACTCAGATAAGAATTTTTTTTTTTTATTGTGTTGTGCTAATTCGTTTTAAATTAGTGCCAAAAAAGGTCGGAATTCTTAAGCACTATTTTCAAATCTACAATTTTAATTTTTTTTAAAGAAATTTTAAAAAATCAACAATTGGACTTTAAGGTTTAATTTAGAACATATTAGAGATTAAAAACTACAAAAATTGTATTAATTCCTTTTTTGCTTTGGCTGGGGCAGAGATTTTCTTTCAACGGATTTAGAGAAAACAGCGATTTTTTGGCATTTATTTAGCTTTTAGGCAAGTTTTTCTTTCTTCTTCTTTTAATTTCACGAGATTTAGGCCGGAATATAAAAACACAAAGTTAAATACTTGAATCCCCGAGTAAAAAAAATTATATATAATCATATGTGGCATATATTACAATATATAATTAGACATGTCGTTATGTATATCCATATATAATTATATATGACGTTTTTTTCCAAAATTGTTCCTTATATTATGCCATACATAATTTCATCTAATTAAATATCGGCCTTTATAATATTAGATATGGTATATATGATTATATATTACATAGCATGGCTGATCTTATTGCATATATAGTTGTATATAGAGCTATATCTTAATATATATGGCGGCATTTTAAGAATATATAATTATGTATGCTAAATATAGTGTCATATATATTTATATATGGTTTTATTTAAGCAATATATTAGCATATATGGTGCCATTTAAACAATATATGGCCATATATGGTACCTCATGATCAAAATTTTTGATACAGTTCCAGATATGATAATATATGATTCTATATATAGTGCCATATATATTTATATATGGTGTTATTTAAGTAATATATTACTATATATGGTGCCATTTAAACCATATATTATCATATATGGTGCCATTTCAACAATATATGCTCATATATGGTACCTTATGAACAACACTTTTAATACAGTTCCAGATATGATAATATATGCTACCATATATAGTACCATATACTTTGATTTATATGTGATTAAGTTATATCTGTATAAATATACAGTTTCATCCGAAGAATGTCCCGATATATTTTTATCAATTGTTTATCAATTTTTATCTAAATGTATCAGTTTAGATCTGACCTGATTAAATTATGTGTTTAATAAATTATGTGTTTTTGACCTGATACAATTTTATCGGATTGATCGTAATTGGTTCAATTTTATATAAATAAAATATAATTGTATCCGACATTTACCTTATACAATTTTATCAAAGTTTTAAACTGATATCAGGTAAAAATTGGGATATAACTGTATAATTTTGTATACAAGTATATCTATTTGGACCTAAACTGATACCATGTGATATAAACCAATAAAATTGTATCAGGTCAAAAATCAGATACAATTTCATCTGATTAACACATAATTTAATCAGGTCAGATCTAAACTGATACAATAAGTTAAAAACTGATAAACAACTGATACAATTTTATCGGGCCATTTTTCGGATCAAATGGTACATGGATGACTCTAAGTTATATATTACCATATAAAGCTCCATATTATTTTTTTTAATAGGGAACATACCATATATGGTGCCCCTATATGTCATATATATTATATTGTCATATATGGTGCCATTTAAACATTATATGGTCATAAATGGTAACTCAACTACAATATTAACTGTATTTCAGAAGCTATTAATTGCATTTCACAAATTTTAAATGTATTTCAGAAATTATGGAATGTATTTCAGAAATTATTAATTGTATTTCAGAAATAATCAAATCTATTTCAAAACTTTTTGATTGTTTATCATAGTTAATAGAGAAAAATTTCTAAATTACATTTCATAATTTCTGAAATACAATTGATAATTTCTGAAATACAGTTTGATAATTTCGGAAATACAATTAATAATTTCTGAAACAGAATTGATAAAACTGAACTTCAATTGACTAGTTCTGAAATACAATTCATAAATCTGAAAAATAATTGATAAGTTCTGAAATACAATTGATAAAACTGAAATTCAATTGATTATTTCTGAAATACAATTAATAAATCTTAAAAACAATTAATACAATTGAAATGGTGTAGAGCGTTAAAAAGATGTAAATAAAATTATTTTATTCAAAGATTTCAATTTAATAAAAAAATAAATATATAATTTTATAAAAAAATTTATAGAAAAAAAAAATTTAATTTTATAAAAAGAAATTCATTTTGTAAAAAAAATGCATATCGAACTCGAGACCTTCTGAGTTTAAACCTTATTTTAACAAAATATTGTAATTTTTATAAAATCAGTGCTCTGCCAGTGTATTATTTATTGAACAGTTGGCAATATATGTCTGGGATCTTATTTAATCCCAAATAAATGGAGATCTTACGTAGTACCAAATATAATACGGCATCTAATTTTATCTGTCATTTTTATGGATAGTTTTAGATGTCAATCCCCAAATATATTGCTGTTTCTAATTCTATCTGCCATTTTAATACCTAAATAAATTGCTGGATCTAATTCGATCTGCAATTTATGGGAAAAATTAAGATTTTACCAAATCACTAAATATATCACTGGATTCAATTCGATCTGCAACTTATTGAAAAAGTTAAGATCTTACGCAATCGCGAAATATATTACTGGATCTAATTTCATCTGTTAATTTTTTCATAAATTTAGATCTTACGTAATCCCCAAATATAATCCTCGATCTTATTCGATCTGCCGTTTTCCAGATAAAGTTAGATACAACTTAATCCTAAAATATATATGTGACCTTCTCCGAGAAAAGGGACCTAGTGTGTGAAAATTAAGTTTTGAGAAGAACGCATTTAAAGTTTCATAACGCATTATCACTTTAAACACACCTTCAGTTGGGAGATGCGATTTGGTATGGTTAGGTGCCTCAACTCATTTCATCTTATTCTACACCCTTTTAGGTACCAGAATCCACTCTTAAGTCCAAACCCGTTTTTTGACACACTAGGTCCCTTTTCTCGGAGAAGGTCACATATACCTAGATCTACTTTTTCGTATAAATTTAGATCCAAGTTTATCCCCATATATATTGCTGGATCTAATTCGATCTGCCATTTTTCTGATAAATTTAGATCCAAGTTTATCCCCAAATATATTGCTGGATCTAATTTGATCTGTCATTTTTCGTATCAAATTAGATCTAAGTTCATCCACAAATATATAGCTGGATCTAATTCGATCTGCCATTTTTCGGATCAAATTAGGTCTTACTAAATCCCAAAATATATTGCTGGATCTAATTTGATCTGCCAATTTTCTATTCAATTTATATCCAGGTTTATCCCCAAATATATTGCTAGATCTAATTCGGTCTGCCACTTTTTCGGATCAAATTAGATCTAAGTTTATCCACAAATATATTGCTGGATCTAATTCGATCTGCCAAAATTGAGATCAAATTAGATATAAGTTTATCCACAAATATATAGCTGGATCTAATTGGATCCGCCATTTTTCGGATCAAATTAGATCTAAAAATATCCCCAAATATATAGCTGGATCCGCCAATTTTCGGATCAAAATAGATCTAGGTTTATCCCCAAAGATATCATTGGACCTCCCAATTTTGAGATATAACTTGATCTTAGTTTATCTCCATATATACAATGGGATCTAATACGATATGATTGGATACACCCAATTTTGAGATCTAATTGGATCAGCTAGATATTACAGCAGATCTTAAACAATATCAAATTGGATATGATTAGATATTGCGCGAGATCAATTTTTTTTACTCGGGTATACAGTATAATACCGACCTAATAAGATATAACTATATAAAATTATACACCATTATATTAAAACCATTTTTAACCGTGTGTTAAAAAAACTATTTAAATCAAAAATCGACAATATTTGGGGATTATAAAATTTACTTCAAATAGAAAATAATTTTCTAGATTTTTTTTTAAATTTTTTGAAATCTATTTTTAGACTCAATATTTTTTAAACACTGGTAAGGATATATCTAACCACATATTTTTTAATTTTTTGTATGTTGGCGAGTAAGCTTACTTGTGTGCACAGGTCAGTTATGTTTTTATCTATTAAATATTACCTGTCGATATAGCTCAGATGGTAGAGCTAAAAAAATAAGACAAAAAATATTTTTTTTAGATAATTTATTTTTTTGAAAATCTATTTTTAGACTCATTATTTTTGTCAGTACTGTTAAGCATATAGGTAACGATATATTTTTTGATTTTTCGTATGCTGGTGTGTAACCATATTATTTTTCGCGACATCGCCATATAAAGGTAATAAGAAATGTAATAACAAAAGTAACTAGTTACCATTACCAAGTATGTAGTTACATAACCACATATCTGGTAATGATTTTCTACACTTGGTAGGTATTACCTACAACCTAAAATATTTTATTTTTTGTTAAGTGTTTGTAACCGTCGCATAGGACAATCGTAATTAATATTACACTCAAAAAAAAAAAGTCAGTAAAGTCAGCAAAAAATGTTGCTGTGTCAGCAAATTTTTAGTCAGGAGCGTGCTTGCAAAAAAGTTGGTAATTTCAGCAAAAGGTTTGCGAGCTGATTTTTACCAAAAAAATAGTAATCTTCAGCAAAAGTTTTGCTAACATTTAGTCGACTGCAAATGAAAAAAATCCAAATGAAAAAAATCCTTGCTAAAATCACTAAACTTTTTGCTGAATATTAGTAGACCGAAAAAAACTCAAAAAACTTGTAGCGAAATTTTACTTTAGTTAATTTATTTGCTGAAAATTTAAATATAGAATATGTGTAGAGTTGTTTCTCTTTTTTTGTCATTTCCGTTTCCAGACAAGCTGCGACATCTACATCTTGTCTATCTGGTTGTCGTCCACGCTATGCATGCGGTTATCAGCACAATTTTTGTAGCTAAATAAATTAATAAAACATTAGTTCAAAATTAGTTTAGTGCTAAAAAAATATAACTAAATTTTTTGCTGAAAACGGAATTTCAGCAAAAAAAATTCCTGAAAACTAGTACACTTGATATACAAGAAGTTTTACTAATTTTTATACTAACTTATTTTTTTGAGTGTAGAATTAATCACTAAAGAATTTTTTCTAGAGCTGATTTATAGGAAGAAGAAGAAAAAGCGTTGTTTTTTCGCTTAAAAGCGTAAAAAAGCACTATGCCTTTTTAATAAAAAAATTAAATAAATTTATAAGTAAAAAAGTAATGTACATGTATATTTTAATTTAAAAACTAAAAACAGAAATAAACAGCTCACATACAAAGGTTTCTATATTTTCTTTAATTACAAATACCATCCAATTCACAAAGCTACATTGGCGTACCTAGACCATTTTTCTGGGATGGGCAAGCGACCCATTAATTTTCTGCTGTTTATTTGCCCAAAAGTGCATCTATTTTTCTAAAGAAAACCTCGTACAATGAATGTGTTCCAAGCTATATTTTCAGATTATTATGATAGAGAAAAGAAATCTAAGATCAACCTATCTAATTCGTCTACTTCGGACGAATCCTTTCTAACCCCATATTCTGATCACTTAAATTACCCAGGTGGTCAAAAACAGTGAGATGTTCATCTTACAATTTTTTTCTCCAAAATATTGAAATTTTATTAAAATAACATAGTAATGTTTAGTTGGAAGAAACTTCCTAGATAGATATTAACTAATTATTCATTTAGAAAACTATGAAATCTAAGATATTTAACTCACCAAAAAAGATTATGCGTTATATTTCTATTATTGAACAACTTTGCGATTCTAATAATTTTTCTTAAAGAAAAACTCGTATGGTCAGTTTTATAATCAGAACTAAGATCGATTTGTTTCTTAAATATTTCTTAGGTAAGAATTTTTCAAACAACTTTTTTATTTAAGAAATATTTAAAACAAAAATCGATCTTAGTTCTGACTATAGAACTGACCCTTAGATTGCAACAACTTAGCTGCCTAGGAATCTAGTAGAGATTTTCCCAAACCAAAAACACAGGATTAATTGATATAAAAAAAAGTAATATTGTGATACTTTTTGCCATCAAAATTATATATAAAATAATTGTAGGTAGATTTTTTTTAAATTCTGGGGTGGCCAAAAATCAGTCTAGGGTGGGCTTAGCCAACCCCAGACCGGCCTAAGTCCGCCAATGCAAATCTATTAAAAAAGCGTTTAAAAAAACCGCAAATTGTGCTTTCCGAATCGCGTTTTTGTGATTCGCAATACTTCTCAAGTCTGTATGGAAAAATATGTTCATGGTTGAAAATAATTAACAAGCAAAATTTGCAACTAGGTTAATTTTTAATTTACACAGCTTTACAAAATGAACGTTTTTCAGGGATTTTTATTTTGGTACAACATTTTTAGAGATTTAGACATGCTGATTCTAAATATATTTTTAAAATGTCTCAATCACGTCACATTTTTTAGAAAATCGCGGTTAAAAATGCCCAAAATACTCCATGTTCGGCTTATTTGTAAATTATAAAACAATTATGACGTGACTAAAAGTTTTAAAAATAGAGTTGGGAATCACGAACTTAAAGTCTTTATAATTATTTATGAGAACTTAAACCGCATAACGCATTATGAGGTGTTTTATCTGTAACTAATCATAGCATAAATACCACCTATTTACAGGTGAAGTAAAAAATAACGTCCAGTTATATATGCGGCCCTATGTTCCACTAGGAATTAAAGGATTAAATATATACCCAGTGTAGAAAATCATTACCAGATATGTGGTTATGTAACTACATACTTGGTAATGGTAACTACCCAGGTAGAAAAATACAAACGGCACAATGTCGGCCCGGTATCGAAGACGGTAGTACATGTACTGGCAAAGCGTCGGATTTTTAACTGTCACTGTACTGGCATGTTGTCGAAATGATAACACCAATAAACGCTTGGCCGTAGTTATTTCCCAACGTTGGCGCAGGCTTGGGATTTTATTTTTTTGGTATTATCCCAGTACATATAATAACAAATTTAGTAGTTTGCTAGAACTTTACTGTCCTCTTAGTGTACACTAAAAATTTTTAATGTATTCTTTCGAAACTTCACAAGAAAAGAATGGTGATGTCTCTCTTACATAAATAATTGTGTAATAGATGTAAATATACGTAAAATTTATAAAATTGTTAATTTTAATAGATTAAAAAAAGCTCGTTAATTTTCAGAAAACAGTACTGGCAAAGCACATTTTAAGTAGTACCGGTATTTCGTAAAAAACAGTGCTCTTCCAGTACAACTTTTGTTGTAACGTCGGCAATTTCTACCTGGGTAGTTACTTTTCTTATTACATTTCTTATTACCTTTATATGGCGATGTCGCGAAAAATAATGAGTTATGGATACACACCAGCATACGAAAAATCAAAAAATATATCGTTACCTATGTGCTTACCAGTACTGACAAAAATAATGAGTCTAAAAATAGATTTTCAAAAAAATAAATTATATAAAAAAATATTTTTTATTGTATTTTTTTTTAAATAAAATTTGCTGGTGCGGGAATCGAACCTGGGTCTACAGATTGCCAGTCAATAGCTCTACCATCTAAGCTATATCGACATGTAATATTTAATAGATAAAAACATAATTGACCTGCTGCACACAGTAAGCTTACTCGCCAACATACAAAAAATTAAAAAATATGTGGTTACATATATCCTTACCAGTGTTTAAAAAATATTGAGTCTAAAAATAGATTTCAAAAAATTTTCAAAAAAATTTAGAAAATTATTTTCTATTTGAAATAGTGATAAAAATAAGTCATTATCAGTAACTCATTATTATATGTTTTAAAATAATGCAGAAGGTAAGTGGGTGTCATTACTGGTAGTCCAAAAAATAATGATATGTCATTACCATTTCTACACTGGGATATATATATATATAATTCGAATTTATAAAAGCTATGAGCAGCGATATAGTCAAGCAGTTGAAATGAATTAAATTTCGAATAACAAAATATATAAAACTAGTGTTTTTATGATATTTAACTGATTTTCTGACGATTTCTCATAAAATGGCTGACGATTTTGAAAAGTATGTTTTGTAATCAGAAGATCCAGAATTAACTAATACTTGAGTAATTTAATTTCAATTAGAATGTTTCCACTCTTAATCCTATTGTTTTCTCTCCTTTTTCAAAAGTAATTATCACATTAAGATGCTCTTTCAGGGATGATAAAGTTACTACTATAGTACTTTTTATGGTACTATTAGAACCTCAAAAGTACTATGGTACTTCTATGACTCATTTAGTACTATTTACAAATTTTCGTATTTTGTGTGTTTTTTTTTAATTTTCCTACCAAATATTGTGTTTAAAATGAACAAATTAACTATCGGAGTTTAAAATAAAAAAAGTGTTGAAAACCTCAAGAACCGATTTTAACCACTTTCAATAGCATTAGTAATCGATGCAGTATAAACTTATTTACCAAAATTTCATCAAATTATCTTTTAAAATGCGACCTATAGTTTGATTATAAAGATCGTTCAGAAGAACCGACATCATAAGCACCAGATCAGTATATCCATAGAGTGGTGTAGAATACAACAAATATACTCTGATACTATGGATCAGAGCTTTAAAGAATTAATTCCTTTTTGGAATGAATTCCCAAAAATTTAATTCAATTCTTTAATTCAAGGAATGAATTCATCAAAAAGACATAAGCAGGAATTAATTCCTGTGAATGAAATCAAAGAATTCAAATTTATAGAATGAATTCCCTGACCAAAGCGTAAAGAATTAAAATTAAATAATTCATTCACTAAAGAATTCATTCAACACTATTTAATTCAATTTGAAGTCAAGGAATTCATTCAATTCTAGTTAATTCAACTTTTGGCTAAGGAATTCATTCAACTTTTGATCAAGGAATTCATTCAATTCTAGTTAATTCAACTTTTGGTCAAGGAATTCATTCAATTCTAATTAAATCAACTTTTGGTCAAGGAATTCATTCAATTCTAGTTAATTCAACTTTTAGTCAAGGAATTCATTCAATTCTAGTTAATTCAACTTTTAGTCAAGGAATTAAATTTATTTCGTTTAATTCCTTAAGGAATTAAATTTTTTTCGTTTAATTCCCTAGGAATTAAATTTTTTTTGTTTAATTACATAGGAATTGAAAACTTAATTCAGGGAATTAAACGAAAAAAATTTAATTCCTAGGGAATTAAACGAAAAAAATTTAATTCCTTAGGGAATTAAACGAAATAAATTTAATTCCTTGACTAAAAGTTGAATTAACTAGAATTGAATGAATTCCTTGACTAAAAGTTGAATTAACTAGAATTGAATGAATTCCTTGATCAAAAGTTGAATTAAGTGCACAGTTGAATGAATTCCTTAGCCAAAAGTTGAATTAACTAGAATTGAATGAATTCCTTTACCAAAAGTTGAATTAACTAGAATTGAATGAATTCCTTGTTGAATAAATTCATAAAATTTTATGAAGGCATTAGAAAAAAATGAATGAATTCCTTTAATATAAATCGAATGAAAAAAAAGGAATTCATTCAATTCCTTAAGTTTGGTCAGGGAATTCATTCCCAAAATATAAACTCAGTTCAAAAAAAGGGAATTAGGGAATTAATTCTTCGAAGCTCTGCTATGGATGTCGAAAAATTACTATTTTTTAAGCAGGTTGGTACTATTTTGAAAATCTCATTTATCATCCCTGTGCTCTTTATTCTCATTCAATAGGTGGATACCGAGTGTTGATTGGGGAGGTTGTGTTGCTGCCATGCAAATTTTTTCAAATTTATTATTTTTAGTTAAGTGTTTGTAACCGTCCGTCCCATAGGACCAGAGACTATTAATTCTAGAGATAGGAAATCAAAAATTATACTACTCACCGATAGAGGGCGCTGAAATTTAGCATTACCTGAGCAACTATTTAGTATCCGTTTAGTATCAGCTGAGCTATTATTTCAAAAGCAAAAATTGTTGAAAACAGCGCAAAATTAATAGGAAACAATCGCTAAATATATTAGACTAATAAAATTTTATTTGCTTTCATTTTTTTTTTTTAACTTTTCTGTTTGTTTTTATTTAAATTTAGAATAAAAATGGAAAGTGTCATTTTACTGAACAAAGCGCCTCCTATTGATAACGATGTTTTTATAACTTATTTTTTTGGTGATGCCATAGCCATGCCATAGCCCTGCATAGGACAATCGTAATTAATAGGGCAAGGAATTCCATGCAAATGCATGTTTTTTTTTCGATAGTCCAAAACAAATAGAGCTTACATATTTATCCGAATCATCAAATTTAGAACAAAATGGCATCGATTTGTGGTTGCATATTTTTGCATATTTCAATAAAAGTGCATGTTTTTGCATATTTTGATTTTAAATGCCTTTTTAATGCATATTTCAATACCGCAGTTTCGGCAGTCTAGTGATTCCCTCTTTTACAGTAGTAAATTAAAAATTTTACTACTGTATTAAAAATGCAATTAAATAAATTACAGTAACAAATTTTTATAGTTACATACATAAACAAGCTGCGGTAATAATATAGTTAGTACCATAGTTGGGAAGTAATCGATATTTCCGTATTGTTTACTACAAAAATACAAATATTATGTACTGCACACAAAAAAGTAAAAACCGGGTTTAATTATCAAATTGTTCCAGACAATTACTATTTTCTCTGTTCTTGCACCTACCACGCAAATAATACTATCAATTACTAGAAATTGTGTACAATTAATTGAATCAATTAAAGAATTCAAAGATTTAATTGATTCAATTAAATATTTATTGAAAAACAATTTTATTTTAAACAAATCTATAATTAGATGATTTAAGCTAATATTTTTATGTGTGCAGTAAATACTTTAAAAAATGTAAGTGAAAGCATTTCCAATGTACTTGATGCTCAGTTGCATTATTTTCAATTACGTTTTAAGTATAATATCATCTACAAATTTTATGAATTTTGGCACAAATTTATATACTACGGAGAAAAAATTATTAACCTTAAATATCTAATTAAATATATATTAAAACCAAAAATTGTTTCTAAAAAAGTATTTAATTGAATAAATATTTTTTCAAATATTTGTTACATAATTATGTGTTGTATAATTCCCAATTTTTTTTTTTCTTAAACTGTATGCATATATAGAAAATTTTTAGTATAAGAACCAAAACCTTTGCAGTTCACAAACAAAACAAACACATATGTGACAGCGCATAGAGAAAGGGACCTAAGGGTAAAAAAAATCAATTTTTTTTTTTTGTGGACAACATCTGAGCATCGAATGAGACCGAGCCCATGCTCTCCTGACCTTAGGTCCATTTCTATCCTTAGGTCCCTTTCTATTTTGCGCGTCACATATGCAGTACTCCAAATATAAACTCTTTTTTACAATTTCATATTATTTTTTTTTTTATTTTCAATTAATGTTTTAATTGATATTATTACTACTTTAATCGAAATTTGTTTCAATTAATCGTATACAATTTTTAGTAATTAATAGTATCATTTGAGTGATAGGTGCAAATCAATTAAAATTTTAATTGATGTAATCAATTTCGTTGTTAAAATTCGTTTTTAGTTTTTTCTATGTATAAATTACCAATTCTCGAATGTAATTATTTTTAAACTAGAAGAATGCCAAAACACATCTCAGTAATATGAAATTTGGCATATTTATCGCATAATGTCAATGTCCCAAAGTTGTCAATTTTATTATCAGGTCGCGTTCGACAGAAACACATGCACAGTTAATTTAGATAAGTTGTAGTGTACACTCATAAAAAAACCTATACAAATAGTTCAAAATTCTGCTAAAATAACAGGAAATAGTACCTGTATTTGCGCCAGCAGAATTTTCGATGAAGTTGAGAATGCTAAATTTAGGTAAGCTGAATTTTACAAACTATTAAATTCACAGACAATTTTAGTTAATTTAGCTAAATTCAACAGAAACTTTACCTGATTTAACTGAAAGTTTTTGCTAAAATGTCGCTTAAAATCTGGGTTTCTGGACTCCCGGATTTGTTCGTAGACAGTATAGGTGGCTAATAAGAATTAATAAGTACGCTTAAAATAACACGTCAGTAGAAAAATCTGTCAAAGCGGTTTCAAATCGATTAGACTAATTTTTAAAAAATTTTTAGTTGTATGCCCTCACACGATATGGAGGGTCCCGAGACCATAAATTTGGATAAATTCTACGACTCGGTATAATTACAGATAAAACTGAAGTATTACAAATTTTTTACTTAAATTTAGATTTGTTAAATTTAACAAACGAATTTGTTAAAATCAACAAATTTTATTTTAAGCCAAAAAATTTTGTTAAAGTAACAAATTTTTCTGTTCAGCCAACAGACGTATTATTTTGAGTGTACAGATTAACGAATTTTTATTTAATTTGCTCTATCTTGGTTAGTTTCCGAGATATAAGCCATCACAAATTATACCAGATATGAATCAGCTGATTTGGGCAATATGGCCGACAGAAAATGAGCAAAACAAAACGCAAAAATTTAAGAAAAACAAAAAAGATAAAGCACAATAATCTAAAAAGAGACAGATATATACAAAAAATGCGCAATACAAAATGTATGGAGGTTTTATATTGTTATCTACCTCTTGACTTGACTTCCATGTAAACAAAACCATACGGTTCGAGAATACTTTTTTGACACCTGTCATTGGTTTCACATCTGGTATTAATCTGTGTAAGCCATTTTATAATTATACAATAAAAAATATGAAAATATAGCGCCATCTGTATGTGATATTGATAGCAGAGACACAAAAATATAATCATTTGGAAATACATAATTGTGTTTTAACTTAGCAGAAAAGTTTGTAAATTACTAAAAATTAGCATGTAAAGTTAGTTCAAATACGAATGAAATTAATTGTTATGCTAAATTTGATTTACAAAAAATATTAGTTAAATCCTAAATTTTAAGGCAAAATAACAGAAAAATTAGTTCAATTGAATCAGAACGCGTTTTACAGACTTTTGTACTAACTTTTTTTTATAAGTGTATCATGATACATTTTTTTTTATAGGTAGGTTGTTTGGGGTTAGTCCTGTGACGTGTCTCAAGGGGCAATTGATCGCCTTCTTGGACAACCCCATGTAAAAGTCCCTGTCTACAAGGACCGGTCCGGTAACCGGCTCCTTTTCCCAGAGGGATGTTTTTACTTTCAGAATCACAAAAATTAACTAAACATATAATAATAATTCCGATTTTAATTTTAAAAGATTTATTGGACCCATATTTAAATGTTTTCTTGAGGAAAATCGGCATCATGTAGTTTCCAAAAGCTCTACTATTCGTAATATTTAAAGAGTACACTGCAATATGGTATCTCAGTCAGAAAAATACAAACGGGAAAGCGATGGCAAAGCATTTTAACGGTACAAGTACTGGAAAAAAGTGCTTTCCCATTCCCAAAATGATAACATTATTAGACAAAAGGACCGGCTGTTCAAAAATCGCCGGAAAAGTACTGGAGAACCAAAATTTTTGAACTTTGGCGAAACGCTGGTAAAACCAGTAAATAGGTGGTCTGGAAATATATTTTCCAAAACAAATTTCAAAAAAGTTCATATGTATTTTTTTTGGTCCTACACTCATAAAAAAAAGCCCGTACAAATAGTTCAAAATTCTGCTAAAATAACAGGAAATAGTACCTGAATTTGCGCCAGCAGAATTTTCAATGAAGTTAAAAATCATGGTCTGCTAAATTTAGGTAAGCTAAATTTTACATACTGCTAAATATACGGACAATTTTATTTAAATTTGCTAGGAAATTTGAGCTGAATTCAGCAGAAATTTTACCTGATTTAACTACAAATTTCTGTTAAAATTTCGACTTCCGGGATCTGACCCTAGACGGGCCCATATTTATTATTGGGAGTATATGTGTCTGATAAGTTTTACTTTAATGGTACAGAGTGACGAATTTTTGTCCATTTTGCTCTATCTCGCTTAGTTTCCGAGATACAAACTATTTTACGATCTTATAATAAAAAAAATTAAAATATAGCGCCATCTCTATGTGATATTGATATTAGAGGCACAAAAATATAATAATTAGAAAATAATCGTGGTTTAAATTAGCTGAAAAATTGGTAAAGTTAAGAAACACAAATTACTAAAATTTAGCATGCAAAGTCAGTTCCAATACGGCTGAAAGTAGTTGTAATGCTAAATTAGATTTACAAAAAATATTATTGCAATCCTAAATTTTAAGACAAAATAACAGGAAAATTAGTTCAATAGAATCAGAACGCGTTTAACAGACTTTTGTACTAACTTTTTTTATGAGTGCACCGTGGTTACAACCCAGGCCGTCAGATCAGCAGACGACAGCTCTACCCACTGAGCTAACGAGACATATAATACTTGGTGGCTAAACACATAAATGCTAGCTAAAATGCTAGCACTGGCAAAATATTTTTTGGAACTAATATGCCAGCTTTGAGAAATCAAAAATAAAATTGGTCTTAAAGGAGTTTTTCCACAAATAAAAAAAATTATTTTATAAAACAAAAAAATTTTTAAATAAAAAAATGTTTGCTTGCAACCGGAATTGAACTCGGAACATTCTGACTACAAACCTTTTTTTAACGAAGCGTCAGTATTTTTACCAGTTAATTGACTTTTGTACCGCTGGCAATTTCTGACTAGGTAGCACTGTATAACCACTGGCTCCAAACCCTGGCATAGCACTCTAAACCCATCTTTGCCAGTGGTTTCTTTTACAAACCTCCGAAATGTCCCAAATGAGTGTTCTGCCAGTCATTTATTTTTAACACCGTTTTTTCCCAGTGGTATGTCAGTGCTTGATTTTTTGTACCACTGGCGATTTCTGACTGGGATGTTATAAACAAAGATTTTTATACCCGAAAAAAGTAGAATTCATAGTATAATTGACAAACTTCAAAAATCAAGCGTGTTAGCACCTAAACTGTGAATTCCTTCATTGTTATTTTTTTTAATGTTTGTAGATAATTTTAGACAAATTAATCAACGATCGTTGATCAACAATGATGAACAATAACAAATATTTTTTAATGGGAATCAGTTTTAATTATTGCCAATTATATTATATACATGGAAAAATTGTTAACCCACAAATGGTTATGTTATTGTAGTTCAGTTGTTTAATTATGGAAAATAGTGTTCTTATTCCACTTTACGAAGAAAATTTAATATAGTAAAAGTCAGATTAACTGCTTTATCGAGCACTAAACAAGTCAATTAAAGCATCCCAGTCAGAAATTTTCAGTGGTACATAAAATCAAGTACTGGCATACCACTAGGTAACCGCGGTAGATTTCACTGGTAGAGCAATGATTTTAAAAAATGATGAGATAGAGATAGAGCAAAAAGCAACCCTAAATAACTTAAATAATTCACAATAGAGACATTTAGAGGTGTCTTTGTTCTATCTCTAGTAGTTTTCTCTCGCGTGTAAATGTGCCTTTAAAAAAGGTTTGTAGACAGGAGGTTCCGAGTTCAAATCCGGTTGGAGGCAACAATTTTTTTTTTAACTTAAAAAATGGTTTGTTTTATAAAATCAATTTTTTTGTTTGTGGAAAAGCTGCTTTAAGACCAACTTTTATTTTGTTCTGCCAACGCTAGCATATTAGTTCCAAAAAACTGTTTGCCAGTGCTAGAATTTTAGCACAGCCAGTCCAGCTGTTATCATTCATTTATGTTTTTTGCCACCAAGTACTATATGTCTCGTTAGCTCAGTGGGTAGAGCTGTCGTCTGCCAATTTGACGGCCTGGGTTCAAATCACGGTAAGACAAAAAAAATACATATGAACTTTTATTTTGGAAAATACAAGGTGGCGCAAAAGTAATCACCCTATCGAAAGATGCTATAATTTTTGCAAATGGCGGTAGATGTCAGTTCTGCTTTGACATTTGGGAAGTAAACAGATACAAAATTAGGGTATTCAATTAATCGGTTTTTTGTTTTAATCGATTAATAGTGCAAATAATTATTCGGGTTTTTTCTTAACCGGTTAATCGAACAAAATTTTAAAATTAATCGATTAATCGAAAAAAAATCTATAAAATAATATACATACACTTGTTGTATTTTTAATAATTTTATTTAAAAAAAGGAACAAAAATAGATTCAGTAAATCTTCTGAAGTTCATAAAAATAAAAAATGTAATAATTAAGATCAGATTTTTTCAATATTTTCTATCTCCTCCCTCAAATTTTTACCAAATCGGGGAGAAGCACACCGCAATGAGTTAAAGAAGAATATAACAACCTGTACATTAATTTATATCTCTTTCGTATACATTTAATACACAAAAATGTAAAAGTAGAGAGAAATTCTGTTGCGAATTGATTTTCCCTCTCCGTTTACGTACCTTCATCCCTTCTTTTTATTTTATTTTATTTTATTAATTCAGAGAGCTCACTCAACAAACTTTATTACATTGAGCATTAATTATAATTAATAATTCTAATAATTATTAATTATCAATTTCTTATTTCCTGAAGATGCTACACAATGGAGTAGCGAAATATCGAAAATAAAAATTTTTTTATATATAAAAAACAAACCTTACGCTCAAGAAAATTGTTAAATTAAAAATATAAAAAGAAGGTTAAATAAACGACAAAAATTATTAATTACAATAATTATTAATGCTTTCTTTTAATATCAACATTTAAAAAAGTCGTAAAAAACAATGAAAAAATTATTATACGTAAATAGATACCACTACTTTACTACACACATAATAATCCGTACATAAAAATACGAAATAAATGTCAAAGCAACAAAAACTTTCGTAAAGTAAACCATTTTTCGTATATTTTACGAAATTTTTTTGTTATTTTGAAATTTTTTCGTATTTTTATGCATGGATTATTATCGGTGTAGATCAGTCACAACAACATAGTAGTAATTTGGAAGATGACAAAGCAAACTGTGATAATTTGATGCTGTTTTTGTTTTTCTTTGGGAATTAAAATGTTTATTAACGCTCCTACTTGAAAACATAAAATTCTAATTGAGTTGAAGCTAACAACTATTTCTAGATATTCTAAAAGGTCGTTCCTTGTTTATTTTTTAGACCAGAATGAAATCCGGATAAATAAGTTTTGAGATTTTATCATATTAGCTTTAATAAAACATTGATATTTTTTAAATATTTTTGTACTTTCATACCAATTTTGGTTAATCGATTAAGCGTATGAAATTATTCTAATTATTCGTTATTCGAAATTTGGACATTTTAAATTATTCAAACAATTCTTGAGCAAAATTATTCGATTAATCTAATAACGATTAATCGATTGAATACCCTATACAAAATACATGTCAATAAGACATGAATCGCTATAGTCCTCAGGAATAATTGTTGACCACGAGCATGCGCGGTTCCAGCAATTAATATAAAGGGAAAAATCATACGCCACCGTAGACAAATACATTGAGTTGGACACTGAGGCGTATGATTTTTTCCCTTATATTAATTGCTGGAACCGCGCATGACCACGAGGAAGAAAACTCTTCATCGAAAATCATCATGAGGGACGAGTCTCATTTCCATCTGTGTGGACACGTGAATAAGCAGAATTATCGCTTCTGCGGCAGCGAAAATAATAATACATGAAGAGCAATTACACGCCCTCAAAGTTACTGTATGGTGTGGTTTTTACGCTGGAGGCGTCATCGGACTTAATTTTTTCGAAAACGCGGCGGGCTTAATGACTACTATGAACGGCGAGCGCTACAGAGCCATGCTCAACGACTTTCTCCTACCTCAACTGTACGAATTTTGTCTGGAAAACATGTAGTTCCAAAAGGATGGAGCAACGGCGCATACTGCACGACCAACAATCGAAATTCTGAGGGCTGCATTTCCGGATCGCCTAATATATCTTGGTTTGGTGATTTGCACTGGCCGGCAAGATCGCCCGATTTAACCGTTCTAGACTTCTTATTGTGGGGTTTCTTTAAGTCACGAGTCTATGTCAACAAGCCTCAGGCTCTTGAAGACCTCAAAGAGAATACCCGTCAGGAATGCGGGAACCTATCGGCGGAAGTTCTGGCAAGAGTGTTGGAAAATGCCATAAATCGGGCCCGTATGGTGATCAATTCTGGCGGCGTCCAATTGGCCGATATCATTTTTTCTACTCAATGAAAAAAAAAATTTAGACACAATCCAAAAGCAAAACTAAAGTTTTTCATTTATTAAAAAATTACAGTCAAAGGACATCGGGTGACAACTTTTGCGCCACCTTGCATAAGCGATAAAGATTAAAAAGCACACAAAAAATTAGAAACGAATTTCAATTACGAAATTGATAATGGGTCATATGAATAAAACTTACCAAGTACTTCGAAGTAATCAGTGTGTTCCCGTACGTTCCCAATGTTACCGAAATTTACCCAAAGTTACCGAAATTTACCCAAAAGCGTTCCCGTACTCGAGAATTGGGTAAATGAGAGCGCTAATGAGAGTGTATTAGTGCTTCTCTTTTTACCAAAATTTACCCAGATTTTTTCTTCGGGTAAACTTGGTAAAAGAGCTGATGCAAATATAAACAAAAAACAATTGTGAAATTAAATTAAAAATTGTAATTAAATAAAGAAATAAGCAAAAGAAATTTGGTTTTTTGTTAAAATTAATTGAATAAAATCAAAAACAACTTTTAAATGCGAATAAATGAAATTATACGTATTTTCACATCAGTGATGGGATTTTTGGCACAATCTAAGATTGATTGGTACAATGGCACAACCGATACTATTTTGGCACATTTTGGTTATCTACAAAATTTAATAGAAAATGAATTTAAAAAATAACAATTCTTTAATTTTTATTTACTGGTATTAAAATATCTTTTCTAATAAAGCGAAACTAAAAAATGGCATCGAAGATATTACCGAATAAAGCACCGTAAGTTGTTTTTCACGTGAAAAAATTTCTCTCAGACTTTAAATGCTTTAAATTGCAATTTAAGTTAAAAAAATTAACAATATTTTAATTTTATAACAAAGCCACAATCACAATTAACACAAAATGTCACTTTTTCACCAGAAAAATAATAGTCTTGTACATTAAATTTGCGTGAAAACTAAGTTTGCACAATTTTTAAGTGAAACTCATTGTCGTGAAAAATAATTTTTTTTATATGGAGTATAACAGTTTTTTCACGTGAAAACTGAACAACTTACGGTGCTTAATCCATAGAATTTTAAAAATTCAAATGCTATAAATTTATCTCAGAGCTTCGAAAGAATTAATTTAAGTTTAATTCATAAAAAAATTAATTCAGTTTTAGAAAATGTTTATATGTATACCATTCCGTGCAACCATTCCTAAAGAATTCATTCATTGATGCATTCCCAAATCTTTAATAAGTATCGGATGAATTCAATTTATCATTCACCTTTTAATTGAAAGAAAATTTTAATTCATTCAAATATAATTAATTCCATAAGAATTCAAAATAATTCCATAAGAATGCATTTACAAAATGAAAATTGAAAACACGGTTTCTAAGTGAAAATTGAGTTTTGGCACAATAAAGGCCCATTTGGCACATTCTAGTCACACACTTGGCACAAAACAAAATTTTTCAAGTCCCATCACTGTTTAACATTATTCTTTGAAATAAGTTTTTGGGCTCGAAAAGTGGTTTTTTGCGTTCCTGTACTATTGGGTAATTTTGTCATTTTGTGAGAGGATTTTGTGCTTACTCTCATTTTACCGAACTTTACCCAAAAAGTAAAGAAACACACCTAATTACTTTTTGTCGGTAGAATCTACTGCTGAAAATATATTATGATAATATAAAAATATATTTTAATAAAAAACAAATTTTTTTTTCTTTCGATTACAAAAATATGTGTAATTACTTCAGCCTATTTAAAATTTGAAGTAAAAATTCCAAACGGTTCTCCAGATATTATGCTTTTATGCATTGGAGATACAATGAAAATTTCTGACTATTTGCAAACTAGGAACATATCATATAATAACAAATATGAACTAAACAAGAAGTTTTAAAATTAAAAGATATTTAACGAAATTTTTTATTTCTTAAATAACTAACAAAAACAACTGTTTACTGTAAAAATACTGGTAGTTGTTCATTATGATATTAAAAATAACTGACTTAAACAACTGTTACGAAATTACAGTACTTGCCGTTAGTTGTTTTCTGAAATAACCGTCATAACAGTTGTTTTGCATTTTTCCATAGAAAAAAAAAATTGCTGTTAAACACAACAACTACTGATTACTACACAAGCAACTGTTATGTAGTAACTGTCAAACTTTTTTGAGTGTAGGAATAACTTTTAACACCAAATTTATTCACAGATAATAGAATGAAATATAAACTAAAATCGAAAAATAAAATTTTTAGTCAATTTTAGCAAGCAGACTAAAATTGTGAAGTAATTGCTTAAAAAATCCAAAATTTTCCCCTATTAGTAATATTTATTTTTTATTCATACGAGCCAATATCAATTATATTTCACAGTATAGAAAATCGTTACCAGATATGTGGTTATGTAACTACATACCTGGTAATGATAACTAGTTACATTACTCATTACATTTCTTCTTACTTTTGTATGGCGATGTTGCCCAATACGACAAATGAAAAAATGTGTCGCTACATATATGCTTACCAGTATTGACAAAAATAATGAGTCCAAAAATAGATTTTCAAATAAATTAGTTTTATAAAAAAAATATTTATTTATTGTAAATTTTTTTAAAATAAAATTTGCTCGTGCCGGAAATCAAACCTTGGAATCTAGATTGCCAATCGATAGCTTTACCTTCTGAGGCTATCTCGACATGTTATATTTGATAGATAAAAACATAATTGATCTGAGTATGATTTCAATTATTCAATTAAATGTTTGTTTAAAAAGAAATTTTATTTTAAACAAATCTTTAATTAGATAATTTAGGCTATTAATGAGAATAGTCTATGGTCTGAATAGTCTATTAGACCATTTTTAATTTCAAATTGAACTGAATTTTTTAGTTTCATATTTATTTTATTAGTTCATTTCAAATCGAATTACAGTGTGAATATTTTTGCTGTTCGATAAATTTCCATAAAATCGATAGAAGAATGAACAGATTTTTTATAATTGAAAAACTCTTAGAAGGAACTCTCTAAAGTGATGACACAAAACTCGCAAAGCTCGCGGACCCGTATTTTTTTTCTTAGCATTTTAACTTTTTAACTCACATTACTTCACTTGCGTCATGTTTAGGGTTTGGGGTTCGGGAATTCCCGGGCGGGAATTCCCGGGAAATCCCGGGAAAAGTTTGCCGGGAATTCCCGGGAAAATAATATATTTTTCCCGGGAAAACGGGAAATTTTAAAAATATTAAATTTTTTAAATTGTTTTTGTTTCGAATAGGATTTTTTAATTTTAGTCATAAAAAACATTTTAAATACCAAAACAAAAATGTCATTGTTAAAATCTTTTAAAAGGGAATACATTTATTTGACACGCAAATAAAATCTTTGCCAAGTAATTAGGAGCATTTCAACTAATAAAGATTTTTCGCATAACTTATTCAAAATTTAAGTAGTAAAACCTAAAAACTTGGTAAAATGTTTAAAAGAAATATGAAAAAAAGCTTTGTTTCTTACAAATAATCGCCCTTACTATCTAAATTTTTCAAATGTATAAATTAGGTAAAGTCGACTTTAGTTAAAATATTGGGTGGCAGTATACCTTACCTTCGTTTATTTTTGGAGCATTCTGATTGGTTAATTTATTTTCAACCAATCAAAATATTTGAAAATATAAATATTTTTATAAGGTTTTCATACACAAAATGAACAAAACCGTTTGATTAAAAATAAAGTCGACTTTAAATTTAAAATACTCTTTTATATTAAGGGCCAATAATTTTATAAGTAACGTTTTCATTAATAAATGTGAAAAGAAAAGACTAATGGTTAACGGTGGTATCTAAATTTGGTTATCCGACATATAAATTTGGTGCACAAAAAAAAAAAAAAAATTTATGGTCATGCAACTTCTCTTGAAGAAAAGAACAACAAGAATAACGTTTCAGCTAAAATTAGCAAAGTACCCGAAGAAAAAAGTGTAAGCTGAATAGGCATTAAAGGTTTTATGGTAGGGCAAACATTTCCTGAAATGGTATCCAATTAGCCACAGTCAATCCGCACCATAACTAGATCTTCGTTTATTAGAGAAAGTTTTGATAATAAACACCTGGCATTGCAAAAAAATGAAACCGATGTAAAGAACATTATATTAAATTACTACAATAATGTAAAAGATATCATGATGAAAGAAATATCGAGCAATATTTCTAACAATAGGAGATTTACTATAATCTTAGATGAATGGACATGAATATCACAACAATGTATAAATGGAGATAATTCATTTTATAACCTGGGGTTGGTTTATATATCAGGAAGATGTAATGCTGATGAAATAGAAGAATTGTAGAAATAAGACTAGAAGAGTTTTATTTGTCTTTGGAAAATAACATTGTGGCCACCATATCTAATGGGCCAAGTGTGATGAAACGATTTGTTTCCGACAGTCCAGTAGTAGGTGCTTTCTGCTGGAATCATGCAATTCATTTGGCAGTGCTGCGAGTAATTTATGTGAAATCAAATGTTCAACATTCTGATATTTTTTACTTTGAATTCTCACGGCTCAGACTGCATTTGTACTGAAATAGTTTTTTTTTTAACAAAAATTACTTATATAGGTGGTTTTCATTAACAATTTTGTTTAAAAATATTTCCCGGGATTCCCGGGAATCCCGGGAATTAAATTTTTTCATTCCCGTTTCTCGGGAAATAAAAAAGTCCGGGAAATCCCAAACCCTAGTCACGTTACATCATGGTGCCTAATTGTATGACATGTTACGCCCTGTTTCGATGTATTATATCACATTATGTAAAGTTTCAACCATTACTTTATTAAAGGTTAGCCTATACTTTGTAATTTCAAATTAATTTAAAACAAAACGTATTTTTATTTTCATTTAAATCTTGACAAAAGACACTGTGGATGGCATTCAAAGACTCGTTGTTACTTTTTTTTTTTAATATTTTACTAATTGACTTGATGAAATTGTTCCATTTGCCCATTAAACTCAAAGAAGTTATAGCATACATAAATATCATATTACGGTATCTCTAATTCATTACAAGTACTTTATGGTAATGCGTGTGTTTTCTAGTAGGCCATTTACATTATAAATAAAAACAACTACAAAAAAACAAATATGTTTTTTAAGAAAAATATTTTTATGATAAAAATAATATTTTTTTAATACATATAATTAAAAATTTGTTGTGCATTTCATTATATCGTATGAAAGAAATTTAATCTTGCCATTTTCCCCCTTTTTGGATATAAATTTATCGTCATTTAGTGAGTTTAAGACAAAAACTTTTTGGTTTTTTGCTTATACTTACAGAATATAAAATTGTGGATTTTCTTCAGCAACAATCTAGAGTAAGATAAACAAGGTTTGTCAATACTACGTTACACAAGTCAGATTTTGTAAAAAAAAATTAAAATAATCTACTTGAAAAAAAGTTGATTCGATTTGAAATAAAGTGTGAACTCACTACATAGGATATTGTGAATTTATGTATATATATGTAAGTACATACAATTGACGTATGTCAACATTCTGTATGTAATTTGCTACTTTTTTGTGTAAACCCTTGTGTATACAAATTATTAAATAAATAAGCAAATACGGGTAAAATTTGTATATAAATATTCAAAATTCGTTTGCGATAATTTTAAATTATCAGTAAGAATGGTATTAAAAGTTTAACAATGTTTACTAAATGTTTATATAAAAAAGACGAAAATTTTAATAAAAATTGAAGTGTTGTTGAACTTTTAATTACTTTGCATGAAAAGTTAAGAACACACTCTACTAGAATTTTTGTCTGAAGTTAAAATTGATAAATCCATTCAAACATTGCAATCAAACTTTTAAGAAAATTATTTAATAATCAGTAATAATTCAATTTCAAAAAATTAATAAATAAAAATTGTTTTTGTTTCGCGAATTAAATTTTTATTTAAAAATAATTATTTTCAAATCAATTGGTCAAGGCTTTAATTGCAACATGAACATTTTTCGAAATTGTATCGCCTATAGGAATTATCATATTCTTATTGCGGCAGTTTCCCCCTGTTGTCTTTATCTTTTAGATCAGGGCTGGCAAAATTATAGCACGCGTGCAAAAATTGCTATTGAACATTTAAAATCTGCTATTTGGGGCTCTTTGGAAGTCTGCAAAAAATTTAACGAAACAAAATTAGACGTAATTTTGGGTAACTCGGATTTGCAAATTTCAAATATTGTTTTTTGTGAATCTTCTCTACTTTTCAATTAATTATGAAAACATAATTCATTGTTGATAGGAATAAATTAAAGTGAACGAAATCTTTCAACTTTGAATATTATTTTCATGATCACTTGAAAAATTGGGAAGATTCACAAAAACTAATACCATTTTTGAAAATTGCAATTTTTGTTTCGCTAATTAAGAGTAGTTTTTATAGACTTCAAAAAACTTCTAAAATATTGTTTTTAAATTTCAAATCGCAATTTGCCGAAAAACGTTACGTAATAGAAAAATTGGGCAAACAGATTTGGAATTAAGAGGCCAAATTCTCCATTTTTATTACTGGGAGGATTTTAATTCCATTTTAAAATAGTTAAAAAAGTGTATTTAAATTATTCTAACAGAACTGTGGAATTAACTCAAAAATTATTTTTTTAAGAATCAAGGAACCACAATTTCGAAGTGGTAGATATATGTACAAAAGTTTTTCGGAATGAAACTATACCCAGTCAGAAAAATACAAAAGAGAAAGCAATGGCAAGGCACTTTAACAAAATGAAAACATCTTTAGACAAAAGCACCGCTAAGAGTACCGAAATTCCCCTCCTATAGTTGTATTAACAAATTAAAAATTTTAACCTTTTTTATAAAACAAATTCTGTAAAAATTTATTTGAATTAATATTGAAATTTAAGTGTTTCGATTAAAGGAAAAACTAAACTTAAGGTGGCACGCGAAATATTTCTACAAATCAATATGCCTGTTTTTGGCATGCCCACCCCTATTCTAGATGGTAACAATATGACATATTCTCAATATTCTTATACAAGGATGTTACAAGAATGCTATCCAGTGAGAAAAATCCAAACGGGAAAGCGATGGCAAAGCACTTTAACAGGTGGTACAAGTACTGGCAAAAAGTTGGCAAAACGCTGGCGAAACCTATAAATAGGTGGTCTGAAAATATATTTTCCAAAATAAAATTTAAAAAAAGTTCATATCTATTTTTTTTGGTCCTGCCGTGATTTGAACCCAGGCCGTCAGATTGGCAGACGATTTCTGAACCCACTGAGCTAACGAGACATGAAGGGTGGTTAAATTTTAAGGGCCGATGTTGATTTTGAATAAAACACAAATTATTTAGGAAATTATTGTCATTTCTTTTTATAAGATAATATTGGTATGGTTCAATTATGTATGGAACAAAATATCGGCCAAATGGCCGCGGCGACCTCGGCGGCACACCTCCATCCGATGGTCCAAATTTTCGATGACACTGAGAAATAATTGAGGTTCTATGCCGTTAATGTGCCGAATTATCTTATCCTTTAGCTCTTGAATTGTTGCTGGCTTATCGACGTACACCTTTTCTTTCAAATAACCCCAAACAATTATCTTAAATATTGATTTAGTATAATTTGACACCCACTAATTATAAGATCAATTACGCATTGTCAATTATTAACAGGCGTAAAAAATATTGGGAAATAAAAAAAATGTTTTCTCTTTTTTAGAAAATCTTGGCAATGATATGTGTCAAGCATGGGAAAAGGAAATAGAAAAAACCGCAAACTCCAAAAAACAACCTAGCCTTTTGTGCGCCACCTTGAGAGTTTTTGGCTGGCGTTTAGCATTATTAGGCTTAGTATTATTTTTACTCGAATTAGGTTTGAGGTAAGTAAACACCTATTTTATTACAAAAAACAATTATATTAAATTCTAAATTTTCTTTCACTTTACAGAACCTTGCAACCTTTATTCCTGTTGGGACTGATTGCATATTATGCCAATGACGAAACTAATATACAAACAGCTTATCTCTATGCAGCTGGGGTTATATTGTGCTCCGCCTTAAATGTTATCATAATGCACCCCTATATGTTAGGTACTATGCATGTGGGCATGAAGATACGTGTAGCCATGTGTAGTATGATTTATCGAAAAGCGTTGCGTTTGAGTAAATCTGCTTTGGGTAATACCACTGCTGGTCAAGTGGTTAATTTAATATCCAATGATGTGGGTCGTTTAGATTTGGCCATGATATTTATTCACTATTTATGGGTGGGTCCAGTGGAAACAATGTTTATCACTTACTTGATGTACAGAGAGGTAAGAAGATTTTATGTCAGATTTCCGAAGTTTTTGTTCGGAATATTTATATTAGAAAAAAAACTTTAAAAATGAGTGGACTGCTAAAAATAAAGTGTAAATTATAAAATTTACATATTTAGGATTAATAAGCAAGAATTCAATAATATGCTTCGGCTATACGGATATGTTATTTCTACCCAGCAAAAAAAGAGATGCCGAAGCAGTAGAAAAAGCACTACAATTGATGATCTGATGTAATTCTTTTTTAACATAAACACTAATGATTTTAACATTGTGTTGTCATAGGATAGGAGTACTCCCTCTTCAACATTTTTACAGTACTTTTTGAACGAGTGCAAAGGAAGTCTTTTTCACCAATTTAAAGTTAAAAAAATTCTTCTCAAAAAAAAATATTTTTTTTATTTTACAAAAGTTTTTTTCTTGCCACCAACGGGTATCGAACTTGCGACCTCACGATTGCTAGTCTAGCGCTCTACCGCTGAGCTATTCTTTGGTATGAAAGTTGACTGGTATAAAAACACCACTTGTTACTGCGAGATAATGTTCCTTATTCTCTTCAATAAAAGTACTTATTAAACAAGTGTAAAAGGTGTACTCCAATTCAATATTGTTTTCAGTACTATTTTTACAAGTGCATAAAAAGCAATTTCTCACCATTTTTGTATATATGCATATTTTTAAAAATAAAAAGTATGAATTTTAAACAAATTTATTAAAAATATTTGAAAAAAATTAATAGAAAAAAAATAAAAAAAAATATTGTTCCCGCCGGGAATCAAACCCTGAACCCTCTGTTTGGAAATGCCAAATGATACCAAAGTCACTTTTTACGATCACTTTTAGAGCAATTACTCTTTAGAAGCAATACTTAAGTGGTTTTTTTGGAAGTCGTTAAGAAGTAATTCTAAAAAAGCTGTAAAAATATACTAACGGATACTTTGGAAGCAATGAAAGAAGTGATTTTTTGAAGTTGTTCAGAATAACTTCTAAAAAAGCAGTAAAAGTACACTAACGGATACTTGTGAAGTATTGAAAGAAGTAGTTTGTAAAGCATTACTTGCAATTGTTTTGCTGGGTAGTATTCATTTCCATTATTTTTAAATGTTTATACAAGGCTTAAATTCAAATTGACATATTTGACTGCTATTGAATTCAAATGCAATGAAAGTATAACTCTTATCTAGTTCAAGTATTGGCTTGAAAAAGTGACTGGAATCTAACTTAATTAACACTTGAACTTTAATGACTTTACCTGTACTCATAATAACACAGTGCAGCAAACATTTTAGAGCCTCAACTAAATCAAATGGAAAAGAAAGTTGTTATTGTAACGGATTTAAAAAGAGAACTTGGGTACGTTCGTAAATGCAGTAGTTACAGATCACTGCGGCATAATAAAAGTAAAACGTTCAAAAATGCAACACTTGACAGCACTGATGTACGTCAAACGTTTTTTTTTTATGCAAACAATTGGCAGTGCTGCCGCAAATTTCTGCAACTATTGCATCATTTTAATTTCTGATACAATGGTGAGCGTTCTAAATTTTTATGTTAAAATCATTTAAGAAAACTAAACGTTGGTGCATAATGGAAGAGTTAATATATAAAAATTCTTAATAAAAATTTAAATTTTGTTTATTTTTTAGCATTTTTTGGATTTTTAATAATCAAAAGTCATTTCATCTTTCTTTTAATTCTCTTTTTATTATAACTTAACAAATAATTGTCATTTTTACCATCAAGATTTTCAATAATATTTGTTAATGTTATGGCGAACATGTTTTTTATTTTTTGCAAAACGTTCTAAAAAGCAAAGTCTGTGCAGTTGTTGAGCAGTAGCAAAGCATCTGCAACAGCTGATCACGCATCAGCAACAAAACTTCGCATAACTGCCGCAGTGTTGCACAAATTTGCTGCATATACGAATGTACGAACGTACCGTATATAAAAGAATAACGTGAGTGACTGAAGTTAAAATTTGGTACGCTGGTTCCTCTTTCGGCGTAGACGTCCGCTAAAACGGGATTTTTGGAAATTCCTATCGGAACGGGCAAAAAGGGTGAAGTCCCCCCCTTGACGGCCTGCCAAAACCCCTTTGGCTAGAAAGCTGAAAT
The DNA here is from genome assembly GCA_949987735.1 of Leucophora obtusa. Lineage (NCBI taxonomy): Eukaryota > Metazoa > Arthropoda > Insecta > Diptera > Anthomyiidae > Leucophora > Leucophora obtusa. The sequence goes on along the minus strand of OX465295.1, from coordinate 300,384,945 downwards.
TTAAAATGTGTTCCTTGGAGTAAGGTTTAACTTTTCTTGAAAGTACTTTCTGTAATTTTGGACAGGGTCGTTGTAAAACTGGGGGCTCAAAAGGGGAAAAGTGCCCCTCTTAACGGACTGTCCAAACCGCTGGAACTAGGAAGTTGAAATTAGGTATGAAGATTCCTACTCGGTAGTAGACATCCACTAAGATGGGATTTTTGGAAATTCCCACAGGGAGGGGCAAAAAGGGGAGAACTATCCCCCTTAGCGGCCTGTTGAAACTACTGGAACTAGGAAGTTAGGCAAAAGAACACTATGGGACACCCCTCAAAAAAAAAAAAAAATATGTCCCCCTCTGGAATTAAAAAAGAACATTTTTTTTCTATATGGTGTTTTTCCGGATAACAGAATTCGGGCTAGGTGTATTTTTATAATTTAGGGCCCCGGTGCATATTTGGAATCGTGAGAAAATTTCCTTTAATTTGAGTCGTCACACGAGCCATTTTGGGCGTGTTTCGGTTTTTCGGACCTGGCGGGTCCCGGGGGCCCCGGCCCCCTTAACACCATTAAGAAAACAATTTTCTTTTTTAATTTCAGAGGGGGTCATTTTTTTTGAGGGGTGCCCCATAAAGTGTACTTTTGCCATAGTTTTAATTAATTAAAGTTTTGTCTTGAAATATAACTGGAATTCAATTTGATTTACACTGGAATTTCAGTAGAGTTAACTGTACTGTAACCTTTCGTTTTATTGGTGCTCAATGTTTGGCGCTATTCTCGTTTTCTCTATACATTTTGAAATAAAAACAAAGCTGCTGAATACAAATATTTAAAAAGTTTTTTTGAAATTAACATCTTTATCTTAATACTTAAAATTGTAAATTAATATTTTCTTTATTTGTTTCTTTTAGATTGGCATATCTGCCGTATTTGGTGTAGCTTTTATGTTAATGTTTATACCACTTCAAGGTTGGTTAGGCAAAAAGACGTCAGTTTTACGTTTGCGCACAGCGTTGCGCACGGATGAACGTGTCCGGATGATGAATGAGATTATATCTGGCATTCAAGTAATTAAGATGTATGCTTGGGAGAAACCTTTTGCTAAAATGGTGGAGTATGCTCGTAAAAAAGAAATCAATACTATACGACAAGTGTCCTATATACGTGGTATACTATTATCCTTCATAATGTTCCTAACACGGGTATCAATTTTCCTAAGTTTGGTGGGTTATGTGGTTTTAAGTAACCTCCTAACGCCAGAAAAAGCTTTTGTTATAACCGCTTATTATAATATCTTAAGAACAACTATGACAGTATTCTTTCCTCAGGGTATGTACCTAAATCGTCTTACTAAATTCTGTATTTAATATTGACATCTGCGTTTCTTTATAATTTCAGGCATTTCTCAATTGGCTGAAACTTTAGTATCTATTAAACGTATACAAAATTATATGCAATATGAAGAGACCGGTGTTATTGATAAATCTGCAGATGTGGCTACATCTACTAACAGTAGTAGTAATCAGTCGACTGTAGTAAAAGATGATGATATGGTTTTGGAAGAGGAAAATGAAATTGAAGGTGAAGCTGAAAAAGAACCGTTAATATCAAATGGACATGCTACACTTTCCGAGGCTGGCATTATAATTAGTAATGTTAAGGCTAAATGGGATCCTAATTCCACGGAATATACTCTAGATGATGTCAATTTACGTGTACAACCGGGTACTTTAGTTGCTATTATCGGACCTGTGGGTGCTGGCAAATCAAGGTAAATTATACTAAAATTAAAGTAAACCTAAATCATTAATTTCACATCGAATACTTCTCTACGAAGAAATTAATCAGTAAAAATCAGTACTGAATCAGTAACGACCCCAAAGTTTCCTGGGACTACCGTGGATCGAGCATATAAAGGTTGTTTTTTAAGCCCGAAAGAAATTTAATTTGTGAAAAATAACACAAAAAATTTAATTTTAATCGAAAGTTTTTTTATTCCAAAGATCAATACATTGCACTAACATTTGAAAATGATTTTGGGCATATGAAGACTGCGGCTGTTCTTGACGAAGCGCATTCTGGACGTCCAATTGTGGGCCACTTTTTCGAGCATTGCTGGCCGTATGTCCCCTACGGGAAATTTTAACAAACTGTCACCGAACTGGCCCCTTTGTATGAAATAGAGTGGTCACTTTTACATGACGTTGTCATAGGAGGGGGAAATTGACCCCTTATGACATGTCACAAGACAAATCCTAGGACAGGTTACTGAACTCTCATAAAAAAACAAAGTTCAGGGACCTGTCCTGACAAATTTAAAGAAAAAAAATACGGGCATATATTAGGGCGGGTCGATTTAAAAATCACCCAAGTGACAAGGAAAATCGTATTCTAGGGATCAAAATAAGAAACTTTGCCCGAGGAACCATACCTCTAAACCGAATTCTGAATCCCCAACTTTTGATGTCCCAAATTTTGAAAAATCCCACTTTGACCCATTTAGAGTGCCCCAATCGAGTCCAAATGAATGACCGACCCCCACTAACTTTGAGGGCCGACCCACCCATGCCAGTAGCACACCCCCTGGAACCCCCCTGGGGGGTTCCCCATACAAAAATTTTTTCATGTAATGTGCCAAAAATGGTGATTTTTTGAAATGTTTGTATGGGGAACCCCCCAGGGGGGTTCCAGGGGGTGTGCTACTGGCATGGGTGGGTCGGCCCTCAAAGTTAGTGGGGGTCGGTCATTCATTTGGACTCGATTGGGGCACTCTAAATGGGTCAAAGTGGGATTTTTTAAAATTTGGGTTACAGGGGGTGTGCCGGGTCCCGGGTTTTAATTCTAGAGGGGATTATACTTTTTATTTATTTTTTTGACGAGATTCCATACACTGAGTTTAGCCACATTTTTAATTTTGCTGTTGTTATTTTACTTGCATTTAGCAAAAAATCTGCTAATTTCAGCAGTTTTTTGTGCAGCATCATTTTTAACTAATTTTTAGTAACTTTTTCTGCTATTTTAACAGATTTATTTCTGAATGCACGGGAATGAAAAAAAAAATATGAAAATGCGTATAGTTTCAGTTTGCACAAATACTCATATTTATTTGCATTTAACAGTTCTTTTTGATTTTATTCAATTAATTCTTATAATAAAATAAGTTCCTTTAGAGTATTCCTTTATTTAATTAAAATGTTGTATTTATCTGCACAATTTTTTGTTGTTTATCTTTGCATCAACTGTTCGTTTTATAAGTTACCCAAGTTTACCCGAAGAAAAAAAAACACAAATACATTCTCATGAACGCTCTCATTTACCAAATTTTCGAGTACGGGAACGCTTTTGGGTAAATTTCGGTAACTTTGGGTATGTACAGGAACGCACTGATTGTTACATTATTTTCAATTTGCCATATCTCATGATTTAGTTCCATATAGGTTTTAATATCATCCTTCATTTCATTCTAATATTTATATACATATTAAATTTTCAAAGTCTTTTTTCTCAGTGTAGAATTTATCACAGTTTGTAAAATCTTAGAAGATGTGTTTAATAATAATAAACTTCAGTTTGTCTTAACTTTACATTCGCTGATTATTTTAAGTTTTATGGATTCCTTTAAAAACTTTTTATGTTTTTATATAAAACAAATTATAAAAACTTCAAGAATCCTAAAATCTTGGTTTTTGAACCGCGACGGCTATTAAAAACAAAAGATGTGGGGACTTTGCTATCAGTTTTGAATGTAACAGTCGAAATATTATAAAGAATTGTTTTTTTTTACCTTTACCTAAAGTTTTGTTTATCTCATTTATCTCATTATTTACTACCATAAAAATTTAGTTAAGACGATTAATTATTCTTATACGCCTAATTTTTTTCAATTCCAGCCTTATTCAAAGTATACTTGGCGAATTACCACCCGAATCGGGAACAATTAAAACAAATGGAAGTGTTTCATATGCTTCTCAAGAACCTTGGTTATTTACTGGTACTGTTAGACAAAATATACTCTTTGGCCAGTCAATGGATAAAAAACGTTATCATCAAGTTGTTAAAAAATGTGCTTTAGAACGCGATTTTGATCTTTTACCCTTCAGTGATAAGACGGTAGTGGGAGAACGTGGTGCCTCCCTGTCGGGCGGACAAAAAGCACGCATTAGTTTGGCCAGAGCTGTTTATCGTAAAACATCTATTTACTTACTTGATGATCCGCTGAGTGCCGTCGATACTCATGTTGGCCGTCATTTATTCGATCAATGTATGCGTGGTTTTCTGCGTGATAATATTGTGGTATTGGTAACACATCAATTGCAATTCCTACAAGCTGCCGACCAAATAGTTATTATGGATAAGGGTCGTGTTAGTGCTGTGGGATCTTATGAATCTCTACGTGAAAGTGGTTTAGATTTTGCCCAAATGTTAGCAGATCCAGAAAAAGATGATTCCACGGAAGTGAAATCACGTTCCCGTTCTGGTAGTCGTTTATTTGATCGTCAAAATAGTGAAATATCTATTAGCTCGGCAGCCGAATCGACTATGGAAGATAGTGCTATGCAGGTGCAGGAAACTCAAGAAGAAGGACAAATTGGATTGGATTTATATAAGAAATATTTTAAAGCCGGTGGTGGATTTTTCATGTTCTTCATTATGTTGGTGTTTTGTATATTGTCTCAAGGATTGGCTTCGGGTGGTGATTATTTCTTATCATATTGGTAAGTTTCTGAAATTATTAAGCCTAAAGAATCGTAAGTTGTTTGAGTTTCACTTGAAAAAACTGTTATACACCATATAAAAAAAAAAATATTTTTCACGATAATCCGTTTCACGTGAAAAGTTTTTAGAGTTTGTTTTCACGCAAATTTAGTGTACAATTATTAATTTTTACAATTTAAATTGGAGTTTGAAGCCTTTAAAGTTCGAGTGAAATTTTTCCACGTGAAAAACAACGTACGGTGCTTAAATGTGGATTTATAGATACTTTATATTTTGATTGCTTATATTGTGCTTATATTATTATTATTATTGTTAGATTTTTCCTTAATTTTAGTTATTTTATTAGTAGTTCTTTTTACAGTTCAAGTTTAGGTTTAATCGGGGTTATTTTTATAGTTCAAATAGATCAAATGTATATTAAATCGTAGTCCCTTTTACAGTTCAATGAAATGTTTAATCGTAGTTAGCTTTATCGTAATTCTATTTGTGTATATATTTTGCTTAATCATAAATCAATTAGGGCGTAGTTCAATTTTTTATTAATCGTAGTACTTTTAGTAATTGAAATAGTAATTTTTTTTAAAGCTCAAACTGGAGATGGGTACGTGAGCGGAATTCTGCGTGATTCACGTAAATCACCAGTGATAACGAGGGAGTAAGCACTTAATCGAGTATGAGTAGATAACATTTTTAGTGAGTGAGTTTGTATAAGTCAAGGTTTTGCATGAGTGAGTTGAACTTTACCGACAATTTTTTTTGGCTTTAAATACATATATATTTCTCATATGAACAAAATTCACTCTCTTGCCCATCTCTAGTCCAAGCACTAGTTGATTTGATAGTTCAAATACTAGTTATATTTATAGTTCAAAATTTCCTTAATCGTAGTTATTTTAATGGTTGAAATAGTAGTTTCATTTATGGTTCAAATTTTCCTTAATTGAAGTTTTTTTAACAGTTAGAATAGTGATCCTGTTTAAGTTCAAAATTTTTTTATTTATAGTTCAAATTTTCCTTCATCTTAGTTATTCTAGTAATAGTTTAAAAAAATAATTTAAACTGTAAAAATTTTAAATTATCTTTTAGTTCAAACTCATACTTGAATGTAGTTCCTTCTTTAGTAAAATATTAAAATTTTACCCTTTAATTTATAAACGCTTTATAAAGTTATACGAGGTTTATGGAACAAATTTTACATGAAAAATTTGTTATTTAAACCTCCTTTAACTTTATATTGCGTTTATGAATTAATACTTTAGTCTATATGTTTTTATATTTCAGGGTCAATAAAAAAGGCACAATACAAGCTGAACGTGCAGAACAAGATGCCGAACGTAAACTTAATAATACTTTCGATGATAGTGAAACTTTTTATGCTCCCACCTCTCATGAATTGGAATCGAAACTCTCAAAGTTTTTGGAACAATTTGATATTTTTATAAATCCAGAAATGTTAGATATTTACATATTTACCATTATAACTGTGACTACCATTATTATAACCGTAACGAGAAGCTTCCTATTTTTTAATGTAGCCATGAAGGCGTCACAGAATTTACACAATGCCATGTTTAGAGGCATAACTCAAGCTGCCATGTACTTTTTTAATACAAATCCCTCCGGTCGTATACTTAATCGTTTTTCCAAAGATATGGGCCAAATTGATGAACTTTTACCATCGGTTATGATGGATGTAATACAAATATTCTTATCACTCTTTGGTATAGTCTTTGTAATAGCTGTGGTTAATCCTTTATATCTTGTGCCAACCTTTATCTTGGCTATAATATTTTATTATTTAAGAACATTTTATTTGAAAACTTCAAGGAATGTTAAGCGGCTGGAAGCGATAAGTATATGTGTTCACTAAAATGTAATAACTTTGTACTAATGTCTACTTCTTTTCTAACTTTTAGCCCGATCTCCTATTTACTCTCACTTGGCTGCTTCATTAACTGGTCTGTCTACCATAAGGGCTTTTGGCGCCCAACGTGTTTTAATCGCCGAATTTGATAATCATCAAGATTTACACAGCTCGGCCTTTTTTATGTTTATTTGTACATCTCGTGCTTTTGGCTATTGGTTGGATTGTTTTTGTGTCATCTTTATTGCTATTATAACTTTAAGTTTCTTTGTTTTTGCCCCCGAAAATGGTGGTGATGTTGGTTTGGCTATAACCCAAGCGATGGGTATGACTGGTATGGTTCAATGGGGTATGCGTCAATCGGCTGAGCTCGAAAATACTATGACTGCTGTTGAACGTGTAGTAGAATATGATGATATTGAACCAGAGGGTGATCTCGATTCGAAAGAGGATAAAAAACCACCCAAAACATGGCCAGAAGAAGGCAAAATTATATTTGATGAATTAAGCTTACGCTATTCCCCTGATCCAAAATCGGATTACGTTTTAAAATCTTTAAATTTCGTTATTAAATCTTGTGAAAAAGTGGGCATTGTTGGTCGTACTGGTGCTGGTAAATCATCATTGATTAATGCATTATTCCGTTTATCCTATAATGATGGTTCGGTGATTATCGATAGGCGTGATACTAAAGATATGGGTCTTCATGATTTACGTAGTAAAATTTCTATAATTCCTCAGGAACCCGTGTTATTTTCGGGTACTATGCGTTATAATTTGGATCCATTTGATGAATATTCAGATGCTAAATTATGGGAAGCTTTAGAGGAGGTAAGTTTTAATTCTTGAAATTAATTTCTGCAAAAACACTTTTATTACACGTTGGTAACGTCTAATTTCGTTGGCCCTCGGCTTAGCAGTGATTGATTAAAGCTATTTTGTTATCACATGAATAAAATTACCAAAAATGGTAATTTTCTAAAGAAAAAGAAATAGCTTTTTTTATTAAAATATACTTTATTAAATATACTTTTACAATTCGAAGGAAATTAACTGTAATAAACAGTAGTTTTTACATATTTTGGCAGTTGTTTTAAAATGTTTGTAATAAAAGTTTGTTAGTTATTTTTAATGCATCTGCTAGTTATTTTTTAATAGTTAAAACTAACTAAATTTTTAGTTATTTTAGAGTTAAATAACTTTGTCGTCTTTGCTTTAGCTGCCATTTTCAGTAGATTCTACCGACACATGTTTTTGAGTGTACTATTTATTACTCAGCGGCCCTATGTTCCACTAGGAATTAAAGGATTAAATATATTTATTACCCAGTTCTTAACAGTTATATCAGGGGTCTCCCATGTTCCTGATGAATGGCAATACCGGTTTTTAATGCAACAGATGGCGGTAACTACTGTTTTGTGTGTTTCTGGCCATACTGTTTCATTTTATTGGGGAGCAGTGTTGCCCGAAAAGTTTTAGCTTATTCCCATTTTAAATGCTTAAATCCCCAATGTTATGCCCAATTCATTTTAATTTAATACTGAATTTAGACTGCGCAAAAACCAGCCGGTTTTTGTACAAAACTAAATTGCAAAAGCCAAGTCATTTACACTGGGTATTTGGTTTTTCTTTGTCACGACACTTTTTTATTACACACTTTTCTTTCTAAATAATAAAATTTTATAGTTTTCGGCCCAAAAACTAAAAATGGCCAAAAACTATTAGTTTTTGCACAATCTAAATATACTACAGTAGACGCTCGCAAATTAGAGCTTTCAGTAATTCGAACGTCCAGAAATTAGAATCAATGTTTGCAATACATTAAACGCTCTGAAATTCGAATTTAAAATTCTAATTTCTGAGCGTTTTTTTTTTTTGGTTATTTGAATACACAGGAAGTCCCCAATTTATTTTGATTCTGTTTGAATAAAGTAAAACTAAAAAGGGGAATCACCAAATTATATATGTTTTTCCCTATTTGTTTTTTTTTTGTCGCATTTATGTACATTTTTGGCTAGTTTATTTCTGAAATTTGATACGCGTGTACATATTATTTGGCAGTCTCTATTAAATAGTGAAAGAGTATCATTTAAAATGTTAAATAAACGTAAAAAAAACACTTTATCATTGGAAACGAAACGAAAAAAAACGTCCAGAAATTAGAATAATTCAGAAATTGGAATTGCCTCAAAAACAAAGCGGTTCTAATTTGCGAGCGTCTACTGTATAAACAAAAACTCAATTAAAAAAAAATAGGAGTTAAGTTAGCATCGCTCTTAAGTTCAGAAAATTATTAGGGAATGACTCAGCAAAGTAAATAAAATTGAATATTTTACGAAGAAATATTTACGTTTTCACTCGAACTTTAAAGGCCTCAAATCTTTGTTAAAATTGTTAAAGTAAAAAAATTTTATTATACGAAAGACAAATCACAATTAAGATGAATTGTCATCGTTTCAAAATAAAAGTCGTATATTAAATTTTCGAGGCAATTTTCACACGAAGTTCATTATGGTGAAAAATCTTTTTTTTTTCTAAAACTTGTATGGAATTTGACAAGTAAATACGAGTAGTTTTCAAAAACTAATAGTTTTGGGTTAATGTAAATCAAGTAGGTGTAAGTTCTAGGGCTTGTAAACTCTTTTGAACATTAAGTTAACATAAATCGAGTTTTGACGATTCAGAAAGTACATAAGAGTTTATATGAAAACCCCTAAGTCTTTTTGAGCCTACACAAAATTTATTTTTTCTGAGTCGTTTGCATGCAGATCTTTGAAGAATTAATTCCTTAATTCAATTTTTCAATTCTGAATTAAAAATTTGATGAAGTAATCCACTAAGCACCATATATTGAATGGAATTAATTCATATTTGCTTTCGTTCGATTTATTTTGTTACGTATTAATTCAATTACAATAGTTCTTTTTATTAAATCAAATGAATTAATTCACTGGTGAACACGTTCAATTTTATAAATCGAACGGAAAAAAAGTGAATTAATTCCTTACTGAATTAATTCACTACTGAATTCGTTCAATTTCATTTTCGTTCAGTGAATTAAAAAAAATAAAATTACGTTCAGTGAATTAAAAAAAATTAAAATTACGTTCAGTGAATTAAAAAAAAAAATAATAAGTTCACTGAATTGAAAAAAAAAAAATAAAATAAGTTCACTGAATTGAAAAAAAAATAAAATAAGTTCGTTGAATTCAAAGCCTGTTTTCTGCCGTTCAGTACAAGAAAACAATAATGTACAAATAAAATTTTTAAATAAGCAATTTTACAGCGTGTGCTAGTAAAAATGAACAAATTAGAAACCGGATGCTGTTTATCAACCTACATGATTAAAAAATAAAGCCTTTTACTATTAAAAATAAAAACTTTACAGATATAGATAAATTTGGAAAAAAAATATAACTATTAATTTTTCAAACTAGTTATATAGTTATATTTTTTTTTTCCAAATTTATCTATATCTGTAAAGTTTTTATTTTTAATAGTAAAAGGCTTTATTTTTGAATCATATAGGTTGATAAACAGCATCCAGTTTCTAATTTGTTCATTTTTACTAGCACACGCTGTAAAATTGCTTATTTAAAAATTTTATTTGTACATTATTGTTTTCTTCTACTGAACGGCAGAAAACAGGCTTTGAATTCAGTGAACTTATTTTATTTTTTTTTTAATTCAGTGAACTTATTTTATTATTTTTTTTTAATTCAGTGAACTTATTTTTTTATTTTTTAATTCACTGAACATAATTTTATTTTTTTTAATTCACTGAACGAAAATGAAATTAAACGAATTCAGTAGTGAATTAATTCAGTAAGGAATTAATTCAGTAAGGAATTAATTCACTTTTTTTCCGTTCGATTTATAAAATTGAACGCGTTCACCGGTGAATTAATTCATTTGATTTAATAAAAAGAACTATTGCAATTGAATTAATTCTTTGCATTTGTTGTTTGATGAACGCATTCAGTTGAACGAATTCAGTGAATTACTTAAGAAAAGGAATTCATTCAATTCTAGAGAAAATTGAATTCGATTGGTAGTGAATTCATTCAAAAAGGAATTAATTCTTCAAAGCTCTGTTTGCATGTAAAAATTTCAGTATTTGAAAAATAGAAAATTTATTGATTAATTATTAAGCTTGGTTGCTTTTCGTTATTTCAACATTTATAAATATTTGGAGAACATTTCTAACAGACCTAATTTGATCGAATTCAATTTGGGCCTAAATCTAAATCTTTTAAAATTTACAAATTTTTTAGTCTGTCCCCAAAACGAGTCGAAATCCCTAATTTGGGCCCAAATCCCCTTACCTAACAACTCTGTAAAACATCATTTGACATAAAAAAATCCTCCCTTGAGAAAATTTCTCAAAATAAAATCCTCCTTTGACGAAATTTTCCACATGATAGCGACATCTACAGTTTGTTTAAAAAATGATCGATGTTGCATCTCTATATTATATGTCTCTGAGTTATATTACTAATACTTGCTAACAATACACTCAAAAATGTTAGTCGGAATAATCTACTGAAAATGATAGCTAAAAGCAAGGTATATGCAGCTAAGAAGGCAAAATGGGAATTTACCTATAAAATAACTAAAAATGTTGTAATTTTCGACAGTTGAAAAATAACTAACAAATGCATTGACAAATTTTTACTACAAAAATTTTAAAACAACTGACAAAAAAACTACTATTTTTTCACCAATTTTTCTATTTGTTTTAAAATTTTTGTAGTAAAAATTTGTCATTCATTTTTACGACATTTTTTCAACAATTAACAATAACCGCATTTTTAGCTATTTCTAAGGTATATGTACCTATACTCCAATGGGAGTTAGAGGAATATATATATATATATATGTCGTGTTTCAACTGCATATACCTTTGTTTTAACTGACATTTCCAGTAGATTCAACCAACAGACTTTTTCGAGCGTAGTGGTTTTAAAAACTAATAATCATTTTCTTTCCTCTACTGCAGGTTAAACTAAAAGAAGTTGTCTCCGAATTACCCAATGGCTTACAAAGTAAAATTTCAGAAGGTGGTGCCAATTTCAGTGTTGGTCAAAGACAACTGGTGTGCTTGGCAAGAGCTATTTTACGAGAAAATCGCATACTTGTAATGGATGAAGCAACCGCTAATGTTGATCCACAAACTGATGCTTTAATCCAAACTACAATACGTTATAAATTTAAAAATTGTACAGTTTTAACGATAGCCCATCGTTTACATACTGTTATGGATTCGGATAAAGTACTGGTTATGGATGCTGGACAAGTGGTAGAATTTGGTTCACCTTATGAATTATTAACGGAAAGTGATAAACAAATATTCCAAAGTATGGTTAAACAAACAGGAAAATCAACGTATGAAAATCTTTATAAAATTGCACAAAAGGTGAGAAAGAAAAATGCTACATTAAAGAGAAATGCCTCATTTTTTATATTATTTCTACTCTATTACAACGACAAAATTGTAAGACATCTTACAAAGTATGTCGTTGTTAATATTTACATAATTCTGACCCAGGACTTATAGGGTTGTATAAATGCGACGTAAATGGGCAGATAATAATTTATTCTATCAGTTGTTATTAACAAGGTGTCAGGTAATGGTCAGGTATGCCGATGTTCATTACCATGTCAACCAGAAATATGCTGTATTATATTTTTCCTGTGCATCGTATTGAAAACTGATTAACATGTTCATCCGTTTCGAAGTAGTTGACGAATTCTGGCATCGAGTTCTTGCAACATATTTTTGCATATTTTGCTCGTAATACCAATAATTCCATATTTTGATTATAAATGCATATTTTTGTGAAATAGACAAATTTTTGAGTATATTTTTGCATTTTTTTAGAAAAAAAGCATATGTTATGGCATATGTATTTATAGAGCATATTTTTAAGTTTTCCATTTATACTTTCACTTTTTATACCCTACACCACTATGTGGTCAGGGTATTATAAGTTTGTGCTGATGTTTGTAACACCAAAAAATATTGGTCGTAGACCCACCTTATAGTATACCGATCGGTTCAGAATTTTTTTTTATTTCGATTTAACGATGTCCGTCTGTCCGTCCGTCCGTCCGTCCGTCTGTCTGTCTGTCCATGCAATCTCGTGCGCACTCTACAGGTCGCAACTATTAAGATATTTTGATGAAATTTGGTACGCAGACCTATGTTGGCCCAAGGACGAACAAGTTTGATTTTTTTGAACATCGGTCCATGTTTAGACCTAGTGCCCATATAAGGGTCCTACCAAAATTATACTGTTTATATGCTGCAGGTCGTAAATATTAAGATATTTTGATGAAATTTGGTACACAGACCTATATTGGCCCAATAATGCAGCCTATTGATTTTGGTGAACATCGGTCCATGTTTAGACCTAGTGCCCATATAAGGGTCCTATCAAAATTATACTGTTTATACGCTGCAGGTCGTAAATATTAAGATATTTTGATGAAATTTGGTACACAGACCTACATTGGGCAAATAACGCAGCCTATTGATTTTGGTGAACATCGGTTCATGTTTAGACCTAGTGCCCATATAAGGGTCCTACCAAAATTATAATGTTTATACGCTGCAGGTCGCAAATACTAAGATATTTTGATGAAATTTGTTACACAGACCTATATTGGCCCAATAACGCAGCCTATTGATTTTGGTGAACATCGGTCCATGTTTAGACCTAGTGCCCATATAAGGGTCCTACCAAAATTATACTGTTTATATGCTGCAGGTCGTAAATATTAAGATATTTTGATGAAATTTGGTACACAGACCTATATTGGCCCAATAATGCAGCTTATTGATTTTGGTGAACATCGGTCCATGTTTAGACCTAGTGCCCATATAAGGGTCCTACCAAAATTATAATGTTTATACGCTGCAGGTCGCAAATATTAAGATATTTTGATGAAATTTGGTACACAGACCTACATTGGGCCAATAACGCAGCCTATTGATTTTGGTGAACATCGGTCCATGTTTAGACCTAGTGCCCATATAAGGGTCCTACCAAAATTATAATGTTTATACGCTGCAGGTCGCAAATATTAAGATATTTTGATGAAATTTGTTACACAGACCTATATTGGCCCAATAACGCAGCCTATTGATTTTGGTGAACATCGGTCCATGTTTAGACCTAGTGCCCATATAAGGGTCCTACCAAAATTATACTGTTTATATGCTGCAGGTCGTAAATATTAAGATATTTTGATGAAATTTGGTACACAGACCTATATTGGCCCAATAATGCAACCTATTGATTTTGGTGAACATCGGTCCATGTTTAGACCTAGTGCCCATATAAGGGTCCTACCAAAATTATAATGTTTATACGCTGCAGGTCGCAAATATTAAGATATTTTGATGAAATTTGTTACACAGACCTATATTGGCCCAATAACGCAGCCTATTGATTTTGGTGAACATCGGTCCATGTTTAGACCTAGTGCCCATATAAGGGTCCTACCAAAATTATACTGTTTATATGCTGCAGGTCGTAAATATTAAGATATTTTGATGAAATTTGGTACACAGACCTATATTGGCCCAATAATGCAGCCTATTGATTTTGGTGAACATCGGTCCATGTTTAGACCTAGTGCCCATATAAGGGTCCTACCAAAATTATAATGTTTATACGCTGCAGGTCGCAAATATTAAGATATTTTGATGAAATTTGTTACACAGACCTATATTGGCCCAATAACGCAGCCTATTGATTTTGGTGAACATCGGTCCATGTTTAGACCTAGTGCCCATATAAGGGTCCTACCAAAATTATACTGTTTATATGCTGCAGGTCGTAAATATTAAGATATTTTGATGAAATTTGGTACACAGACCTATATTGGCCCAATAATGCAACCTATTGATTTTGGTGAACATCGGTCCATGTTTAGACCTAGTGCCCATATAAGGGTCCTACCAAAATTATAATGTTTATACGCTGCAGGTCGCAAATATTAAGATATTTTGATGAAATTTGTTACACAGACCTATATTGGCCCAATAACGCAGCCTATTGATTTTGGTGAACATCGGTCTATGTTTAGACCTAGTGCCCATATAAGGGTCCTACCAAAATTATACTGTTTATATGCTGCAGGTCGCAAATATTATGATATTTTGATGAAATTTGGTACATAGACCTATGTTGGCGCAAGGACGAAGCCTATTGATTTTGGTGAACATCGGTCCATGTTTAGAACTAGTGCCCATATAAGGGTCCCCCAAAATTATATTGTTTATACGCTGCAGGTCGCAAATATTAAGCTATTTTGATGAAATTTGGTACATAGACCTATGTTGGCCCAAGGACGAAGCCTATTGATTTTGGTGAACATCGGTCCATGTTTAGAACTAGTGCCCATATAAGGGTCCCCCCAAAATTGGCTTGGTTACAAACTGCAGGTCGCAAATATTAAGATATTTTAATGAAATTTGGTGCGCTGACTCACATTATAGAAAATTTTGACATAAGCCCCATTTTAACCCATTCGAATTTCGGATCCAAACAATACACCAGACTGGTGTAGGGTATTGTATAGTCGGCATGCCCGACTTTAACCTTTTTACTCGTTTTTTTATAAAATTCTATATTAGGTTTGTTTTTTTTCGAATTTTATATCTATAACTCCTTGTAAAAAATCGACTATCCGTACTTACCTGAATTTTCTTTTTGTAAACAAATATGGGTCAAATTTGGGGTCGCCTTTGTATAAAAGCTGTTTTCGTAAAAAAACTTCGTTGGAGCAATTATCTTGTGTGCCCTGTTCTACATTTACTAACAAACGCATGATTCATTTGCTAGCATTTGTTATTTTTCATATTTTATGAAATAAAAAATACTAAAATTTCAAATATTTTTATGACAAAGAAAAGCCAGGAATTTATAACTTGGTAGGATTTTTATAACTATTTACCCCTAAATTCATAAACGCTTTGTAAAATTATAGGAGGTTTATTGAACAAATTTTGTATGAAAATGACGTTTTGTAAACCTGCTATAACTTTACAAAGCATTTATGAATTGAGCGGTTAATTTTTAACGGTGGGTCTCATACTGTTGGTTTAAATGTAACTTAACTATAAACAAAAGAAAATGTCAAAAAAATTTACACAAAACAACAACAAATTTTTGGGTTAACTATTAACTAAAGTTTAAACCTGCAGCATGAGACCCACCGTAAGAAGCTAAATTTATACCTACTTAAAAATTTTATAAATGCTTAAATTTGTATGGAATATTTATATAAAATTCGAAAAAACAAACCCATTGTATGATCTTGCACAAAATTTAGAAATGGCAATACAAAATTGTGACAATTGCTCTGCCGAAAAAAGTTTCGGTCCACCAAACTGCGATCAGCAATTGTCACATCACTGATAAAATCGTAACAAAATTGTGACGGATGAGAAATTGTCAACACCAAAATAAATTTTCCAACTGTAACCGCTATTATATTTTTCAATTAAAAAAAATTAAATTTTGTTATAGCATTGTAATTTATTTTAATTAAATTTTCTCTTTTTTATTCTTTCAGGCTCACGAAGATTCTTTAAAACACAAAATGGAGTGAAATTTTCTAGCTAAATAAAAATACTGTAAAGTATAAAAGTTTTCAGTACAATTTTCGTTTAACTTTTGCCATTACTTAAATCATGCCAATACCAAAAAGACTAAAAAACGGGCCTTTGTTTTCTAGTTCAAGTTAATATTAAGCAAAATATTTATATTTTCTTTTTTCGAAATATTTATGTATGTATTTTTGTAAGCGTGTACAACAAAATGTGTGTTTCGTCGTAATTTTAAACAACAAATATGTTATATTTTCTAAGTTGTCAACAAAAAATCTTAAATATTTTTTCTTGCGGTGTACTTCTAAATACATTTTTTATAACCCCGTGTCTACACGGAAAAAATAAAAAGTGTATAATTATCGAAGTACTTAGGTAAAATACAACTTCAAAAGTATATTTTGTAAGTTAGTAAAAAAATACATGTAGATTTATTAAATTTTAGTTTTTGTCAACTTGCCTTAGTTTTTGATCTGTTTCATTTTCACGTACTTCAAAATATGTTAAGTTACCTAAGTTTTTTCTTTTATAAATTGTCTTCGAAAATATTTTATTTCAATTAAAGAATTGTGTAACTTAGCAGAAAACTTTTGAAGTTGTATTTTACCGAAGTACTACGGCAATTATCCACTTTTTATTTTTTGCGTATACAAAAACAATGAAATTTAAGAAAAACACACAAAGCTTTAACAACGAAAATAATTCTGTTACTGCTTTGTGTGTATAGCCTAAACCACATAGTGAAAGTGCCAGTGGACAGTGGCAGTGCTGTCAAACTTTGTTCCTGAATTTCGCGAAAACGGTTTAATATTTTTAAAATTTTCTTACTGCGTTTTGTTTAAAAACAGCTCTTGTCTATTTAGAAACTTTTATAATTTCTCGGCAGTGACAAAAAGGGAAGATACAAAAACCTGCTTTACCGACAAAACGTCGCACTGCGGTCGACACTGCGTTTATCTGGTTTAGGCTTATATTTCAAATTTCATAGTATATTTTATTACATTTGTAGAGCTAAGTAAAAACACACAAGTTTTAATTAAGAATTTCTATTATATAAAATATGAACAAATAATATTATGTGCCTTTATTGTTATTTTATTGTAATACTAAAAAACAATATATTCAAATAAAACGTCCAATCTTAATTTATTTAAATTTAAATTAAAAACAATCGTCTTTTTTTAACTGTATAAAACAAACACTCACTGAACATACTTCTTTTGCAATTGCTTTAGCCTGGCAACACTGCTCTCTCGCCATTTATTTAGTGTGGCCAAAATTTATTTCAGTCATTCCCATTTTATTAACTTTTAATCCCATATTTATAAAATTCCCAATTCTGATCAAATGTCATCGATCCAATAACGCTGGGTTTCATATTGACGGTTTATGATTTAACTATTAGTTGACACAAACTTTTCTATTTTAGTTTAGTATGTTGTTTTATATATAATTTTTTGCATTTTCTTTTGTTAATCGGCCTAATTGCGGTTGTCGTATACGACAAGAAAATTTGTCGTTTTTGCCAAAAGGCATTTTTTGGTACCGCGAGTGTCGTTTTTTTCGGTCAAAACACCAAAAACTGTCGTATAAATTTTTGTGCACGACAGCCTCAAAAAACTTTTAAAAAAAGTATTAAAATAAGTGAAACTGAACATAAAATCACTTTAATATATTAACAAGTTAAATTAAAGAAGACATTTTTTTATTAAAATAATAATTTTTTTAAAGAAAAATTAAAAAAATGTAACGCACTGGGTATTTTACAACTTGTGGAAAAACACACTATCCTTAAAATGAAAAGTTTCACTCTGACACCTTGATTTTATGAAACAATAATAGTTTTATTATTACAAAATTTAATTTTTTTGATTATTTTATGAAAACAACACAAAAATAGATGAAATATTCAATTTGCTTATATTCTCTGTCGTATATTTTACACAATACCAAAATATAATAAAAACGACAACGACAACGCCTGCTGTCGTAATACGACAACGACAACCGCAATAAGGCTGAATAGTTAAGTTAAATTTAACTCTGGAGTATAACGCTGGGATTCTTACTGGCGGTTTACGCATTTTTAGTTAACACAAAAATTTGGTTAGTGTATAAAGTCTGAAGGGTCTAAAAAGTATGAAAGTATGAAAAATACCAAACTGAGAGCATTTGCTCCGAATAAAAAAATTTCCATATTATTTTTTTATACATAAAGCTACACTTATAAAAAAAGTTAGTACAAAAGTCTGTTAAACGCGTTCTGGCGCAAATGAACTGATTTTTTCTGTTATTCTGTCTTAAAATTTAGGATTGAACTAATATTCATGTAAATCCCAATTAGCATAACAATTACTATTATCCGTATTTGAACTAACTTTGCAGCCTAATTTTTAGTAATTAAGGTTTCTTAATTTTACAAATTTTTCAGCTAATTTAAACCCCAATTATTTCCCAAAGTTTATATTTTTGTGTCTCTGCTATCAATACCACATAGAGATGGCGCTATATTTTCATGATTTTTTATTGTATAATCACAAAATGGCTTATATCTCGGAAACTAAGCGAGAAAGAGCAAAATGGACAAAAATTCGATAATATGAACTCATCAGTCTTTATAAGCCACCTATACTGCCAAAAATAAATATGGGCCTGTCTCGGGACAGATCCGTAGAGCCCCAAAACCAAGACTTTTAGCGACATTTTAGCAGAAATTTTCAGTTAAATCAGGTAATGTTTCTGTTGAATTTAGCTGAAATTTCTTAGCTAAGTTAACTAGAATTGTCTGTGCATTTAGCAGTGTGCAAAATCTAGAAAGTTTAGCAGAATTTTTAAATATTTGTACGGGCTTTTTTATGAGTGTACTTCAGCTGAATTTAACATTTTCTGGTCTGATTACTGAATGTCAGGTTAAAATTTAGCCGACATTTAAATTTTAAATTTTGCTACACTCAAAAAAATAAGTTAGTACAAAAGTTAGTAAAACGTCTTGTATATCAAGTGTACTGGTTTTCAGCATTTTTTTGCTGAAATTCCGTTTTCTGCAAAATTTTTAGTTATATTTTTTTAGCACTAAACTAATTTTGAACTAATGTTTTACTAATTTATTTTGCTACAAAAATTGTGCTGACAACCGCATTTATAGCGTGGACGACACCCAGATAGACAATATGTAGATGTCGCAGCTTGTCTGGATAGACAACGGAAATGAAAAAAAAAGAAAAACAACTCTACACAATTTCTATATTTAAATTTTCAGCGAATAAAATAACTAAAGTAAAATTTCGTTACAAGTTTTTTGAGTTTTTTTCAGTCTACTAATATTTAGCAAAAAGTTAATGATTTTAGCAAGGATTTTTTTCATTTGCAATCGATTAACTGTTAGCAAAACTTTTGCTAAAGATTACTATTTTTTTTGGTAAAAATCAGCTCGCTGATTTTCAACAAATCTTTTTGCTGAAATTACCAAATTTTTTGCAAGCACGCTCCTGACTAAAAATTTGCTGACACAGCAACATTTTTTGCTGACTTTACTGACTTTTTTTTTGAGTGTAGTTTTATTTAGCAAAATTTTCAGCAGATTTTACAGTACAATTTGTTATTTTCAATTAACTTAAATATAACTAAAACTCTGTAAATTTACCAGTTTTATTTTTTCTGTTCTTATTTTATTAGTATTTAGCAAAAAAATCTGCTAATTTCAGCAGTTTTTCCTGTAACATAAATTTTAGCTAATTTTTAGATGCTTTTCTGTTATTTTTACAGATTTATTTCCAGGAGTGTAAAACTTCAATTAGCCACACTCATCGCGGTACTTACCGTGGTGTATCTTTAAGAGGTGATGCTATGAGTCATATCCTGTGTAGAGGGTTGCCGGTTCGATTCCCGCTCATAGCATACACAAAAAGTTGTTCATTAATATACAATTAAACAATTAAAAATACTTTGCTTAATTTACACAAAAACCAACCACTGATGATCTTTGGATGGGACGAACCTTCGCCAGTCTGGTGTTTTTCTTGTGTCTGTTAAATTTTTCAATAAAAATGTTACCTCCTTCTTCTTCCTGTAATGGAACTTTAGAAAAATTCTTTAGTAATTAATTCCGATTACGATTGTGCTATGCGACGGTTACGAACACTTTACGCAAAAACAACTAATTTAGTTAATCCAAACTGAACTGATACAAAAGTTAATAATAACTAGGGCAAGGAATTTCATGCACTTAAAAATGGAAAATATGCGCCTAAAATATGCGGTTAAAAAAGAAAAATATGCATTAAAAATATAAGAAATATGCACTAAAAACTATTAATTTGGCAAAAATAATGCACATTAAAATTTAAAAATATATTTAAGTTAGTTAATTTGCAAACAGATACAGAACTCGAAGATATTCCATAGGTCAATAAGGTTTTTAAGAATGTTTATTTAGTTGAATCAAAATATGAAAACGTATAAATTTTTTATATATTTTTACAAAATAAAAAATGTTCCTAAAAATGAAAAATATGCACAAATATGCATTAAAAAGTACAAAATATGAATTAAAAAGGCACCAAATATGCATTTAAAGTCAAAATATGCAAAAACATGCATTTTTGACCAAATATGCCATTTTGTTCTAAATTTGATGATTCGGATAAATATTTAGTTCATATTAGTTTTGGACTATCGAGAAAAAACATGCTTTTGCATGAAATTCCTTGCCCTAATAATAACTATTTCAGCTTTTTGAATTATTTTAATTTTTACTGAGGTTTTCTCTAACTGAGCTACTAAGGAGTTTTCGGTTCAGTTTTCTTGATACCATTTTTTTTTTACTTTAAATTTAAAGTACGCCCAACCCTGATAATGTTATACCAAATAAAAATCCCCATTCCTGGAATTACTCTTTGGTATGGCAACACTGTTATCTGTGGTTTTGTTTTGATTCCTCCTTTTCATTGTGATTTATTCAAGTACATAATTTTCATTTCAACATTTTTTATTTCGAGCACCTGAAAAAATTCTAGTTTTGCACCGTTTTTTATAACTTAAAAAATTAAAATTTATAACGAATCAATAAATAAAACGCTAATTTATTAAAATACATTGAAAGTTTAATGAAAATTTAAGCAAACATTAGTGAAATTAACGTCTAAAATAAATTAGCAATAAAAAATCATTGAATTTACCCTCAAGGGGTTGCTTTTCTTAGAAATAAAAAAATATAAGATGAAAAATATTTAATAGTGTCAGTGTGTGTTTTATGGTACATGTGAGAGTGTGTGTAAATTAGTGTTTTGCGTGTTGGAATTTTTTGTTTATGGCCTAAATTTTGTAAAGAAAATTTTACAAAAAGGTAAAAAATTTAATATAAATTCTAAAGAAATGTAAAAATAATTAGGTTTTTTTCTTTGTTTGCAAAACATTTAGCTAATGAATGTTTTTAACTTAAAAATTGTGTATTTCCTTTTTGCGTTTGTATGTATGTTTTTATTATGTCAATGTTTTCTTATGTTTTCCTTGCAAGTAAAACGGAAATAGTTGACTTAGCGGAAAATTGACAAACGGAAACGATTGGTGAATTTAACGTTTGCACAGTGGTAATAAATGAAAAATTTAATTAATAAACAAAAAATATAACAGTGAACGAAAGATAAAAATTAAAATAGAAAATCTTTGCCAAAAGTGCAGTTTTTGGGTTTTGTAAAAAAAAAATATGACCCCCTCTGGAATTAAAAAAGAAAAAAAAATAAATTAATTTTGGGATGGGCTCGGACTTAGAAGGCCCGTGGGGGTAAAAAACGGGGGTGGGTAAGTGTAAGAGTGGGTACTCAAATTCAGGAAATTGTCTCACGATTCCCTCACGGGTTCGAGCTCCTATCAAAATTAAATTCGGTTTTCTTCTTTTTTAATACCAGAGGGGTTATTTTTTTTACCAAACCCTATAAACTGCACTTTAGCCAAAATTTTTTTTGATCTCTGGTTAACGGGATGTAGTATATTTTATATACAGGGAAGGGAGAAGAGCTGAACATTTTTGTGCACACAACTGTTTTGACTTGTTTTTGTTTTTATAAAACTAATTGTAAAATTGATGATTTTCATAAAAAATGCCATAAAAGTGATGCATAAATATGACTTTTTAGTAGTTATTGTCACCCGCGTAGCTACACCATTTTTCTGGGAGGAGCTACAGCCCCTCTTGATAAAATTTTGTTTTTTGAAATTTTGTCGAAAAAAGTATGTGAGCTGACAGCTACTCTGACAATTTATGCTTTTAACTTTACCCAGTTCCTAAGCACCACAAAAATTCAAGTGTAATCTATCTGAATTCTAAATTCCAAATACAATAAAGGAACTTACAGTTTAAGTGCTAATGTGCTATCTTTGCATAATAGCGATATTCTTGAAGTTTAACCCATAGAAAGATGTCAAATTTACGATAAATGCTAATTTACTACTTAAAATAGCATGATCTGTGAATACCCTCAATGTTTAAATTTTATTTTATAACTTAATGGTATGACCAATATTTATACACTGAAGGAAATAAATCTGTGCACGTAAAGAAAAGGCTACCACAAATTTGTTAAAAAGGGAAAGGGAAGTTTCAATTGTTGATTTTATATGTTTTCAGCCGAAAGCTTCTAAATTATTTAATGTTGCATTTACATCTGCACCCTGCAGTAATGGAGTTATCTGTGGTTAACCTTTAAATGTTAAAAAAAGTAAATTTTTATCAAAATATATAAAAGAGATATTCATACATATGTACATTAGGATGGCCCTTCGTTATATGGGCAAAAAAAAAGTGTTCAAATTTTAGGTCTCACCCCCAGAAATATGCGAATGGCCAAAAAAGTGATAAATACGAAGTTTTGGGCTAATCGAAAAATGTTTAGAGGTCGCTCAAAGCGATTGAAAATTGCAAATGCGTTTATATGGGAAAAATTACTTTTTTCGGGACTTATGTAAATTTTTCAATTATGGGAAAAAATTTTATTCTACATGTTAAATTATTTGATATAAAGAGATAATTATCTATTCAAAAAGGTATAAGAACCAGCCCAGTAATAAATAATGCCCCAGACCAAAAAAGGTTAAATTATTACTTCATTGAGAAATTCGACCACACGTCATAAATATTTTTGAAATCGATTACTAAGTTATAATTTTTTTACTTAATAGACTCAAGGCTATGAGATATGGAACAAGATTTTTCTATTGGATGTCATAAACCTGTCGTAAGATGACGTCATACGCGGACAAAATTTTTAGGACGTTTTTGAAATCTCTAATTTCAAATTTCAAAATTTTTTCGTCAACGAAACCGAAAAAAATGAGGTTTGGAGTCTACTAGCTTGTTTAGAACACCTTAGAGAATGAAAGTAAAAAAATTTTAAAATATCCACTTGGGTAGGGCAACGATTTGATTTTTGCGGATTTCGAGGAAATTGCGTTTTTTGGTGATAACACGGATTATTTGCTGTCATAAAATATTTAAAATTAAAAATTAGCTACTTCTGTAATGTTAGTTGTTTTTTTTATACCTTTAGGGCCACCCTAATGTACATATATATTTTTTTTTATCAAAAAAGTTCCTTTTGAGCAAACAATGGAACAAGTTTGCTTTAGCCGCATTTATTTTTTATAAAAAGTATCTTTAACAAAAATGTACGTATCAGGCACGTATCTTGTACGCTGGAACGCGTGTACTTTGGAAGTTTGCATTTTCTCCTACACTCAGATAAAAAAAATTTTAAAAAAATTTGTAAACAGTTTCCAATCGCACTATACTACTTTTATACTGATTATTAGTACAATTTTTATTTTTAGTAATCATTTTTGCTATTCTCTTATTACAAATTACAGATTTTTTTACTAATATTCGCTACTGATTTCAGAAAAACATTTTACTAATTTTTCGAAACCGAGTGCTAAATTTAGCAGAAAAATATACTAATTTAAAAATATATCCTTTTTTTTTGATTTTTTATAAATATTGTTTAGTTTATATTTGTTACTATTGATATATTCTTAGTTTAGAAATAACACCCAGAAAATTTGATTGCATCTCCAATGCATAAAACGGCAATAACTGGAGAACCGTTTGCAATTTTGACTCCAAATTTCAAGTACAATGAAGTAATTATACGCTTGTTACAATCGAAAGAAAAAAAAATTTTCTTTTTAGATTTTACAGTTTTTTTATTTTTTAGTACAATTTTTTGCTAATTTCAGCAGATTGATTTTAAATTACAGTTTACAGCAATTTACTGAAATTTAGTATGTAGCTGCAACTAATTATTTATACTAATTTCATTATACTAAAATGATGATATTTAGTAAGTTGTTTAACTCATTTTAGCAAATGATTTTAAATTGCATTTTTCATAAATTTTACTAAAATTTTGCAGCGGCTACTAATTTTCTCTACTAATTTTATTGTACTACAAATCAGCAGACATGTTAAATTTCCCATAATAACAGCAAAATTTTCAGTCGCCATTACAGACTTTTTTGGTTGAGTGCAGTGTTGCCACCAGTAAAACAAAAAACTACACAGCTGTAGGTCAAAAATTATCCAAAACCGTATGAAATTACACAAAAGATTATAATTTTTTATATTATTTCAAAATAAAATTTCGCCATTTCTTGCCGACTGATATAAAATTTCACACTGCAAATTTCGACTCCAAAGTTTTGCTAATTTTCTATTTATATACCGATTTTTAAAGACTTAGGATTTTTGTGACCTGCAAAGTGCAAAAGTTATTCGCATTTTAAAACTAAAATTTTGAATTTTTGCAATAACCTGGTCCCAGTTTCTGCCTTTTGCAAAAGCAAGTCCAGGCCAATTTTTATGAAAAATATGACAAATTATTCTATTAACTAAAGGGAATTTCAATGCCATATCTTTTTCGGGCTTGAAATGGCGTGCTTTTAAATTTAAATATTAAAATGGTTTTTTATCCACATTAAAAGCTTCTTTCAGAACAAAGTATTTATGTTTTTCAGAAAGTCTACTTCATTCAGATGAGTTGCATGCTAAAATATTACCTACTTGCTAATTATTCTCTCCCATACCCCTAAAATGTTAACCATTTTTATTTAAATTTAACTGTGAGTTCAAAGCTGGGATTTAAAAATAAAAAGCTAAAGTAGATTCTCCAAAGCGTTCCTGATGTGATGACATAAGCCCTGTTCATATCTAGCTTTAAATTTCGGCAAGAAATCAAAAATTGTAAAAATTCTATATTTGTAAAATTTTGCTTGTTTTCTTTAATATTTAAATTAATCATAGCAAGGCATGCAATTTCTTTGCAATATGTATATCAACAAATTAAAAGTATTCATTTAAAATATTTACGTCTCGTATACTGTGCATATGTTGTAAGTTTACTCGATTAATGTCATAACTAGTTTACGAGCCCTGGTAAATATACGCTTACATTTTTGTGTGTAAACTTTTTCGTATTTATGCATACATTTGAATATTGTCAAAAATTAAATTATTTTGAATATTTTTGTGTGTTGTTTTTTATTTTCTGTTTTATTTGTTTTTAAATAATACAAATTTAAAAAAATTCTGTGTTTAATTTATGAAAAGATCGAAAAAGTGGCTAAATGCAAAATTGAAATGTGAATAGTTTTAAAAGGTGCGTTCATTCAAATAAACAGGTAAAGTAATAAATATACGCGATTACAAAAATACACGGTTTACGAGGGCATAAATCCAGTTAGATGAACTGAATGTTTTTTGGTAGATTTGAGATCATACAAGTACAAAGAGAATAAAAATTAAAAAAATTTGATAAGGCCAGCAGGATAGAATATGTATTTTCGGGACCCGCTACGGACCCATCTACAGTATGCCTTTATGGGTTAATAATTGATAACGATCTACTTATATTGACTGTGAGATCAAATCTAACAAAAGACATTCATTTACCAATTAAAAGATCATTGAATTTACTGAACTTTTAAAAATGTACGGAAATTTCTATAAAAAGTGAAATTACACAAAAATGTCATTATTAAAAAATTATCCAACGAATGTGTAAACAGTAGAGATGAGCGATCCGGTGATTTTTGAATAACGCTGCTACCAGTGATCGTGATTTTCAAATCACCGTTCTTTTAAACAGTGACCGTGATCACGGGTTTGTAATAGAGATGGGAGATCCGGCGACTTTTCAGTAACATTGTTCTCAGTGAATGTGATTTGCAAATCGTTGTTCTTTTAAACTGTGATCGTGATCACGGTTTTTCTATGGAAAAGACTGCGATTTTCTGATAAACGAAATAATATTTATGGCGAGTTTTTAAGATGTCAGTTAAACTTGGTTTAGTTAAACCGAAAACGAATTTTGTCAGCCATTTCAAAGTTTATTAACAAAAATTTGCCGGAAAAACTTTTTCTAGAGTATAATTTATTTCTTTATTGAAATAAAACAAAATAAACCACATTTTTAAACCAAAGTTTAAAGATAATCCACTTCCTAAAAACTGGGCCTTAAAAGAAGAATAGTTGCGACCGGTAACAAAGACATGATAGAAGGAGACATTTTATTCAGAAGAGTGTGAAAGCAAGTCACTGTTATTGAAAAAAAAACATGTATTACTGTGCACAATGAAGTTTGCAAGAAAGAATAGTACAAAAATATTAAAAGAACGACATTCCGAGTAACTGCGACTTGAAATATTTGATCACTGCCGTTACCAGTGATTTATCAATAACTGTGATTAAATCACCGGTATGAAAATATCGCTCATCTCTAGTAAACATTCCCGTTTTTGAATAATAATTCAAAAAGTGGCAACACTGGTTGAGTGTATTTGTTAATGATTTATTGCAAAGCAGGGTTGGCAGGTAATACCGCTAAAATACCGTTATTGATTCAAAACCCTTTCAACTGACTACCGTTACCCCTAAAATACCGTTATCTTTAAAATACTGTTACCGAAATAACTGAAATACCGTTATCCTTAAAATACCGATTCCGAAATAAATGAAATATCGATAACCTTAAAATACAGTTACCGAAATACATGAAATACCATTATCCTTAAAATACCGTTACCGTTATTTTTAATTCCCTCCTTTTGGTCATTTCACGTGGTTATTGAGTATTTCACATAAATTAAGTCAATTAATTAGTTTTGTTTTTACTTTAGTTTGGTTTTTGCAACAAAAAAATGCGGTATGCTCCGAAATAACTGAATACCGTTGCCTTTAAAATACCTTTACCGATATAACTGAAATACCGTTAACCTTAAAATACCGTTACCGAAATAACCCAAATATCGTTATCCTTAAAATACCGTTACCGAAATAACTCAAATACCGTTATCCTTAAAATACCGACACCGAAATAACTGAAATAGCGTTACCCTTAAAATACTTTTACCGAAATAGTGCTGGTAAATTCGGTTACTTTTCATTACTCAATACTACTCGATATTTTTGATTTGGATACTCGATACTACTCGATATTTTAAACGGTTTTTAAGTATGAATTTTTTAAAATTTTTTGGTAAAATTCTTTGAAATTCTTTGAATAGTTCAATATTTAAATTTATAACCATATTTTTAAACTTTTTTACCAACTATTCATTGCGTTTTTCATAGTTTTAACATATTATTTTAAATATTTTACTTCTAATTTTTTCTTTTAGCAGAGTTGTAATTTTGTGACAAATATTTCAGCAGTCACATTTTTGTGTTAAATACTTAGCAGAGTCACATTTTTATATATTTTGTTTGTCCAAAATGCAACTCTGAAAATATCGAGTATTAGTTTTGAATATCGAGTACCCAAAAAAAAGACAAATACTCGATACTCGATACCCACTACTCATATTTTTATCAGCATTATACCGAAATAACCTAAAATATCGTTACCCTAACGATAACCGCATTCGTTTCGGTTACCATCCATGTTGCAAAGTCTTCTATAAAGTTTTGTATTTTACCTAATGGTCATTTTAAGTTATATAAAGTTTCTGATAGGTCTATAAGAGACCCTGAAATTGGTGCATGCACCTTGGAACGACAAAACTAAATTTAAAAAAAAATTAACAAATTTTTCAATTTGTGGGCTTAACTCAATTTAAAGTTTTTACTTTTCTAAATACAGTAACCAGTAAACTAATTTATACAAATAAGAAAAAATTGGTTTTTTACAAAAATTAAAATACGTGTACGTTGGAACTTTTTGAATATTTCCAGATAATTCTCCCAGTGTACGAAATAATCTTTCATTTAAAATCCATTTTAGCGAAATATCCTTAATTTTGTACTTTAGAACAAGTTTTTTCTTTTCTAAAAAAAACCTAATTTCTTAAAATAAAAAAATTATTAGTTTTTAATATTTGCAAGCTATACCAGACCACCATTAATATTTCTACATTTAAAGATATTTCGCATCTGTCTTAATATTGACATCAAATTTTCAAAAGTAACAAGGTACGCCACATTCCCCTGTTAAATATTATGACTTGTGACAAGTACTCTTTTTAATAAAGGCGATCTTTTATTAAAAAAATATCTTTTACAAAAAAGTATTTTTTCAAAAAGAATACTTTTTTTATCAAAAAAAGTATGTTATTAAAATGTGCAACTTGAGGAACATTTCTTTCATTATAAGAGTTTTAAAATAATTTTTTAACTACTTTCCAATAAAACTAAATCTTAGGGCCAGTTTTATATTGAGAACTTATATTTCTAAAACTTTACTATACTATTTCGATCACTTAAGTAAACTTTTTCTAAAAATTTTTACTATAATTTCTTTTTAAAAAAACTTGTATTAAAATTGATTCATTTTTGAATCAGTGAGTAATAATAATCACTTTAAATTAATGATTTGAAATTGAATAAAGTGAGATATGATTTATTCCCATCAGTAGTGCGATTCTCTAACTTTTTAACGACATAAATCGGTAGTTAAATTGTCAAATTTCGATAATTAAATACAACTGTCGTTAAAACTGATTCCGTAATCTTTTCTAGTGACATTTGTCGTTAAATAATATCGTTAACTTCCGACATTTATTATTAATGACTGAAAATAAGTTGTAGATAAGGTAACGGATGAGCAATAAAAAATGTAAAAAATTACAAAATGCGTATAGAAATGTATTTTAGTGCAATTTTTATAAAATTTTATATTAAAAATAACAAGTTGCCGTTTAAAAAATGCATTTTCGAGTATTGGATTTTACAAATCCTTGCCAAAAAAAAGCAAGACAAAAAATTTTGTCTATTTTTTAGACTTTTGATTAAAAAAATGCTATAAAATTCAGTAAAAACTCGGAATAATCGTGCCATTTTTGCGTTTTTTTTTGTGCCAATTTTACTATTTTTTCGTGCCATTTTGCCTGCCAATTTCAGCTTTTTTTGTGCCATTTTAAACTTGCGCTGCTGCTTATAACACATTTTTTTGTATGGAAAATTTGTTTTATAAGTCACTTAAAAATTTTCAAAGTGATAATGCATATGACCCTTAATGTTTGATTCCCTCCTTTAGGTAGGGTTTATAGACTTTGTCGCTACCACCCAGTGTAGAAAGTCATTACCAGATATGTGGTTATGTACCCAGTGTAGAAACGGTAATGACATATCATTATTTTTTGGATTACCAGTAATGACACCCACTGACCTTCTGCATTATTTTAAAACACTTGTTCTGGCAGCACTACAATGTGCAAGTAAACGTTTTTGTAATTGACAAAAGTTTTTTTTTTATTGTTTTATTAAATACTGCGGTGATAATTAAAAAAATAATAATTAATCTATCAAAAATAAATTATAAACAAGGATACATCAAAGGTTTAAGAAATTAACATATGAAAATCATCTTTAAAAAAGTTTGTTCCATAAATAGAAACCTAACCTCGAAAAATACATGCATTTTATATAAAAAATAAAAAATTTTTTGTGAGACACCTGCAAGTCATTAAATTTTTTGGCTCTATCAATCATTAACAAACATTGAGAACAAACATGTCTGGTCCGGTGGATCATTGCATGTGTGCTATATGCGACAAAAGCATTCCAAAAAAAGGAGGCGCAATAGAGTGTACCCAATGTGGCAAATGGTGTCATTCTAAATGTGCTGATGTTACCAATGATCAACTGAAGCTATTAAAGCTAAATGCTAAACTTGGTTTTTTTTGTGGTACTTGCCAGGATGAGGATGAAGTTGATGATGTTTTACCCTCATCTTTAACTGATAAAAATGAAATACAGGTCTTGCGCAATGAGGTTAAGTCTGGTTTTGATACAATGAATAAAAACTTCAAAGACATGATGGAACAAATGAATGCAACACTTTCCATGAAGATATCAGAATTAAAAAGCGACATTGACAGCTGTAATACAAACAATAAGGCTACTGCGTCCAAAGTATCGGCATTAGAAATTGAGAACAAAGTCCTCCATAAGAGAATGAATAGGTGTGATGTAATTGCAACAGGTATGTCTCATTCCAACAACATCATGGATACTGTACTAAGCCTTGCTGAATTTTTAAATGTACCAATTACTGCACATGATATTCAACAATGCTGTTTTGTTGACAAAAAAGATAAAATCCTTATTAAGTTCAAATCCGCTGATAAAAAAGACTTGTTAATGGAAAGCTATTTTAAAGTTGAAAAGTTAAAATTATCAGATTTTGTAAAGGATGATAATAACATTGAAGGGAATAAGAGTATAGATGACAACCACAATGAAGATGATATTCAACGAAGAGATGAAAATCAAAACGGAAAAGAGAATCAAAAACAGAAGCGGACTATTAAAAATATACATGCAAGGGTATATCTTAATGATAACCTCACTCCCATGGAGCGTAAATTGTCCTATTTTTGTCGCAATCTAAAGAGAAGTGAGAAGATACAAAAATTTAAACTGATGCACAGTAACATTCCAAAAGTTAAAATAGTATTACCTAGTGGAAATAATAAATATCTACTTTTTTGGGAATGCTATGCAGAATTCGGTAATCAACTTCAACAACATTAAGTTCCTCTTGGTTTTCGGTGATTATGATCTCTTTATACAAAAGTTGCACTTCTTATTATTTTTTTTTTTTTTTAAGAAATTATCTACTAATATTGTATAATTTAAACTTTTGTCAATTTATAAAATGAAAATAATTATATAGAGTTTTTTGAATTGAATTTTTAAAATTAAAAAAAAAAAACATTTTTTTTATTGTAATATGGATCTAAGCGTGAACTTAGGTCATGTTACTAGTAATAATGATTATATTTTAAGACATTTCTCGAACAAGGAACAATATTTAAATATAGGTCACCTAAATGTGCAAAGCATAAAGCCATCAACGCGGGTTTCAAAATTTGAAGAGTTTAAGAATATTTTAAGTGGAAACATGCTGGATGTTGTTGGGGTAACGGAAACGTGGTTAAAGTCGTGGGTTGGCAGTAATGCTGTACACATACCAGGTTATCGACTTTTTAGAGTTGATAGGATGGACGATATGAGGGCTGGTGGTGTTGCATTGTATGTAAGGGAAGGGATGAAGTCCAAAGTTGTATATGAGTTATCAGAACCAAATTCAATGGAATGCTTATTTTTGGAAGTAATCGGTGAAGATAAAAAAATCCTAATAGGTGTTGTCTATTTGCCGAAAAGTAGCACTGCTAGTATGAGACGTCTGGATATTATATTAAGTGATATCTCGTGTCGCTATGATCATGTTGCCGTAATGGGAGACTTCAATTATAATCTATTTGATCCCATAAAGTCAGGAGTCGTGAGGGATGTGTGTTATCGTAATAATTTGAACTACGTTCACAATATAATGCCAACACATTTTGATATAAAGGAAAACTCTGTCTCTTTAATAGATTTCTTTATCCTGAGTAATAATTCTTCTTTAAAGTTTTCCGGGCAATTTCAAACCCCGCATCTATCTAAACACGCTTTTATTTGTGCAAGTTTGGATTTTCCTAAATATGTGGAAGATATTTTCGTAGAATATAGAGACTATAATGCAATTGACTACAGCCTTCTTGAACAAAAGATTCTCAACTCTGACTTTGGTAGTATTTATCTAACATCGAATGTCAATTTTCAAATTCAACAACTCAATTATATTTTATTTGATCTGTACTCCTGTGTTCCTGTTAGGCGTAGAAAAATTCGAAAAATCCATAACCTCCAGAATACGGAAGAAGTTAGAGCTGCTCAATATCTACGAGATCTAGCATATCGTGCATACTGTGTGTGTAAAAATGATCAGAATTGGTCAGTGTATTGTAAATATAGAAATCGAGTAAAGAAAATTTTAAGAAATCTAAAATTTAGGGAATGTACGAAAAAATTCAGAGGTAATGACAGTAAATCAACGTGGAAAGTATTAAAAGATATAGGTTGCAGGGATCAAAACGATTTACCTACCTCGGAGGACCCTAATATTTTAAACACATCCTTTGCATCTAATCAAAACCATGATTTTTGTCCATTAGTAGAAATGAATGACACAGGTGTTTTTTCTTTTAGTCGATTTAATGAGATTGATTTACAAAAAGCTTTTTTTAGTATAAAATCTAACTCATTAGGTGTTGATGAATTTCCGATTAAATTTTTAAGAATCTTATACCCTTCTATAGAAAAACATATTTTACACATTTTTAATACAATCATTATGACATCAACTTTTCCGTTATTATGGAAAACTGCTAGAATAGTGCCGATTAAGAAACCAGGTGGTCACGGGGTGGATGGTTTTCGGCCCATCAGTATACTTTCTTGTCTTTCCAAGGTATTGGAACATCTACTAGTTAATCAAATAAACAACTATTTGTCTGATAATAACTTACTCAGTATTTGTCACAGTGGATACCGAAAAGGTTTCAGTACAACTACCCTTCTACTTTCTTTGACGGATAGAATTAGGCAAAATCTGAATAATCATCGAGTTGGCGTTTTATTAGCCTTGGATTTATCCAAGGCATTTGACACCATAAATCAGAATAATTTGATAAATAAATTGTACTCGCGATTTAAATTCAAAAAGGAAACATGTAATTTAATGTTATCATACCTAAACAACCGGTCACAATTTGTTGCTTGTGGACATAGAGTTTCTACAGAGCTGCCCTGTGTAAGCGGTGTTCCACAGGGCTCTATCCTAGGACCACTTTTATTCATGATATATATGGATGATTTTATTCAGACAGTAAATTTACCCGTTTCAGACATTTACTTATACGCCGATGATATTCATATGGTTTTCTTTGGCGAAAAACAATTTGTTGATTCATTAAATGAACGGATAAATTATACGCTTGGAATTGTTGAATCCTGGATGAAGGACAATTTTTTTTCTGTAAATACAAACAAAACTAAAGCAATGTGCTTTGGTATTAAAAATACATCTACTTTGAAAATTAAATTTAACGCTTGTGATATTGACGTTGTGGAAAACATGCGATGTTTAGGTATAGTTCTTGATAGTAAACTTTTATTTAATAAACACATAAGTGTAATAACTTCTAAAGTAAATTTTACCTTAAAAAAACTGTACAGTTTAAAGTATAATCTTCCTAAGAAAGTTAGAATTATTGTGGCACATACACTCCTGTTGTCAATCGTAAATTATGGTATTGAAGTCTTTTCGGCAACGAATCGAACTAATCTTAAAAATATTCGGAGAGTTGTAAATAGAATAGTAAGATATGTATATGGTCTGAAGGTGCGAGATCATATCTCATCACATGTCAAATTGTTTTTTGGATTCTCATTTGTACGGTATATTCGGTTAAGATTGCTGTTGTTATTTTACAAAATAATTTTCAATAAAACCCCACCCAATTTGTATGATAAGTTTATTTTTTCAAGGTCTACTCGCTCACCCCAAATCATTATACCTAGAATATTTCTTTCAATATTTGAACGTTCTTTTGTGGTTAGAATTTCAAGAGTTTGGAATTTTCTTCCCAATAATTTAAAAATTTTTACTTTTACGTTTTCTAGAGCAAAGTTATGGTTTCTGGAACACTTTGCAAATCAATAAGCTTAATATTGTTCCTTGTTATAATGTTATATTGAATTTAAATGGTATCTTTAAAATATATGAATTTGTTAATATCATTATTTTTAGTTTTAAGTGTTACATTGTTTTTGCACATTATATAATACTATTAGCCGTATATGGCCCATAAGGGCTCGGTTAATTTAAATAAATGAATAAAAAAAAAAAAAAAAAAAAAAAAAAAAAAAAAAAAAAAAAAACATATAATAATGAATTACTGATAATGACTTATTTTTATCATTATTTCAAATAGAAAATAATTTTCTAGTTTTTTTGAAAATTTTTTGAAATCTATTTTTAGACTCAATA
Organism: Leucophora obtusa; assembly: GCA_949987735.1. Classification (NCBI taxonomy): domain Eukaryota; kingdom Metazoa; phylum Arthropoda; class Insecta; order Diptera; family Anthomyiidae; genus Leucophora; species Leucophora obtusa. The sequence continues at coordinate 300,350,402 of OX465295.1, read as the reverse complement.
TTTTTTAAACACTGGTAAGGATATATGTAACCACATATTTTTTGTTTTTTTGTAGTTTTTAAGTATGTAGTTACATAACCACATATCTGGTAATGATTTTCTACACTGGGTAACTACATACTTAGTAATGGTAACTAGTTACTTTTGTTATTACATTTCTTATTACCTTTATATGAGGATGTCGCGAAAAATAATGAGTTATGGTTATACACCAGCATACGAAAAATCAAAAAATATATCGTTACCCATGTGCTTACCAGTACTGACAAAAATAATGAGTCTAAAAATAGATTTTCAAAAAAATAAATTATATTAAAAAAAATATGTTTTATTGTATTTCTTTTTTAAATAAAATTTGCTGGTGCGGGAATCGCACCTGGGTCTACAGATTGCCAGTCATTAGATCTACCATCTGAGCTATATCGACATGTAATATTTAATAGATAAAAAACATAATTGACCTGCTGCACACAAGTAAGCTTACTCGCCAACATACAAAAAATCAAAAAATATGTGGTTACATATATCCTTACCAGTGTTTAAAAAATATTGAGTCTAAAAATAGATTTCAAAAAATTAAAAAAAAATCTAGAAAATTATTTTCTATTTGAAATAATGATAAAAATAAGTCATTATCAGTAACTCATTATTATATGTTTTAAAATAATGCAGAAGGTAAGTGGGTGTCATTACTGGTAGTCCAAAAAATAATGATATGTCATTACCGTTTTTACACTGGGTATTGTCGAAAAAAATTATTTTTTCGAAACAAAAATGTTGAAATTCTTTCAAGAGACTGTTTTTTTTTTGCAGAATTCTACATTTTCATGCGATGTTTAGGTATAGTTCTTGATAGTAAACTTTTATTTAATAAACACATAAGTGTAATAACTTCTAAAGTAAATTTTACCTTAAAAAAACTGTACAGTTTAAAGTATAATCTTCCTAAGAAAGTTAGAATTATTGTGGCACATACACTCCTGTTGTCAATCGTAAATTATGGTATTGAAGTCTTTTCGGCAACGAATCGAACTAATCTTAAAAATATTCGGAGAGTTGTAAATAGAATAGTAAGATATGTATATGGTCTGAAGGTGCGAGATCATATCTCATCACATGTCAAATTGTTTTTTGGATTCTCATTTGTACGGTATATTCGGTTAAGATTGCTGTTGTTATTTTACAAAATAATTTTCAATAAAACCCCACCCAATTTGTATGATAAGTTTATTTTTTCAAGGTCTACTCGCTCACCCCAAATCATTATACCTAGAATATTTCTTTCAATATTTGAACGTTCTTTTGTGGTTAGAATTTCAAGAGTTTGGAATTTTCTTCCCAATAATTTAAAAATTTTTACTTTTACGTTTTCTAGAGCAAAGTTATGGTTTCTGTTACTGATAATGACTTATTTTTATCATTATTTCAAATAGAAAATAATTTTCTAGTTTTTTTGAAAATTTTTTGAAATCTATTTTTAGACTCAATATTTTTTAAACACTGGTAAGGATATATGTAACCACATATTTTTTGTTTTTTTGTAGTTTTTAAGTATGTAGTTACATAACCACATATCTGGTAATGATTTTCTACACTGGGTAACTACATACTTAGTAATGGTAACTAGTTACTTTTGTTATTACATTTCTTATTACCTTTATATGAGGATGTCGCGAAAAATAATGAGTTATGGTTATACACCAGCATACGAAAAATCAAAAAATATATCGTTACCCATGTGCTTACCAGTACTGACAAAAATAATGAGTCTAAAAATAGATTTTCAAAAAAATAAATTATATTAAAAAAAATATGTTTTATTGTATTTCTTTTTTAAATAAAATTTGCTGGTGCGGGAATCGCACCTGGGTCTACAGATTGCCAGTCATTAGATCTACCATCTGAGCTATATCGACATGTAATATTTAATAGATAAAAAACATAATTGACCTGCTGCACACAAGTAAGCTTACTCGCCAACATACAAAAAATCAAAAAATATGTGGTTACATATATCCTTACCAGTGTTTAAAAAATATTGAGTCTAAAAATAGATTTCAAAAAATTAAAAAAAAATCTAGAAAATTATTTTCTATTTGAAATAATGATAAAAATAATTCATTATCAGTAACTCATTATTATATGTTTTAAAATAATGCAGAAGGTAAGTGGGTGTCATTACTGGTAGTCCAAAAAATAATGATATGTCATTACCGTTTTTACACTGGGTATTGTCGAAAAAAATTATTTTTTCGAAACAAAAATGTTGAAATTCTTTCAAGAGACTGTTTTTTTTTTGCAGAATTCTACATTTTCTCTCTATCTTAAAAAAGTCATAATTTGTCCTAAAATGCATATAAGTTCATGTTTTAAACTTCCTCAATAAATAAAAGGAGTTTTTTCTTATTTTTTAGATTTTCTCCCCCCGTGATAAAACATTTTGCTATTTGAAAACATAAAATTGTAATAAAAACTTCAAAAGTCACAAATTGTTTCACATTAATTGGAAAACTACAATCTTCATAAGGCCAAAGTTATAAACTTCCACCGCAATTTTGTAACAATTCCAGAGCAAGTGAAAAATCATTTCTGTTTTTTATGGAGGTTCATAGTTTTTTTCGCAAAAATCACGAACAAAATACTGGGCTTTTAGATCTGTCCGAAAGTGTTTTTATTTAGAAACAAAAAAAAAAAAACAGCGCCATTAGAAATAATTACTTTATAATAATAATAACTAACTTAACGGATATAGTTAAGTCGAAAACACAGCTATAAATTCCGTAAAAGACGGATTCACAATGCTGGAGTACTCCACTCTGAAGAGTGATTTTTTTCCTTTCTTGTTCGAACTTATATAATTTTTTCATTATTACATCTCTATTTTGGTACCCTCCACTTTGCAGCGTTGAGTACTCCAGCATTGTGAATCCAGTTTTATCCATAAGATGTACCGATTCTTTTAAATTACACAGTGCAATAAGAAATTTCATTATCAATGGTTGCCACGTGAATTAAAGTACACCAAACTTAGCTCTGATATATTTATAGTGTTCTAAAATGTCTGTCTATTTTATTGGAGACTCAAAAAATGCTACTAATTTTTACTCAGGTTGTTTGTTTTTCTTTTGAACAGATTACAACAGTTTATCAAAATCAATCAAGCTGTTCTAAAGTTGTTGATTTCGCTCATTTTTAACACTAAATTGATCAAGAAAATAAAATGAAAATCTGAGTCAGCATTGAAAACACTGTGGGTTTTGCTTTACCAATAGTTTTTCTCTTATTTCGCTTTGGCAATGACCGAAAATTTGTATGCCATTTTGAAAATGGAAACACTGGCAAATTTTAAGAGGCTTGTTATACCCTACACCACTATGTGGTCAGGGTATTATAAGTTTGTGCTGATGTTTGTAACACCAAAAAATATTGGTCGTAGACCCACCTTATAGTATACCGATCGGTTCAGAATTTTTTTTTATTTCGATTTAACGATGTCCGTCTGTCCGTCCGTCCGTCTGTCTGTCTGTCCATGCAATCTTATGCGCACTCTACAGGTCGCAACTATTAAGATATTTTGATGAAATTTGGTACGCAGACCTATGTTGGCCCAAGGACGAACAAGTTTGATTTTTTTGAACATCGGTCCATGTTTAGACCTAGTGCCCATATAAGGGTCCTACCAAAATTATACTTTTTATATGCTGCAGGTCGTAAATATTAAGATATTTTGATGAAATTTGGTACACAGACCTATATTGGCCCAATAATGCAGCCTATTGATTTTGGTGAACATCGGTCCATGTTTAGACCTAGTGCCCATATAAGGGTCCTATCAAAATTATACTGTTTATACGCTGCAGGTCGTAAATATTAAGATATTTTGATGAAATTTGGTACACAGACCTACATTGGGCCAGTAACGCAGCCTATTGATTTTGGTGAACATCGGTCCATGTTTAGACCTAGTGCCCATATAAGGGTCCTACCAAAATTATAATGTTTATACGCTGCAGGTCGCAAATATTAAGATATTTTTATGAAATTTGATACACAGACCTATATTGACCCAATAACGCAGCCTATTGATTTTGGTGAACATCGGTCTATGTTTAGACCTAGTGCCCATATAAGGGTCCTACCAAAATTATACTGTTTATACGCTGCAGGTCGCAAATATTAAGATATTTTGATGAAATTTGGTACATAGACCTATGTTGGCCCAAGGTCGAAGCCTATTGATTTTGGTGAACATCGGTCCATGTTTAGAACTAGTGCCCATATAAGGGTCCCCCCAAAATTATATTGTTTATACGCTGCAGGTCGCAAATATTAAGCTATTTTGATGAAATTTGGTACATAGACCTATGTTGGCCCAAGGACGAAGCCTATTGATTTTGGTGAACATCGGTCCATGTTTAGAACTAGTGCCCATATAAGGGTCCCCACAAAATTGGCTTGGTTACAAACTGCAGGTCGCAAATATTAAGATATTTTAATGAAATTTGGTGCGCTGACTCACATTATAGAAAATTTTGACATAAGCCCCATTTTAACCCATTCGAATTCGGATCCAAACAATACACCAGACTGGTGTAGGGTATTGTATAGTCGGCATGCCCGACTTTAACCTTTTTACTCGTTTTTAATTTAAAAATCTTCAACTCTGAGGATAAAATTCTATAAAAAATCTGTAAATCATCCTGAACAAGCACTTTATGTTTACAATGTGCAATCGACTGTATTTTGCCAATTTTGTCGATTAACCGACCCGAATAATCGGTTAATCAATTTTAGTAATTTTTCGAATAATGGATTAACCAGTTACTCGCTTAGGCCGAATAATTGGAAACACTAGGTGAAACTAACTGTTTGCTTATAGTAATTTTGTGTATACGTATGATTTATTTTTTATTTAATATTAATATAACTCATACGTAATGCATTTACATACATTACAAAATTTAAGGATTTTTTCTCTAACTTATTATTAGGACAAGGAATTTAATCCACTTAAAAATCGAAAATATGTACCTGAAAATTTATTTATTGCCATAACTTTGGCAAATGGAAACTTTTTTGCTTGAAATTTTTCAATAACAGTTTTTAGAGGTGATCCCATATTATACTAAAAGTTGGACCTTGGGGACATCTTGGAAAGCTATGCTGCCATATACAATTTTTGAAAAGTCGCGATTTTAACGTATAGGCCGCTATAGATGAATATATTTTTTTTTATTGAAATATTTTCCTTTTAATTGCTTCCTTACTAAAGGCTCCATTAGTCTGGTAATATCGTGTCAGCTGTTTACTTTTAGTTAATGACAGTATACACAACTACTTAGTTTGGAAGTACATTTGAGGTAAGAAAATCTATTGAAAATAGATTTCTACTTCTCGATACCTCATTTCGGCTCACTTTACTTCCAAACTAATTTATTGAGGTCGATTGTACATTCGGCGACTAAAGTCGCTGAAATAGCAAAAAACTATAAAAACCTATATAAAACGCTAAGTAGTGGTTTAAATATCAAGATTAGCACATCGCATTTATATCGTAAATATGGCCACATATCCGAAAGCATGTCCGAAATATATAGAACTGATGGTCAGATCTCCATTAACTTTTTTAGTGGCATGAAGTGTTATTAAATTAAGGCAATTTATGTGATCAGCACATCAAAGTGAGTAGAAAAATAATCGCTATGCATGACTTTGTATCAGCGGTTCCTCACATACTTTTAAAATATTTAAAATATGATTGCTTCACATTTCGTTAATTCGAGAGTGATGTCTATGCGCTTTTTTATATTTAAGAATTAAATTCAGTAGTCTTGTACTTCACGTGTACCAAAATTCTGCAAATCCTTGATAACACACCTCAACAAACTTTCAGAGGTTTGAGCTTTGATATGTGATTCATTTTGAATTTGATACGCTGATTCCAAATCCTTAAATGGAAGTTACCCAACTTGATGGAATAATTGTTTTTCTGAGAGTGGTTTTAAAAGAATTTTTTCCTATAACGGTACACAAATTAAAAAAATGTTGTCCTATGTATTTTAGAGAACAAAGTTCATTCTTTACTATCATCGTAACAAAATGTCTTAAGCTATTCGAATGCGTTTTGTATAGTATTTCAAACTACGTAAAATAGCTATTTTTCGCGTTTTTAATCACGATTTTCTCAAAATTGAGAGGTGATAGAGAATTCGGTATAGATGTTTGGAATCAGCAAGTAAAATACTAAAAATTTGTATCAAGCTTCTACCAACAACGACTTTTCATTTTGTAAAGGGTTCTTCAACAGGGACGCTACAAAAGTAGAAAGACAGGGACAGCAAACGACGCCATATTTCTTGCCGCTCTTTTGACATTTCTCGACAGTAAGGTTTGCCATTTCATGATGGATAGATATACGAGCCAACAACGAGTCGAAATTATTAAAATTTACTACCGAAATTCGGAGTCAGTGGCCTCAACGTTAAGAGCGCTACGTCCAATTTATGGTCGTCATAATGAATTTCTTCGTCAATAAACAAAATATGCGTTATTGGTCAGACAGCAATCCACACGTACTCCATGAGTCATCATTGCATCCCGAAAAAATTACGGTTTGGTGCGGTTTATGGGCCGGCGGCGTCATTGGGCCGTACTTCTTCCGTGATGATCAAGACCGGCACGTTACTGTGAATGGGAATCGCTACCGTTCAATGATAACCGAATATTTTTGGCCCCAATTGGATGATTGGCGCCACAAGCCACACAGCGAATGTCACAATCAATTTATTGCAAACTAAGTTTGGAGAACGTGTTATCTCACGAAATGGTCCAGTCGATTGGCCGCCTCGGTCGTGCGATTTGACGCCGTTGGACTATTTCCTGTGGGGCTACGTCAAATCTATGGTCTATGCCAACAAGCCAGCGACGATTGATGAACTTCGTACGAAAATCGGCCGATTTATGCTTGAAAACCAACGAAAATTGGGTTCAGCGTCTGGACTTCTGCAAGCGTGCCCGTGGTGGCCATGCAAAAGAGATCGATTTCCATACATAATGGCATCGAACGTACTTTCACAGGAATAAAGAATTTCATTGATGTCCAAAACCGTTTTTGTTTTATTTAAAAAAAATTTTGTATCGCTCTTATTGAAGAACCCTTTAGAGGTGTATAATTCGTGTCAAATTGTATAATTCGTGTCTAATATTGGTCACCATTTTTGGTTTTAATTACTCAAGACAGAATTTGGCTCCTTGAACCCATAAAGAAATAAATTTTTCCTATTTCCTTATATGAGGTCAATTTCTGTAAGCTATCGCAGAAACCTAAATCCTAAATAGAAAAAATTTGTGCACGATTTTAAGTACATTCAATTTTTTTAAGTTTTGGTAAACTGGGGAAATGCACATCGAAATTACTTGTATGTATCATAAACGATTCTTAGTCAAAGTTTGGTTAAAGCTACGCTTTAGATTTTTTTAATAATCATCATTACAAGTTTTATTTATTAAAATATCTTATGTAGGGTGAATTGTTCTAAAATAGCTTTGGTTAAGTTTCTTTACCACAGAAATTTCTATGATTAAATTTTAGCATTGGTTAGAAGAAATGCTTGGTTAAAATTTAGAAAAGTTATTCAAAAAATATGTTTACCAGTGGTTAAGGCTAGTAGAGGTCTTAACCAGGGCATAAATTGAGATAAGTTAACGGGCCTAAGAATATTAAATTTTTAATATAACAAAAAAAAAAAAATAATGAAGCAATTCACAGTTTAAGTGCTAATGTACTACCATTGAAAAAAGCATTATTTTTGAAGTTTAGCCCATAGAAAGTTGTCGAATTTACGACAAATGCTAATTTACTACTTAAAATACCACGAACTCCCGAGTAAAAATATTTTTTATATAACCATTTATGATTTTATAGAATTATATATCGTTGAGTATTGTCATATATAACACCAAGTATAGTTTTATATGACTATATCAAAATATATTTAGTTATAAAAAATTATATTAGCTAGATCCACCATTTTTCAGATGTAATAATATATTGAGTGTTATTTTTTGTTCGGTTTAAGATCAAATATTACAAATTCCAAATAGAATTCCCGAGTAAAAAAGAGTTTATATAACATATATTTTTTAATATTAAAATATGTGATTATATAAAATATTGTATGCGACCTTATATGTTTTTATATGATGCTATATTAGAAATTTTTTTTAGAAATTTTCTCATATGTAATCATATTAAATCATATATCAGTATTTGCTTTATTGAAAATTGTATATATAGGAATATATTATTGATAAAACCGTTCAAAATTTTATATATAAATAAATATGAAAAATATTTTTAATTTTGTTTTATATAACAATATCGTCGGCTTGCCTGCAAGTAGTGTTATGTGTTCTTTAACAGGTTTTCAGGAGGGCGAAAAAACTGGTTTATATTATCCTTTTAATATATTTCATTGACATCATATGCCTTAATAATGATTATAATAAATAAGGTCGTGAATCATTAGGGCATATGATGTCAATAAAATATCTTAAAAGGATAATATAAATCAGTTTTTTCGCTCTCCTGAAAACATGTTAAAACTAAAAACATAGCACTTCTTGCAGGCAAGCCGGCGATATATTAGTTAATATCAGACCCAAGTTCGATTCAATTTAAAAAAATTAACATTTAAAATCATGGCCCGGCTCGTAATGGGTTAATAAGTCTAGGCATGTTGCATATCATTGGAAAGGTATTTCAAGTACCTTTTCAACGATATATATATTTTGTTCTGGTCCGATAAGTTTTGAGTGGAGAAATAAGCCATTGAAAATTGTTGTATATCATCTTCAGCTCCATAAATCGGGAACAATGAGCCTCCAACAAAAAAGAAGTGCATTGCCGGGCTAACCATTAAAATTTTATTTAAAATAAAAAAAAGCTAAACATATTTAAAAAAAAATTTATAAGTCCAAAGAAAATTCCCATATTTGATAAAAAATTATCTATTCTTTAAAGAATAACAGATTTATACATTAACGTCTTTAATAGTTACTCATTATCAACAGTAGCCCTCGGCTGACAGTCAGGCATGTGATGAATATCGAAAACGAAAACTATGTGATTTTCAATGGTAAATATTTTACGATTTGTACAATACCAATTATTTTTTATTTCCTAATTTAGATGTCCGGCGTCAAATAAAACGATAAATAATCATTTGAAGCCAATTTGATTTTCGCGAAACTAATTATTCTAGATTGAAAAACTGTTCGTTTTCGATTTTTTTGAGAGTGTAGGATCCGAAATCCTGCTGCCCTCCAATTCAAAGTTTTTTTTTATCATTTAAATTTAATCACATCGTATTGTATTAACTTATATCCAATTTGATCGGGACAAAATTCGGATATAAGTTTATCATTTGATATAATTTTGTATCCTTGTAAATACAATTATATCCGATATGATGCAATTTAATATAACCATTTTTCGGATGAAATTATATACATTTACATATTGCAAATATATCCATTCACATATAATTTTATATACACTTTTTTACTCGGGTTTGTAACATTTGTTTTGTATATGTATAATTCTATTAACCCATATATGATTTGATCCGGAAAATGGTGGATCTGGTTAATATAATTTTATACAATCAAATATCTGTTGATATATTTATATCAAAATATATATTTCACAATACTCGACGAGATATAATTGTATAAAATCATAAATGATTATATAAAAGTAATTTTTACTAGGGCTCTGAATACCCTAAATATGTTGTTTGAATCAAACTGTGAAAATCTATCCATTTTTTAACTTTTTAACAAATTTAAAAATGCTACTAAAAATGAAAAATATCCACAACTATGCATTAAAAAGGCACCAAATATGCATTTGAAGTAAAAAATATGAAGAAACAATGCATTTTTGCAAAATTTGCAACTACAAAACGATGCTATTTTGTTCTAAATTTGATGATTTGGATACATATTTAGTCCATATTAGTTTTGGACTATCGAGAGAAAACACACATTTGCATAGAATTCCTTGCCCTACTTATTACTTTTTAAATTAAAATCTTTAGTATTTTCCAATTGGGATTTAAAATATCTGATAAACCCCAATATGGGAGAATGTAAATTGAGCTACAATTACAAATGTAGCGAATACTCACACTTATTGTACTCACCAAATGTTGAACAAATTTTGTCGTACGTACAAATTGTTGTTTTATGATCTTGTATATTTTTTGGCGTCATAATTAAAAAAATATCCGATAAGAGAACACAAACATTTAAGACTGACGACACGCAAACCAAAAATAATAAAAACAAACAAGAAGAGATATCAATTTGGCACACAACTAGTATTTTAGAGATATTTTTTTTGGGTGTTTGGATGATAAAATAAAAAAGAAACTACACCAATAAAACTCACAATCAGTACACTCAAAAAAGTTGTGTAGTGGGGTGTATTAAACGGTAGGAGTTATTTTAGCTGTAATTGCAGTTGTTTGACTATTGAAAAATAAAAATAACTTTTGGCCTTTTTTTTAATCACCGGATTTATTTTTGGATTTATTTTATTTTGTTAAAAAATCCACATTTTCTTTTTAAATTTAAAAAATCCACATTTTCTTTTTAAATTTAAAAAATTCTATATTTTTCTTCAAATCTTACACTTATTCGCTAATATAATGTGAAAGAAAAAATTAAAATTTTGCGAAAATACAATTTCTAGAATGAAATTAAGCTAAATCCAAAACGGATTTATTTATTTTATAAATCCAAAACGGATTTATTTATTTTATAAATCCATTTTGGATTTAGCTTAATTCAATTCCTGTATTTACATTTTTACGAAATTTAATGATTTTCTTTCACATTATATTATCGAATAAGTGTTAGATTTTGATAAAAATATTCAATTTTGAAAATTAACAACCAAAATGTGTTTTTTTTTTTAAATAAAATAAATCCAGTGATTAAAAAAAACGGCCTTTGTTAAAGAAATAAATCTGTAAAAATAGCAAAAAAATCAACTAAAAATTAGTTAAAAATTATGTTGGGAAAAAACTGTTAAATTAGCAAATTTTTTGTAAAATACTAGTAAAATAAGAATAGAAAAAATAAAACTGTTAAATTTACAGAATTTTCGTTATATTTAAGTTTACTTTTAATAATTGAAAATGACAAATTGTACTATAAAATCTGCAGAAAATTTTGCTAAATATTAATAGACTAAAAATAGTAAAAACAAACTGTGTTGAATGCTTGCAAATAGCAGTCGATCCTTTTGAATTAGCAGAAATATTTGCTAAAAAAATTGCAAACTGCTTTTTTCAAAAGGCTCGATTTTTATTTGCATTAAAAAAAATAGAAAAAAAACTTCGAAAATTTAAAATTTTTTTGTGATTTTTTAGACTACTAATTATTTAGCAAAATTTTTTGCTGATTTCAGCAGGTTAATTTGTTATTTTCTATTAACAAAAACTTAATTAAAATTCTGTATATTTAACAGTTTTCTTTTTGCTGTTCCTATCTTACTAATATATAGCAAAAATAATCTGCTAATTTAGCAGTTTTTTTCTGCAGTATCATTTTTAACTAATTTTTAGTAGTTTTACCTAATTTTTTTATAGACTTTTTTCTATTATGTGCAGTTAAAGAAATAACTACAATTGAAATATTTTGTATCAAAGATCGCTACAAATGTATTAGAAAGAAATAAAATTTCGTTTGAAAACATGACCACGCCACTGAGAGAATTATCTGCATGATATAAATGAATTTTTGCATAAAACCAATGAAGTTTCACTGGAACTCGTCCATTGAAACTTTTTATTGAATTAATGGAATTTTTCATAGAAAGTTGGTAAAAATTTCATTTTATTTACTAAAAGTCTCATACACTCAATGAAAAAGTTTCATTAAAACTGGATTCATAAAATATATGAAGCTTTTTCATCAAATTTAAGAAATTTTTCATTTACTTTGTGAAGAAAACTTCATTAGTTCACTGAAAATTTTCATTAAAACCCGTCCAGCAAAATTCCCTCTGTGTAACATGTCATTAAATTTAACTTACATTTTCTTTTATTTTAACTTCCGATAAAGTGAACTGCAAACTTGCATACCCAGCAAAATCTTTCATTACCAAATAAGTGGTTATATAATAGAAATTCATAGCTCCGCACAACTTATTTTTTGGCGTCTAAACTCATTATTTTTGTTCGGCGTGGTCGTTTTTATAAGTAGTCACGCTTACCCGCTCGCTTACGAAAAAATGAGAAATAAGTAGTTACGATATTTTGAATAATAAGTGGTTACACACATGCTTACAAAAAGTTGAATTATAAGTGGTTATCCGATTGCTTACTTTATTCTTAAAAATAAGGAGTTAGGCAAATACAAATACAAAGTACTTATTTAAACTAATACGAGTAAGTCATTATTTTATATTTAGAAACAGTGAATACAATAGGCCGTTATTAGGAAGTCATTATTTTATATTACAAAATAATGCAAAAGGTAATGATATATCATTTTTGGTAATGCAGATAGTAATGAGGTGTCATTACCAATATTTTGCTGGGTAGGTACATTTATTTGTCTTTTTAGTTTTGTTAACAAAATTACTGAAGTAAATGAATGTTACGTATTCTCAGTACTTACTTTATGTTGTTCTTTTTTTAATGCATTACGAATGTAGTAAAAATTTATATTACCTCTATACAAAGGAATGCTCCCTCCTTTCATCTAAAAAAACAAAAACAAAACTGCAATGCTGCTTAACTAAAGCTGGCCATACACTTACAATATTATTGTACAATTTTTCCATTTTTGTCTTTAATCTGTTATCACACTTGATAATAGATTAAGTAGATTAGAAGATTAGTAATCTGTTTATTTAGTTTAGATTTTAGATTTAGTATTCTCCTATAATAAAATCTGACAACAGAAGTTCCCTGAGTGTTACAACATCTACTACACTTTACCTAATAAGCTTATAGGTTTTAAAAATTCAAATGCATTAAATTTAGCTTGAAGTAAAGTAGATTTCAAATGCTAGCACTTGTTTATTTAATAAAAATATTTCAAAATTTAATTTTTGTTTTCCCTTTTGCTGGGTTATGCTATTGAAAAGAAAAAAAATAATAAAAGTTGTATTCAAGCCAGAGCTTCGAAAGACTTAATTCAATTAAAGCATAAATCACGAAAAATTGAATTCAGATTTTAAAAATGTTCATGTACCATTCCGTTAAACCATTCGTAAAAAATTCATTCATAATCTTCATTCCCAAAGCTTTAATAAGAATTGAATGCATTCCCAACTTGAATCATTCAAATCGCATGCTCATTCAACATTTTACTAATTGAATGAAGAAATTTTATTATCATTCACTTAGTGCAGTGTAATTTGAAACTAACAAATAATCAAAACCAAAGCACACAAGTTGTAACAAGGCATACAATAGTACTTATTTATGTTACACTCAACCAAAAAAGTCTGTAATGGCTAGAAAATTTTGCTGTTATTACGGGAAATTTAACTGTTTTGAGCCCAGCGGTATTTTTTGCTAATTTTAGCAACACATGTCTGCTGATCTCTAGTACAATAAAATTAGTAGAAAAAATTTGTAGCCGCTACTAAATTTTAGTAAAATTTATGTAAACTGCAATTCAAAATCGATTTGCTAAAATCAGTTAAAAAACTTACTAAATATCATAATTTTAGTGCAATGAAATTAGTATAAATAATTAGTTGCAGCTACTAAAGTTCAGTAAATTTTTGTAAACTGTAATTTAAAATCAATCTGCTGAAATTAGCAAAAAATTGTACTAAAAAATAAAAAAATTGTAAAATCTAAAAAAAAAAGTTTTTTCTTTCGATTGTAACAAGCGTATAATTACTTCATCGTACTTGAAATTTGGACTCAAAATAGCAAACGGTTCTCCAGTTATTACCTTTTTATGCATTGGAGATACAATAAAATTTTCTGAGTGTTATTTCCAAACTAAAGTAAAAAAACTAAACTAACTAAACTAAGTAAAAAATATAAACTAAACAAGAATTGTAAAAAATCAAAAAATAAAATGTTTAAATTAGTATATTTTTCTGCTAAATTTAGCACTTGGTTTTGAAAATTTAGTAAAATGTTTTGCTGAAATCAGTAGCGAGAATTAGTTAAAAAATCCGTTATTTGGAATAAGAGAATAGCAAAAATGATTACTAAAAATTGTACTAAAAATCAGTATAAAAATAGTAAAGTTCGATTGGAAACTGTTTACAAATTTTTTTACTAACTTTTTTATCTGAGTGTATAATATTTTTTTACCATATTTTTTAATGCAATCTTACTAAACTCAAAAAAGGCAGAAATGACTAAAAATTATAATTAAAATAATTACAAAAAATTCCTTAAAAATAACTACGAATTTAGTAATTTTTAACTATTAAAAAATAAGTGTAATGTGGTAAAATCAACTAAGTACAAAAAGAAGTCAAAATGACCTACTGAAAACTACAATTTTAATCGTAAATACAGCAACTGATGTAATTAAATTGACTATAAAGTTTTATTGATTTCGTAAAATAAAATTTAGCACGGCCGGCAAGAACTAACCCTAAAATACCATTACAATTAAAAATTCTTTCAGACGACTATCGTTAAACTTAAAATACCTATAACTAAATAACTTAAAATGGCGTTAACTATATAATACGCTAACAAAATAAGTTTAAGTACCATTAACCAGGGTAACAGGTAGTTTTAATTAATTTACAAAGGCCGCCATGACACATTGTTGCCAAATTTGGGAACTGAAATGTTTCCGAATATCCAAAAGAAAATAAGTCAGTTTTGTGCGGCATTTAGGTCTTCAGTTCAGCTACATTATTTTTGTTTTGTTTGTTCATTCGTAGTATTCAAAATTCATAATAGCTGTGTTCGATTACCTGCTACATTTTACTACTTTTACCATTTTTACTACATTTACTCCAAAAGCGTTCGAGTACACAAAAAAAAGTAAAAGTAGTAATGAATTTAAGAGAAAAATGTGTTCTCTTTTACTACAACTTTACTACTTTTAGCTGTAAAAATTTTTGTAGGTAAATACAAAAATTATGTCAAAAATAAAATAAATAAAAACAAATATCAACACAAAATAAAAATGGAGTTTAATTATTTTGGTAATTTTTTTGAATCTTCTTCGGAAGAATCTAGTGATGATGAGGTTTGGCTTAAATATGATTCTGGCGATGAAGTAATCGCCAAAAAATGCTTTAAATTAATTAGAGGTAATAAAAAGGTGAATTTTCGCAGTTTTTCTGTAATTTATTGTGTTAATAAATTTTCGCAAACAATTTTTTTAATCTTTATGCACACGGACTTCAGTTAAAAATTACATGGATGAGGTAGTGAATCAATACACTGAATTGGAGTTTAAAACACATTTTCGTATATCCCGAAGTCTGTTTGATAATCTTAGTGCAAAATTTGAAGAATCCGAATCATTTAACTCTTTGAGGGAAGTTAAGCGACTTTCTTCTAAAATGCATATGGCGATATTCTTGTGGTTCGCCGGCCATGAAGGCGTAATCTACAGGGACATATCAGATAGATTTATTATATCTATATCAACAGTATGCCTTGTAGAAGATAGAGTGATCTATTTTATAAGTAGTTTAAGTCCTGAACTAATCAAATGGCCAACGGAAGAAGAGAAAAGAAGTGCATGCAATTTTTTTAAAGAACTGCAGCACCGAATACTTTATACGAAAGGAACCTGTCATGGCATTTGATTGCATTTTTTCTTTTGGAAAAAAAATTATTCAAATTTCAATATTTTGAATTTTTACAAATAATAAAAGTAAACAAAATTCAATTTGACAACAAAATAACGTTTACTATTTTTACACAAGTTTCGTTTTTTTACATTTTGAATTTTTTTTTCTCATGAGTACTATTTTTTTTTAATTTCTCTTTTACTACATTTACTACAAAAAAGTAAACAAACAGAGCTAATATGAATTTAAATTTTAAAACTAAAATTTGATTGAAAAGCGTTAGAAAAGTCGATTTGAGTGTTAAACACTTAAGTCGTGTATGCCAACCTTATTGATAGCAACTGACAACAAAATTATTTATATCAGAGACTATTACCTAGTGTCTTCAAATGCAATGAAATGTGCAAAGAAATTTGAAAATAACACACAAAACAACAACAACGAAAATAATTTTGTTGTTGCTTTGTATGTTATTTTCAAATTTCTTTGCACATTTCATTGCATTTGAAGACACTAGGTTAATTATAGAGATATGAAATCAGAACTTACACTACTTACCGGTAGGGGGCGATGAAATTTAGTTTTACCTGAGCAACTATTTAGAATCAGTTTAGTATCAAAACTCAAAAATTGCTGAAAACTTCGCAAAATAAGAAAAAAGCCCACCGCCAAATATATTTAAATAATAAAATTTTAGATATCCGGTTTTTCTTACTTTTTTGTTTGTTATTATTTCAATTTAAATAAAAATTAAATGTGTCAATTTTTTTTAACAAAGTGCCACCTAGTGATAACGATGTCATTGTAACTTTTTTTTTGGTGATGCCATACCCCTGGTTTATATGACTATTTACGTCGTATTTACCCAGTGTAGAAACGGTAATGACATATCATTATTTTTTGGAGTACCAGTAATGACACTCACTTACCTTCTGCATTATTTTAAAACATATAATAATTAGTTACGGATAATGATTTATTTTTATCATTATTTCAAATACAAAATATTTTTTTAGATTTTTTTGAAAATTTTTTGAAATCTATTTTTAGACTCAATATTTTTTAAACACTGGTAAGGATATATGTAACCACATATTTTTTGATTTTTTGTATGTTGGCGAGTAAGCTTACTTGTGTGCAGCAGGTCAATTATATTTTTATCTATTAAATATTACATGTCGATATAGCTCAGATGGTAGAGCTGTTGACTGGAAATCTGTAGACCCAGGTTCGATTCCCGCACCAGCAAATTTTATTAAAAAAAAAAAATACTATAAAAAATATTTTTTTTTATATAATTATATTTTTGAAAATCTATTTTTAGACTCATTATTTTTGTCAGTACTGGTAAGCACATAGGTAACGATATATTTTTTGATTTTTCGTATGCTGGTGTGTAACGACAACTCATTATTTTTCGCGACATCCCCATATAAAGGTAATAAGAAATGTAATAATAAAAGTAAGTAGTTACCATTACCAAGTATGTAGTTACATAACCACATATCTGGTAATGATTTTCTACACTGGGTATATACCCAAAACGTTAACCTTGATATGTAACGAAATAACGTCAGATTTTGGATTTAATTTTTTCAACAATATCATAAATCAAAAATTCAATTTTAGCTTTTGTTGGACACACATAAGAGTTCACACAATGACAGTGCGCGAAGTTGTCCAAAATGTAAAAAAGGACTATTGTTAACCTTAAAATATCATTTACGAAATAGCCGTTTCAAATTCAACTATCCTTAGTATAACCTACTGACATAACTTAATATATCATTAACCTAACATCATACTTTAAATATCCATAAACTTAATTTATCATAACGAAATAATTTGAAATATCGTATTCAAAAAAGCATTTGAAATATCGTACTCAAAAAAGTTATCGGTACAATCTACTAAAACTTATAGTTGAAACAAAGCTATATGTGACGCGCAAAATAGAAAGGGACCTAAGGGTAAAAACCGGTTTTGTTCAGGAAAGCCATTTTAAAGATTTAAATACGTGTATCTTTGGTGTACCATCACTGAGCGTGTTGGTATTGGTCTCATTTGAAAGCAACACATCTCATGACGTCAGGAA
Source organism: Leucophora obtusa (assembly GCA_949987735.1). Taxonomy (NCBI): domain Eukaryota; kingdom Metazoa; phylum Arthropoda; class Insecta; order Diptera; family Anthomyiidae; genus Leucophora; species Leucophora obtusa. Next base: position 300,332,502 of record OX465295.1, on the reverse strand, counting down.
CGTGTTGGTCAACCTTGAAAACGCGTGTTGGTCAACCTTGAAAACGCGCGTAGGTCGTCCCTACCTCATGTTTTGTGTAGTTGGACTTTACTGTTTTCTACCTAGCGCGCTGTTTCCATGAGTTTGATATCAATTTTGCTCGCGGTTTTTCGAATCCAGCTTTATTTTCTGAAATTATTAATTGTGAATTATAATAAATACTCATTTATAATTCTTTTAAATCGTGAATATCACTCTGTTAGTACGAAAATTTTTTAGAATCGTCGACTTCACTTTCATAAAACGCGCATATCTCTGGGAGGGAACACTTTTGGGGAATGGGATCGGTCTCATTCGATGCTCAGATGTTGTCCACATCAAAAAAAAAATTGATTTTTTTACCCTTAGGTCCCTTTCTCTATCCGCTGTCACATATGCAGTTAGCAAGGATACAAACTCAGAATTGGGTTATGTCAAAAACAACTAAATGTCAAAAATAATTAACAATTACAGTAAAAATAACCAAAATTTTAACACAACGTACAAAATTAGTAAAAACTAATGTTTTTTTCAATAAATTTTTTCGCTATAATAATAATATTTTTGTTTTTTTTAATAACTAATAGTTGCTTTGTAATTGTCCATAGAAATGTAATTACAGTTAAAAGCAACAACTACTGATATATACACGAACAACTGCCATGTAGTAACTGACAAACTTCTTTGAGTGCTTTATTCATTATCAGTAGGGCAAGGAATTTCATGCAAATGCATGTTTTTCCTCGATAGTCAAAAACAAATATACCATAAATACTTATCCGAATCATCAAATTTAGAACAAAATGGCATGGCGTATTTTGACAAAAATTCATATTTTTTCATATTTTGACATTAAATGCATATTTGGTGACTTTTTAATGCATATTTTGTGCTTTTTAATACATATTTGTGCATATTTTTCGTTTTCTGGAGCATTTTATAATTTGAAAAAAAAATTTTAAAAATTGATACGTTTTCGTGTTTTATTCAATAACAATATTTATTTTTTTATTTTCATTATTTTTAAAAATAAACTTTCTTAAAAACCTTATTGACCTATAGAAAAGCTTGGAGTTCTATTTCTATTTGCAAAATAACTAACTTACATATATTTTTATATTTTAAAGCGCGTTATTTTTGCAAAAATAATCTTATGTTTTTAATGCATTTTTTCTTTTTTAGCCGCATTTTTTAGGCGCATATTTTCGGTTTTTAAGTGCATGAAATTCCTTGCCCTAATTATCACTAATATTATGTATCTGTTACCAACCGTGCAATTTAATGAAAATAATATTCTGTCGTTAGTATATGACTTAAGATATGTTAAATTTAAGACTTGTTTAGAATAACATTTTTATTTAAATCGAATAAAATCTCGTAAATCCAAATTGATTGCTGACTAAAGTCTGGATTATCCAATTATCAGGATTACCGAATATAAATAGAAATGTTCGTTTTTTTACAAATTGAATATTGCAAGAATAGATGAATTTAAATTTAATATCAATAAACATTTAATAAATTTAATTCGCCTTAGAAACTCCGAAAAAGAAAATATCAAAATTTTTACACCGTTTTCTACTAACCGAAAAATAATATTTATATTCATCATCTTTTGTACGCACACTATTTGAACTTGATTTTCGCAGTTCTATTTTAAAGCATAAAATCGTAAGAAAGAACTGAAATTAACTATCATAAATTGACTTTACCGCACATAAAGTATTTTTTCTATAGTTATTTAAAAAAATAAAAAAAAACTACACAACTGTTGCGACAACTCAGTATTTTTGACTATTTATTTTTTTAATAACTGTCAGTATTAGTTGTTTTTTAGTTGGCGTAGCAAAATAACTACGATAATAGTTTAAAATAACTACTATTAACTGTACGAATAAACTACATGTAGATTAACAGCCATTGTCTGTTGTTTCTATCCTCACATTTCACTGAGTGTATGTGAACCAACAAGTTTGGGGCATAGGAGAGAGATGTTTTGATTCAATTGAAAACAAGCCGCAGGCCAGGCAGATAGATAGCAAAAGTATATATGAGCGAACGACCGACCGACTGAGACCACTCGTACCAAACCACATTCAATTTGAATTATTTTCTAAATTGGTTAAAAAGCAGAATATTACAGTACAAAGCTAACACTACAAGTGTTTAGTTGTTAAAGCGGTTTCGACAAACAAAATATTTGAAATGATAATTTCATTGATCAATTTATGCGTATGAAAATGAAATTTACTTACAATAAATTATGTAAATTAAATAAATAACAATTAATAAATTATAATAAAAAAGAAGTGAGTAAAGTAATTAACATAAATTTATAAAGTGGGAAAAAAATGAACACAACAAATGCGGCATGACATAGCAAAAAATTTATTAATTTTAAAAAATTGAAAATACAATTATACTAAACAAGTATATAAACTTAAATGTATAAATATAAAAAAATATATATAAAGATATTTCATTACTACTTAAAATTTATAAAAAAATCTCCGTAGAGAATAATGTTCGATTTTAAATGTCAACTTCTACAAAGAATTCATTCAACTATTTGGAAGTGAAAATAAAATCATAAATAATATATTCCAAACACGTTTTGTTTTAATACCAATGGTGGAGTTCTGTATTTACTTCTTGAGTTTAAAGTTAAATTTTAAAATGTTTAATTTTGAAATTATATTGTAAATGTATTTATTTAGACAGCTTAAAAACTTACACGGTAGATCAGGGATTGACACACGCAAAATTGGTGCGTTGCTGGACAATTTGTCTGAAAAAGTGTTACGAGTCCTTTAAAGATCATGAATCATGGTGAATGTGCGTAAAAAAGTTGCGAAACAAACAAATTAGCACTAAACAAAAAATAACGGATTGAACGAACTAGTTCACTTACTAGAATTGACGATAATGACCCAGTCAACAAAGAACCTGTTGAATTTCAACAAATACGTTAGTAGATTTTTAACAAAAAATTTGAAAACTTGTCATATCAACAAAATATTCAATTGATTTAATTAAAAATGTTGTTGAAATGGAAACTGAGTTTTAACAATTATTTTTGTCACTTCAAATTTGGTCCTATTTTTACCTTGGGAATATTACTTCAAAGTTATATATTTCATAAGGAGTTAATATTGCAAAAAAAACCCAAATAGAAGAATTTTTTTTCCAAAGATCATTAAATGAATGCAATTTGTTGGAAAATTATATTTTATTAAAGGAATGCAGTTTTTCATAAAACTATATGAAAAAATTTATTTTATTTATTTAAAATAAATGCACTGAATGAAAAGGTTTTATTTGAAACTACACTCAAAATAATATGTTTGTTGGCTCTACAGAAGAAGAAAATTACTTCAACAGAAAATAAAAATTAGTTAAGAAATTTTGATGTTGCATAATGTTACTCCATAGAAAATCGGAAATATATTTTACATGGGCGCTAGGTCTAAATACGGACTGATTTTCCGTAAATCAGTAGGATATTTCCTTGGGCCCATATGAGTCAGCATATCAAATTTCAAATTTAGCGCATAAGAACCAATTTTTGATGGACCTTTATATGGGAACTGGGAATAAGCATAGCACGATTTAATCAAAACCAATAAGCTTTGTCCTTCGGACAATTTGATTCAATACACACATAGAAATAAACCTGTGAAAATAGCAAAAAAATCTTCTAAAAATAAGTTAAAAATAATGACCTTGCAGAGAAACTGCTGAAATTAGCAGAGTTTTTTGCTAAATACTAGTAAAATATTGGGTGTTAATTTTAAAATGCGGGAATTTTGGGCGTTTATTGTGAAACATTGCTACAATATACCATAAATTTATTTAAAGTATTGGCCATTGTTAGCTATGACCTTTCCCCATCTTTCTGGCAAATATGGATTCCGCGCCAAAAGAACTGCTAATTTTTTTAGGGTGAAGAACGAATCAAGCCAATTTCGGATACCCTGTTCTGAAGTGAAGCGTATTCCAGTGAGAGCGTTCTGCATCGATCAAAATAAGTGGTAGTCACTCGGGCAAGGTCTGGAGGCAAAACTTCCCAACCACTATTTTCTAAATAGTTTTTAACCGGTTTAGCAACATGTGGCCGAGCGTTGTCATGATGGAATATTACGGCTTCATGTCTGGTCGCATATTTCGGCCGTTTTTCGGCCAATGCTCGCTTCAAATTAATCAATTGTGTTCGGGATAGGTCCCCTGTGATCTTCAGACCGGATTTCAGTATCTCATAATAGACGGGACCCTTCTGGTGCCACCAAATACAGAGCATTACCTTGGCGCCATGTATATTCGGCTTTGGCGTTGATTTGGCTGGTTGGCCGGGCTTCACATGCGATTTCTTGCACTTAAGGTTGTCGTAATTTATCCATAATTAATCGCCAGTATTGATTCAATGCAAAAATGGCTTCTTTTTATATCGTTTCGGACATACAAAATCGTATTTAAACGTCTCTCGGCTGCAACTCGTGTGGTACCTAATTTCCTTACTTTTGGATGAATCCTGCTGCTTGCAAACGTTTTTAAATTGCTGCTTGAGTGACTGCCAATGATTTTGCAAGTTCTTCTTGAGTTTGGCAACAATCTTCATTGAGTACTACCTCCAATTCATCATCTTCGAACTTTTCTGGCTGACCTAGAGGGTCTCTTTGTCTTCCGTGTCAAAATCACCACTTCTGAACGGCACAAACCATCTCTCGCACGCCGAAATTGATGGAACATATTCAGTATAAGCTTCGGTGAGCAATCGATGTGCTTCAGTTGCACTGTTGTCAGAACGATGATTTTCTCGTCAGATCTAGCGATTTTATTTTGCACCTAGCGGGAAAAATTTTCGAGTAGCTATTAGCTAAAAATCTAGCGATTTATTATCAGCCGTAATATAATTTCTAAAAACCAGTTTTATGTAGAAAATATCATAAAATTCGCTATTGCAATACCCAAAATATTTAGGAATCACATTCCAATATGGTTTCACCAACCGAATTTATTGGTTGTAGCAACCAAAATAGGCTTAGCAAATCGGTTGGCAATTTTTTTTCCTGTGTGCAAGTAACTTTTGATAAAAAAAAAGACCTGATATCAGTGGCTTTAAGGAGTATTATTTGACAATCTAGCGATAAAGTCGCTAAATTTTTGCACTGTTTATAAATTTAGTGATTTTCTAGCGACTTTTGGGTCTGATCTAGCAATTTTTTGGAAATTTGTTGGCAACAGTGTTCAGCTGCATTTTTTTTAAATTGAGGAAGTAAAGCAAAATTTCCTGCAAATGATGCTTTGTTGGCACAAAACTCGACATTTTGGAAACAACAAAAAAATCTTTGTTGCTTACACTATTTCGCTCAATAAATGACAGAATAAATGACAGATGTTTACCCTCAAAATGCCATTTAAGTTATTAAAGACATAAACCATATGTAAAAGATACGCCATGTGTCGTGAATCCAGCATTTTTAGGTTATACACCCAATAAGAACAGCAAATATCTCGTTAGTCCGAATTTAGTTGAATGCAAATAGCAGTCTATCCTGCTAAAATCAACAGAAATTTTTGCTAAGAAATAGTGAACTGCTGATTTCAGAAGGCTCGTAGTAGTAGGCCTTTTCCTTAGGCACATGTGTGTCAGCATACCAAATTGCATTAAAATATCCTCGTATTTGCAGCCTGTAGCGTGTGAAAAACCCAATTTGGGGGGGGGGAGCTTTATATGGGCACTGTGTCAAAATATGGACCGATTTGTAGCAAATTTCATCAAAAAAGCTTAATAAGCTTTTTGGGGGACCTTTATACGCGCACAGGTTCTAAACATGGAGCGATTTCAAATAAAGTCAATAGGAAGAACTTGACTCTAATTATGTATCTTTTTAACGATACACGATAGTGAAACGACACTTATGTATATCATTTCGACCTCATTTAGTAAAATCATCATTAAGGCATATGATGCCAATAAAATATCTTAAAAGTAGATTTTGTAACAGTTTTTTCGCTCTCCTGAAAATCTATTAAAAAACGCATGTGACATTTTGCAGGCCGGTCGACGATTAGTAATGATTTTTCTAATGAAAAATATTTCATTACCATTAAATGGTATACACAGAAAACAGATTCGTTGTGGTAACCGAATTCGTTGCCAATCGAATTTTGGTAGTCACATGTACTATCACATTATTCGGTTACGAGTCTTAATAAATTTTGTTGTGAAAATTGAAATTTTCAGTTATACCTATCGAACTGAAAAAATTGATTTGGTAAACCCAACCGAATTGACAAAATTTGATAGGTCCAACCGAATTTATAAATTCCTACCGAATGAAATATATTCTAATATATTCTTATATATTTTTGAATTTTTATTAATTAATTTCAATATTGATATGTTAATATACATATGTATATAAAAAAACACTCTTATATAAAAAAAATATATATATTCCATTCTACGGAAGCACTCCAACTCGTTGTAGAAAAATTTTGCGCCGGTAAAAAAGCATTTCACAATATTGATAATGCACATTGGTTGGAGACGTTACCAGTTTTGGATTACCATTTCACCTCTATAAATGAAAGAATGGTTAAGAAAAATTTTCACACCTTCATATACATATTTTCTTTATAGCCTTTGACTTACCACTTTAATTGATCTGGCGGCAGTCCTGAATTCCAACATTTGTTAATTTCTACATTTGTCAATTTGCTTTGCTCTTTTAACTTTTAAATACAATATTTCTTGTATTTTTGATGTCCGTGTATTTTTTATAAACAAAAAATTCGAATTGTTTTTTATTTTGCATGTATGGCATTTGAAAATTTATATTTTGTTATTATTTTATTGGAATAATCAATTTATCGATTACAGTTACCAATATTGTTAATATTTAAATTATTTGGTGTTAGGAGAAATTAATTTAGTTGCAGTTTTGCTCTTTTATTATTTGTATTGACCAAAGTTGTATCAACAATTATATTTTGCTATTTTGGATATTATAACCAAAAATCTTTTTAAAGATACATCTGATATAGTATTAACATTGGTTAATATGGCCAATATTCAATACAATACTGTTAGTAAAGAACTAATATCAAATTTCTGTTTCATTTTGGTTACTAAAACAGACATTTAATTGCTATAGCTAGTAAAAGGCAAACAGTGTGACAATTAAAATTTTTAAAGTAATTGAGACCACAGAATTGATTTTAAACCTTTTATTTTGGCCATAATTGATTGTAAAGCCAGATTGTTGTTACAAAAATAACATTTATTTAGTTACAACTTCTAATTTTATATTATTAACGCAGACTTTTTAGTAATACAATTGATAATATTTTGCTGATATTACAATCATGTTGTAGTGGTAGAATTTTGGTAATCATAGTTGATTTCCAACTGATTTATTTTCTGTGTGTAATGGAATTTTTTTTCATTTTCATTAGTATGAACTAATGGTAATGAAAATTCAATGGTAATGAAAAATTCCCATGTATGATTTCAAGTTTGGACGACAACAACCAAATGGGCAAAATGCGGTAATCGCTGCTTTTTTAGATGTAGTAGAGGCAAAGGAAATAATACCAATAAACACAACTCTTATAAAACATCCTGCTGATTTCATTTGGGAGAAATTTATATTCCGGAACCAAGGACATATCAAGAAAAAATAAAAGCTATTTTGAGTTTCTCGTGCCGGGTTTTCTATTACTTAATTCTGTAATACCACCGAAAAAATTCGTTTTAAAACTATGCACTCTCAAAAATGAAAAAAGTTCAATTTTCTCGAAATTTCTTTACGCGATAACTGGAAAACCAGATCTAATTCATAAAATGTAATAGCATTTTCGAACTCCCCATACCCTAGTTCAGGGCTGGCAAAACTATGACACGCGTGTCAGTAGTGGCACGCGAGTGGATTTTAGGTGGCACGCGACGTTTTGTTTGATATTTTCAAAAAATTTAAACTATTAGAAGACAAGCAAAAAATTCAGTCAAATGTTGAATTTCGCTACAAAAATGTGTGATTTAACTCCATAATGGTGAAATTTTTCATACAGCTCGTAAATCGTCTTTTAAAATGAATAAAACTCTGCATTGTCACCATTTTTTGTTTAAAGAATGTGGTTAATACAGAACTCGCAAATTCGATTATCAGAAAATTCTGGGAAAATTTCTAAAATTCTAGATTGAAAGAAGTTTCAATGCCTCAGAAAAAATGCCTCATAATCGGAGAAATAGAAAGTACCAGAAAATTGCACAAAAATGGAAAACAACTTGTAATAAAATTGAATCTAAAAAATTAAATTTTTTTAAGGGAAAATAGGTGCTACGAAATAACCCTCAATGAAATAAAGGCTAAAAATAAGCTTGATAATGAAATAACCCCCTTTGTTGGAATTTGAAATTGTGTTTTGATCGTGTTTCGCAGAGCCTTTTCATATGAAATAGAAATTTATCTGTTAATATCCATAATATTCGCTTTTTATTCATTATTATGATGGAAAACCGCGCGATTTACATTAACAAAATCAAATTTTTGCCCGAAGCACATTTTTCAACTAGTTTCTTACGTACTTAAATAATTGTTGGCGCCCAATAATTTAACTTTTTTTTAACAAAATGAAATAACCACCAAAAATGGAATAACCCCCCAAAATAAATGAAATGCAATAATGTTCAAACTATTTTAATTTTACTTCATTGGGGATTTTTTCATAATGAAATAATCTCAATATTTAAAGATTAAATAAACCCCCAAAAATTAAATAACCGTCAATCATTTTTACGCGCTTATAAATATGTACATCTGCGATGATATTTTTTAAAAGAAATTTCCCAAATTTTAAAAATTTTTAAAAAACGACTTTTAAAAGACAACTAAAATTACGGTGGCACGCGAGAAATTTTGACAAAAAAAATTTGTCCGTTTCTGGCACGCAGAGAAAAAAGTCTTGCCACCCCTGCCCTAGTTACTTCTAATCCTAAATCAAATCCGAAGCACCAAAACCAGTGTTTCACAATGTAATTAATAGAAAATGATTTTTATTTTCACTGAAACAAATTATTTTTAATAAATTTTTTGTTTAGTCATATATTTTAAGTCATTTTGTTAATGTTGTCTATTTCTTTTTTCATTATTTCTCCCTCTCTTTAACCACGTGTTTTAGTTTTTTATTTTTTTTTTTTATATATTTTAAAAAACTAAAATTTTTGTATCCAGTCTTCTGTTAAAAAGCTAACAAAACTACTGCCAACATGCAGTCATTTAAGGCGGATGAACTGCCAGAAAATCCGCGGGAATCTGCAAATCCATTAGCATCATTAATGTTTTGGTAAGTATTAAATCGTTTTTACATACATTTAGTATTAGCTTAAAATATTTATTTATTGCAAATAGTATGTCTTTTTTTATAAATTACCCAGCTAAACATTAGTAATGACTGGTCATTACTACATTCATTACTTAGATCTGATATCTCCGAACACTTTGAATTACTTCTGAGATGAACGTAATAAGTCACCGATAATTGTTGCCCACACATTACTATTTTATTACTAAATTTGTAGTCATTACACTCAGAATTTCATGTAAGCAGTACGTGACGTCAACAAATTTACGCTAAACTTGACACACAATAGCTGCAACAAATAATATATTGTCTAACCACCTGTTTTTATAAAAGCTAACGGAAGCATTCCTCCAGAGGAATTGTGTGTATTTTGTCTTTGTTACAATAAGAAAATACGCACATTCCTCAGGCGGAATTACTCCGTTCGCTTTAAAAGCAGGGGGTAAATCATTAAAAAACATAGCCTAGTGGTTATAATTTTTGCCTGACAATCATAAGATTCGCTAATCAATTTGTGTCAGCTTCCATTGTTTTTTTTTTGTAATTTATATTTAATACCTGTTTATAGAACTGTTGATGTTCTTTACCCTCAGGATTACATGTAAGCAGTATGTAATAGCAACAAATTTTGATAAAATTAGACATACAACAGCTGCAACAATAAATGTGTACATTAAAGCATTAAAAATCATAGCGATCTTGTAGTCTAATGGTTAGAGTGCTTGCCTGACAATCATGAGGTTCGCTGATTAATACCTGTCAGCTGGCATTGTTTTTTAAATTTATATTTTTATTTTATATTCCACATCAATTTATAGAACTGTTGATAAACTACTTTCGCGGTAACATATCAGTGTAATAACCTTCCTAAAATGACATCAGCATGTTAAAATAAGTAGTTCGGTAATTAAAAGGTAAGAAGTTAACATTTAGGATTTCAATAGTAAGACTTACTACATGTTAATGAAAGGTTTTGCTGGGTAACGTTTAAAAATTATTCGCTAAAAACGAGTTTGAAATTTAAATATAAAATCTTCATTACGTTTTTTAACTAACTGTGCTTTTAGTAACATAATTCATATAACACCATTTCTAATTTTATTTTAGAATAATAAAATAATAAGTCAGTAAAATCACACTGGTCAAAAAAAACTATTTTTTTTTTAATGTAAAATGAAAACTTTTGTCTAGTTATGTTTAGAACAGGGATAAGGATAATAGAATTCGTTATATTGCAATATAAATATCAATGTAACTTTATGATTTTCTTCTATATTTTGCTTCAGGGACGTCTCCACGTAATGCCCAACAGTAATCCGCCAGCATACGTGGACTCCACTTGCCCTGATATTGTTTTTCTCTCGTAGAAATGTCCTGGTAGAATCTTTCATAGTGTTCATCGCTGACGGCGCAAAATTTTCAAAAAAGAAGTCTAAATGTGAAATGTAAAGATAGTTCCGCGATAATACTTTTATTTTATTTTTTATTTTGTTCTTTAAGAGAAGCAATACTCAAGAAATTCTTCCTATTAATTAACGTATTGCTTTCTTTGGTAAGGGGATAGAGAAGAAATGAAAGGTGGTGAAAGATGAAGGGCTTCACATATGGAAACACTGCAATTGTGCGAAATGTTGAATTTTTAGAACAATTGTTGCGCGCCATCTGATGGGTTCATAGCCCTGTTATATTATCAACGAGCATTAAATTAAAAGAGGCACAAACTTTCCCCAACCTCTGTTAAATGACTCTCTGCAAAGGCTAACATTTTTCGATACAAAACGTCAATCTTCGAAAGAGCAAGTTGAAAACCGCCTAATATTATTTTACTTCGGTGGGGTTCAGTGCTATGTGAACACCGAAGGTGGACGTTGCGATATGTATGAGGGATAGAAAAATCATACACATTATTTTCCAAATTAATGTTGCGATCGCTGGGGATCGAACCCGCAACCTCATGTGTAACAGTCCGAAGCGCTAACCATTACACCACAGCGCCCACTATACTTTTATAGTCACTTGATCGGTGATTTCCGAAAAAATTGAGTCATGAAAGATTCCCAAGCTGATATTTTTACAAATCACTAAGCTTTTCTTTAAATATTTCATCTTTCCTCAATTGCCTGATTTGAGGACCAACAAATATGCCCTCTTTAATTTTTGTATCAATTTAGGTAATTTTTCTTTCAAATTTAAAAAGCCATCACAACTCCTATCCATAGCTCTCACAAAGTTTTTTATGAACTCAAGTTTTATGTGTAACGGTGGTAAAAATATATTATTAGGCTGCACTAATGGAGGATTTTTTTTGTTTTTTTTAAATTTGGGCAAGTCTTTCCTGACATAAAGTTTTTTTCGGTCTCTGCTATCCCACTCACAAATAAAACAACAGTATTTTGTATACCCCACACTCATAGAAATAAATCTCTAAAAATAGCAGAAAAAGTTACTAAAAATTAGTTTAAAATGATGCTGCAGAAAAAACTGCTAAAATTAGCAGATTTTCTTACTAAATACTAGTAAAATAAGAACAGCAAAATTAAAACTGTTAAATTTACAGAATTTTAGTTATATTTGAGATAACTTTTAGTTAATTGAAAATATCAAATTGTACTGTAAAATCTGCAGAAAATTTTGATAAATATTAGTAGACTAAAAATAGTAAAAATAAACTGTTATATCTACAAAATTTTTAAGCTAAATTTAGTTGAATGCAAATAGCAATCTATTGTGGTAAAATCAGCAGAAATATTTGCTAAAAAATTGTAAACTGCTGTTTTCAAAAGGCTCGATTTTTATTAACATTAAAAAAAAATCGAGAAAACTACGAAAATTTATAATTTTTTGTTAATTTTTTAGGCTACTAATTATTTAGCAAATTTTTTTGCTGATTTTAGCAGGTTAATTTGCTATTTTCCATTAACAAAAATTTAGCTCAAATATAACTAAACTTCTGTATATTTAACAGTTTTATTTTTGCTGTTCCTATATTACTAATATATAGCAAAAATAATTTGCTAATTTAGCAGTTTTTTTAAATTTTTAGTAGTTTTAACTAAATTTTTTTCGGACTTTTTTCTATTAGAGTAGTTTTAATAATAAAATTACGCCAATAACCTTCAAATCTTCACAAACTGTGCAGTTGTGTTCGTTATATTAAATTTTTGCCAAGTTAAATTTAATACTGTCATAAGACTCTTTCATGTTAGAAGCCCTCCTAGTGATGTAGAAGGAAGTTCATTGCCGATATGTAAAAGAACAGCCTTTAACCTTTTGAACCTTCAATAAAGAAACTACACTCTTCTGTTTTATATTCTATACCCAAGACAGTCATTAAGCCATAGACATTATGTCTGTTACCGTACTTTACCGCGGTTACCCAAACTAGCCCAAAGGCGTTCCCGTACTCAAAATTGCGTATAAATTGTTGTTGTTTGGGCTGTTTTGGGTTCCCGCGGATACCCGCGGTAACGTACAGGAACGCACATATTACAAAATACCAGCTGATCATCTTGTGAAAAAAACCTTGTAGCTTTTCATCTCGATTGCGAAAGTAACATACTTTCGTAAATTCAATCCCTTTAATCGAGAGCCCAAAAGTTCTGCCTTTTGTTTGGACAAAAGAAAGTAGATGTGGCTCATTAGATAAGGAAGCTTCTTGAAAGTCAGGATCTAATTTGTCGTTTTCGATAGCTTCTGTCGAAGCGGACAGATTGGAAATTTGAGGTGGTTTTGGTGCAAGTAGCTCTTCACTTTGAGGCATCGGTGTTTTAGCAAATGGCAGGTCAGGATACTTAATTTTACATTTTGATTAATTTTTAATACCTTTTGTATCAGTAATACAAAAATAACCATCAGATGAGTGGTTCATTGGTTCCGTCTAAATCATAGAAATTGCAAAAGAAGTAAGAAGACCAACACATTAAGTACAACAGGTGTGACAACAAGACAAACCCACGCTTTGTCTTGTTGTCCAATGGCAAAGCCAAAATCCTGTTTATATAACTTAGTTACGTCAAATTTCTTCGCTGCGTTTTGAAAGTATTGTCGCCACAAATGTAACAAAACTTGTCAGGATCATTTTTATACTTTCTTGACATTATTTAAGAATCACTTAACTAGGAAAACAGAAAACACAACTTCGCTCTTCAAATAATAAATACTCTAAATGTAAAAATTAAGCTTAAAAACGGTTAATCTTCAATTTTGTGAACACCCGTGTAAAAAAGATCAGATCTGGCCAGATCTCAGTAGATCTTACCAGATGTAATTGGATCTCAAAATTGGGGACAAATTTAAGATCTAATTAGATCTAATCAAATATAAGCATATCTGGTCCGATCTTAGTAGATCTTACCAGATCTAATTAGATCTCAAAATTGGGGACAAATTTGAGATCTAATTCGATCTGATCAGATCTAGGCATATCTGGCACGATTGTCCAGATCACTTTAGATTTGAACAGATTTGGCACTAGATCTGATCAGATCTTGCCATAAGGTATTATCACATAATCCATATCTGATCATATTTGATGAGATCTGGTACATAATCTAATTAGATTCAATCATATCCATTTAGATCCAAAAAGATCTGATCAGATCTAAACTTTTTACACGGGCAGTAGCAGTAACACAAATGTGAGGCCTCGAATTAAAATAAATATATTGTTAGAATGAGAGTACATAGGTGATTCAAAATTAGTAAGCACCTTGTTACAAAATTTTGTTGACCAGTGTAAGAGGTAATATGATGTTAACTAAATAATTGGGGGGAAAAAATGTTAAAAACAATGAAAAAAAGTCGATAATGTGCACAATCTTTTTTCCTACTTCACAAATTCATTGATCAATATTAATCTTATTATTGTTTACCAATAAATTTTGATTAATAAATATAAATATTTATTTAGTTTAAGTATTAAACAATAAAATAATAAGCGGATTCATATAATGTCGTATATAGAGTAAACAGAAAAAACTAAACACAAGTTTTAATTACGAAGTTGATTACATTAATTAAAATTTTAATTGATTTTGCACCTATCACTCAAATGATACTATTAATTAATAAAAATTGTATACGATTAATTGAAACAAAGTGTTGTATGGGCTTAAGTGTTGTATGTATTGTTCTAACCTAGTTTCTACAAATGCAATGAAATGTGCAAAGAAATTTGAAAATAACATACAAAGCAACAACAACGAAAATAATTTTGTTGTTGCTTTGTGTATAATTCGTAAATTTTATGGCATATTTTATTGCATTTAAGGACACTAGGCAACGAAAACAGAGTTGTCAAAAATTTATTTCCCATAGTCATACGAGTAAGCATAATCACTTTTTAAATTTATAAATGGCTTATAAAATTAATTTTTTATACAAAAATCATTTTATAAGCTTCCCAGTCAGAAAAATACACACGGGAAAGCGGTGGCAAAGCACTTTAAAAGGTGGTACAAGTACTGGCAAAAAGTGCTTTCCCATTCCCAAAATGAAAACATCATTAGACAAAAGAACCGGCTGTTCAAAAAGCGAGGGAAAAGCACTGGAGGAACAAAATTTTTAAACGTTGGCAAAACGCTGGCAAAACCAATAAATAGGTGGTCTGGAAATATATTTTCCAAAATAAAATTAAAAAAAAGTTCATAAGTATTTTTTTGGTCCTGCCGTGATTTGAACCCAGGCCGTCAGATTGGCAGACGATTGCTCTACCCACTGAGCTAACGAGACATATAATATTTGATAGCTACACAGTCAGAAAAATACAAACGGGAAAGCGGTGGTAAAGCACTTTAACAGGTGGTACAAGCACTGGCAAAAAGTGCTTTTCCATTCCCAAAATGATAACATCATTAGACAAAAGGACCGGCTGTTCAAAAAGCGCCGGAAAAGCACTGGAGGAACAAAATTTTTAAACGTTGGCAAAACGCTGGCAAAACCAATAAATAAGTGGTCTGGAAATATATTTTCCAAAATAAAATTTAAAAAAAGTTCACATGTATTTTTTTTGGTCCTGCCTTTATTTGAACCCAGGCCGTCAGATTGGCAGACGATTGCTCTACCCACTGAGCTAACGAGACATATAATATTTGATAGCTAAACACATAAATGAGTGATAATCGCTGGCCAATTACTGGCTGTGCCAAAATGCTAGTACTAGCAAGCAATTTTTTGTAACTAGTATGCCAGTGTTGGGAGGGCAAAAAAAAGTTGGACTTGAAGGAGCTTTCCCACAAACAAAAAAATTGATTTTATAAAACAAAAAAAATTTTAAATTAAAAAAAATCCAAAAAAAATTTGTTGCTTGCAACCGGATTGGAACCTCCTGACTACAGACATTATTTAACGAAGCGTCAGCATTTTTATAAAATCATTGGTCTACCAGTGAATTGATTTTTGTACGCCTGGTAGCATTGGCTAGGTAGCACTGGATAACCACTGGTTGCAAACCTTGGCATATCACTCTAAGCCAATTCTTTGCCAGTGGTTTTTTTTATAAACCACCGAAATTTTTGTAAAACAAATACTGGTAAAACGCTTTTCGCAAACGCTGGCAAAGCGTCCCAAATGAGTGTTCTGCCAATCACTTATTTTTAATACCGTGGTTACCCAGTGGTATGCCAGTGCTTGATTTTTTGTACCTCTGGCGATTTCTGACTGGGTTGTTATACAGTTTTAAAATTATTATGCTTACTTAAATATACAACAGTTGAGAATAGAACGATACAACATTTTAACACTCATAAAAGTTTGACAGTTACTACATGGCAGTTGTTTGTGAAGTAATCAGTAGTTGTTTTTAACTGTGATTACAGTTGTTTTTGTATGAGAAAATACAAAAAACTGTTATGAGAGTTATCTAAGAAAACAACTTATAAAAAGTACTGAAATTTCGTTACAGTTGTTTAAAACAGTTACTTTTAATATCATAATAAACAACTAACAAAACAGTATTTTTACAGTAAACAGTTATTTTTGTCAGTTTTTCAAAAAATAAAAAATATGAACTAAAGAAGAATTTGTTTAAATTCTTGTTTAGATCATATTTGTTACTATTGATATATTCTTTTTTATTAAAATATACTTTTATAATATGAAGAAAATTAAATGTAATAAAAAAATAAATTTACTTATTTGGTCAGTTGTTTTAAAATTTTTGTAGTAAAAATTTGTTAGTTAATTTTACGACATTTTTAGTTATTTTTAATGCATTTCTTGGTTATTTTTCGACAGTTAAAAATAACAAAATTTTAAGTTATTATAAAGGTAAATACATTTGTCGCCTTTTTAATTGCATGTGCCTTTGTTTTAACTGTCATTTTGAGTAGATTCTACCAACATAAAATCGTCGTGAAAGTGAAAATAAAATATTAACAACTGTGTTTTTAATTAGAACAAAATACATCACATACAAGTACAACCTTGTGAACACCTCTGATATGCGAACTTTTTTGTAAGCTTGTTCCCAGAGCTTTAAAGAATTAATTCCTTTTTGGAATGAATTCCCAAAAATTTAATTCAATTCTTTAATTCAAGGAATGAATTCATCAATAAGACATAAGCAGGAATTAATTCCTGTGAATGAATTCAAAGAATTAAAATTTATAGAATGAATTCCCTGACCAAAGCGTAAAGAATTAAAATTAAATAATTCATTCACTAAAGAATTCATTCAACACTATTTAATTCAATTTGAAGTCAAGGAATTCATTAAATTCTAGTTAATTCAACTTTTGGCTAAGGAATTCATTCAACTGTGCACTTAATTCAACTTTTGATCAAGGAATTCATTCAATTCTAGTTAATTCAACTTTTGGTCAAGGAATTCATTCAATTCTAGTTAATTCAACTTTTAGTCAAGGAATTAAATTTATTTCGTTTAATTCCCTAGGAATTAAAATTTTTTGTTTAATTCCCTAGGAATTAAAACTTAATTCAGGGAATTAAACGAAAAAAATTTAATTCCTAGGGAATTAAACGAAAAAAATTTAATTCCTTAGGGAATTAAACGAAATAAATTTAATTCCTTGACTAAAAGTTGAATTAACTAGAATTTAATGAATTCCTTGACTAAAAGTTGAATTAACTAGAATTGAATGAATTCCTTGACCAAAAGTTGAATTAACTTGAATGAATTCCTTGACCAAAAGTTGAATTAACTAGAATTGAATGAATTCCTTGACCAAAAGTTAAATTAACTAGAATTGAATGAATTCCTTGACCAAAAGTTGAATTAACTCGAATTGAATGAATTCCTTAATCAAAAGTTGAATTAACTAGAATTGAATGAATTCCTTTACCAAAAGTTGAATTAACTAGAATTGAATGAATTCCTTGCTGAATGAATTCATAAAATTTTATGAAGGCATTAGAAAAAAATGAATGAATTCCTTTAATATAAATCGAATGAAAAAAAAGGAATTCATTCAATTCCTTAAGTTTGGTCAGGGAATTCATTCCCAAAATATAAATTCAGTTCAAAAAAAGGGAATTAGGGAATTAATTCTTCGAAGCTCTGCTTCTTCCTGTCCGGATTTCATTCTTGCTTAGCGAAATCGTGAAGGGAAGATATTTTTAGAATTTATAGAAATATTTGTTGGGTTAAATTACAGACTCAATGAGAATTAATTGTTCTCGTTGCGAAACGGTATTCAATATTTCAAGTATGAAATGTGTTTTTTTTTATTTTATATTTTATACGTGCTCAAATATTATTATTTTGATTGTTTATCAAAAAATTTTATATTTTATAAATAGAGGAATATTTTTCTAAAGAAATAATCGTGGTGTAAAAGAAGGAATGGACGAATAATATTTAAAATGTGGTAAAAGTTGTGAAGATACTTTCCTGCAATTACGCATTGTATATTTCATGAACGCCTTTAATATTTAATTATTAATACACGTATTAAATCATAATGAACAAAATATCGTTACTAATTTAACATCTGTTGCTCCAATAACAGTTTATCAACTGGCAGTGGAAACAAAACTCATCGAAGTCTTCATATGCAATTTTAATTTTATTATTTCTAGTCGGAGCTTTGAATGATGAAGTAATTACAAATTTTTTTTATAATCGAAAGAAGAAATTTATTTTTGTTATCGAATTCAATTTATTTTAAAATTGAATGAATTTTTATTTTAGTAGGTTTGCGGTTATAAACAAGACTAAACCTTTTTCTCTAAATTTTATAAACGCATTAATTTTTAAATCAGACTACACAGAAAAAATTCTTGCCAATAAAATTTCAATTAAAATTTTCTTTGATTTCAAATTAATTTTCAATTAAAAGTTTAATCATATCAATTAAAATTTTAATTGAAAATGAGTATGGTGTCGTAAAAATTTTTAGTTTACCATATGTACTATTGACAACATATGAAAAAAACTCTTAGGTCCGATTACTGAATGTCCAGTTAGCTACTAACTAGGACTTTAACTGCCGGATAAATTGTAACTGGACATTCAGTAATCGGGCCTTAATATGCGTTGCGTAAAGTCATATTACTTTGTATTATTAATATTTTTTCTTCTTTTGCAGATATAAAAATTACAAAAATGTGTCTCAAATCAGTCAAAAAAATAAGAAAAATAATCAATATTTATTGATTATATTTTTAATATCACACATTTTAATAAAAGCGCAATAACTTATTTGAAAATTTTGACGATTTTTGATTAAATTTTTAATTGATATGATTAAAACTTTAATTGAAAATTTTTCAATTAAAACTTTCCAAAAAACTTTAATTGATATAACGATTTTCTTAATTGATCCGAATTCAATTAAATTTTTAATTGTATTTATAATTACTTTAATTGAAACTCGATTTTAATTTTTTCTGTGTAGGCTTCATCATTTTCCATTAAATTGTAACACATCGGCTGAAAATTTCGTAGGATGACACATAGGTGGCGCCACTAATGAAAAATCCATATGATTGTTTGGAACTACCAACCAGTGTTGCCAGAACTTGGTTACCAAAATTGGCTAAATTTCTGAGGAAAAATAGCTAAAATAAAGCTAAATAATGGCTGAACAATTTTTAAGATGAATCTCCTGATTTTATTTAAACATTTATTAAACGCAGTGAAACCTACCAACATCATTCAGTCCAACAGTCTTTTAAAAGACAATTTTTGAGCATTTTCTTTATATGAAAATTATGGAGTTAAAAATTACCTAAAAGTAGGGAATAATCTCTAGTCAAATGCGGACACTTAAAACGCCCTTTTTGTAGTTTTGAAGGATTTTAGACCACTCAATAGCGAAGAATTTTTATGATTTCTGCCATCGAATATTATGTTTTCATTTTGGCCGTTTTGCTCTATCTCACTTAGTTTTCGAGATATGGGCCATTTTATTAAATGAAAAATTTTTACTAAAAATTTCCGAGGGTCCAAGGACCATTTCTGGATAGAGATAACTTTTTTATGATTAGGCGTAGTCGAAATTTTCGTCAATTTTGCTCTATCTCTGTTAAAAAATAGGGAGGGAAAAATCGTCATCTTTAAAACTTCCGATACATTGGTGGCAGCATCTACCGGGTAATAACATAAACGTAAAAATATATTTTAACAATAAATTGTGTAACATTTAACAAATGGGTTCTTAAAAATTAGTTATAAAAAATTTTGTAAATTAACACTCAAAATAAGTTAAAGTACTGCGGATTTTCAGTATTATGTTAAATGAGTATAGAGCAATTCCATATGAAAGCGATCACCTTTTGGACGACCCCTCTCCGATTCTAAAATAAATAGTCTCAATCGATTGCCCAGCAAAAAATAATGTACCTACATATTTTTTTTTTTTTATAGTGACTGGTTTAGTGGTGGTGTACACCACTGTCATGTGACAAAATTGAAGAATTCTTCATAAGGGACCTCATTGAAAGTTGTTTTAAAAAAAAACTACTAAAGCGATCGCAACGAGTGATAGCTCGTTGGAAAGGTATTGAATCAGGCTTTAATTGAAAAATAAAATTTTTCTAATTTTTATCAGAAATTTACCTTTTTTCCCATGAAAATTAAATTTTCCCATGAAAATTAAATTTTCCGATTTTCCACAGAAGCTCCTAAATTTTCCGGCTAATTTTTTTTTTTTTTGGATTCCTCATAATTTTTGCTTTAAGAATCAGCAATAAAAAAATGGGCCCCGACTCCTTGTTTGGACAGGAGAGGAGCATTTAAGAGACCACCTTGTTCTCATTGTTTTTATATTTTTTATAATTGAATTATTTGTAATTATTTAACATTGTTTTATTTTATTATTAAAAATACATTTTAAAAATTATTGTACAGTTAAAAACACATTTATGAAGAAAAAATCTTTCTTATTTTGCTGCTTATACTTAATTACAATATTTATTAAAAATTTCAATTGTCTTGGCATCATTATAAAATTAAAGTAACTTTAAATTTAGCACGTCGGCAGACGAAGAGTACCGCTTTACATTAATTGACATATCAGAAATATTTGGTATGAAGCAATGAAACTTTTGCGTTCCAGTTATAGTTTTGACATTATTATATCTGTTTTGAATTCGTCGCTCCATGGCATCGTGTTCTTTTTGAGTGCATAAAACTGTGTTAATGGCAATTTCCTTGCTTTGAATCCACGAAAACAAATGTTGTATCTGGTCAGTATATGGCCTTTGCAAACTTGCCTTAGTCGCCATGCGTTTTAGGGTTCCCCCTAACGCATCGCATGGGCCCTTACCGTGGGACGTCGCAAAAAAGTGCCACTCGACCTTGCAGTTTTGTTCTTCTTCAATTATGCAAAGATTGTAAAAATTTTTTTTATTCTTGTACTGAGAAGCCGCGCCGTCTGAGAAAAACGTTACTTTGTCGATTGCATCGAATTTTGATCTTAAGAATTCAAACAGTTTCATTTGAAATAAATAAACGGACACATAATTATGAGCTAAACTCTCCGCGACAACAACAAGGCTTACGGTCTGTAGTTCGTTATCTTCGTTTTTGAAATAAATGCAAAAAGGATGCACCGTGCACTGGTCGTTTGCCCAGTGATAAGCCTGAATTTCATCCTGAACGAGAAAAGTGTAATTCTCGGCAAAGTCGCTTATCACAATGAATTCATTTTGGGCTAATTTCTCCTTACTTTCCTTTAGAAATTTCGATTGCATCTCGGATATGAAATGGTGCGCCTTCAGTTCATTCAACTTGAATCCGAATTCCTCGATGAATTCCGGAATCTGCTTTACCACTGTCTCAAGGGAACATCTGCCGCTGCTAATTATCCACTGTTTGAAATGCACCTCCTGAATTAACAGCTGTTCAAACTTTTCCGCCAAATATTGCTCTAGCTCGTCAATCTTCGGACAATTGTCGCATTTGGACAGATGACAATTTTCCGTGGGGTATGCGCACAACGACTTGGACAGGAGGTCCCTATATGTTTCAATTTCACCGTGAAATACTTTCAATTTCTTGCATGGAAAGAACATTAATTTGATGTTTTGATGAAACATGCAAACGCAGACTGAATGCGTTCCGTACCTGTCTAATGCCAGCACGCATTCTTTTGGTCGTAGGATGGCAAACTTAGAAAATCCCACTTTTTCTGCTGGGTATTTCTCTTTGAACTGATGGTATGCTTCGGATAGATTACATAATAATAATCTGCGCTGCTTGTGTACTTTTTCTCCATCTTCACGTGTGATAACATAGTCACGTGTACCTGGGCAGGCGCGGCTGTTGTCATCATTGCAGTAAAAATCTTGAATCAATTTCACCGTTGCTTCGCTGAGGGTCCTTGAACCAAATTTCTTGGTGGGAGTCGCCAATATGCCCTTCTGTCGAACTAATTCTTTGCTTCTTCTCGCGATGTAAAAATATGTTTGAAACTGTTCAGAAATCTTGCGTATAGACCATGATTGAGGCAGCACAGATAAAATGAGATATTTCTCCGGAAAAGTGGTTCTTTTCAACTGCTCAATCATTTGTTTGCCGTCATCAACGTCATCTGCTTGACTGCATTCGTTATCAGAGCCTTCATCAAATATTGTCGCGATTGCACTCATAACCTTGCCTTTTTTCTCTTTCCTGTATTTTTCACTTCGCAACTTTCTTTTTGTAATAGGCGATTCACCTAAAGTGGTAATAGCCTCATTCAAAGGACTCAAAGACATATTGACCATCGGAATGTCTGCCTCACTATCAGATGAAACATTTTGTTCAATTGTCATTTCACTCTCGGATTGTGGTTGCATTTGTTTCAATGCATTTGCTTGTTGAGACAAATCGATTTTACACTTGGGGCAAATGAATTCTGCTTCTTCACCGTATTGTATATTTAATTCATTCATGTATCGCTTCGAAACACCAGTTAATTTTAATACTTTTATCTTTTTCGAACGATGTCCACTCTTGTTAAACGGATTGCAGCAAAATTTATTCATTTTACTTTAAATTGTCTTTACAGCTTCACTCTTTACTTTACAAAAAAAACACTTTAACACTTTCACGTTTAGTATTCAACTAAAATTTGACTCAGAGTGTGTGAAGTATTTATATTTATTTTTTGGTAAAAAATAGGTAAAAAAAAATAAGCGATATTTGCTTTTCTTTAATAAGAAAATTTGCGTGAACTACTGGTCATAAAATGTTTTTTAAAGAGGGACTTAATTGGTTACTGCCAATAAGCCGACCACAGGTCATTAAATGTTTTGTAAATTTTTTAAATTACCAGGTAATAAATATTTCGCCATATTTATGGAAAATCCGTGTTTTATGACTTGTTTCTGCACGTGTCATTTTAGGCGAAATATTTATTACCTGGTAATTTAAAAAATTTACAAAACATTTTATGACCTGTAGCCTCAGTCGGGTTTGGTGTGCCATTACATGCCACTGCTGCTATTATCCATGGATTTATGGCCGATCTTGTGAAGGCAGGCAGACCATATTCACTACACACTCAACTTGGGGCTCTTAAAAAAATTGATTTTTTCTTCATAAATGTATTTTTACCTGTAAAATAATTTTTAAAATGTATTTTTAATAATAAAATAAAATAATGTTAAATAATTACAAATAATTCAATTATAAAAAATATAAAAACAATGAGAACAAGGTGGTCTCTTAAATGCTCCTCTCCTGTCCAAACAAGGAGTCGGGGCCCATTTTTTTATTGCTGATTCTTAAAGCAAAAATTATGAGGAATCCAAAAAAAAAAAATTAGCCGGAAAATTTAGGAGCTTCTGTGGAAAATCGGAAAATTTAATTTTCATGGGAAAATTTAATTTTCATGGGAAAAAAGGTAAATTTCTGAGAAAAATTAGGAAAATTTTATTTTTCAATTAAAGCCTGATTCAATACCTTTCCAACGAGCTATCACTCGTTGCGATCGCTTTAGTAGTTTTTTTTTAAAACAACTTTCAATGAGGTCCCTTATGAAGAATTCTTCAATTTTGTCACATGACAGTGGTGTACACCACCACTAAACCAGTCACTATAAAAAAAAATATATGTAGGTACATTATTTTTTGCTGGGCAATCGATTGAGACTATTTATTTTAAAATCGGAGAGGGGTCGTCCAAAAATTTGCCAATTTTGATCGTTTTCATATGGAATTGCTCTATAACTAAAATCTTTGTTTAAATCAGTGTTTCAAGAAAAAATTTGTTAAAAATTAGTCAAATCAATTTGAAATCCGTTTGCAGATTATTTTATTGACGTATTATTTTAAGTGTAGTTAGTTGACTTTAAGTATGTTTTATAATTAAATCCTGATATTTTTAACGCAATTAAATACAAATTTTGGATTTTTTTAATTAAAAAAAACAATTTTTCTTCAAGAACTTTTACAAAGTGTAGAAATTTATTTTTGTTCCATCATTTTTTTAAACAAAGTAGGTGTTTAAAATTTGTATCAATACTTATTAAGTGTTTAATTTTATTTGAATGAATTAAATCCGGATATGGACATGCCTTCAACATATTATTTTTCACAATTTGTTAAATAAGATTTTGAATTTTAGCATATTTAATGCAATTAATTTGGCAGATTGAGCAAAATTTCTTTAATTTAGCTATAAATTCACGCTCAAAAACTATATTTTGTACAAAAAAGAAGAATGGCTAAATCTAGCCATAAAATGGCTAAGTTGGAAACGCTGCTACCAACCTTCAGATGATACCTGTCAAAATTTATTGACAATTCGGTCATTAGTTAACAAGTTACAGCTGTTTTACGGGGGGTTTCTACAAGACGTTCATCGTTCGTCTACAAGTATTTTATTTTTTATTACATGTATTTAGTTATTGTATTTGCGTTCGTGTGACGAAAAACGTCATCTAGAAACACCACCTTAGTGACGCTACACTGATAGAAATAAATCTGTAAAAATAGCAGAAAAAGTTACTAAAAATTAGTTAAAATTGATGCCGCAGAAAAAACTGCTAAAATTAGCAGATTTTTTTGCTAAATACTAGTAAAATAAGAACAGCAAAATTCAAACTGTTAAATTTACAGAATTTTAGTTATATTTAAGCAAACTTTTAGTTAATTGAAAATAACAAATTGTACTGTAAAATCTGCAGAAAATTTTGCTAAATATTAGTAGACTAAAAATAGCAAAAATAAACTGTTATATCTACAAAATGTTTGCTATTTTTAAGCTAAATTTAGTTGAATGCAAATAGCAGTCTATACTAGGGATACCAATCCCGAAATCCCGATCCCGAAAATCCCGGGATTGGTCTTGAAAAAATCACTACTTATTTGGAGGCTTCAAAATAATATATTACTGATATTGTGTTATATAATAACTTATTAATAAGGGTAAAAATAATAATCTGATATCTTCAAAATATACTACGAAATAACGTAAAATACTGATAACCTTAATATAACCTAACGAAATTATTTAAAATATACTTAACCTTAAAATGCCCTAACGAAATAACTTAAAATACCGTTAACCCTAAAATAACTTAACGATATAACTTAAAATACCGATAACCTTAAAATAACCTAACAAAATTCTGTTGAAATAACGTTATCAGTTATCACTAACTTTATGAAACAGTTGCCAACCCTGATATTAAATGAAAGAGGAGAATCTACACATTTTAATAAAAGTTTTTGTTTTTTTCTACGAAAGCAAAAATATATCCTAGTAGAGTTGTCTAAAAAATATGAAAGTTGAAATTTGTGGGCTCCACAATTTCACCCCTATTCCTTAATGTCTAACAATTCTCTGTGCCAAGTTTCAGATAAATCCGCTTTTATTTCTAGGTCGCAGAAAAATCTATCTCACTTATAGAAAAAAGTTAATAGAAAAATTAGTAAAACAGTAATCCAACTTTGCAAGTTTCTAACTAATTTCTAGTTTAAATTGAGATTTAGTTAAAAATTTTGCTACTCTGATGTGACAAAATAAAATTTTGTTTGTATATTTACTATATTTAAAAATTTTATTTTGATAATCAAAACTAGCAGGGAACGTTGCAATGATATAGGAGTTATACGTATAAAGCAGAATACGGCGCTGTTCGCATTTATTTATAATGTTAAAAAATGTTAATAAAGTAATAGAAATACTATTTTTCTTCCAGAAAAAGCAATATAAATTATTTTTTTATAATGCATACATATTAGACCACCCAAATTTGCAAAAATATTTTTTTGTTCGCTCCACCGGCAGTTTCCGATAGATTGGGCATACAAAATAATATGTGTACAAAAATTGGATATCTCGGGTGCAGACAGGCCAGTCAGTTTGGATTTTTGACCCTAAAAATTACCTAAAAATACTTCAAAGCTTTTTTTTGCCATAACTCATAAATTTACGGTTTCCCGAAAAAATACCATATAAGTGTTTTTATGCAGAATAAGAGGACAAACATAATTTCCATACTAATCTTTGGCCTAAGTATTACTTCTCGTGGCGTTTTAAGCGGATAACATCGAAATTTGTGTTAAAACTTTATTTTAAACGGCTATCGGTTATCTTTCTTTTGTACCGTGCAAAATGAATGAAATTTGCAAAATTCCAAACTATATCCACTAAGCGAAGATTTACTTGTCAAAAGAAAAGTTTTGGTATCCAAATTGCCCTATTTAGAATATATTTCTTCCACCACATTGAATTTCTGATAAAACGCGAAAAATCGCGAATTTCAAAAAAATCTGAAACACGTGTTCACTTAAATCGAATATAGATTATGATATGTAAGTTTGACATTTCAATCACAAACATCTCCGTACAAAAGATTCAAAAATTTGTTTTCTTTGCTTGAACATGTTATATATACCGCTGGACGCGCCTCAAAAAAACTTTCATATGATACCCATATTGAGTATGTTGTCTTCAGTTAAAAAGCTAAATTCTTACAAAAATTAAAAAAAAATACCTTTTTTAAAAATGGTCCAGCTCGTGAGATCTCATTGCTAGACCCGAAATATGTTGGGAATCATCATAAAACATACCAAGGTTTATTTTGAGGGGGGCACGTTTTTACATTTTTTCTGTTCATATAAGGGAGTCGCACATATTTTTTTTTTTTGGAAATACCAACCTTCAGATGATATCTTTCAAAATTTAATGACAATTCGTTCATTAGTGAACAAGTTACTGTTGTATAAGTGACGCTACTTTTGCGATTTTGAAAACAATGGATTCAAAGCAATTTCGGCTGAAAAGTCCGTAGGATAACCAACAACAATTTTGCTTGGCATAATTCGACTTTAGTCATCAACATAGTCTCCTTCAAGAGCAATACAATAACTCCAACGCTTTTCTAACATTTCGATACTTTTTTTATAGAATGATTTATTCTTGGCCTCAAAATGTGTTTTTGGTGCACTGTGAGCAAACGCTCACAAAAGTACGCTAATAGAAACAAGTCCGTAAAAAATTTAGTTAAAACAACTAAAAATTAGCTAAAAATGATGCTGCAGAAAATACTGCTAAATTAGCAGATTATATTTGCTATATATTAGTAATATTGGAACAGCAAAAATAAAACTGTTAAATGTACAGAATTTTTGTTATATTTGAGTTAAATTTTTGTTAATGGAAAATAGCAAATTAACCTACTAAAATCAGCAAAAAATCTTGCTAAATAATTAGTAGGCTAAAAAATCAAAAAAAAAATTAAAAATTTTTGAAGTTTTTTTTCGACTTTTTTAAATGCATATAAAAACCGAGCCTTTTGAAAACAGCAGTTTACATTTTTTTTAGCAAATATTTCTGCTGATTTTTGCAGTATAGACTAGGGATGCCGAACGGGACTGGTTTTTACAAATCCTGGGATTTCGGGATTTTTCGGGGTTTCGGGATTTTTTTGTTTCATCATATTTTTAATTTTAAAAATAAATAGCTGAAATAAACCCTACAAATTAAAATAATTTATTATAAATCTACTTATTATTTCTTGTAGTATCAAGAAATAAACAAATTAAGCCGGATGCACAATGCTGGAGTACTCCACGCTGCAGAGTAGAGTCCCAGCAAAACCTTGGTAATATGTTGGTATTACAGAACACATTACCTGGTAATACCATACCCCTTACCATTGCATTATTTCATAACTAAAATGTAATGTCTTACGTATAATGTGCTGCATAACTACTGGGTAGTAATAGCAACTTATTACCAATGATATATTTAAACACCTCAAAGAAAAGAGTTACTTGTAATACACAACATGAGTTCTAAATAATAGCAGCGACTTATTACAGATGGGATATTTTAAAACCGTAAAATAAGGAGTTACTTTTAATGTGATACGTGATCACTTAATAGAAATAGCCACTTATTACCGATGGTGTATTCAAATACCTCACAATAAGGAATTATTTGTAATGCGATACATGAGTGTTATTTTCTATTTAAAATATTCCATACAAATAATTTTTATGTTTTATACATATTGACTGAAATATCTTTTATGTTTTTTGTTAACTTTATATTAATCTGAGTAAATATTAATTAAATATGAATATGCTTCGTTTTAGCATTTATAAAAAACCAACACGATAACGTCTTATTTTAATTTTTTTTTGTAAGAAGTATATATTTTTATACAGTAAGTGAGCGCATAAATTTAATGTGTTATTTCAGGCCTGTTTGTAACACATTTTTTTGGCCTTACTTTAAGCTGTTATGTATGTAGTATTGTGCTCAGTATCGGTTATGTAAGTGGTTACGTAACTCCTAACATGTAACATTAAAGTAACATGTTCTTATGTTGTTACCTAGCCCTCTTTTGGAAAGTACATACCTCCAATGACATGCCCTTGTTAAAATAATAGCTGTTGGAATAGCAAAGTAAGAGGTTACATACCTTAATTTCTTCTTACAAACCTTATTACCAGGTAATAGAAAGTTTTGCTGGCGTGTGTAAAATAGAGATAGCATAATACAAAAAATATGTAAGTGCAAAAAAGAAAGGAACAAAATCCACTCATAGTGGAGTACTACAGCATTGTGAATCTCGCTTCAAACAGAAACTACACTCATAGAAATAAGAATGTAAAAATAGCAGAAAAAGCTACTAAAAATTAGCAAAAAAGTTCCGCGATTAAAACTACTGAAATCAGCAGAACTTGATTGCTAAATAATTGTTAAATTTTCGAAATATAAGAAATATACTTATGAGTTAAATTTAAGCAAATTGCAAATTACAATTTACCTCTGAAGAAACTACAAATATTTAGTTATATTTGGCTAAAAATAAATTGAATGCAAATACAAACTAATCTGCTGAAATCATCAGAAATATTTAGTGACTATTAGTTTTTTTAAATCAACTAATATAAAATATTAAGAACATACCTCAGCTGATTTCAGAAAGGCAGATTGTTAGATTTTTCTAATTTAACAAAAATTTCCATGAAGTTATGATTTTAGCAAATCATCAATAAAATAAATAAAAACATGTCCGTTAAAAGATTAAATAAAGCTGAATTACGATTTTCAAAAGTTTAATAGCTGAATATAAGTTTTTAAATTATTAAGGTTTTTATTCAGATTTATTTAATGTGTAATCTATTTTAATCTATTATTTATGAATGAAAATGGTATCGAAAGTAATAAATAGATGCCAATGGATTAAAAAATTTGCATATTTAACGGTAAAAACGAATTTATGGGAAAAAGCTAGTAAAAATAGTAAAAACTAGCATGTAAACAGACATATTAGGCGTGTTCGTTTACTTACTACAAGTTACTACTTTTACTACAGCTGGAAAAATTCAATACAAAAAGTAAACAAAACTTTCCAATTGTAGTAAAAGTAGTAAGAATTTCGAGTAAACGAACACACTGATTATAATGCTTAACTTGGGGTGGAAAAAATTGTAAAATGTCGAATTATGCCAATTTATCACCCTATAGTAACAGCATGTACCTGCAAGCAGGAAACCTGTAATTTTTAAGGAAAACCAAAGGTTAATTTATCAATTTTATATTTAAATTATAATAAAAATGACGAAAACTGTTAGTAGTAACAATAAAAAAATAGCCACTTATCAATTAAAAGCCACATTTTATAAATTTTTTCTTAGTAATTGCATTCTATTTATTTTCTAACCTCTTTGATTATGCCTAGCACACATAACTATTCAAGATTTTTACAAAAAAAA
This sequence comes from Leucophora obtusa, assembly GCA_949987735.1. Taxonomy (NCBI): domain Eukaryota; kingdom Metazoa; phylum Arthropoda; class Insecta; order Diptera; family Anthomyiidae; genus Leucophora; species Leucophora obtusa. Next base: position 300,302,496 of record OX465295.1, on the reverse strand, counting down.
AAACCATAAAAAAACAGTTTCTATGGCCACCAAAAAGCTTAGAAAAATTTTTAGAAAGCAGTTTTCGCAATGGGATTTAGATTCTATTTTATTTATGAAAACTTAAGAAACTTGGCAATTTGGTATTTGATTTCAACAAAAAATAAATATTTTTTATTACATTTTTTAAAAAATGTTGTTGCTTTCGACGTATTTTGTTACGTTTCAAAATTTGTCAAATCATTTCGGGTATTTTAGGGTTAAAAATAGTTCGTTGAAAGGGTTTAGAATCGTTAACGGTATTTTAGTGATAGTGTTTGCCAACCATGTTTAATATCCATATCAAAAACAAAAAGGGTTGCCAAAAGGCTATCCTTTGAAAATTTAAAGTCATTTTAAAAGGACTCCTAAAGTGATCATGAAAATTGGTGTTTTCCATACAAAAATAAATATTCATATACATATTAATTGTAATACAAATTCAAGGTCTCTAAGAATTTAAAATAATAATATCGCTTTATCGCCAGTTAGAAGTATTTCCAAAGAGGGCTGTCGTATAACGGCTTTAAAAGCTAGTTTTTAGGATATCAGTTAATCTTTGTTTAAATATGTCTTAAAACAAATTGCAACTAATTGTATGTTTATCCAAGCCAGTGTTCTCAAAACTTATTTAGGAAAAAATTATAGATTTTTTTCATAAAAATGCTAAAAACTAAAAAAATATGCTAGAAAAAATGTGCTAAAAAAATTATAAAAAATTGTTTCAATTTGTTAAAAAAAAAGTATTTTAGTGACTTTTTACAATTAAACTGAAAATAAGTCATCTATAATTGTGAATTATATAAAAGATAAATTAAAAACAATTCAACAGTTTATTCTTCTTAAAAAAAAGTTCAAAAATAAATAAATAAAAGTTCAAAAATAAATTTATTATTATTTGATTTCCCAACTGTGTCATTGAAAATATGTTATCTCAAAAACTTAAATGCGGATAAACAAAAGTACACCAAAATGTTTTATTTCTAAAATAGGTGGTAATGTGGAATTCTTTGGCGGGTAATATGAATTTCATATGCTGCCTTAATTTATCTACTCCAAATTAATTTAATGGTCTTTATTGCACACTCTGTTTCCAGTTTTCAAATTTCTGCATCTTTTGGCTTATCTGCATTAAATTCTTTAAAAAAATTATTTTCGCGGTCAGGTTTAACACTTTTTGTGGTGTTGGTTTACATTGAAAGATTTTTGGTATGATTAAATGAAAAAGTGTACAGGTGTTACAGTAAAAAAATTAAAATTCACTGAAATTCTTAAAAGATAGGAAAACGCTATTTATCACAAACCCTATCCGCTATCCTCTATGACTCAAACCTAAAAAAGCATTAAAAGTTGCAAAGATTAAAAACGAACATTTTGCAATTCTATTTTAAACTCTATTCTTTAAATTATTTTTTTTTTACCGAAATTGGAGTATTTTTGTGCAAAATCACTCCTTCACCATAACAAGAAAAAAAGTAAAAGGAGTAAAAAAGTTAAAGTCTGGCATGCCGATTTAAAATTTTAATATTAAAGTACCATAAAACAATAGTGGTATTCATGTAACTGGATTTATGCCCTCGTAAACCGTGTATTTTTGTAATCGCGTATATTTGTTTATTTGAATAAACGCACCTTTTTTTAAAACTATTCACATTTCAATTTTGCGTTTAACCACTTTTTCAATCTTTTCATAAATTAAACACAGAATTTTTTAAATTTGTATTATTTAAAAACAAATAAAACATAAAATAAAAAAAACACACAAAAAAATTCAAAATAATTTTAGTTTTGACAATATTCAAATGTATGTATGTATGTATGTATAAATACGAAAAAGTTTACACACAAAAATGTAAGCGTATATTTACCAGGGCTCGTAAACAAAAAAAATTAAGCGAAAAAAAATCTATAAAAAAATTTCGTGAAAAAAAAATTACAGCTTCCTTAATGTTGTACATCTTTAATCCAATTTGATAAATTAATAATTAAAAATGACCCCAGAAGTATAAAAATTAAAATTTTTGCTACCTTAGCTTCAAAATTTTCACTTGCGAATACGAGCGCTAACTTTGAAAATGTGCTATCACCATTGAGTCCAGCGAGCGTACTCGAATTAGCTTTCCCAGTAGGGTTCCCAGCTTGTTAAAATTTGCGACTAGCACAGTGTAATTAATGTGTACGTATAAAAATAGTTCCTAGTACTTACTCTAAGAGTAAAAAAAACGTAAAATTTAATTAAAATAGTGAAAAAAAAAATAAAAATAATTAATTGAAAGTACCACTTTTAACATGTTATTACAAAACTATAAAAATCCCAGTTCAGTTGTTAAACGAGAACTGTGGAAAAAGGTTGATTTGTTTCTTGCGGTTTTATATCGGAAACAACATCAATAATATTTTTATAGCAAAAATTCAAATTAATGCAAAATATTCTAAAAAAAACACAAAATAAAACTGTAAAAAATGCTAAAAATATGCTACATTTTTTTTTTGGAAAAATGCTGAAAAAAATGCCATATGCTAGATACATTTTTTTCATGTTAAGTGATTTAAAAAATGCTAAATCTAGCATAAAATATGCTAAATTGGCAACACTGATCCAAGCAGAGAAACATTATCATTAGACCGTACCTCCTAGGGATGCCAAACGGGAAATCCCGAATCCCGAAATCCCGGGATTTTCGGGATTGGCCAAATCCCGAATCCCGGGATTATTTCTAAAAAATCCCGGGATTTTATTATATTTTAATGTTAATATAAACACAAATAAACAAAGTGAGACATCTTAGATTAACTACGTTTTTTCTTGAATTTTCTCATATTGACAAGAAATTGATGCCAAGATATTGGTAAAATTATAAATTAAGTAGATTATTTTGCAGAAAAATTTGAAATTTTGGTAAACAATATTAAGTTTTTGAGTAATACATGCGAAAAATCAAGTTTGTTTGTTATTTTACCGATTTATTCTTCCAAGCGAAATTCGATTTCTGGCTGGGACTGTAAGTTTGAATTCTTACATGAAAACATTTGATAACGATAACCAAATAACTTTGTTGCTGTAATTACACGATTTAGTGGGCAAGGCTATCGCAACGAATCTGTTTTAAAATCGGCTTACAAAATACTGGGCGCAAGTGTACTTAATGACAGGCCTTCATATATTATCCCAGCCAGAAAAATACAAACGGGAAAGCGATGGCAAGGTATTTTAACAGGTGGTACAAGTACTGACAAAAATTGCTTTCCCATTTCCAATATGATAACGTCAATAGACAAAAAGCGCCGGAAAAGTACTGGAGAAACAAAATTTTTAACTTTGGCAAAACGCTGCCAAAACCAATAAATAGGTGGTTTGGAATTATATTTTCCAAAATAAAATTTAAAAAAAGTTCATATTTATCTTTTTTTTGCCCTGCCGTGATGTTTTGTAAAACAAATACTAGCAAAACGATTTTTGCAAACGCTGGCAAAGTGTCCCAAATGAGTGTTCTGCCAGTCATTTATTTTTAACATCGCGGTTACCCAGTGGTATGCAAGTACTTGATTTTTTGTACCACTGTCAATTTCTGACTGATATGTTTCAATATTCATAAAATGTACCACATTATTAATTAACAACTATTAAATAATTATAAAACGCTTTATTCTATAAAAAAATTAGTTACATAACATAAAAATTTTTACAAATAAAGGAAAATTTAAATCCCGAAATCCCGTAAAATCCCGGGATCCCGAAAAATCCCGTAGTTTCGAAAATCCCGGGATCCCGAGATCGGGATCCCGGGATTTCATACAAAATCCCGAATCCCGGGATTTTCAAATATCAATCCCGATTGGCATCCCTAGTACCTCCTCACAGGAAAAAAAAAAAGTGCGCCGTACACCCTCCAATATGAAGAATTTTTGCAAGGCAATTTGAAATTACATTTCAATTACATTTTTCGTTATATCTTTGTCGGATCTTAAGGTATGATACATCGATGTTTTTCTCTCGAGGAGACCAGTGTTTTGCTCTAACGGTCATTGACCTTAAGTATCCCGTTGTAGTAGTTACCCACCAGATATCAGTTGCTACCACCCTATTGTACCGCCCTAATGTCAGAAAATTAAATCATACAACTTTTGCTAAGGAAGTTCTTCGATAAACCCAGTAGAAATGTTTTTTTTATTTTTTGGTTGCCGAACGTAGGGGTCGCCTTTTTACATTTTTTTTCATTGGATTTTACCTTTATAGCAAAACACTGGTCTCCTTGAGGCAAAAAAATTAATATATCACACTTTAAAATCGGACTTTAAATGCCGAAGCTATAGCGAAAAATTAAAAAAGGCGACCCCTACGTTCTACAAAAAAATATTTTTTTTTTAAATTGCCTTGCAAAAATTCTTCATATTGGAGGGTGTACGGCGAACTTTTTTTTTGCGGTACGGTCTAATGATCATATTATAATCGATAAGTGTTTCAATCATAACAGGATGCTCTTAAACTATCATAATATGATGCTCTTTTTTTTCTGCGTGTAGATAAAAGAATCAAAAATAGAGCAATCTTAAAAAAAGATTACGTACAAATTAAAAAAAATAAACATTATTGTAAGTCAAAACTAACCTTCATCATATTTTGTAAGTGGTATAATTGCTTTGAATCCATTATTTTCAAAATCGCAAAAGAAGCCTCAAAACAGCTAATGAACGAATTGTCATTAAATTTTGTCAGGTATTATCTGAAGGTTGGTAGTTCCAAAAAATCATATGGATTTTTCATTAGTGGCGCCACCTATGTGTCATCCTACGGACTTTTCAGCCGATGTGTTATTTAATCAATTAGCAGTAAATGATTATTTTGCAAGTATAAATAAGTTCTTCTATACGAGTAATTTATTATTAGTAACCCGAGTAAAAAAAATTGATGTCGCGCAATATCTAATTATATCCAATTTGATATTGTTTAAGATCTGCTGTAATATCTAGCTGATCCAATTAGATCTCAAAATTGGGTGTATCCAATCATATCGTATTAGATCCCATTGTATATATGGGGATAAACTAAGATCAAGTTATATCTCAAAATTGGGAGGTCCAGTGATATCTTTGGGGATAAACCTAGATCTATTTTGATCCGAAAATTGGCGGATCCAGCTATATATTTGCGGATATTTTTAGATCTAATTTGATCCGAAAAATGGCGGATCCAATTAGATCCAGCTATATATTTGGGGATAAACTTAGATCTAATTTGATCTCAATTTTGGCAGATCAAATTAGATCCCGCAATATATTTGTGGATAAACGTATATCTAATTTGATCCGAAAAAGTGGCAGATCGAATTAGATGTAGCTATATATTTGGTGATAAACTTAGATCTAATTTGATCCAAAAAATGGCACATCTAATTAGATCCAGCAATATATTTGTGGATAAACTTAGATATACATTGATCTGAAAAATGGCAGATCAAATTAGATCCAGCAATATATTTGTGGATTAACTTAGATCTAAATTTATCGAATAAATGGCAGATCGAATTAGATCCAGCAATATATTTGTGGATAAACTTGGATATAAACTGAATAGAAAATTGGCAGATCAAATTAGATCCAGCAATATATTTGTGGATTAACTTAGATCTAAATTTATCCAAAAAATGGCAGATCGAATTAGATCCAGCAATATATTTAGGGATAAACATAGATCTAATTTGATCTCAATTTTGGCAGATCTAATTAGATCTAGCAATATATTTGTGGATAAACTTAGATCTAATTTGATCCGAAAAAGTGGCAATATATTTGTGGATAAACTTATATCTAATTTGATCCGAAAAATGGAAGATCGAATTAGATCCAGAAATATATTTGGGGATTAAGATCTAAATTTATCCGAAAAATGGCAGATCGAATTAGATCCAGCTATATATTTGTGGATAAACTTAGATCTAATTTGATCCGAAAAATGGAAGATCGAATTAGATCCAGAAATATATTTGGGGATTAAGTAAGATCTAAATTTATCCAAAAAATTACAGATAAAATTAGATCCAGTAATAACTTCGGGATTGCGTAAGATCTTAACTTTTCCGTAAAATTGCAGATCGAATTAAATCCAGTGATATATTTGGGGATTTGGTAGGATCTTAATTTATCCCATAAATTGCAGATCGAATTAGAAACAGCAATATATTTGGAGATTGACATCTGAAACTATCCAGAAAAATGAAAGCTAAAATTAGATCCCGCATTATATTTGGGTACTACGTAAGATCTCCATTTATTTGGGATTAAATAAGATCCCAGACAGATATTGACAATAGTTCAAAAAATAATACACTGGAAGAGCACTGATTTTATAAAAATTACAATATTTTGTTAAAATAAGGTTTAAACTCAGAAGGTCTCGAGTTCGATACCTTTCACGGCTATGCATTTTTTTTTATAAAAATGCGCATTCTCCTTGCTGGTCTGATCGAAATTTTTTCAATAATTTTTATTCTTTGTAATTTACTTGTAAAAATTGTATCATCTTTCTTTGATTTGAAAATAATTTAAACAGAAAGTGATATTAATTTATGATCTTGAGTCAAACTAAAATAACATTTATTTACTTAAAAATAACAGATCAACTAAAAACATTTCCCCCATTCAAAAGAATTTCTTTTTATAAAATTATAATTTTATTTTCTATAAATGTTTTTATAAAATTATATTTTTTTTTATTAAATTGAATATTTTTTAAAAATAATTTTATTTACATATTTTTAACGCTCTACACCATTTCCAATTGTGTCAATTGTTTTTAAGATTTATCAATTGTATTTCAGAAATAATCAATTGAATTTCAGTTTTATCAATTGTATTTCAGAACTTATCAATTATTTTTCAGATTTATGAATTGTATTTCAGAACTAGTCAATTGAATTTCAGTTTTATCAATTGTATTTCAGAAATTAATTGTATTTCAGAAATTATCAAACTGTATTTCAGAAATTATCAATTGTATTTCAGAAATTATGAAATGTAATTTAGAAATTTTTCTCTATTAACTATGATAAACCATCAACAAGTTCTGAAATAGATTTGATTATTTCTGAAATACAATTAATAAATTTCTGAAATACATTCCATAATTTTTAAAATACATTTAAAATTTCTGAAATACAATTAATAGCATCTGAAATACAGTTAATATTGTAGTTGCTGATGAGTTACCATATATGATGGCACCATATATGACAATATATTGTTTAAATAGCACCAATATGGAGCTTTATATGGTAATATATAACTTAGATTCATCCATATACCATTTGATCCGAAAAATGGCCCGATAAAATTGTATCAGTTCTTATTTGTATCAGTTGTTATCTAATTACATCAGTTTAGATCTGACCTGATTAAATTATGTGTTAATCAGATGAAATTGTATCAGATTTTTGACCTGATACAATTTTATTGGTTTATATTACATGGTATCAGTTCAGGTCCAAATAGATATATTTGTATACACAATTATATAGTTATATCCCAATTTTGACCTGATATCAGTTTAAAACTTTGATACAATTGTATAAGGTAAATATCGGATACAATTATATTTTATTTATATAAAATTTAACCAATTACGATCAAACCGATAAAATTGTATCAGGTCAAAAATCTGATACAATTTCATCTGATTAACACATATTTTAATCAGGTCAGATCTAAACTGATACATTTAGATAAAAATTGATAAACAATTTATAAAAATATATCGGGCCATTCTTCGGATGAAACTGTATATTTATACAGATATAACTTATGTAACTATTTTTCCTCGGGTTGTTTAAATGATACGATATATCAAAGTATATGGTACTACATATAGTAGCATATATTATCATATCTGGAACTGTATTGAAAATGTTATTCATGCGGTCCCATATATGAGCATATATTGTTTAAATGGCACCATATATAATAATATATGGTTTAAATGGCACCATATATGGTAATATATTGCTTAAATAACACCATACATAAATATATATGGCACTATACATATTTTCTTATATTATCATATCTGGAACTGTATTAAAAATGTTGTTCATGAGGTACCATATATGAGCATATATTGTTGAAATGGCACCATATAAGATAATATATGGTTTAAATGGCACCATATATGGTAATATATTGCTTAAATAACACCATATATAAATATATATGGGACTATATATGGTAGCATATATTATCATTTGTGGAACTGTATTAAAAATATTGTTCATGAGGTACCATATATGGGTATATATTGTTGAAATTGCACCATATATGATAATATATGGTTTAAATGGTACCATATATGATAATATATGGTTTGAATGGCACCATATATGATAATATATGGTTTGAATGGCACCATATATGATAATATATAGCTTAAATAACACCATATATAAATATATATCGCACTATATATAGTACCATATATTATCATATCTGGAACTGAATTAAAGATTTTGTTTATGAGGTACCATATATGACCATATATTGTTTAAATGGCACCATATATGATAATATCTAGTTTAACTGTCACCATATATAATTATATATTGTTTAAATGATACCATATATAATTATATATTGCTAAAATGCCACCATATATATTAAGATATAGTTCTATATATAACTATATATGCAATAAGATCAACCATGTTATGTAATATATAGTTATATATGCCATATCTAATATTATGAAGGCCGATATCTAATTAGATGAAATTATATATGGCATAATATAAGGAAAATTTTTCGGAAAAAACGTCATATATAATTATATATGGATATACATAACCACATGTCTAATTATATATTGTAATATATGCCACATATGATTATATATAATTTTTTTTACTCGGGAAGTCATTATTTTATTTTCTAAAGCAATGCAAAAGGTAATGACTTCTCATTACCTGGCAGTCTATACGGTAATGACATGCCATTACCGTAAAGATTTCTGAGATTTTCAATAAAATAAACAAAATTTTCACAAAATCAATAGGGAAAACTTTTTTGCCCAAGTTATTAAAAAACTGAGATAAACGATTAATTTTAATATAGCATAAAGGCCATAATCGGTTAGAAATTTCTACTAAAAGTTGACAATATATTCAATAAAATATTCAAATAAATTAAAAAAATAAACAGCATATAATGAGAAAACAATGTAAATATATAAATTTTAAATGAAAAAAAAATAAATAAATAAAAGTTATACAAAATTAGCGATATAAGCTTTTACATTCCCTAAGTTCGAAACGGAAAAAATTAATATGTGCAATAAATAAAAGTCTTTTCAAATTTCAATAGAAATTTTCTAAAATGTTCCAAATTATGTCCAATGTTAAATTTGCTTGATAATTTATGTTGATTTTTGTACAAAAACTTGGAAGAAATTACCCTTTTGTTTTTTGTGTTATTTGATTTTATGGTGATTTTTAAGGGTAAAGTGTATTTTTATTCATATGTTTACTATTTAATATTTGTCTATAGATTATTTTTATTCATTGCAATTATATAGTATTTACTAATACTCTTTGTTCGATTAAGTTATTGTTTACATTTTTTAAACAAAATAAATCAAATTACTAATCTTTGTTTATGTTTTGCAATCTCTTTTGCAGTTTTACTATGCCCACATTTTTCAAGGGCCGCAAAAAAATATTGGATGAATCTGATCTCTATAAAGCTTTAAAAGAACACAAATCTGGTAAGTTTTCATTTAAATAACACAGTCAGGCAAATTACCGTTTTTTTCCCAATAACAAAAAAAGATTTTTGTATGCCAAAAATTAATCAGGATTCACAAGTAAGATTTCGGTTTAAATTTAGGTTAAATCACCAAGAAATTACGATTTTGGTCAAATAAAATATAATTCGTAATTGCTGAAAGCTCCACCTCTATTTGAAATTCAATTACATTTTCAATAACTGCTATACGATTTTTTAAGCTGACATACAAAGAAAAAACAGGGTTTCAACACCTTACCAGCATACTTAATCGCGTTGTAAGTGGTAATGACTACCCATTACTTTGTATTTTTTGTAGGTGCGAAAAGATAATGACGGCATAACCTAATCTTCAAATTTGCATATTTTTTATGTAATAATAAAATCTTCCAAAAAAATAATAATGAATTTTAACCATAACAAAACTTATTAATCATTCAATTTTTAATTTGACAGGCCTATTAAAATATTGTTAATATTAAATGACATATCTAGGCAATATGCATATTTTGTAATGAAATAGCATTCAACCCGAGGGCGGAATATGATGATTATTAAGTATAATTTAAAAGTGCTAACAGACTCTAGAAAATTACACTGTTTAACAAATTTTATGTTTTTAAAGAATGCTAATTCCAAATCTGCATTTTGGTTTCAAAATTTGCGACCAATACCCAATTTTTTGGCAGTTTTTATTAAATCTGGGCCATAAAATCATAGTTTTTTTTTAATTATTAACCTATGTACCTACATAAAATAACCTTTAATTTCAATCATGTCGATAGTTTTGGATTCAGATTTCTATCGATTCTTCGAAGTACCCATTCTGTTGTGCACGTTTTTTTCTTGCCAAGACGAACGCTAATCAAAAATGTCCTAAAATAAAATATTGTGGGGTTTGCTGAAAAATTTTGTCGAGAGCTAAGTTTTCAAACTTTGTCGAAGACTTTCACATTTGTACCTTCATGCAAGTCCATGCCCAAACACAACTTTTTGCTTACGAAGCACAAATACAGTGGTGAACTTTATACATGTTTTAGAAAAATTGGTTAACCCGTATTCTCCTGAATTAAGAAATCGTGAAAAGTTTTTAACAAAAATTGGTTTGACCGAAGACCTGTACCCAAATAAAATTTGTCTGCATTTTTTATAATCGTACAACGCCCTCTAGCGGAGGTATTTGCAACCAAAGTCGAAACGTTAACCCTGGTATTATTCAATGGATCAAGATTTTTTCAAAATTATATTTTTAATTTGGTCTCTTAATTAAAATCTATGTAAATAATAAAGATTTTTTTTAAATGAATACTTTTAAAGATTTTTTTTTTTAAATTTTTTTTTGTTATTTTTTTTTGGGCTTTTTAAAAAAATCCGACATTAACATCCCAGGAAAATTTTCTGTTCCAAAGAATCGGTTGTAGAATAGCTACTTGTTATGGAAGGTATGAATGAAGTAGAATCAGTTCTAGAACTAGTTCCAGAACTGATTCTAGGGCAACCCATTCCACTTTGGAGCTATGGAAGTGGTTGCTTTTAGGACAATTTCAAACAAAAAGAATCGGTGTTAGAATCGACAGTAGAAGGGGTTGTAAATGAAAAGTAGCTATTCTACAACCGATTTTTTGGAACAGAAAATTTTCCTGGGTTTTGAAATCAATATGTGAAAACCCTTTGTGGTTAAAGCTTTGTGGTTTTATACTATCTTTACGCTTTTCAATAAGTTGCGTCGTATGACGACGCTAGGATAAAAAGTGTTAATTGCGCTGTAAGTCATGAGCCATTGAAATCACTGGAAATAAAACGATGGTGGCAGAAATCTTAAAATTTTTATATTATTAATTGTTTATTGTCCACATCCATTGGATTCTCATAATTCGCGAAAACTGCAATTGAAGTCCAGCAAAACATGTATGCATTTTTGTTCCAGTTCTATAAATTTTTAAATAAAACAGCGGTATTCGCGAGTGGTCAAGATGGGTCAAATGTTGTGGCGTACTGTTCGCTTGATTTTTACAAATACGAGGGGTACTATTTATATTTCGTGAACTGGCAACATTAATGTCAATAGCTAAAATCTGGCAAAACCACACTCAAAATAGTTTGTAGTTTAAAATAACTGAAAATGTAATTTAAAATAAATAAAAAATCATTTGAAAACCGGTCTACTGACTTTTCATTTAAATCAAAAGATTTTTTCATTTATTTTTAAATGTTAATAAATAAACTACAAAATCCTTAAAAAATAATGATTTTTCATTTATTTGGTTTTTTTAAATTTCAAAAAATTAACTACAAAATCCGTAAGAATAAATGATATTTAGTTTATTTAATTTTTTTAACTGACCTAGAAATCCAAAAGGAATTCTTTTTTTTAACAAAACATTTTAAATGAAAATATTAGCTGTAACAGAAAATCCGTATTTATATGTAATTTATTTTTTAAATAAACGACAAAAACAGTTGAAAAATATATTTCTTTGTATTCTAACTGAATAATCATTTAAAAATAAATGTACGGATAACTTTTTAAATAAACTACAGTCAGTTACTGTAATAATATTTTCAGTGCATACTAAAATTTACACATTTTTTAGCATAAACGTACTCACAAGTTTTTGATGTACAAGTGCTATTTGTTTTGTTTACAGTAAGTTAAGAAAATCAATTTGGCCAAAAAATGGAAATTTCAAGAGAAGGTTTTCGTTGGATTATTTTTCACAACTTTCGACGTGGATTATCTCAACAAGAATGTATCGATGAACTCAGTTCTGCGATACATTCTTGTGTATATAGTATAGTGAATTCAATCGTGGTCGTAGTTCGGTCGCCGACGAATTCCGTGAAGGTCGTCCAAAATGGGTTGTTGTGCTATCGATGCAGAGGCATCCCTGCACATTAGTTCCACTTCAATACATTCGATTTTGCATAAACACTTAGTTGTAAAAGAAATTTGCTCTCGTTGGATACCCCATAATTTATCAATCGCTCAAAAAGAGGCTCGCATCGATTGTTGTAAGGGAATGATTAAAAAGTTCGACCGTGATGCTTCAAAAGACGTGTATAAAATCGTGACAGGTGACGAATCATGGATATATGCGTATGAGCCGGAAACAAAAACGCAATCGACCGTGTGGGTATTCCAAGACGAGCGAAATCCAACAAAAGTTGTTCGTGGAAGAAGCACAGCGAAGCATATGGTCGCCTGTTTCTTCGGCCGAATGGGTCATGTGGCCACTGTTCCGCTTGAACAACGTATGACGGTCAATTCTGAGTGGTACACGACCATTTGTTTGCTGGACGTCTTCGGAGAAATTCGTAAAAGCAACCTCCAAAGACGAATGATTCTCCATCATGACAATGCGAGCTCTCACACATCTCGTCAAACAGGTGAAGTTTTGAGCAGTCAAAACATCGAATTGATGACTAATCCTCAGTCCTGAGTCCAGGGCTCCCCTGATTTGGCACCCAATGACTTCTTCTTGTTCCCGAATATCAAAGGCAAGCTGCGTGGTCAACGATTTACGAGCGCCGAAGAAGCAGTTGAAGCGTTCAAAAACCATGTTTTGGAGGTGTCTCAAGAGGAATGGAAAAACTGCTATGACAAATGGTTTGAACTAATGCAAAAGTGTATTGATCATCAAAGGGAATATTTTGAAAAACAATAAAGCCATTTTCACTTAAAAATGTTTGTTATTATTTGCTATTCCCGAAATATAAATAGTACCCCTCGGATTTTTTAACGAATTTTGTCCCACTATCTCATTATTCTGTCTCAAATCTGGCAGGATGCTTTTGTTATAATTACAGCACTCTATGAAAAATCATTGAAAAATGTCAAAAATGGCAGTTTTTTTAACTGTCATTTGCAGTCGATTTTACCTACATAATCCTTTGAGTGCACAACCTCATCCATTTCGGACTGCACCCCAGCCCTTTTGTTGCCAGAAATCTGAAAACAAAATGATTTGAACTTAACTTAGTTAACTTTATAACAGCCTATTGAAACAATTTTGCAAAATAATTATGAGAATTATACATTATTATTGAGCTAATTATAAAAAAATACAAAAAAAGGATTTCAAGAGTAGGTACTTATAGTTCGCTACCAGCGTTTGAAATTAGCCTTCGTACTGCATTTTTAGAATTTTTTTATCTCGAATTTTTGGACAAAATAGGGCTTCAACGTTTGGTAGTGCTGAGCATAAAATGAGAGAATTCTGTAGAGAATTTTGGTCCACCACAGCATCATTTATTTCAAACAACTAAATTTGTATATGTTTGCTGTATTCTTTCTTAAGAGAAGATACCTATTTCAGAAAGCTTTCAAATTCGATATTCGGTTTCAACTTTTTCGCGATCTAGTAAGTCGCACTTCCCCTAATTCAATTTTAAGGCTAATAAATAATTACACTTAAAATATTTTTTATGTAAAGACCGCTGCAAATGTATTTAAAAACAAATTAAATTTCACTTGAAAACAGGACCACTAACATTTCATTAAATTCTACTAACATTTTCTATTGTTTTTGATTGTTAATAAAATGAACCACAAATTAGTCAAAACAACTAACAAAAATTACTTACATAAATACATTCTTTTTGCTTTATTTAAAAAAAAAACAAAATGACTGTTACGAGTTTTCAATATTTTATGGTGTTTGTTTTTATAGTGACTTACAATACGAATGTACTACATGCAATGTAATTAAAATTTACATTTCTTCTACAAATAAATGTTATTTTACTTGAAACAACAAAACTGAAATACTACTTCAACAACTAACAAATTCTGACTGCAGAAGTTCTCTGAGTGTGTTTATGAAATGTTAAGGACATACAATGAAGTGAAGTGAATCAACTTGTGTACTGAACATTAAAGTCGACCATGGCCAAGTTTCTGGTTTTTGCACTGTTATTAGGTCCATTCGATTACTTTTCTTAGTCAAGTCCAGTAAGAATTACTCAGTACAAACTTATAGAGAGTAAGACAAGATTTACTCTCAAAATAAAATTTTCCCAAACATGTACGCGATTAGGTCCATTGCACTGTTATTAGGTCCATTCGATTACTTTTCTTAGTCAAGTCCAGTAAGAATTACTCACTACAAACTTATAGAGAGTAAGACAAGATTTACTCTCAAAATAAAATTTTCCCAAACATGTACGCGAACAGAAAATTTGCAACAATTTGCAAGTTTGTAGACACAACACCAAATATACAAATAAATTTGAACTGATCGCTATGGAAGAAGAGAATTCTTGATATTAAATCTTAAGCAGACAACTTTTAGATGGTATTCTTATCTTTTCCATAATTTATTTTTAAAGTTTGCTTTGCATTTCCATAAAATACAGGGTTGGCAGGCAACCTAAACCGCTAAAATACAGTTATCGATTCAAAACCCTTTCATCTGACTACCGTTACCCCTAAAATACCGTTACCGAAATAACCAAAATACCGTTATCCTTAGAATACCGTTACCGAAATAATTTAAATACCGTTATCCTTAAAATACCGATACCGAAATAAATGAAATATCGATACCCTTAAAATACCGTTACCGAAATAAATGAAAAACCGTTACCCCTAAAATACCGTTACCGTAGTTTTTAATTTTCTGTTTTTGCTAATTGCACATGATTATTTAGTATTTTTCGTACATTAAGATGGTAGATTGGTTCTGTTTTTAATCTCATTTGTTTTTTGTAAAAAAATTTCGGGATGCATGGAAAAAACTGACTACCGTTATCCTTAAAATACCGTTACCGAAATAACTTAAATACCGTTAACCTTAAAATACCGTTACCGAAATAACTGAAATACCTTTAACTTTAAAATAATCAAAAAACCGTTATCCTTAAAATACCGATACCGAAATAAAAGAAATAGCGTTACCCTTAAAATACCTTTACCGAAATAAACTTAGATAGCGTTACCCTTACCGATAACCGCATCGTTTCGGTTACCATCCATGATAAAATAACATTTATTGGAAAATATTTTTTGTTTTATTTACAATAAACAAACATGTGTTTTCGAAACATATATTTTCTTCTGCTTGCAAATTCTTACTTGCAAAAATTTATCCAGTAAAAATTTACAAGAAAAAGAAGAAGACTTAGAAACTCTGATCACACTAACCGTAAAATACCGTTAACAATTCAAAACCCTTTCAACGAACTATTTTTAACCCTAAAATACCACTAACGAAATAACTTAAAATACCGTTAACCTTAAAATACCCTAACGAAATAAATTAAAATATCGATAACCTTAAAATACCCTAACGACATAACTTAAAATACCGTTAACAATATAATAAATATTAGCAAAATCATCTAATTAAAGATTTGTTTAAAATAAAATTGTTTTTAAATAAAAATTTAATTGAATCAATTAAATCTTTGAATTTTTTAATTGATTCAATTAATCATACACGATTTTTAGTAATTGTGCGTGGTAGGTGCACAAACAGAGAAAATAGTAATTGTCTGGAACAATTTGATAATTATTAGTAAAGTGTTAAGAAGTTAACCAAATATGTACTAGCGAAAATCATAACAAAAAAAAAATACGATAAGAAAGTGAACTTAAATAGCATGCAATTAAAACTATAAATTAATAAAACTATTAGTTTACAGTAACAGAAGTAGTGTTGGCAAAATAAAATAAAAAAAAAACACAAAACAATTGAAAATTAAGTTTTCTACAATTAAAATCGAGAGTCATATCATAATATTCAATAAAAGTAGATATAAAAAAAATGTTTACCCATTATTAACACATTTTAACTGCATATGTATGTATAAGCATAGAGTAAGGATAGTATAGAGGAACGCTTAACCTCACGGCCCCATCAAAATTTTATGCAGATTGCAAAGGTTCGGTAACGGGCTCCCCAATGAGAAAATTTCCCTCTCTTTTGAGCAAATTTCACAAATTTCAAAGCAAATTTATCTGCAAACTGAGAGGATTTCCTTGATTTCAAAACAAATTTCCCCTATTTGCTTTAAAATTTGAGCAAATTTGAACAAATTTACCATACCGAACCTTCGTAATCTGCACATATAAAAACCAAAAGTAAAGGGAATGTCAGCGTGAGCGGGAATGTCAGCCTGTGGTATAAGTACTCGTACCACAGGCTGACATTCCCGCTCACGCTGAAAAAATCGTTCTCTTGGTTTTTGTATGTGCAGATTACGAAAGTTCGGTATGGGAAATTTACTCAAATTTGCTTTTAAATAGGGGAAATTTGTTTTGAAATCAAAGAAATTCTCTCAGTTTGCAGACAAATTTGCTTTGAAATCAAGGAAATTTGCTCAAAAAAGAGGGAAATTCTCTCATTGAGGAGCCCGTTACTCAGTGTTGCCAATTACACAAAAAATATATTTTTCATATTATTTCAAAATAATCTCTCCTGGGCACATACCGACTGATTGAAATTTCACACTGCAAGTTTTGGATGGCCGAAACTGCGGGAGCTATGCCATTCGACTCCAAAGTTTGGAATTTTTCTATTTACAAGCCGATTTTTAAAGACATAACATTTCTATCATCTACAAAGTGCAAAAGTTATTTGCATTTTGAAACTAAAATTTAGCATTTTTGCTATAACCTGGTCCGTGTTTTTGCATTCTGCAAAAGCAAATCCAGGCCAATTTCTCTAAAAATATTATAACAAATTATTCTATTAACAATTATTAGCAATATCTTATTCAGGATTAAAATAGCATGTTTTTAAATTTGAATATTAAAAAAATTGTATTTTATCCATATTAAAAGTTTCTTTCAGAACAAAGTATTTATGTTTTGCAGAAAGGCTACTTCATTCAGGTGCATTTCATGCAAAAATATTACTTACTTGCTAATTATTTTCTCCCATACTCCTCACAATTTAACCGTTTCTATTTAAATTAAACCAATTTTTCTCTGAGTACAAAGCTGGAATTTAAAAAAAAGCTGGAGTAGATCCTTCAAGGCGTCCGTAATGTGATGGCATAAGCCCTGTTTAACCCTAGCTCTAAATTTCGACAAGACAGGAAAAATTTTAAATATTCCGTATTTGTAAAATTTTGCCTGTTTTTGTGTTAATGGTAACAAGGCAGACCTTAACATGAAATTTGTTTGCAGTATGTGTATCAACAAATTTTATTTTAAATAATATAACATTTTTTTTTTTCAAAATTATGAAATTTTTCTGTTGAAATCTGAATTCTAAAATATTCTGATTCTGCTCCACCTTGCTGCGTTAACAAAATTTTTGTCTGGTCAAAGCCCGGTATCATAATAACTATGTCCAGCAAAAAAATGTTCACACATTAGAAAGTCACAATCATAACAAAGTCAAACTTATCCACTCTCTCGCTGAATTTTTAAATGTTCTTGCAAACCAAGAGAATTTTTAAAAGAAGCTTCACAATTATTTTCGCTAAAAATAAGCAAAAGGTGGTGCTTTAAACAAAAAAATACATAGCACCATTTTTGATTTCTTCTAAATTGGGTTTAGTTTTGAAAAAATTTACAAAAGTAATTCACCAGAAAATGGAGATTTGTGGTAAATGTTTTACTGACAAACTCGCTTCGTCTAAATATCGACTAATTTTTATTAATTTATTAAAAAGCTCCGGGACTTTTAAAAATTTACTGGAGTTTATATAAAAATTGAAATTACACAAAAACTAGACAAAAATGTCATTATTCAAAAATTATCCAACGAATGTGTAAACAGTCCCGTTTTTGAATAATTATTCAAAAAGTGGCAACACTGCCGTTACTGAACCTTTGCAATCTGTATAAAATTTTGTTGGGGCCGTGAGGCTTACAGTATCTCTACAGTATTCTTACTCTATGTTCGTACAATACAATACGTGTATGACAACATATCATTTTTATATGACAAGTGCTTTTTGTTAATTGGAAAAAATGTGATATGTCTAGAATACTTAATTGAACTACAATATTACGGACGGGTTGGATACATTACAATAAATATAGTAAGACAGACACATACGCAGATGTAAATGAATACCAGGAATTTAAAAACAAATTAATCAATATATTTTTTGGGAATAAATTCCTATTTGTTCTTTTTTGGAAAAAATTTATTTTTTTTTAATGAAATCAATTTAATCACCAGTTCTGCGAAGAAGCTAGTGATCGACAATCCAACTCATATCGCGTTTAGACTAGTGTTTCCTATTATTCGACCTAGATGTTAAACCGGTATTATTCGAAAAATCACTAACTTGATTAACCAGTTATCCGGATTGGTTAACCTACAAAATTAGCGATTAACGTGGTTATTCAGAAAAAACTTTTTGTCTTATTAGAGGCTAATTGAAGCATATTTGTTGTTGTTTTGCATGCTAATTTCTTTTATTAAACTGTAATAAAATTCAAAACATTTTTCAGAATACAAGTCTAAAGCGCCCTATATACGAGCAAGCACTCTGTCCAGCTTGTTTGACAAACAAAAAATGGCTTTTGGAATACGCGGACAAGAATGCTGTAAAATTTGGCTTCAAAACCACAAAATCAACACAGCGGATGATAATGACAAAATTATTTTTATTAATTTTTTTCTTGGAATTTCAATTTTGAATATCTGTTTTTGCATTTTTTAGTTTATTTATAACCGTTATCGCTTTCTTGTCACAAAATAACTTATTAAAAATGTAAAATTCTCCAATGTTTGATGATTTTTTTCAATAGACGGTAAAGCGTGTTTGTCAAACTTGCCGAAAAATCAAAAAATTTTGTTTTTCGTCCAACATGCTTGACAAACCGTCAAAATAGACATTACATGGTCAAATTCATACAGCCGTCCAGCATGCTGTACAGCATGCTTGGTCGTATATAGGCCGCTTAAAGAGTTTAAAGCTAAATTAACTTATTTCCTTGGTTTAGTTAACTGTAAAACCTTAAGGGTGAGACCAATCGCAAGAATATATCAATAATAACAAATATAAAATAAACAAGATTTTTTTAAAATTCAACGAAATTTTTACTTTTTAAAATAAATAATAAAAATATCAGTTTATTGTAAAAATATTGTTTTTGTAGTTGTTTATTACTGTCATGTAGTAACTGTCAAACACTTTTGAGTGTAGAGTATGTTACAACTAGGGATACCGATCCCGAAATCCCGATCCCGAAAATCCCGGGATTTTCGGGATTTAGAAATCCCGAAATCCCGGGATTGGACTTGAAAAAATCCCGGGATTTCCGATTTCATTATTTGGCATATTTTACCTCTTTTTGTATTTGTTTTCATTGTTATATTCGACCAAAATCACATAAATCTAATATCTTATTAAATGTTATTAAAAAACTAATTTTTCCTATTCATACACTTATAAAAAAAAGTTAGTACAAAAGTCTGTTGAACTAATTTTTCTGTTATTTTCTCTAAAAGAGTCCGTACAAATAGGTCAAAATTTTGCTAAAATAACAGGAAATAGTACATGTATTTGCGCCAGCACAATTTTGACCTATGCATTTGTACGGACTTTTTTTATGAGTGTAAGTGATAGATTAAAATAGATTACAGATTGAATAAATCTGAATAAAAATCTTAATAATTTAAAAACTTTTATTCAGCTGTGAAACTTTTAAAAATCATAATTCAGCTTTATTTAATCTTTAAACGGATATGTTTTTATTTATTTTATTGATGATTTGCTAAAATCATAACTTCATTCAAAATAATTTTGCCGACTAAAAACAGCAAGTTTTTGTTAAATTAGAAAAATCTCACAAACTGCCTTTCTGAAATCGGCAGAGGTATGTGCTTAATATAGTATTTAATGTTAGTTGATTTAAAAAAACTAATAGTCACTAAATATTTCTGATGATTTCGGCAGAGTAGTTTGTATTTGCATTCAATAAATTTTTTACAAATATAACTAAAAATTTGTAGATAAGCAGTGTTTTGGCTACTTTTAGTTAAAAAGTTTCTTCAGAAGTAAATTGTAATTTGAAATTTACTTAAATTTAACTCATAAGTATATTACTTATATTTCGGAAATTTAACAATTGTTTAGCAAACAAGTTCTGCTGATTTCAGTAGATTTAATCGCGGAACCTTTTTTACTAATTTTAAGTAGCTTTCTCTGCTATATTTACATACTTATTTCTATGAATGGAGTTTCTGTTTAAAGCCAGATTCACAATGCTGTAGTACTCCATATTTTTTGTAACATGCTATCTCTATTTTACACACTCCACTGTACAGCGAGGAGTACTCCAGCATTGTGAATCCGGCTTAATTTGTTTATTTCTTCATACTACAAAAAATAATAAGCAGATTTATAATGAATTATTTTAATTTGTAGGATTTATTTGAGCTATTTGTTTTTAAAATTAAAAATATGATGAAATAAGAAAATCCCGAAACCCCGAAAAATCCCGAAATCCCGAAAAATCCCGGGATCCCGATAAATCCCGGGATCCCGAAAAATCCCGGGATCCCGGGATTTCAATTTTCAAAATCCCGAATCCCGGGATTTGTAAAAACCAGTCCCGTTCGGCATCCCTAGTTACAACTAAAAGTAAAACTATTTGTTATTGCATTTTTGTTACACATTTATATTCTGTGTCATTTTACTAATAAATTAATATCATGATATAAATGTTTTGATTCTATTCAATATGACCTCCATAAACAATTTTACAAATGTTTTCGATGACTTATTGGTAGCAGCTACCCATTTGTATCGAAAATCGGTAGTGGAATTTTTGGTTCCTTGTGAACAGAGCAAATATCTTTCAACTGGCCGCAGTTCTGTCCTTTTACTGTAATAGTATGATGATTAATCTGGTCAGAAAAATTGGAAAACGTTGTGCTGCCGAAGAAATGGGAATATTCTGTTTTGAAGAAATTCTTTAATATAAATATTCGAATTTATTGAGCTCACTCTTAAGGCACATTTACACACGAGAGAAAACTGCTGGAGATAGAGTAAAAAACACCCCCAATTTTCTTAAACCATTCACAATAGAGCTATTTAGAGGGGTATTTAGCTCTATCTCTAGCAGTTTTCCCTGGCGTGTTAATGTGCCTTTAGAAATGAAATGTTGATTCACGCTTTTGTTATTCAACCCTCTAATGATATTTCTTCTCATAGTGATAATATTTATACCATATATTGGGCATTGAAAACCAACTGTAACACGAATATTAAAATTTTGATTTATCGCTTTATTTAGGTGATATAACATAGCACAATAACGGTTCAAGACAAAACAACAAATTCAGTAATCCAAAAATTTCGGTTTTTGCTACAAATAACACTATCAGTAAAATAAAATTACATACCGAAAATTGTTAATCTAGTGTTGTTATTTTACGGTGGGTCTCAAACAGGTTTAATCGTTAACTAATAGTTAACCCAAGAATTTGTTGTTGTTTTATATTCAAACCTACGTTAGAGTTATGAAACCCACCGTTAGAGTTATGGCTATTTTCGCTTCCGAAATTGACACTAACCATTAGGATGGGTCGATTTAGCAATCGATATTGGCATGAGGAAAAAAAGTTCTACTACGACATATCAAAAAAATAATTTTCGAGGCGCCCAAATTTCAATTTTGATGATGAAGTCGTGATGATGTTGATGTTGATGAAAACAAGCAAAAAATAATTTTACTTTACTTTTACCTTTATTTGCCACATTTTTTATCCGATATTCATAAGTAATACCTTTCTGGAAAGGTTGTAATGTCATATTGTTTACAACTTCATTAGTTGTTTCAAAAAGCCACAGCAAGATGGCGCTAATCTAGCATTTATTAGAAAATTATAAAAAATTGAAATTTGGACGCCTCGAAAATGATTTTTTTGATATGTCGTAGTGGAACTTTTTTTCCTCATGCCAGAAGCTATCGAAAAATCGATGGCACAATATCAAAAAAAAGTGTCCATACAAATCGGCCCACTCTACTAGCCATGAATAAATTTTGACAAAATTAGTTTTGCTTACTACTAATCTGAGTATATAATCTGTGCTTAATTTCAAAAAAATCTGTTAGCTAGCTTTTGAGTTAGAGAGATATACGTAAGATGTGTTCTGACGATGTCCTGTGAGTCATTTTATAAGTAGAGACTCTAAACTAGCTTCGTTATTATCAACAATGTTTGCCTGACCGTATATATATTTTTGGCGATTTCTAAAATTATTTTTTTTTTAAGTTAGCCCTTGTTTATGTATTACGAAAATACTCTAAACGAAAGCAAAGTAAAGAAAATTTGTTTTTGTTTCCCATGTATTTTTGACGAAAGTGATTATCAATTTCTTTTGTTTAGACTATTTTCGTAATAGATAAACAGGCCCTTAATTTCTTCAAATTTACGAAAATTTTACTTTACATCCTTCTCGCTTGAAAATCATTCTTTGTACAACAAATATTTGATAGCAACCCAGTGAGAAACGGTAATGACATATCATTATTTTTTGGAGTACCAGTAATGACACCCACTTACCTTCTGCATTATTTTAAAACATATAATAATTAGTTACTGATAATGACTTATTTTTATCATTATTTCAAATAGAAAATAAATTTCTAGATTTTTTGAAAATTTTTTGAAATCTATTTTTAGACTCAATATTTTTTAAACACTGGTAAGGATATATGTAACCACATATTTTTTTATTTTTTTTATGTTGGCGAGTAAGCTTACTTGTGTGCAGCAGGTCAATTATGTTTTTATCTATTAAATATTACATGTCGATATAGCTCAGATGGTAGAGCTGTTGACTGGCAATCTGTAGACCCAGGTTCGATTCCCGCACCAGCAATTTTATTTAAAAAAAAAAATACAATAAAAAATATTTTTTTTTATATAATTTATTTTTTTGAAAATCTATTTTTAGACTCATTATTTTTGTCAGTACTGGTAAGCACATAGGTAACGATATATTTTTTGATTTTTCGTATGCTGGTGTGTAACGACAACTCATTATTTTTCGCGACATCGCCATATAAAGGTAATAAGAAATGTAATAACAAAAGTAACTAGTTACCATTACCAAGTATGTAGTTACATAACCACATATCTGGTAATGATTTTCTACACTGGGAAAGTAAGTAGTAAATTGTATTTTCTATCGACATAATACAATTGCTTTTATATAAAACTACTTAAAATCTAAAGACCGTTTTTTAGCACCCTTGGGCATTAGAGCCCAGCAAAATATTGGTAATGACACCTCATTACTATCTGCATTACCAAAAATGATATATCATTACCTTCTGCATTATTTTATAATATAAAATAATGACTTCCTAATAACGGCCTATTGTATTCATTGTTTCTAAATATAAAATAATGACTTCTCGTAATATTTTAAATAAATACTTTTTACACAGTTAAATTTTATAAATTTTTATTTATTATATGTAAATATGTTTTATGTTTAAATTTTTATGACGAGTCCTAAAATTACACATAGAAAAAACTTAAATTTTTCTGAATGTATTTTCTTAAGCTAATAGTATTTGCTTAACTCCTTATTTTTACGAATCAAGTAAGCAATCGGATAACCACTTATAATTCAACTTTTTGTAAGCATGTGTGTAACCACTTATTATTCAAAATCTCATAACTACTTATTTCTCATTTTTTTGTAAGCGAGCGGGTAAGCGTGACTACTTATAAAAACGACCACGCCATACAAAAATAATGAGCTTAGACGCCAAAAAATAAGTTGTGCGGAGCTATGAATTTCTATTATATAACTACTCATTTGGTAATGAAAGATTTTGCTGGGAGGGTTAACCTAACAAATATTTCTAGAAATTCTAAAAGCGTTGTCCCCTGACGATTTCCCTATGCAAGAATAAAATCCGGATAGGGACAAGACTCCAAAAAATAATTTTTACAATTTGTTAAATAAGTTTTGGTATTTTAGTACATTTAATTCTTCTAATACAATTATGTTTATCCCGATAAAAATAAATTTGAAAACAATATTGTATCTAACGAGGAACTTATTTGGAAATTGGAATTGTTTTTCGCTAGATACTCTTAGGGCACATTGTCTCCACTATCCATAAGTCTAAAATGCATTATTTTGAATAGTTGAATAATTTTATTGTAAACTTGTCTTTGATTCTTCGCTGTGAATTTATAAACCAGCCGAATTTGACAACATTATGCATTTTTAAGTCTAATATTTCTCAAATATATTATGATCAAGAAAAATAATTTTGATTGAAGGTGGAAAAAGTTATTAAGAAAAATGTTTGTTAAACTTTTTAATGGCACACTCCTTAAAAAGTTGAAGAGTTAATTAATCGAAATTATGGTGATTCAACTCCTTTAAGGTGTTCTCCCTTATGAACAAAACATATTCAGATTTTGCGGGATTGACTCTCAGACCGTTCTGCTTTGCCTATATCGACTGCCTCACAGCGCTTATTCAACATATGAATAAAAAATAGATATTACTAATAGGCGGAAATACAGGGGTTTTTAAGCATTTACTTCCCAAATCTAGTCTGCTTGGGAGTAGACTAGAAATTTAATTTTTTAATTTTCGTTTACATTTCATGCTATTCTAAATTTGGAGTTAAAAGCCATTCCTAATCCCAAAGTAATTACTTCGAAGTAATTGCTAAGTTTTATTCATATGGCCCATTACCAGTCAATAGGATGTCA
Organism: Leucophora obtusa; assembly: GCA_949987735.1. Classification (NCBI taxonomy): domain Eukaryota; kingdom Metazoa; phylum Arthropoda; class Insecta; order Diptera; family Anthomyiidae; genus Leucophora; species Leucophora obtusa. Next base: position 300,277,051 of record OX465295.1, on the reverse strand, counting down.
TATACTTAAGATCTCGTTACTAGAAGGTAAATGTAACGAGAACGAGTCGTAACGTGGTATTTTATTTTTGATAAGTTACTCAAAATATGTAACGTGCTATTAAGGATTGATAAATTTGTTTTTCAGAATAGTACCAACCAGTTTAAAAATAGTACATTTTCGACCCCTATAGTACCAAAACTTGCACTTTTTTATAAAATAACAAGCAAGAACTTTCATAAAAATTCATTGTGGATTATATTTTGTCCCTGAAAATCGGATTCAATTTCATTTTAAATCGAAAATAATTTGTAGTCAATTTAGCTCATTTGATTCATTCAACCATTAAATTAGTTTATGCAAAATTTAATTTATTTGATATTTTAATCAATTTTTATTTACTTAACTTGTTTACTTTTCAAATACTATATTTTATGTGTTCGTTTTAAACACAAGTTTTTGTTAAAAAAAAAAATTGTTTTTGCCAATAAATTTATTTTTTAAATAAAGCCGATTTCTATAGAATTTTTGGAAATAACCAAAAGTGCCAGTGTACCAATCAAACTTTAATTGTGGCAAACATGGTACAATTGTACCACAGATCCCATCTAAACTAAAAACAGCTGTTTTGCACTCTCACGTAAAACCGGAGAAAAAATTCTGCTTTCAACAGAAATGCCCGGCATGTTACGACTCGTTTACGTCTAGTACTCAGCACTAAAGCCCAAATTACTTGAACGTAAATGTAACGCGACGAATCAGCTGATTCAACCTGCTTAATGAGAAACACATAGTGCTGAGTACTCATGCGCGGTTCCAGCAATTAATATAAGGGGAAAAATCATACGCCTCAGTGGACAACACAATGTATTTGTCTACTGTGGCGTATGATTTTTCCCCTTATATTAATTGCTGGAACCGCGCATGTGAGTACTAGACGTAAACGAGTCGTAACGTGCCGTTCATTTCTGTTGAAAACATAATTTTTTCTCCGTTTTTACGTGAGAGAGCAAAACAGCTGTTTTTAGTTGCATATCAGTGATGGAATTTGTGGCACAATTGTACAATGTTTGGAACAATCAAAGTTTGATTGGCACACTGCACATTTTTGTTATTTCCAAATATTCTATAGAAATCCAGTTTACTTAAAAAAGAAATTATTTAGCAAAAACAATAAAAAAAAATTTTTTTAATTTTCATACAAAAACTTTTGTTTAAAACAAACACATAAAATATTATATTTGAAAAGTTAACAAATTAAATAAATAAATAAAAACTAATTTAATGATTGAATGAATCAAATGAGCTAATTCGACTACAAATGATTTTCGATTTAAAATGAAATTGAATCCGATTTTCAGGGATAAAATATAATCCACAATGAATTTTTATGAAAGTTCTTGCTTGTTATTTTATAAAAAAGTGCAAGTTTTGGTACTATTTTTAAACTGGTTGGTACTATTCTGAAAATCAAATTTATCAATCCTTAATAGCACGTTACATATTTTGAGTAACTTAGCAAAAATAAAATACCACGTTACGACTCGTTCTCGTTACATTTATGATCTAGTAACGAGACCTTAAGTGTTTCTCATTAAGCAGGTTGAATCAGCTGATTCGTCACGTTACATTTACGTTCAAGTTATTTGGGCTTTATTCGTAGTTACGCAGATTGGTATCAACCAGAGATCAGCAATGAATCGATTTTTTGCTATTCATACCAACAAGTATAAATCTATAGAGAGACTACCATCCTCACCTAATTTTGTTGTTGTGTGGCGAACTTGGGAAAGGCTAAAGGGCGGATTATGGGACCGTAAACGTATATGTGATGTAACTGTACCGTGCCTTAGCTAAAAAGTACACTTATAGATTATCGTAAACGACATTACTATTTAGCATCTATTTCATGTGGTTTTATATTTTATTCTAAATTTTTCCATTTATTTATTAATTTGTATTCCTTATTTGTTGTTTGAATCAATTTTCTTTATTCATTTTATATTTTTTCCGATTAAAATCATTCAGCTGTTTCGATGCCGGATAGAAAATTCTGATTTCAACAGAATGATCCGTCAAGTTCGTTTACATTTACGTGTTAGTAACCATTCGTATAATTTTCTTCTTGTGGTATCGGAACAGCTGATTCGTTACAGATACGTTTACGGTTGTGTAACTCAGCCTTAAGCTGCCTACAAACTAGGGAACATGGTTGAGGGAACAAAAAATATCAAAAAATTTTGTAAACACGAAATGCACGCTCTCAACACGCACACACACACAAACGCACTCACACATTCACAAAAAATTCTCTCTTTTTTAAGTATGTTCCCTAGTGTGTAGGCAGCTTTAAGTTGATAATGTTGTTAAGAGAATAAATGAGTTGGAAGAGCATTTTGAGAAACATTTTTTCGTTTTTTTTTCTTTTGAAAAAAACTTATTTGATCTGTGTAGTCAAGTTGGATTTTCCTTTTAGGGGTTTTTTAATGAGTGTAGTAAAATTTTTTCAACTACTGTTTTTAATAATTTTTATTGTATTATTTTAAAATTCTTTAAATATTTTATTTTAAGATGAATGGGGGAAAATGTTTTAATTGATCTGTTATTTTAAGTAAATTAATGTTATTTTTTAGTAGGTTTGAGGTTAAGAAAAAGAATAAACCTTCCTCAAAAGTTATAAACACATTAAATTTGCAAATCAGACTAGATCTAGTTTCTGCCTTTTTATTTTAGTTTGACTCTAGATTTTATTATTATTATTTTAATATACAAATAATATATAAATCAACTTATGTTTTTAATAATTTTTGTTAATATTATTTGAAAATGTTGTAAATAATTTATTTTAGCTGTATTTGTGTGACTCTCTATCAGTGTTATCAAGAACGATTTTGACAGTTTTTCAACGTATTTCGGCTTTCTACTGTCAAAATTGTTCGAGATATCATTGATAGGAATGCCGCACAAACACAGCTTCTATTATACAAATAATATATAATTAATTTTCATCATTCTTGTAATAAATATAAATATTAGTTTAAAAAAAAACCCAAAATTGACACCATTGACAAATGTTTGTTAGCACGGGAATTTTTTGCATGTTGAGGCAACATTGGAATCTCTTAAATCCTCTTAAAATCCGAAAATTCTCTTAAAACTCACTCAACCTCAATGCTTTTTATATAGGGAAATGTGTAAAAAAAACACTCAATCTCTCAAGTTTTTAACAATGTTTACCAACATGTTTTAGTTTCCTTTCCCGACTTCACGAAAAAAAATAAAGATTAAAGGTTAACAGAGGAAGAGTGGTATAGAAACCCACTGACTCTACTCACTTTTTAATACTCATTGCTTATCTCTGGTATCAACTAAAAAGGAAAGCATACATTTTTGTTAATTTGCTGTCTAGTAGCATTTAATGGGTTAATAATTTTTTTTTTTTGTTATGTTTCATATTTAGACAAACAAAAAATGTATTGCAAATATTGACTTAAAATTTTGTATGCCTCACACCCATCATATTAATATTTAATTTACATATCAGTCTTATTGTTTGTGGGTGATTTATTTGTATGCTCAGTGTTCTTTTTTGTATCAATATTACAAGCAAAAATGTTTACCCATAATTGACACTTTTTTGGCTAAAGATAAAACACAAAATGAGTTAGATATTCATAAGGGGAAATATATAACAAGTTATTTTAAGTTAAAAAATTTAAAAAAAAACTATTTCTTAAGCGAGCATACATATATGTATTGTATTTATTATTTTATGTTTTTCTTTTATATTGCAGATTTTTTGGGTCACAAACTCTCCGTTGCTTGGGAGGAAGAATGCAATCAAAAACAAATGAAACATAAGAAACCTAGTCTATTAAAAGCCTGTTTAAGAGTATTTGGTTTACGTTTTGCTACCTTAGGTTGTGTACTTTTTATACTAGAAATTGGTTTACGGTAAATATTAATTAATGATAACCTACAAAATTTAAAATAATTATGTTATGCGTGATCATTTTTAAAAACTTTACAATATCAATTCTGTGGAGTTTTGACAAAAGCACTTATTTCAAAAATTCACATTTCACTATAAAAAAAACTGCCTTTACCGATGCACAGTGTATTCAAAAACACTTTTTTTAACAAATAACATTTCAGGCCACAATTTTTAACCAATTTTCAAAATTCTTTTTTTGTACTTGAATTTACATTGGTTTTTTTGAGAAAAATTTAAAAAAATAAGTTTTTTTTCGACATTCACATAAAAAATAAATATATTTAGAAATTGAAATTCAAAAACAAAAAAAGAATTTTGAAAATCGATTAAGAATTGTGGCTTGTAGTGGGATCCTCTAACTTTTTAACGACAAAATTCGATAGTTAAGTTGTCAATTTCCTATGAAAACTTGTCAATTTAACTACCGTATTTTGTCGTTAAAAAGTTACAGAATTGACCTTCTGAAATGTTATTTACTCAGAAAAAGTGATTTGGACACACTGTGCGTTGCATTAAATTGTTAGGGCCAATTTTATAGTCGGAAATTTTTTTGAAAAACAGAAATTTTCTTTAAAAATTTTAGACTTAAGTAAAATTTAATAAAAAAAATTATTCTTAGTTATGACTAGGCTAACAAAAAATTAAAAATCTCTAAAAACCCTTTAATTTTAATAAATCTTCATAACTTTCTTTTTTAAAATCCTTATAAAAATGAAATTTTGTATTTCAATTGATGCTACATTCCCTATTTGAACTATATATTTGAACTATTGCAATTTAGGGTGGTAAAATCAAAAAGTTTGCGCTATTTTGGAAGAAAAAAGCCTAATATAACCTTAAATTTTAAAGAAAATAGCAAAATAAGCCAATCTTTGCAAAATAGGCAAAAAAAAAGAAGCAATATTAAGATAAATAAGCAAAAAAAAAGATCTAACAAATGTAGTTTAAAATAGTTATATTTTAGAGATCAAAACTTGTATACATATAATCTAAATTGTTCTATCTTTTCAAATAAAAAACAAGCTATGTCTTCTTTTTGGTTGGCCTATTAATGACTATAAAACTGGCCCTTAGTGTAAAATTTCTAACAAATTTTTAAGGCTTGTATCGTCAAATAAAAATAATGCAGTGTTTTCCTTTTGGTAATTTTGTTTTGTTCAGACACTAATAGAAAAAAGTCCGTAAAAAGTCTAGCTAAAACTACTAAATCTGATATATAGCAAGAAGAAGAAAAAAATTTTATTGAAAATTTTAACAAACACAAGGGAATCACCAGATTTTTAAAATATTTCTGTTGATTTTAGCAGGTTAATCTAATATTTGCGTTAAACTGACTTAATATAAATATAACTGAAATTTTGTAGATATAACAGTTTTCTCTGTTATTTTCTACTAATATTCAGCAAAATGTTTTGCAGATTTTAACAGGTTAATTTGCTATTTTCAATTAACTAAAAGTTAACTCAAATTCAACTAAATTTTCGTAAATCTAACAGTTTTATTTTGTGTTCTTATCCTACTATTATTTAGCAAAAAAAATTGGTTAGTTTTAGCAGTTTTCTCTGCAAGTTTATTTTTAACCAATTTTTAGTAGCTTTTTTGTTATTTTTATTTTATCTGTTTAATCTATTTAATTGTGCAAACGCAGAGAAAAACATTGCAATATACACTCATAAAAAAGCCCGTACAAATAGTTAAAAACTCTGCTGAAATAACTGAAAATTATACCCATATTTGCGCCAGCAGAATTTTCAATGAAGTTGAAAATCATAGTCTGCTAAATTTAGGTAAACTAAATTTTACATACTGCTAAACATACAGTCAATTTTAGTTAAATTAGATAGGAAATTTGAGCTCAATTCAGCAGAAATTTTACCTGATTTAACTACAAATTTCTGTTAAAATGTCGCTTAAAATTTCGACTTCCCGGATCTGACCCTGGACAGGGCCATATTTATTATTGGGAGTACAGGTGGCTTATAAGGATTAACTTATATCGCTTAGTTTCCGAGATATAAGCTATTTTACGATTATATAATAAAAAAATTAGAATATAGCGCCATCTCTATGTGATATTAACAGCAGAGACCCAAAAATATAATTAGGAAATTATTATGGATTAAATTAGCTGAAAATTTTGTAAAGTTAAGAAACATAAATTACTAAAAATTAGCATGCAAAGTTAGTTCAAATACGGATGAAAGTGAGTGTAATGCTAAATTAGATTTACAAAAAATATTAGTTCAATCCTAAATTTGTTGACAAAATAACCGAAAAATTAGTTCAATTGACAGACTTTTGTACTAACTTTTTTTTATGAGTGTAGTTAAGGGTGACCATTTTTTTCTGACTTGACATCAGTAAAATTTTTAAGATATAATCACAAAAAAAAGGATTATATTGCCAATCGAATTCTTCAGTTGCTGTAACAACATTTTTCGGTTAATACTACCGAAGTTTTATTTAGGCGAACAATATATTCGATAAGCACAACGAATTGGTTACAAATTCAGCCATCAGAACTAATCTATTTTTTCATTGCTAATTTCTGATTGAATTCTGCCATAGAAAATCGTTTATATTCTGGCTACTTTTTCTCATTAAAAATGTTTTGTAGACAATTTTAAGGTTTTGCGAACTTTTTCCATCGAAAAACCCTCTTTCCACACAAAAACATTCTGATTTTGTTGTTAGGACAATTGAAATTTTTTTGTCACAGCCAAATAAATGTTAATAACACAAAAAACTATGTCGCAACAAATTTTTTTGTTTTTGTTTTATTAACGAAACCGTAAAAATTTTAAATCATTGAACGGTAAAAAATCGATTCATAACACTGAAGCGAAGGAGTTTTTTTAAGTTACTGAACGGTTGAATGAAATTTCCTGTTCACACTGAATAGTTTATAAAAAGAAGGAATTCTTTTTTCGATTTATAAAAAATGAACTCATTCGTCAGTGAATTAATTGATTTGATTTGATAAAAAGAACAATTACAATTAAATTAATTCTTTATTAGACGAAAATTTAATTCGATTAAACGGAAATTCAATTGTATTTTGATTTTTCTTATTAAAAAATATATTATAATTTAAATGATAAAAATCAGTACAATCAGTACAAATTTCAAAAAATCAGTACAAATCAGTACAGGAGTTTTTCATCAGTACCCATGACCAAAAATCAGTACATGTACTGACCAAACCAGTACGAATGGTCACCCTAGTGTAGATATACCATGGAGGAATTACTAAGTGCCCAAGTAAAAAAAATTGATATGGAGCCATATCAAGTTATATTTAATTATATATAATCTTTTATATAATTAGATATAATTATATCCGAAAAATGAGAACATCTTATTGTATCTTATTGTATCGAATTGTATACAATTGTATACAATTTGGTACAATTTGATACAATTTAATACAATTCGATACAATTGTATCCGAATTTTGTCCTCATCCAATTACATCAAATTATATCTTTTTGTATAAAATTATATAAAATGTTATAAAAGTGGACATAGTTTGATACAATTATGTCTAAATATTAACCTTATACTTTACATAGGACCATATCTAACAATATACATACAAAAATAATTTTTTTAAATAAAAAAAAATTTTCAATTGCTTGTAATTGTAATTGTTCTTTTTTGAATTGCAATTACAAATAATCGGCCTGATTACGAGTGTCGAATTTGTAGTCGAAATTTTCGACTCCATATAAAATGATTTTGTATATAATGGAAATTATAAAGAAATGAAACTCTGATGCTGGATTTTTTTAAATCTGAGTGCTATGTTAAATCCAATTGAAAAATTGTTCAAAAGTTGCGTTTTTACTGAATTTTCAGCATTCGACTTAGTTTCGACTACGACTACGACACTCGTAATAAGGCCGAAAATGTAATTATAGATGACTTTTTTCAATTACAATTACATGTAATTGTGTAATTGCATGTGTAATTAATTACAAAATGTAATGATTAACCTCAGGCCTGCTGGAGATCTTATAATTTCGATAAATCTTCCATTACTTTTATCCAGATTTATCATGACAGTGCAATAAACATGAAAAAAAATTTCTTTTAATTTAGTAATTTTAAAATAAAGTTAACAACACTGAAATTTTAAAGTTAATAGGATTATGATATACAACCAAGATATAAGAAATCAGTCAAGTGTACGTTATAGTGTAGAGAATTTCGTATTAAAGCCATTTTTGACTCATGCTCAAAAAAAAAAAAAACAAAAAAAAAAACAAATTACTCACGCACGAGCATTTCGTTTTTTACTCAGCACACATGATTATATTAACTTATTTATTAAACTTACAATCAGAAAATTCTCACGCAAAACAGTAAAAATTACTAAAAACATATGATGCAAAAAATAAACTCACACACGAATCAATCACGGGTTATTCTTACTCACGCTCTCGCACGAATCACTTAAGTATAGTAATTCCCTACGGGAAATTTTAACAAACTGTCACCGAACTGGCCCCTTTATATGAAATAGACTGGTCACTTTTACATGGCGTTGTCATAGGAGGTGGAAATTGACCCCTTGTGACATGTCACAAGACAAATCCCAGGACAGGTCCCTGAAATTGAGAGTTCAGTAACCTGTCCTAGGATTTGTCTTGTGACATGTCACAAGGGGTCAATTTGCACCTCCTATGACAACGCTATGTAAAAGTGACCAGTCTATTTCATATAAAGGGGCCAGTTCGGTGACAGTTTGTTAAAATTTCCCGTAGGGTTATTACTCACGATCACGTGTGAATAACGTGACTCACGAACATTTCGTGTCACGCGCCAATCCCTAGTAATTACTAAATCTAAAACTAGTTCAAAATCATTGATAACATGGAACCAAATATAATACAATACGGTTTTATATGGACCTTATATATTTTTATATAAAATCACTTTGAAAAAATTGCCTATATGGGATGATATATCATTATAGATGATTTTATAAAGAACGTTATAAGTTATATATGGGTTCATATTCGTCAATATATAATCATAACTAACACAAATTATAAAAGATTTCTTATATGGATCCACATAGTTTTATATTATTATGTATAGTGTCATACTAAATTATATATAAACGTACATGTAATTATGTCTTTTATATGTTACTTTATGTACTTATATATAGCACATACATATATATGTAGGCCAATGTGTAATAATATAAAATCACATATGTCTCCATATTAAAACCTTTGAGGAAAAAATATCTAACATATGACTATATAAAAGTATATCTGCTTGAATTTAAAAGCATATGTGGCCATATGTAACTATAAGTTACTATATGCAATTACATAAAATAATATATGATTATATCAAAACTTTTTTACTCGGGTGGTAATCGCAAAAGTGATTTGTCGGCATTACTGCGTTTTAGACAAATGTAAGAACAATAATATTTACGAATTTTCAAAAGACAATAAGGCAACTTTTTCAATATTTTTGGCTTGTATTCACTCTATAATATTTTGCTTTGAAAGAATAGGAATAACACTACAATTTTTCTTTAAATTAAAAAATGTTAAACATAATTTTAATTTAAGACAAGATTTAAACGTCTTCGAACGACTCAAAATATATACAGATAATTTGAGTCGTTTTTGCCGACTTCCTTCGAAACGTCAGTATTGTTATTGTTCTGGTTTACGTTATAAAAATTAGCACTTAAGCCCAAACCACATAGTGAAAGTGCATTTGGACAGTGGCAGTGCTGTCAAACTCTGTTCTTGAATTTCGCGGAAACGATTTAATAATTTTAAAAAATTCTTATCGCGTTTTGTTTAACAACAGCTCTTGTTTATTTAAAAACTTTGCTAATTTCTCGGCAGTGACAATTAGAGAAGATACAAAAACTGCTTTATCGACAAAACGTCGCACTGCTGTCGACACTGCGTTTATGTGGTTTAGGCTTTAGTTCGTCCATGGGTATTACATTCTTAATAATATTTAGTTTTTTATAAAATAAGTTCTTTTGTCAAACGGAAATTAATAAAAACTTTGAAATTAGTTTATTTGAGGGTTCTCATATCTTTCAGTGTATAAGGTAAAAAGTATGTATTCAAAAGTTGTATTATGGCTACAAAAATCTCGGAAAAATATTTCAAGTCGTCTTTAAGTGCTTTTGTCCACAGAATTCATAAAGTGATATATCGTCATTTTTATATGGCGATCTATAAATAACATCAAAATTTTGACATATATTTTTTGTTCCAGTGTTACTCAACCATTATTTTTAGGTGGTTTAGTTTCATATTACGCAAATCCTCAGAATAATACCCGCAATGATCAAACCACTGCATATTTGTACGCATTGGGTGTGATCCTGTGCAGTGCTCTCAATGTTCTATTCACGCACCCTTACATGTTAGGCATACTTCACGTGGGCATGAAAATTCGAGTGGCCATGTGCAGCATGATATATCGTAAGGCTTTACGTTTGAGTAAAACAGCACTGGGTAATACAACGTCAGGTCAAGTGGTTAATTTAATATCCAATGATGTTGGTCGTCTGGATACATCAGTGATACATATGCATTATTTGTGGTTGGGACCAGTTGAAATTGCAATTATAACATATTTAATGTATAGAGAGGTAAGTTTTTTAATTATTCAAAATATGCATATTCATATTTACATGTAAAATTATTAAAACTTCTTTTCGCAATTTGTTGGTCAAATTTTACGAGTATAATAAAATTTTAGTCTAAAATTTCGACACGGAATGTGTTTTCAGAGAGTTCTGAAGAACGGCTTTGTTCTACCCTTTCGCAATAAATTTTTAATAAATTTTTTTTAGAAATATTTTAACTAAAGAACTAATTAATTATAAATTTTAAAAAATAATAATAAAAAGGTCGAATAAACTAAACAACATAATTAGAAATTTATTAATTCAGTTCGAGGCCAATTTCCTTATCATGACTTAACATAATAAGTACTTTTATCCCAAAAACTCATATTTTTCTTCATCACCATACTCTTCTGACAAATACTTCACAGAGTTTTTGCTTTCAAAAAACCTCTACACTTTCAGGACTGAAAAGACGATCGTTTCGGGGATTTTTTTTAAAGAACTTAAGAAAATATCGCGAAAGTCGAAAATAGCGGTATTTTTTAAAACGTATCAAAAACTCACGCCGTGTCTGGCCGGAGTAGCATAGATATATTTCCATATTATTCCATTAATTCTTTAAAGATTGTAGTAAGGGTCGGGAAATACAGGGTCCGCCATCTAACTTTTTTTTTTAACTAGTGCTTATTTCGTGAATGGTAACACTTAGCTCATGTCTGATTTGACAGATAATTAATTTTATCCTTCCGCTGAACGAATATAGTTGTGTATACTCTTGAACAACGCTGGGAAATATTGCGACATTACTTTGAAAATCATGGTAATGTTGCAGAATGTGTGCGAAGTCAATGGCGATCGTTATCGGGCCATGTTGAACGAATTTTTGTTCACAAAAATTGAAGAGGAGGATATTAGCAACATTTGGTTTCAACAGGACGGCGCTACGTGCCACACAGCCGAAGCTACACTCGATGTTTTGCGCCCTGTTTTTGAAGATCGCATTATCAGCCGCAGAGCTGATGTCGTTTGGCCACCTCGGAGCTGCGATTTGACACCGTTGGACTATTATTTGTGGGGTCCCGTCAAAGATAAGTGTGGCCGATCGTGTAGGCTACTGCATGGCCAGCCGAGGCAGCCATATGAATGAAATTATTTTCCATTATTAACCGGAAGAATTGTACTTTCAAATAAAAAAAGAAATTTGAGAAAATATTCAGTAGTTTTTTTATAGCATTTTCAAAAAAAAAAAAGTTATTTGGCGGACCCTGTATATATACTTATAGTTCAAATATCAAAAATATTTTAAAGGATTTGTGAATGTTTCGTTCATCAACAACATCCGGGATAAAACATCCATTAAAGCCTTCATAAATAGTACAACTTCCATATGCTTAAGAAAAACCTCTACACTCCTTATGATCTTCTTTATTTCTCCTTAAACTTTTAGATTGGCGTCTCTTCCCTATTTGGTGTTGCCATTATGGTACTATTCCTGCCACTACAAGCCTATTTGGGTAAAAAAACCTCCGTGCTACGTCTTCGCACTGCCTTGCGTACCGATGAACGTGTACGTATGATGAATGAAATTATCTCAGGTATACAAGTTATTAAAATGTATGCTTGGGAAATTCCCTTTGGCAAGATGGTACAATATGCTAGACGAAAAGAAATGAACGCTATTCGTTATGTTAATTATATACGCGGTATTTTACAATCTTTTATAATGTTTTTAACTCGTATCTCAGTATTTGCTAGTTTAGTAGGATTTGTCCTATTGGGCAAATTGCTTACGGCTGAAAAGGCATTTGTTATTACAGCCTATTATAATATTTTACGTACAACAATGACAGTTTTCTTTCCCATGGGTATTTCACAATTTGCCGAAACTATGGTTTCATTTAAAAGAATCCAAAATTATATGATGCATGAAGAGACCCGGGTTCGCGATATATCACAAGATGTGGATAGTGAAAATAATACAAAATTTCAACCGACGACTATAATTGAGGAGAATGGTAAGGCTTTTCCTATGAATGGTCTTATAAAACCTATGACGAATATGGTGGCTAATCATCATTCCCATTATATGCACCATCATCATATGGAAGCTGGTGTAGTGATTAATAAACTTAAAGCTAAATGGGATCCACAATCTACAGAAAATACATTAGATGGTATTGATTTAAAAATAAAACCACGTACTTTAGTAGCTGTAATTGGCCCAGTTGGATCGGGCAAATCAAGGTATGTAGAAAAACTTACAAAATCGGTTTAAATTTCATCAATTTTAGAACAGATTTTTCATAAAGGAATTCGTTTCTAGATATCGAATTAATCTCTTTTATACATACTTTTCTCGATTTAATTTATTTATGCAATTTATGCAACTTTTCATTGTATTAATGGAATTTTTCATAAAATGTTGTGAAAATTTTCATTTTATTTATTAAAAGTTTCATATACTCAATGAATAAGTTTCATTAAAACTAGGTTCATATATATTATATAGTGGTGGCAAATTTAATAGGAACGATTCAATTTTTTTTCCTTGCCTTTATTTTTAAAAATCAAAATAGTGGCTAAATTCGCCCCGGGAGGCAAATATGTGGTTTAGAATATTGTGCAGAATTTTAACATAATGTCTGTTTTTTTATTTTGTCACTTTTTTTAAGTGGGCGTGGCTTTCAATGAAAAATTAGCGATATCGACCTGTTATCAAATTACAGTGTAAAATTTAGCGAGTACTGATCGGATCTATACAAACTGTATATTTTTGGAAATCCTACAAAATTTCCTTAGTTTCTGCATTATTCTTATCTAGAAATAGTCGCCAGACTTGAAATGACAGTGCCTTAAACATAAAAAAATTTTTCTTTGTTTTTAGCGATTTTATAATAAAGTTAACCACACTGAATTTTTGTCCATTTTTCTGTTCCAAAGAATCGGTTGTAGAATAGCTACTTTTCATTTACAACCCCTTCTACTGTCGATTCTAACACCGATTATTTTTGTTTGAAATTGTCCCAAAAGCAACCACTTCTATAACTCCAAAGTGAAACCGGTTGCCCTAGAATCATATAGGATCCCAGGAACTGGTTCCGGAACCAGTCGGTTGCAGTGGTACCAGTTGTAAAATAGGTGTGGATGACAACCGGGAGTTTAAGGTTTCAATAATTTTTCAATGTTTTCGAAAAGAAAATATCCTTAAAATAAGAATGATTTTTACAGAACAGATGGTTAGGATTGAAAAGATCCAGGATTATTATGGATTATTTCATTAACTTGATCGTAGATTTTAGTTGACCTGAATATTATTACAATGAGTGCTATTTTGGTCGGTTTAAGATCAATTATCACAAATTCCAAACAGCATTTATAATTATTTTTACAATAAATAGAGGAAAAACTTTCCTAGAACCAATTGTTGATAACTAATGCGTTTTCAACTACACTCAACCAAAAAAGTCTGTAATGGCTACTGAAAATGTTGCTGTTATTACGGGAAATTTAACTGTTTTGAGGCCAGCGGTATTTTTTGCTAATTTTAGCAACACATGTCTGCTGATCTGTAGTACAATAAAATTAGTAGAAAAAATTAGTAGCCGCTACTAAATTTTAGTAAAATTTATGTAAAATGCAATTCAAAATCGATTTGCTAAAATCAGTTAAAAAACTTACTAAATATCATAATTTTAGTACAATGAAATTAGTATAAATAATTAGTTGCAGCTACTAAATTTCAGTAAATTGCTGTAAACTGTAATTTGAAATCAATCTGCTGAAATTAGCAAAAAATTGTACTAAAAAATAAAACAAACTTTAAAATCTAAAAAAAATATTTTTTCTTCTTTCGATTGTAACAAGCGTATAATTATTTCATCGTACTTGAAATTTGGAGTCAAAATTGCAAACGGTTCTCGAGTTATTGCCATTTTATGCATTGGAGATGCAATAAAATTTTCTGGGTGTTATTTCTAAACTAAGAATATATCAATAGTAACAAATATAAACTAAACAAGAATTCTAAAAAATCAAAAAAAAAATATTTTTAAATTAGTATATTTTTCTGCTAAATTTAGCACTCGGTTTTGAAAAATTAGTAAAATGTTTTTCTGAAATCAGCATCGAAAATTAGTAAAAAAAATCCGTAATTTGTAATAAGAGAATAGCAAAAATGATTACTAAAAATAAAAATTGTACTAATAATCATTATAAAAAAAGTATAGTGCGATTGGAAACTGTTTACAAATTTTTTTACAAACTTTTTTATTTGAGTGTACTATTATCACACTGTCTGTATGGGGTTCTCTCTATGTTATAATGTAGATTTAAGTTTTTGTATTTTAATAAACTCGTAAGTAAATTTTAAAATGAGAATCAACTCAAACATTTATCAATTATTTTTATTTTACGTACAACGAAAATCGCACGTATTTACAAAATTATTTTTCTCTATGTTATTGTTTTGTGGTTCAACCAAAGTTCCTCTAGTAGCAAAGCATTGTTTCTTGTTGAATTTAACATTCAAACTTGTAAATTTATTTATAGTTAGACTGAAATAACTTCAACAACGATTACTTATTATTCTTGTATTACACCCTAACCCTTCATGTCATATTATTGACTAACATGTTGAAATTAAGGAATCTTACTTAACAATTTGGACTGTACATCCTCTGTATCTGTATTTGATCGTAGATTTTTAGTTGATCTAAAGATTATCACAATGAGTGTTATTGTGTTCCGTTTAAGATCAATTATCACAAATTCCAAATAGAATTTTTAAATTAAGCAACCTTATAAAAGTACCGTTGGATTCAAAAAAACATTATTTGATTAAGTTTCAGTACCATTTTAAAATTACAATTTTCCATCTCTGAGAGATAATCATATTGAAGATTTTGACGTTATTGATATTCGAGGCATGAATATTCAGTGTAACGTACGGAGTTAACCTTTTCATGCATTTGTTGTATGTACAACAACACTTTTTGAGAGCACATTTCTAACGGTAAATTTTGCAAAACAAAAAGATCTTAGAAACCTTTAAAAAGCAGGGTTGGCAGGCAATACACTAAAATACCGTTATCCATTCAAAACCCTTTCAACTGACTACCCCTAAAATACCGTTACCGAAATTACTGAAATACCGTTATCCTTAAAATACAGATACCGAAATAAATGAAATATCGATACCCTTAAAATACCGTTACCGAAATAACTAAGAAACCGTTATCCTTAAAATACCGATACCGAAATAAATGAAATAGCGTTACCCTTAAAATACCGTTACCGAAATAATCCAAATTAGCGTTACCCTTAAAAGATAAAAAGTTACCTTGGTAAAATTAATTTAATTAGTCTTAAAAATTGTGCGATGAATAAAATTCAAAAACTCTGAACATTTTATGTAGAGTTTAGTAATTGAAAAAATATAAAATTAAAATTTAAAAAAACATTTTAACCCGCTCGAGACCGCCGCTGAGGGTGCTGCAGAACTATAAAAGTAGTAAAAAATATTTCTTTGGCTAGATCTACATTTCCACGAAGTTTGGTCGGAAAATTCCCAGCCAATAAAATTAGTGCAGGAAACGCTTAACACATTTTGTGGTGTCCGAACAAGCAGTAAAACGAAGTAGATAAAAATTAAATCCTATATTGAGACTTTAAAATCTATTTTAGAGCATCTTCGAAATATGGGTTATGTGACATGACCACGGTTTTCATCTCGGGAACTCCCGGGATTTTGACGATGTTTTAATTCCTGGTTTTCGGGAATTTTTCTCATAATTCCCGAAAACCAGGAATTAAAAATAAAATAACCACAAATGACTCTAACACGAGAATTCTAAGAACGGCTTTATTTTACCTTTTCGGTAATTGTTTTTAATAATTATTTTTTACTAATAAATTAACAAAATATCAAATTTTCTATTTGTAAAAAAAACTATTTAAAAAAAAATACACTCAGATAAAAAAAATTGTAAAGAAATTTGTAAACAGTTTCCAAGCACTACACTATTTTTATACTGATTATTAGTGCAATTTTTATTTTTAGTAATCATTTTTGCTATTCTCTTATAACAAATTACGGATTTGTTTACTAATTTTCGCTGCTGATTTCAGAAAAACATTTTACTAATTTTTCAAAACCGAGTGCTAAATTTAGCAGAAAAATATACTAATTTAAAAATATTTTTATTTTTTTTTTATTTTTTACAGTTCTTGTTTAGTTTATATTTGTTACTATTGATATATTCTTAGTTTAGAAATTACACCCAGAAAATTTTATTGCATCTCCAATTCATAAAACGGCAATAACTGGAGAACCGTTTGCAATTTTGACTCCAAATTTCAAGTACGATGAAGTAATGAGTGCGTTTACCAGACGCTCAACTGTTGCTAATCCGCTACTCAACAATCTGGTGAACAATTTGATTAGCTACCGCTAAGTCAACATCTTGTGGTAGCGCTACCTTGTTTTGGTAGCGCAAAAATTTTACGCTACTTGTGAGCAGTTAATGATACATCAGCTGTCGTTTGTTTTTTTGTATATTTTTTTTAAAGAATAATAAACATATACAAATGTGATCATAAAGGAATACAAAATTTCGAAAAAATCAATGAAACATCTACAAATATTTTTATTTTAAAACAAAAAAAAAAGTAGCATCGTTCACCAGATTAAGGTAATCATAAAGCGCTACATATCCTTTGTAGCAGTAGCGGGTTTCTCTGGTAAACTTGCCCAATTATACGCTTATTACAATCGAAAGGAAAAAATTTTTTTTTTTAGATTTTACAGTTTTTTTATTTTTTAGTACAATTTTTTGCTAATTTCAGCAGATCGATTTTAAATTACAGTTTACAGCAATTTACTGAAATTTAGTAGCTGCAACTAATTATTAATACTAATTTCATTGTACTAAAATTATGATATTTAGTAAGTTTTTTAACTGATTTTAGCAAATCGATTTTGAATTGCATTTTACATAAATTTTACTAAAATTTAGTAGCGGCTACTATTTTTTTCTACTAATTTTATTGTACTACAGATCAGCAGACATGTGTTGCTAAAATTAGCAAAAAATACCGCTGGCCTCAAAACAGTTAAATTTCCCGTAATAACAGCAAAATTTTCAGTAGCCATTACAGACTTTTTTGGTTGAGTGTATTTTTAAAAAGCTTCTCAAAAACACATGACGTGTTCGGCTAGCACAGCGTCGTATTGTTCTTAAATTTGTTAGATTATAAAAATTATATTATTCCTTCTTTCTAGTTTAATTCAAGCTATTCTTGGTGAACTTCCTGCCGAATCGGGTTCGGTAAATGTTAATGGTACTTTGTCATATGCTTCACAAGAACCTTGGCTATTCACTGGTACAGTGCGTCAAAATATTTTATTCGGTTTGCCAATGGATAAGCACCGCTATCGCACAGTTGTTAAAAAGTGTGCACTGGAACGTGACTTTGAACTATTACCTTATGGTGATAAAACAATTGTGGGCGAACGCGGCGCTTCACTATCTGGTGGCCAAAAAGCACGCATCAGTTTAGCCAGGGCTGTATATCGCAAAGCAGAAGTTTATCTACTCGATGATCCTTTAAGTGCGGTGGACACTCATGTGGGTCGTCATCTATTCGACCAATGTATGAGAGGATTTCTGCGCGATGACATAGTTCTATTGGTTACACATCAACTGCAATTTATGGAACAAGCTGATATTATAGTTATTATGGATAAGGGTCGTATAAGTGCTATGGGTGCATTTGAATCAATGCGTAAAAGTGGTTTAGATTTTGCCAAACTGCTCATGCAAGCCGATCAACAAGAAGATGCTAATAGTAAAGGTGGCGGTGATGAATTATCTCAGAGCCGCCTGGTGTTATCACGTCAAAATAGTAAAATGCGTTCGCGACAAAATAGTGTGTCATCGATGAGTTCAGTCGCCGAATCGGCCCCAGGTGATTCGCCTATGCAAACACAGGAAAGTCGTGAGCAGGGTAAAATTGGTTTAACGTTATATAAGGAATATTTTGGCGCCAGTGGTGGTTATTTTCTATTTGGTGTTATGTTATTCTTTTGCATTGGAGCTCAAGTTTTGGCATCTGGTGGTGATTATTTCTTATCATATTGGTAAGTAGATATTTATTTGTGTTTTAAAGGACTACTGTCGGACCGGGGTTTTTGTCCATTTTGGGACAGGCGTAAATTAGAAAGTCTATCCTTTGAATTTTGGATGATGATCGAACGATGTTTTTCAATTAAAAGTCATCAGCGTCTTAAACTTTCTGGATAGGCGTCCGGATTTACGCCTGTCCCAAAAGAGTTACAACCTGGGTTTTGGCTATATTTGGAATTTAATTTTTTTTTTATAATTAATATCTTAGGGTCAACAAAAATGGTCAAGCACAAAATAAAATAACTGATGCATATCGACGCCCTGAAGTTCGTTCAAATAACAATACAGATCCATTGGATTTGTATATTTTTACCGCACTTAATATTTCCATTATTTTCTTTGCCCTAACACGATCGCTGTTGTTCTTTAATTTGGCCAAGAGATCTTCCACAAATCTACATAATACTATGTTTCAAGGTGTTACCAGAGCATCGATGTATTTTTTTAATACCAACCCAGCGGGTCGTATTCTAAATCGTTTCTCCAAAGATCTGGGACAAGTTGATGAAATTTTACCGGGTGTTATGATGGATGTAGTACAAATATTTTTAGCCATCTTTGGCATTGTTGTGGTATTAAGTTTTGTAAATCCATGGTACTTATTGGCCACTGCCTTTTTGTCGGTTATTTTCTATTTTATGAGATCCTTCTATTTGAATACATCAAGAGATGTTAAACGTTTAGAGGCAACAAGTATGTTGAAAACCTAAAATTAAAGAAATATGATAAAACTGTATTGTCTTTTCTTACTCTTTCAGCACGTTCTCCAATTTATTCACATTTAGGAGCTTCCCTAAATGGTCTTTCTACTATACGAGCTTTTGGCGCCCAACAGGTGTTAATCTCCGAGTTTGATAACTATCAGGATTTACATAGTTCTGGTTATTTTATGTTTTTGGCTACCAGTCGTGCTTTTGGCTATTGGCTAGATTGTTGTTGTGTTTTATATATAGCCATTATAACTTTAAGTTTCTTTGTTTTTACTCCCGAAAATGGTGGCAATGTTGGTTTAGCTATAACTCAAGCTATGGGCATGACTGGTATGGTCCAATGGGGTATGCGTCAATCGGCGGAGCTTGAAAATACCATGACTGCTGTAGAACGTGTTGTCGAATATCAAGATATTGAAGCAGAAGGTGAAATGGAATCACCTCCCAATAAAAAACCACCAAAATCATGGCCAGAAGATGGTCATATCATATTTGACAACTTAAGTTTACGTTATTTCCCTGATCCCAAATCAGAGTCGGTGTTAAAATCTTTAAATATCTCTATTAAGGCTAAGGAAAAAGTTGGCATTGTTGGTCGCACTGGTGCCGGAAAATCTTCACTAATCAATGCCTTATTTAGACTTTCGTATAATGATGGTTCGGTGATTATCGATAAACGTGATACTAAAAATATGGGACTTCACGATTTACGTAGTAAAATTTCAATTATACCTCAAGAGCCAGTGTTGTTTTCAGGTACTATGCGCTATAATTTGGATCCCTTTGAAGAATACTCTGATGCTAAGTTGTGGGAATCATTAGATGAGGTAAGTTAAAATTGGAAAATCGTTAATATATTTAATTAAAGTACACTCAAATAAAAAGTTAGTAACAAAATTTATAAACAGTTTTCAATCGCTGTTTACTATTTTTATACCGATTTTTAGTACAATTTTTTTTAGTAATCATTTTTGCTATTCTCTTATTACAAATTACTGATTTTTTTTTTTTACTTATTTTCGCCGCTGATTTCAGCAAAACATTTTACTAATTCTTCAAAACCGCGTGCTAAACTTAGCAAAAAGTATACTAATTAAAAAAAAAATGGATACTTAAGGAAATTTTATGTACAAGAATTCGTTGATTTTTTAGAACTCTTGTTTAGTTTATATATGTTACTACTGATATATTCTTAGTTTGGAAATAAAACTCAGAAAATTTTATTGTATCTCCAATGCATAAAAAGGTAATAACTGGAGAACCTTTTGCAATTTTTACTCCAAATTTCGAGTACGATGAAGAAATTATACATTTTTTGCAATCGAAAGAAAAAAATGTTTTTTTAAATTTTTTTTTCAGATTTTACAGTTTGTTTATTTTTAGATTTTAAATTGCAGTTTACAACAATTTACTGAAATTTAGTAGCTTCTACTAATTATTTACACCATTGTACTAAAATTATTGATATTTAGTAAATTTTGTAACTGACTTTAGCAAATCGATTTTGAATTACAGTTTACAACAATTTTGCTTAAATTTAGTAGCGGCTACTAATTATTTCTACTAATTTTGTTGTACAGCAGATCAGCAGTTGCTAAAATTAGCAAAAAATACCGCAGGGCTCAAAACAGTGAAATTACCCGTAATAACAGCAAAATTTTCAGTAGCCATTACAGACGTTTTTGGTTGAGTATAAAGCTACATTCACAGTGATGGAGTACTCCACTCTACAGAGTGGATTTTGTTCCTTTCTTTTTCGCACTTACATATTTTTTGTATCATGCCATCTCTATTTTAGTACACTCCACTCTGCAGAGTGGTGTACTCCATCACTGTGAATGTAGCTTAACATACCATTTTTGCGTTTGTTGCGTTCGTTCATATATTTTTAAAGAGACTCGTGAGACTCTTATATTAGTCTCAAAAAAATACATTTTCAGTATTTTTTTTTTGCTGAAATTGTGTTTCAGCAAACATTTTAGTTATATTATTTCAGCAATAACTAGTTTTGAACTAATGTTTTAAAAAAAATTTTATAAGTAATTGGGATACAATTTTTTTATAAGTAATTGAGATGCAATTTTGTTTATATTATTATATATTTATATATTTTTAGATTTTTAATTAAATTATGTAGACAATTTCGAAGTCTGGACATTTTCATATTTTACAAAGTTTTCTAAATAATTTTAAAAGACACAAAAAAACGCAATTTCTAGTTTTAAATTTTCAGCCAATAAATTAATTAACTAAAGTACAATTTCTTTAGAAATTTTTTGAGTTCTTTTTCAGTCAACAAATACTTAGCAAAAATTTTATTGATTTTAGCAATGGTTTTTTTCGTTTGCAATCGACTAAGTGTTAGCAAACCTTTGCTGAATTAACTATTTTTTGCTTAAATCAGTTAGCTGATTTTGCTAACATAAGCAATTTTTCTGCAAGTACTATCCTGACTAAAAATTTGCTGAGACAGCAAACTTTTTTACTGACTTTATTGACTTTTTGTTTAGCGTAGACTCTATGGACTCTATTAACGTAATGAAATACTTCACCATGGATTTCTTAAAACCTTTTAATTATTGTTGCTGTTCTTATCTTGCCCAACAAACAATTCGTTCCGTTTACGCACAGTTTTCGGTCCGTCATAAACGGAATCCAACTCCGTTTTCGTACCATTTTCTGGATCCGCATACGGACCAGAAAACGGAACTTAAGGAACATCGAAACTGATTCGAATCCTTTGAAAATCCGTCAATGACGGACCGTTTACGGACCGTTTACGGACCGCAATGTTGTGTTAAAAACTGACAAGTCCGTTTAAAGTCCGTCAATGACGGACCGTTTACGGACAGCTATGTCATGTTAAAAACGGACTAGTCCGTTGAAAGTCCGTCAATGCCGGACCGTTTCCGAACCTTTATGTCGTGGAAAAACGGATCCATATCCGTACCGTTTTGTTTTAACAAAAACGGCATTATATATTTACCTAAATTTAGCCTATTTTCCATTAATTTTGAGAAGTACATATTATATTTTTTATAGATTTATTACAATAAAGAAAATAACAGAATATATGTATATGTATCCCATTCCTCCTCCGCGCAGATTATATCTCCATCCATCATCGCGTTGCATGCAGTTTTGGCCTTTTATAAAATTTAGTACCTGATAAAAAGAAAAAACTAATTAGTTTAGGTTAAACTGGTGGTAATCACAATGGCACATGATGCAAATTTTCATACTGTATGTCGCCAAAACTATTAGCGGCAGCCAGCAAGCATTTCTTTTTGCACCATGGCCACACCATGGCATACACATCGTGAAAACACCTTTCGAATTACTTAAATATTTACCATCTAATAAATGACACATGAAGTGCTTTGTTGATGTATGCTGGTTGTGTTGATGCACGCTTTCATGTTGTATAAAGTACTTTTAGATAAACCGCGTACTTCAGGTTACTGTTTTCGCACTTCATGCACATACATTTACAATTAACGGGAGTGTCGCGCGATGTTAGTGCTGTCTTTTATTAAATTATTTTTTATTAATTAAGTTTTTGTGATAAAAAAACAATAAACAACATCGTTTGTTACGGAATCAAAACTGATGAAAAACGGTGAAGTCAGTATTCAACGGCATGGAAACGGATACAGCAGAACGGAGTCAAAACGTATAGTTTTCTAAAAAACGGTTATACGGTACGTTAATGCTCTGTTTACGTGCCAGCTTCGATGGATACGTGTATTACGGCCCGTAAACGCTCCGTAAAGAACGGATTCATGATTCCGTACGTGTCGGAGAGTCCGTAAAAAAGTTTCTCGGGTGTATTTAGAAAAAAAAAAATCTGCTAATTTCAGCAGTATTTTCTGCAAGGTAATTTTTAACTAATTTTTAGTAGTTTTAACTAAAAGAAACAGACTTTTTCTATTAATGTGCGGTTAAATCTCCAACAAAAAAATTACCGACTTCGTGCTTTTTAAAAGATTTTAAGAAATCCATGATGGAATCTTTCATTAAGTTTTAACTAACATAGAGAGTATAGTATAAGAGTTTATTTATTCCTTTCGCGGCTTAATTTTAATATCTGAGAATTTTCCGACCAAACTTCCTGAAAATGTATATCTATGCCCAAGAAATATTTAAACCCTACACCACTATGTGGTCAGGGTATTATAAGTTTGTGCTGATGTTTGTAACACCAAAAAATATTGGTCCTAGACCCACCTTATAGTATACCGATCGGCTCAGAATTTTTTTTTATTTCGATTTAACGATGTCCGTCCGTCTGTCTGTCTGTCCATGCATTCTTGTGCGCACTCTACAAGTCGCAAATATTAAGATATTTTGATAAAACTTGGTACACCGACTTATGTCGGCCCAAGGACGACGCCTATTAATTTTGGTTAAAATCGGTCCATGTTTAGACCTAGTGCCCATATAAGGGTCCTACCAAAATTATATTGTTTATACGCTGCAGGTCGTAAATATTAAGATATTTTGATAAAATTTGGTACACAGACCTATGTTAGCCCAATAACGCAGCCTATTGATTTTGGTGAATATCGGTTCATGTTTAGACCTAGTGCCCATATCAGGGTCCTACCAAAATTATACTGTTTATACGCTGCAAGTCGCAAATATTAAGATATTTTGATGAAATTTGGTACACAGACCTATATTGGCCCAATAACGCAGCCTATTGATTTTGGTGAACATCCGTCCATGTTTAGACCTAGTGCCCATATAAGGGTCCTACCAAAATTATATTGTTTATACGCTGCAGGTCGCAAATATTAAGATATTTTGATGAAATTTGGTACACCGACCTATGTCAGCCCAAGGACGTAGCCTATTAATTTTGGTTAATACCGGTCCATGTTTAGACCTAGTGCCCATATAAGGGTGCCCCCAAAATTATATTGTTTATACGCTGCAGGTCGCAAATATTAAGATATTTTGATGAAATTTGGTACACAGACCTATGTTGGCCCAATGACGAAGTCTATTGATTTTGGTGAACATCGGTCCATGTTTAGACCTAGTGCCCATATAAGGGTCCCCCAAAATTATATTGTTTATACGCTGCAAATATTAAGATATTTTGATGAAATTTGGTACACCGACCTATATCAGCCCAAGGACGAAGCCCATTGATTTTGGTTAACACCGGTCCATGTTTGGACCTAGTGCCCATATAAGGGTCCCCCCAAAATTGGCTTGGTTACAAACTGCAGGTCGCAAATATTTAAATATTTTAATAAAATTTGGTTTGCTGAGTCACATTATAGAAAATTTTGACACAAGTCCCATTTTAACCCATTCGAATTTCGGATCCAAACATTAGTTGGCTTTTAACCAGACTGGGGTAGGCTATGTATAGTCGGCATGCCCGACTTTAACCTTTTTACTCGTTCGATTATTAACGTTGTTTTTTTCATATTTTACAAAGCAAATTTATATTTACAATAAACATTAATCAATGATATATTGACCATTTTGTTGGATGACCTTTTGCCATCTTTCGGTAAATTGAAAAATTCCACGTTCGAAGAAGCCTTTGTTTTCAGAAGCGAAAAATGGTCCAACCCATTTTTAACAGCCTGATCGGCAAAAAATGGGAGCGACACAAATGGTAATCTGATGGTGCTAAGCAGTGGTGCCCACAAAGAGAAATGTATTAGTTATGTTACAGAAAAAGAGAATGCATTGGTAACTATTGCACCGTTGTCGTTCGGGTTGTATACGTGTAAAAAGCCGATTAATCTTCGTCGTTCTAACAAGTGTTTGGGCGACACTGGTGCTAAGTCAGGGCTATATGGTGGATGTTGCATTAGTTCCCAATTGAGCTCTGTTAATTTTTGACGGATTATCAAAGAGGTGGGCTCTGGCGTTATCATGATGGAACATTACGCCTTTGAGATTGGCCAGTTCAGGGCGTTTTTTCTTGATTTCTTGGTTCAATTTCGATAGTTGACGAAAGTACATTCGAATCAATAGTTTGGTTTCTTGGAAGCAGGGGGTAACCGCGTAACTCGATTCGAAAAAAAATTTTCGAATTCGTAAATCTTGCAAATATTGTAAAAAATATAATTCTGTATAAAAATTTTACTCTTTAATTTATTTTTATCCCAAACCTTTGTCCACTACACATAAAAATTCAAAAAGTAAGATTTTTGCTAAAACTTTTCTTTTTACGAAAGGTACAAAATTTATGAATTCGAAAATTTTTTTTGAATCGATTTACGCGGTAACCCCCCAGGTCAAAATAGACTATACCCTTGCAATCCCACGACACAGAAAGCATAATCTTCTTTTGGGGAATATTGACTTTGGATGTCATTTCGCTTGGTCCATGATTGTTTTCGGACTACGTTATCGTAAACAATCCATTTTTCATTACCCGTAATGATTCTTTTTAGAAATGGGTCGTTTTAGTTACGATTCAGCAAAGAGTCGCATATGTTAATGCCTTTGGTGAGGTGGATTTCCTTTAATTCGTGAGGAACCCAAACATCCAGTTTTTTTTACGTAACCAAGCTGTTGTAAGGGCAAGTAAACGGTTGAATTCGATATGTCGAGCTTCTGTGGTATCTCTCGACTTGTCATACGCCGGTTAATTTCAACTAACGCCTTTATTTTGTCGTCATCAGTAGTCGTTGGATAGGGTTAGAAATATTGGAGACAAAAATTGCTTCGGTCACCCAAAATTGATTTTTTGAACTTTTTTTCAAAAATTAAACACTCTTGATAAAAGTACTACTGTCTTAGAATTAAACCAAGTGACTTTTAATAATTGACGAAATTCTTAGTTGATATGAATTTTATTTAAAATAACTACACTAATTAAAAGAAACTATTGTTTTGGATATTTACAACAATTTTATAATAGCCCTGTAAGTAGCAATTCAAATATAAAATATCAAAATGTTTCAAAACCAAACTTAAATAAAAGGATAAAATATATAGAAGATTTGAGACACAAAAAGTAAACTTATTTTTACAAAATCTTAACAAATATTCGCATTTTAAGGTAGATTTTATTTAAAAGTATTCATATTAAGTGTGAAATAAGCAAATTATTTACAGTTTCAGATCAAGTGGACTGATATTACCAGAAAATTATATACCACTGACCACACTAACCCAAACATGATAGTTGGAAGTTTTTTAGCGTTTTCGTTGGAGAAACAAAATAATCTTTTACAACATCAAAAAACATTGTGATATATTAGTGTTTGAAATGCTTTATATGCTTGCAACATGTTAAATAATTACAATAAATAGTGCTAAAATTTAAGAAACTTACATTAAAAATCAAAGAAATCTGTGGTTTCTTACAACCACGGTTTATTTTTAAATCGTCTTTTTTAACTAAAATACAGGTTCAATGGAGTTCGACTACATAATTTTTGCTCTTTTCGATTTTTAAAAAACTTAGTTACTTGCAACTAAATAAATTCAACTATGCTTTAGTTAGGGGTATTTCACCTATAAGATAGTTGAAAGTTTAGTAAAAAATAACTAGGAAATTTTTTGGGTGCAGTTTATTTTTATGAGTGTAGTTTATTAGGGAGTTTTAAAATAAAAATTTTTCAATAAAAACATATTTTCTTTTTTTTATTCCTTTCTTCCAGGTCAAACTCAAAGATGTTGTCTCCGAGCTACCCAGTGGGTTACAAAGTAAAATTTCTGAAGGTGGCACTAATTTCTCCGTTGGCCAAAGACAGCTGGTCTGTTTAGCCCGGGCGATATTACGTGAAAATCGTATTTTAGTTATGGATGAAGCCACCGCAAATGTTGATCCACAAACTGATGCCTTAATACAAACCACCATACGTAATAAATTCCGACAATGTACCGTTTTAACAATAGCACATCGTTTACATACCGTTATGGACTCTGATAAAGTGCTAGTTATGGATGCTGGACGTGCGGTAGAATTCGGATCGCCTTTTGATTTGTTGACACAAAGTAAAACACATATTTTCTATGGTATGGTAAAACAAACAGGAAATTCAACATTTGAAAGTTTATTGAAAGTAGCACAAAAGGTAAGAAAGATAAAGAAAGATAGTTCTTCAAGTCCCCCACCGGAATTTTAAAAAGTTTTTATAAAAAATATTGAAAATTTCAATAAAAATTTTTAAAAATAACCAATATACATGATAAATAATAGCTTTTAAAATTAGCAGTTTCTTAAAAATTCGAAAATGAATTTGAAAGTCATCCAAATTCCGTGAATTAACGAATTTTGTAATAAGTATAAAAAATGTATGCGAAAACGCCTAACTTTAACTTATCTATTGTTTAATAGATAAGTTAAAGTTAATCCCCACCGTGAGAATCTTAAACATTTTAAATACAAAATATATTTTCAATATATAATAATTTCAGAATCTTCATGTTCTGAAGACTTTTTTAATAGGAGGAATGAAATATCAAACTTTCTTAGATTTTCTTTAGTAAAATTTTAATTTATTTTATTTTCTATTTTAGGCTCATGAGGATAACTTAAAAGCTAAAAAAGACTCTTGACATTTCGTTACAGTACCTAAAGTATTTAAAGATTATATATTAAAAATATTAGAACCTATAACAAATCATCCAGCAAATGCTAGAATACAAAAAACATTATTTTTTGATAATTCCCTAACAAACACAACAACACATATAACAAACTCAAAACCAAAATTTTTAGGCTAACATTTTATGTATTAAAAATACATAAAAAGATGACAGAATATTTAAAAAACATATTTATGTAATTTGAAAAATATCAAAAAAAGAGGACAATGTCCAGGTAATTCGAATTGACTTTTAATTCTTGCTTAAATGTAAAAGTTTAAAATTTATTTTAAATAAATCTATTAAATACTCAAAATTTAAATTAAAATTCCTTAGACCTTATATTTTTTTATAAATTTTTAAAATTATTTAAATAGATTTTTTTTCATTATTATTTTAATAAAATATATATTATAGAAATTTGAGCCTGACGTTGGGCGCCATTTTTAGCATGGTAAAATTTATTCCAAATAGTTTAGTATTTATGAATCGAATTACCCAATTATCCCTCTAACAATACAAATATCAAAAAACTAGAAGAAAAAACCTGGAAACTTAAATGTACAACACAAATTTGTAGTAAAATATAAAATAGTAGAAAACAAAAATTAAAATGATTTAGGAATTTAAAAATATCAAGTTTCATTTTTTTAATGTAAAAAAACATAAAAAACTTTAAAGCTTCTAAAAAGATCAAACCAACTTTTGTAAGACAATAAATAATACAACAAACTAATATATAAACATCATAGATAAATGTGAAAAAAAGTAACTATAAATTTATTATTAAGTATAAACATTCTTGATTTGTATAATTAATATGTGCAATGAATATGTAACTATCGTAAATATGTGTAAATAGTAGTGAAACAAACACAATAATTATTTAATCCTCAAAGGGTTTTAGTCTAATGGAAAATTAACAAAAAATATTGTATTTAAAATGTATAAAAATTTACAAGTACTTAAAAATATAAACAAAAATATGTGTTCCAGTAAAAACGACAATATTTTACATTTGTTGGCATTTTAATTTAATATATTTTTATTTTATTATGAAAAAACTCTGTTCTGATGTTGGCTTTTTAATTTTTTTTTTTTTGATTTTATTAAAAAAAACTAAATCAAATACAATATCAAAAAAAATTTCCATAAAACTCTAAAAAAGTCAAAGCATAAGTTTGAAAGATGCCAACATCATAATAGTTTAATAAATATTATTATTATTTTTTATAAAGGAATCTAATATATTGAATGTTATTAGAATTAAATAAAAATATTTAAATAGAAATATTTAAAAATATATATAAAGAATTGTGTTTTTACACAAATGTCTTAATAATGATGAATTATTTAAGAACAGCTCTATAAATTGTAGAATTTCTTACATTAAATTTTTTAATTAGTTTATGCTCAATAAAAACGTAATTCACAAAATGTTCAAATGTAAGTATGTAATTATATTATATTATATTATATTATATTATATTATATTATATTATATTATATTATATTATATTATATAATTAAAATTATATAATCGTTGTCCTCATTAACAAATTATAATAAGTCCGCTATACACAAATCTTCTTTTAGAACTTTGACACAGTGACTTAAATATCGACTAAAAATTTATAGTTAAAACTGTTTTTAAAAAATAACTGTTTATAAAAGGACCGGAAAAAGTTTGGGTTTTTTATCAAAACAAAAATATATTTAAGTTCAAATATTAGTTTCAGTTTTACGATAAATATTTCCAAATAAAAAGTTTTTTTAAGTTTCTTTTCATTCATTTTAAATTGACCAAGTTAAAAACAACTAGAACAACATCAACCACACGGTGCTTCCAGAAGCACTTTTTTGGACAAATAACATTTCAGGCCCCAATTATAAACCGATTTTTAAAATTCTTTTTTGAATTTAATTTATAAACATTTTTTTTTGCGAAAGTCAACAAAACTATTTTTTTAATTTTTTGCCAGAAAAACCAATAAAAATTAGGGGTATTTAAATGTTTATTAAAGATATTTTAATCCTCTATCGGTACCCCGAACAAAAATTTTTTTTTATTTATTTGTGTCTCTTACCTAGTGTCTTGACATGCAATAAAATGATAGCAAGCAATTGTCAAAATGCTCTCATCTCAAGTGAAGACTCTCAATTTCAATTTTATTGCAATATCATGATATCGCTGACATGCCATCGGATCTTGCAATGATGCCAGAGATCAAGTGTCACTTTTAGTTTTCATTTTAATTTTATAATAGAAAAACAACAAAAAATTTGGTAAAAAGGAATGGAAAAGTGTTTAGTTTTTTATTATTTGTCGGTAAACATTAATGTTTCATAAAATTTGGTGTTTTTCCAAGAAAAATCTATGATATTTCTTATCCATGAAATGGTCAAGTGTTCTCCAACAATCTGCAATTGATATCATTTTGACATTTCGCTGCAATGGTTTTGACATTTCACATCATATAATTTATTGCATTTGAAGACACCGGGTTATGATAAATTTAATTTTAAAAAATTGGCATTTTATTTTTCTTTTATCTTATTTGGTTATCTTCCTTATTTGCACTCGATCTTTTTTTATTTGACTGACTATGGAATGATTGAATTCTTAAACTGCAATTCCACATATGGAATGAAGTCCTAATCGATTTGTTCAATCACTGAATTCAATCGTTGGGAATTCAATCGATTTCTAGTTCATTCGATTGAGTAATTTGGGAATGTCATTCGATTTAAAATTATGAAAACCGACAACTACGGTCTTAGTTTTTATTAAAGGAATTTAATATTTTTTTTTACAAATAAAACTAAAAAAATAATATTTGGATTGAGTAATACAAAAAAAAGCGCTTAAAACCTTTCCATACAGTCGTAAAGCACTGGAATACACAAAATATGGCGTTATTTTCCAATGGTGCGCGCACTGTCCAAATCCGACCATAAATCATGGAGTTATAAGCAAGTCCAACTTCGAGAGAGGTCCGACCGACTAAAAAAAAAAGCTGTTTTGAAATCCCAATAAAAAGTTTTTCCTGTAGTAAAAATTTAGACCCGATCGGAGCTGTGCACCTAAACTCAACTTTAATCCAAAATTTTAACAAAAAATGCAAAAATTGCGGTTATTTGTAAAAAAAATTAAACTTCATAATTTTTATGATAAAAAAACAATATTATTTTCCCATTTAAGAATTTTTTTCTTTGAATTTTAAACCATTACAACTTTGCTCTTATAAGGCTTAAAAGCAAAAAGTGTACCTTAAGTTTAAGCTTGTAATCTAAGCTACAATTATATCTGCATGAATCATACCATTATATAAGCACTTTTTTATATTCAAAAGCTTTTCCGGAAAAACTCTCTTTAAAAATTAAAAAAAAACTGGAACCGGCTCGTAATGGGTTATTAAATATAAAAAAAAAAAATTATGTCATATTAAAGCCATTTCAATTACCACTCCAATGGTGCTCATATTGTTCAAATCTGATAATAAATAGTGGAGATTCGGACAAGTCCATGTTTAGACTTCGACCTGAAATAGGGGTCTCCGACAAAAAAATATGCACCTAAACTGAACTTGTTCCGAAATCGTTAACTGTACTGTAACAAAATAACAATTGTTAATTTTACAAATTTTTTAAATCGAATGAAGAAAATCGAACGTAATTCCCAAATTGCTCAATCAAAATCGAATGATTGATTGAATTCCCAAATTGTCAATCGAATGAGTAAGAAATCGAATGAATTCTTAACGATTGAATTCAATGATTGACAAAATCGAATGAGATAAATTGATTGAATTCCTTAAAAGTGAATTCGATCGAACTAATTCCAAAGAATGAAGTCATTTAGAAAGAAATCGAATGGTATTTTTAGGGACTTCATTCAAAATAGAAATCATGGATTTACTAACAAACATAAATATAATTCTTTTGTTAGCATTTATTATTTCCGATACTTTATCAAATTAAAAAAAAACTAAAATGTCAAATATTAACTCGTGTAATACAAATGTTTTTTCACATTTAAGCATAATAAGTTGTTTTTCACGTGGAAAAATTTCACTCAAACTTTAAATGCCTTAAATAGTGATTTAAATTCTTAAAATGAAAATATTTTTTATGTAATTAGAAAGCCATAATCACAATAAACACAAAATGTCACTATTTCACAAGAAAAATAATAGTTTTGTATATTAAATTTGCGTGAAAACAAAGTCTACACAATTTTCGCGTGAAACTCATTGTCGTGAAAAATTAGTTTTTTATATGGAGTATAACAGTTTATTCACGTGAAACTCAAACAACTTACGGTTCTTTAAAAGAGAAAAACCAAGAATTTTTAAGACTTGGCAGCATTTTTATAACTACTTAATTTTTAGGAAGCTAAATTTTTATCTAAACTCAAAATAGTTTAACAGTTACCACATGACACTTGTTTCTGTAGTAATCAGTAGTTGTTGTTTGTAACTGTAATTATAGTTGTTTTTCTATGGAAAAATGTAAAACAACTGTTATGACAGTTATTTAAGAAAACAACTAACGAAAAGTACTGTAATTTCCTAACAGTTGCTTTAAGAAGTTATTTTCAAGATCATAAAAAATTACCATAACAGTAGTCAGGTAAGTATTGTATAAAACTTAACCCGTTATGAATTAATTCAGAATTTTTGAGTGCATTTTCAAAAATGCTTATTCTTACAAAAATATTTCAATTATACCCAGTGTAGAAACGATAATAATGTATCATTATTTTTTGAACTACCATTAACATATAATACCACCTTACTCTCTGCATTACTTTAAAACATTCCATTATTTCAAAACAAAAATAATAATTTGCCAATAACTAGTTATTTTTCTCATTATTTCAAATGTAATAATAATATATAGTTAAGACTTTAAGCTTTGACCCTCTAATGCCCAAGGCCACTAAAAAGCGGTCTACAGATCTTAAAGAGTTTTTGGCTAAATAAAATTTTTTGGATAAACAAGTTATATTAGCGGTTTTCCTATAAACTCGTATTCTACTCGTAAATGGTGTAAACCTGGGGCCAGATTCCCGCAGTCGTAAGAGTTCAAAATTGTTTAAAAAATATCGTGTTTAAAGTGCAAATACAAGAACGCTAATAACTATTGTTACAACTTTAATTCATATTTGTAATAAAGGAACGAAATGCTTCACCTCTAACCTAATTTTAATATTTTTAATGTTTTAAGTAACAATTAGTGTGTTCATTTACTCGAAATTCTTACTACTTTTACTTCAATTGGAAAGTTTTGTTTACTTTTTGTATTGAATTTTTCCAGCTGTAGTAAAAGTAGTAACTTGTAGTAAGTAAACGAACACGCCTAATAATTGCTATCGAATAAAACTCGATCACGACTGCCGTAATTTGCCCCCTGGTATATTTATGAGTTTAATGTCAACCTCCGTACATAAAAAATATGCCTTGTATTTATACAAGGTTTACAATAGAAAACATAATTACCTGCCTTTTTGCTTTCAAAATTTTTTTGTGTAAGAAACGATTTTCAAGCGAATGTAAAGTTAACATTTCGTAAAGTTGAAAAAATTAACTTTTTACAACTGAAAAAAAATATTTGAAAAATCGTCAAAAAATACATTATCGGCAATAACAAAGCTAGTTAAGAATCTATACTTGTGAAATTAGTTACAATTTTTTCTCTAGAATTCACAGGATGACGTCAGGATACATTTTACGAATATCTCTCTAACTCAGAAACTAGCGGACAGATTTTTTTGAAATTAAGCAAAGTTTATATACTAAGATCTAGTAGTTAGCAAAACTAATTTCGTGATCTGTAGTGCCAAATTCGCCAAATTTTGTAATTTTCAAAAAGCGAAAATCGCCATAAATTCTAAAATACGTAACAACACTAGGTTGCGTATTCCTACTTGTGACTCATTGTGACCGTCTTACGACTATTTTTAAGACTGAGAATCATAACTTTTTATACAAAACAACAATAAAATTCAAAAAATTCAAATTTTATTTGTCAATGTTATGATTGTATCGATACCAGGTCTAAATTTTTTTGAAGTTTTCAAATAAAAATTTTAATAAATATAATTTATTATGACTTTGCAACAACAAAAAGGTACATGGGGAATACAGTCATAACTAAGAGTCACAGACTTTTCGTAGGAATAGGCACCCAGATCACCAATTTTCGATATGTAATTTTATTTTACTGATAGTGGTATTTACAGCAAAAACAAAATTATTTGGCTGAATTGGAATTTATCGCCTAAATAAAGCGATAAATTAAATTTTAATATTTGTTCCATAGTAGATTTTCAATGCCAAATATATACACTCATAGAAATAAATCTGTAAAAATAGCAAAAATAAACTGTTATATCTACAAAATTTTTGCTATTATTAAGCTAAATTTAGCTGAATACAAATATCAGTCTATTCTGCTAAAATCAGCAGAAATATTTGCTAAAAAATTGTAAGCTGATTTTTCCAAAAAATTTTTATTTGCATTTTAAAAAAAACTTCGAAAATTTTAATTTTTTTGGTGATTTTTTAGGCTACTAATTATTTAGCATAATTTTTTGCTGATTTTAGCAGGTTAATTTGCTATTTTCCATTAATAAAAATTTAGCTCAAATATAACTAAAATTCTGTATATTTAACAGTTTTATTTTTGCTGTTCCTATATTACTAATATATAGCAAAAATAATATGCTAATTTAACAGTTTTTTTTGCATAATTTTTAAGTAATTTTTTAGTAGTTTTAACTAAATTTTGTAGGAACTTTTTTCTATTAGTGTATTTTAAACATTATCGCAATCAAATTGCGCCAAAGAAGCTGTTACGCGCTCTCTCACTGGCTCTGGCTGAGATTTCAAGAAGTTAAATTGCAGTTAACGCGTTAAGTTTTTTTATTATATTTTTTCATATTATACATATTGGAACAATTTTTAATATTTATTCAAATTTAGCCATAAAACATTACGCTATCGTATTCTAATAAAATTTCTTCAAATATTGGCCAGAGCCAGTTAACAGAGGAAGAGATGCATGCATCCTCTTGTGATTCTATGCTCGTTGATGCAACCATTATATCCCCACTCTAATTGTTTTTGGCCTTGAAGGCTTATTGTATAAATAAAATGCATTTAAAAAGTTAAAATTTACATTTCTCCAATATCTTAACGGATCGGGTCTCCGGACTACACATATGCCATCTATTAGGTCAAATATTCTAGTTTCCGTATTGGTACGTTGCGTAAATATCAACACAACAGTTTCTGAGAAAGCATCAAAAATGGCGACACTGAATTTTTCAGTTTTTTTCGTTTTCTAGGCAATGTATAACCAACAATAACAAATCATATGTTTTCTATAGGTTTCAGTTGCACCCAAAAAAGTTTGACAGTTACTGCATCAAAGATGTATGCGAAATAATCAGTAGTTGCTGTTTTTAACTGTTGTCGTTGTTGTTGTTGAAACGGCTTTAGAAAGATAATTTATACTTAATAATTCTCGTTTATAGCCGG
Source organism: Leucophora obtusa (assembly GCA_949987735.1). NCBI lineage: Eukaryota > Metazoa > Arthropoda > Insecta > Diptera > Anthomyiidae > Leucophora > Leucophora obtusa. Next base: position 300,241,451 of record OX465295.1, on the reverse strand, counting down.
AGTGGCAGTCTTTGCTCTGATAAAATTCGAATACATCCGAATCGTTCCGGACATAATCTGATTGTCGTCGTCAGAGCCTTTTACTTACAGTTGCTTTTCTATGGAAAAATGCAAAACAACTGTTATGACAGTTTTCTAAGAAAACAACAAACGAAAAGTACTGTAATTTCGTAACAGTTGCTAAAAGTAGTTATTTTTAATATCGCACTCAGGGAATTATGTAGGTAAAATCAACTGCAAATGGCAGTTAAAATGACTGCATTTGCAGTTAAATAGGTGTACACTTCATTTGTATTTAAATCAACTGCAATATGAAGTTATATTTAACTCATAAAAATCAACTGACGAATGTAGTGAAAATAATTACAAATGTAATTAAAACAACAGTAAAATATTTTAAAACTGTACAAACAACTATAAATGAAGTTAAAACAAGACAGAAATTATTGTAAAACTGTAAAAACTATTGTTTTTGGTAGTTAAACTTACACCAATTACACTGTGAGACAAATGGTAGGGGTCAGTGATCGGGAAGGGTTCAAACTACCGGGGAAAGTTATATCGGTAAAAAAGAAGTTATACGTGTCCCGGCGTTTCGCTGGGTCACCCCTAGAAATCGAGATATATCGATTTGACCTTTGGTGGTCTTTTTGCCGGTAAAAATAAATGTATGAAGAAAAAAATATTTTTTGCCTAAAATATTAAAAAAAAGTAATAAACAAAAGGTTATTGATTTTTATGGTAGCGGTAACAAACATTTATTTTTACCGGCAAAACTATTGAGTATATAGAAAAACGTTATATGAACAGATTAAAGGAATTGTAATTTTTAAAATTGTTTGAGCAAAATCGGACTAGTGGTTCTCGAGTTATGTCAAAAAAAAGATATATCTCGATTCCTTGGGGTGACCCAGCGAAACGCCGGGACACGTATAACTTGTTTTTGACCGATATAACATTTCCCGTTGGTTTCACTCCATCCCGATTTTGACTGTCGCATAGTGTTATTAATTTAATAAAAATTAAATTTTGTAAATACTCCTCACTTTATTTTAAATAAATTTTACACTCAAAAAAGTTTGGCAGTTACTACATGGCTGTTGTTTGTGTATTCATCAGTAGTTGTTGTTTTTAACAGTAAATACAGTCGTTTTTCTATGAAAAATTCAAAACAACTGTTATGACGGTTTTTTAAGAAAACAATTAACGACAAGTACTGTAATTTCGTAACAGTTGTTTAATCAGTTATTTTTAATATCATAATAAACAACTACCAAAACAGTATATTTACAGTCAACAGTTGTTTTTGTTAGTTATTTAAAAAATAAAAAGTTTCGTTGAATTTCTTTGAATTTTAAAAATTCTTGTTTAGTTTATATTTCTTATTATTGATATATTCCTAGTTTGCAATTAAAAATTAGAAACTTGTATTGTATCTCCAATGCATAAAAGCGTAATAACTAGAGAATCGTTTAGAATTTCTACTTAAAATTTTAAAATAAAAGTAAAGGCATGCAAAACTAGGACTTGCTCAGCGAAGCCTGCTGTGGCTATACCCCAGAGGATAAAACCCCTAAGCCCGGCCGAAGGTCGCTACACAGAAAGAGATTGTTCAGCGAAGCCGGCTTTGAGTATACCCCCGGGGAGAAAACCCCCAAGACTGGCCGAAGCCCGCTACACAGAAAGCAAGCGGTTCCTCAGCGAAGCCGGCTTTGGATATACCCCCTTTTTACCCGGCGGAAAGCCACTAAGCACAAAGGGTTTGCTAGGCTCATTAAAAAGAAATTGTATTTGTTTTACATGCCTATAGTTTTATTTTCAAGGTTGAAGATTGATAAAAATGATACATCGTTGGTAAGGTCAAGACTTAGGATATAATCTGAGGGTGAAATATACATTAAGGTGGACCTTGAAATGAAATTTTTGCGATATTTTGGTAGATGAGGGCTCTATTCCGTGCCTTTTTGAAAAAAAATGACAATGCCGAAAAAAAAAATTAAAAAAAAAAAAAATTAGGGGTTGCGCACGAGCCGAGAAAAAGGTCCACTTTGCCAAAATTAGGGGGGAAATTGCCATAGGTCATCAGGGGTCACCCGTAGGGGGGAAGAATGTATGGCCGACCCCCATTAACTTTTTACCGCCAACATTTTCCCCCAAGCCACCCACCCCCTAGCTCCTCCCCTTAGGGGGGTCACCATACAAAAATGGAGGTTGCTCAGTATTTTCGAAAAACACCATAGGTCATCAGGGGTCACCCCTAGGGGGGCAAAATATATGACCGACCCCCATTAACTTTTCATCCCCAACATCTTTTCCGAACAAACTTACCCTCTATCTCCACTCCTTGAGGGACTCCCCATACAAAAATAAAAGAAGCTGTAATTGAGTAGTACTACTAAGCACTTTTAATATAATATAGTCAAATTAACATATTTTTGTTCGCTGATGGGTATTTCTTGCGGTAAGAATCGATAACATGTAGTAAATACTGTTTCTCTTCTTCGCCTTGACACAGTATTCTATTATAATCTTGTATCATTTTTACTCCTCTTTCGGCAGTGTCGTTCACAACGCGCAAGTTATTTACAATTCTACGACCTTCTTGATAGTCTGCGCGAGATTTCCAGGTTGCTGGATTTGCTAGAATGAAATCTTGCGATATTCCAAATCGTACAAATAAATTTTTGGTATTATGAGAGACGAAGTTGCTCAAGTCTTTAGCCAAGAATTCCTCATTCACATCTTTGAATTTCACCTCGATTTTTTTAACGCTGGTGCTTTTGATTACGACGCGAGGAGCTGGGGGAACCGGGTCGTCTTCTTCATCTTCTTCACCTTCTTCGTCTTCTTCGTCTTCTTCATCTTCTTCACCTTCGTCATTCTCCTTTTCTAGCAATGCTTGGGCCATTTTGGCCTTCAACTCATTTGAAACCTTGTCATCGAAAAAGGCAAGGGCTATGTGCTCATCGGCGAGATACCATAGGTGACCGATAAATTTCTTTATCATTACCCGAGATAAATCCTGGTCAACGGACTTGTACTCGACGATGTCCTTCAAAAACTTCCAATCTTGATTCGGCGCCTCAGCTGCTCGAGAAGAACCAAACCATGCCTTGACGTAAAGTCGCACCACAAAAATACAAACGTGTCGAATACCATTCAATTCACATACAGATAAGTGAAAAGTTCTCCGAAACAAAAACATCTTGAGGCTGTAAATGGCTTTTGCCATCCATCGAGCATGGGAAACGGGTCCTGGAGCTCGGAAATGGTAATTCTCAAGTTTTTCACCCAGAAACAAAAGAATTAATTGTAGCATTTCTTTGTAGTCATCGCGAGGGTGTTTCTCCTTCAATTGATCTAAGCAAAACTCCTTTATGCCGACTTGCATTGCCACAGGAATTTTTCTGACGACTTGATCGTCTATCAAGCCAGAATGGAATGGTTTAACCTTTACAGCGTCCCATTCCTGTTTGAAACGGTCAAAGCAAGGAACGCCTGGTGCACTGGTCTTTCCCATTTTTGTCTCAAAAACTTCCCTTAGCACCAGTTCGTATACGTGGTGTCTGCAAGGTAAATATAAGATTTCTCTCTCCAACAGCCGCTCAAGAGCAACTGCGGCTCCGGAGAATGGGCCACTGTTCGTTGATGTCGTGTCGAAAGAAAGTCCTTGTATTCGATGTGTCATATGCCAAGATGCCAACAGTTGATAAACGGCATGTGCTATTCTCCGGCCTTTTCCTTTCCCATCTTCTACTTTGGGAACTCCAAGAAGTTGTTCTTTTTCTCCGTACGAGACAATTACCGGTAGACGGTCCACCTTCTTTGTACCCACAAAATCCAAAAGCATTTTGCCATCCCAATGGACTACGAAGGATTTAGCTGCGACAAGCTGGAGATAAATGAAACGCGTTGAAGAATAAGAATTCTGAATGAGAGCAAATAAATCTATGCGATCTTACTTCTGGATTGTCTTTCACATAACTCAGCATGTTCTCTCGATTTGAACGCCGACATCTCCGAAGCGACGTACGGTTTATTGTGTATTGTTGAGGATCGCGTCCAAATGCTTCTGCCGCCGCTATCATAATGCCGACCGCGTCTCGGTCAGTCACTTTGCACTTGTCCAAAGCTGATAGGACTCGTTCAGTAAAACATTGTTTGTAACCTCTTATGTCACCAACATTTGATGGGCCAGCTTCTGCCGGGAAGTTTTCGTCCTGTCTCCCATTATCATCGCTTGAATCACTGCTTGAGAATTTAACCACTGCAATTGAAAGAATTTCATTTGAATATAAACATTGGACGAACACACAAAGCGCGAAATAACTTACCGCCTTTAGCGAACTGATCTCTACTAGATTCCGTTGCACGTTTGCGTCGCAACTCTTCTTGTTCTTCGCGCTCAGCTTTTCTTTTCCTCGTTCGAGTATCAGTAGCGTCCACACCTCCCATAGTTCCTGGCCGGCCATCTTCTCTTTGCTTTAGCAGAAACTCAATGTCTTCGGTATTTGTCATTTTCTCAAGGGCGTTGGCGTGTGCGATGTCGAAAAGATTATCCAAGCTATCAGAAAACTTATTCTCTTTTTCTCTAGTGGACTCAGTCTTTCTGTGAGATGACTTTCTTAAAGCATCCCACTCATCGTGCAGCGCAGCTATTTTTCTTGTAACATCTCCTCTGGCTTTCGTCGGAATAGCTGCTTGGCGCCAAAAAATCATCACTGCGTCCGCGACTATAACCGCACTATTTTTCTTCGACATGTTTCGTTTGCGAATGTTGAAGAAATGCATTCTTAGCACTTGCTTCTTCGACGGTAATTTGTTCCCCGTAATATTCATGCTTGGATAACCAATCAAAAAAATATCGTCGCGCGATCTAAGTTGTGTTGTCATCTTAACTTTGGTGGAATATTGGTGGAATTTCTGTAAAAAAATCAAAAAAAATCAAAAAAATCTCGATATTGTGCAACTGTAAATACATAGATTTTCAGTATTTTTGTATGGGGAGTCCCTCAAGGAGTGGAGATAGAGGGTAAGTTTGTTCGGAAAAGATGTTGGGGATGAAAAGTTAATGGGGGTCGGTCATATATTTTGCCCCCCTAGGGGTGACCCCTGATGACCTATGGTGTTTTTCGAAAATACTGAGCAACCTCCATTTTTGTATGGTGACCCCCCTAAGGGGAGGAGCTAGGGGGTGGGTGGCTTGGGGGAAAATGTTGGCGGTAAAAAGTTAATGGGGGTCGGCCATACATTCTTCCCCCCTACGGGTGACCCCTGATGACCTATGGCAATTTCCCCCCTAATTTTGGCAAAGTGGACCTTTTTCTCGGCTCGTGCGCAACCCCTATTTTTTTTTTTTTTTAATTTTTTTTTTCGGCATTGTCATTTTTTTTCAAAAAGGCACGGAATAGAGCCCTCATCTACCAAAATATCGACACAAGGTCCACCCTAATATACATACCTTGTAATCGGTCAACATTTGGTTAAAACGGGTTTTTGAAAAAAAAAAAAATTAATTTTAAACAAAATGAATAACACAGTACAACAAAATAAGAAAAATTTGATGCATCGGGATTGCGATGTCATTTCTAATAGATTTTGGAACGCAGATCACGAATATGGCCCTAGAATTTTTTAGCTATAGTTTAAAAAATATTTTCAAAAACGTTTTTTTAGGAAAATTAAATATTTTAATAAACTTTTTGCGTAAAAATATAAAATGGAAGGGTAATAACACTATTTTTTGCAACATATTAAAATGATGAAATATGCCCTTTAAATTGATATATTGCACGTTTTGAAAGCTGCGATAATATTCCCTATATATGCATTTAAAATTAAAATTTCTCTTTTTTCACGATTTCGTTAATAAATAATCTGCGATAAAAGGAATATATATTTAAATTTGTACCTTTAGTAAACATCTCATGTTACTTAATTTAGCAAAAAGTATTCGCATTTCCTGTTTTATTTTTAAGTTAGTATTGACTAAACCTGAAAAAGACTGACTTATTTAATACCTAAAACTTAAGGAGTCTGTGGCAAATCTTAAAATATAAAACCCAGATAAAACCATTCAGAAATATAAAACATATATTTTCTAATCAATTTCAACCAAGTTTTAGACAATTGAAATGCAAATTTCGAAAAAATAATGATTTTCAAATATGCATGTTCAAAAATGTACTTTATTTCTTTTTGCCATAGTAAATTCATATAAAATTTGTTTGAAATAAAAAAGATGTAAAATGTGTATTTCAGATTGAAGTTTTTGCAAATCTTGATGCAGAAGTTGTGATTCTTTTGATAAAAAGAATTTAGTGGAATATGAATTTACATCATACGTAAAGATTTTGCAAATCCGATTAAGGGATTTTATTAAATTTGCAAAATAGGAAAATAAGTGAAGTTTTCACTTTAATTGCAATTATATCCTAGATCCTTTACCTAATCAAAATAAGTTGATATGTTTCTAATAGCCCAAAGTCTATATTTTTAAACCATATTAAAAATTATTCGTGGTTTAGTCAGGTATATGAATAAATAAGAAATCTTAACAAAAAAACTGTCTTTTTGCTAAAAGTTAAATTTGCAAATATTTCAAAAACTAGAGCTAATTTTGAAATTTGGTGTTCACATTCGTGATATTCATCCTAAAATCTATTATAATTGATATGTCGCATGCCCGATACATTTTTAGTGTTGTACTGTGTAATTAATAATTCCTATCTCTGGATATTTTATAATATTGTGTATCAGATTGAAGGAAATTGTATAAGCCATCCAATGATATACTTTCTTTTTTTGAAGTTGTGTTTATACTGCTTTTTGGCTGGGGGCTATGAAAGCTTTAATTGAAAATTTATTTGTTTTATTGGTATGTATACGAATTTGTTAAACTCGGTAATATTTAGTATTAGTATAAAAATTCAGTAACAGAAAATTGTTTTTAGTGAAGGAAAATGTTGAAATCGTGTAGTAAAAAGTTGGGCTTTCAAGAACGGATATGTTTTTACAAGAGTTTTAAAATTTCCGAATTCGAACAATATTTTTCGAATCCGCTTAAGTAATAACCCCCAGATTTAAGTGCCTATGCATAATAATTTGAAAGCCTTGTAACATATTTATAAAATAAAATGAATTTTGTATGAAAAATTTGTTTTAAAAATCACTTATAAATTTTTTTAAGTGTTTATGCATATGACCCTTAGAATGTAGGGTCAAAGGGTCAAGGTCATACAAATCGATTTTTTTGTTGGTCCATTTCGGTAAGCTTTATATGTTCCGGCGTTTTTACAGTAAAGTCGTGATGGCAAATATTTTTGCAATATTTTACAGTCAAGACTCATATTTTATTAAAATTGTATTCGCCAGGAAATTTGCACTTTTTGATAATTTCGATATTGAAAAATTCGATTTGTATGGAGCCGTTTTTACTAAATACGCCAACGCCTTACATAATCAGGAGGAATGAAAAGTGTATGCTAAGAAAATATCTGCTTGCTTTCCCTTAAGATATGTTTAAACTAAGGATGTGCGATTAATCAAACGGTGTGATTAATCAGAACTTTGATTAATCAGTTAATTGATTAATTGAAAGTTTGATTAATCAGAATTATGATTAATCGATTAATTTCAATTTTGATTAATGAGAACTTGAATAATTTTAATTAGTATTGAAAAAATGTTTAAAAATAAAACAATTACAGCAATTCTGTCTTTGTTTTATGGCGATCCTATATATATCTCCAAATAAAGAAAATCAGAGAGACTATTCGCTCACTGTTCACACTTGATCAATGTCCATTCTTAAGTTTTATGTATCTGTATTGAATTGGAATTAAAAGGCGTCTTCAACGGAGCAAAACCAGATATTATTCAATTATTCATAAATTTGATTAATCAAAAATATGATTAATCAATTAAACATTATTCTGAATAATCGAAATAACTGATTAATCAATTAATCATGTTTTTGATTAATCAAAATTGTTGAATAATCGATTAATTAATTAATCCGAATTTTGATTAATCAGGAAGTTTGATTAATCGATTAATCGCACATCCCTAGTTTAAACGCGAGAGGAAACTGCTAGAGATAAAGCAAAATCGACCTCTAAATATCTTAAATCATTCACAATAGAGATATTTAGAGGAGTATTTTGCTCAACCTCAAGCACCTTTATGGGAATTTGTGTGTAAAAAAGTTAGCAGCTAGATAGAATATACTTTGTCATTATGAATACAGCGTAGTTGTTTAACTTAAATGTTTAGACTTTTCATTAAATGTTCCAATGAAAGATAATTTTTAGACGTTTAAAAATTTTAATACATATTTAATTATATTTTATTTACAATGACTTTTTGATATATTTTAAACAGTTACAATTAAATTATTTATAAATTCTAAAAATTCAAATCTTTTCAATTTTGAAAAACAAATTGAAAAAATTCAAAACTAAAATTTAAGAAAGAATAAAAACTGTTTTAATTTAAATTAAAACAAGTATATTCAAAGACCTTTTAATTACAATTAAAATACTTACAACAATATTTAAGGCAATTATTGAGAAAAATAATTTATTAAAAATAAATTTGAAAAACTACACACACGCAAAAATGCTTGCCAAATAATTAGAAAAATAAGCTTTATCCCAATTTATATATGAATTATGTTATATGTAGAGAAAATATACCAATTTTTTGCCTTTTTCAGCGAGAACTTGGTGAATTTTACAAAATTTTTGCATGATTTTTACCCCCTAGTAAAAATGATTTTTATATAATAATTTATGATGTTATATAATTATGTCTCGTGGAGTATTGTGAACTATATATTTTAATATAATTATATCAAAAGATATTTAATTATATAAAATTATACAACGTATCAAATCATATAGGGGTTAATCTAATTATATATAAAAATATATCATTAGATCCTAAAAATGGTGGATCTGGTTAATATAAGTTTATAACGCTAAATATATTTTGATATAATCATATTAAATTATTCTTGATGTTACATATGACAATACTCAAGAATATAAAATTCTATAAAATCATAAATAGAATTTATAAAAACCCAGAAACTTGAGTATATCCTATTTTACCAGTGTTTTGGCCAACATATGTTTGCAAGTAGAAAAAACTAACAAATAAAAAATACAATAAAAACAAGTTAATTTCACAAAAAATAAATAATTAAATTAGGAAATAAAAAGTTTTACAAAACAACTAAAAATAATTCAACAGGAAAAAATTTAAATAAAACAAATTAAATAAAAAAATTTAAATGAATGCATTACGATTGAAAATACCATAAAAAATAGTATATTTTCATAATTAACTAGAGCATAACAACTTTTCTGAATAAAAATTATTTTTTTTCTCTTAATACAATTAACATACAATGAATGCATTCTACTATTTTTTAATATAAATAGACAATAAAAACGTTTCATGTATTTTACGTTATTTTTTTCGATTGTTTGTTTAGAAAATTAATGATAACCAGGCTGCAATTAAACAAAAGCCACCACAAGTGGCCACTTGTATAAAGGTTTTGTCACCAGTCAAAGCACGATAATACATGGGGCCACTAAATAAAATACAACCAGCTGCCATTAATGAACCAGTCTAAAAAGAAATTTAAATAATAAAAAAACGTTATTAATATGAATTTATAACAAAACTAAAAACTAACAAAAATACTAATTCTCAACAAAATCAGAGCTTTTATATGAAAAAATTACCTAACAAATTCTAAATCTAAAAAAGCTTAACTTAAAAAAAAAGATATCTAACAACAAAATTCTCTTCCGTTTATTGTAGACAAAATATATTTAAAAAATTAATATTTATAAAAAAAAAATGCATTTAACGTTGTAACAAAATTCTAAAAGAAAAATAAATTATAAATTAAGTCATATCCTTAATACTCCTGCTCCTTTTCATCCCCTCAAATATAACAATTATATATATAATGGAGAAATAAATGGAAATAATCTCTTATCTAGTGGTTGTTATTAGCAAATGAAAAGAAAATTTAAATACACAAATAAATATTTACTATAGTACATTGTAAGCAAAGTTTAATTTAAGCAAAGTTTAATTTAAAGAATATTGTTGAATATTTAATTTTTATTTCTCGTTGTTTTATTTTCCATTGCTTTTTATGGAATGAGATTAAAATGAATATATTTATAAAAGTCAATTATTACCGTTACAGAAAAATACTTATTAATTTCGGCGCTGCGCCTAAGAAAATAGCTATTTGTTTTCAAAAATTATTTGTGATATACCTTAATTTGGTCTTTATTTTGTATCTTGGCTATGCTTTTTGGAAGCAATTCTTTTGTAATGGAAAGTTTGGAGTGTTGTTTGTGTAGAAAAAAAATTCTAAAAAGTTTCAGGAAAGGCTGCAATAAATCTGTTTTGTAGGTCTTATAACAAAAAAGTTTTTCGACAAATAGGTATTTTCTTAGGAGCAGAAACGATTTGTAATATTGAAATTCAAAATTTACGATAAATTAAGAAATAAGTAGTCATTCATTTAGGGAATAGCTAGTAGTTTGATGACAAAAAAAAATACTTTATTTTAAATGAAATAATTTATATTTGTATTAACAAAAATAAAGAGTAAAGAATTTTTTGTACAACCTTTTAAAACCTCCCCCTACAGAAAAGAAAACCTATATCACATTTAGTAATATGCATTTTATTTATGTTCAACTGCTCTATTTACAATATAAATAAAAAACGATTATTTAAAAATTGATAGAAAATTGTGTTTTATTCAAAAACATGTTTCATAATTTTAACGTATAAATTGCCTAAGTTTCCCAGCAAAATATTGCCTAAGTTTCCCAAAAAATATGACACCTCATTGCTGTCTGCATTACCAATAATGATATATCATTACCTTTTGCATTATTTTGTAATATAAAATAATGACTTCCTAATAACGGCCTATTGTAGTCATTGCTTTTAAATATAAAATAATGACTTGCAATAGTTTAAATAAGTACTTTTTACAAAGTTAAATTTTATACATTTATATTTATTACACTCAACAAAAAAAAGTCAGTAAAGTCAGCAAAAAATGTTGCTGTGTCTGCAAATTTTAAGTCAGGAGCGTGCTTGCAAAAAAAGTTGGAATTTCAGCAAAAGGTTTGCTGAAAATCAGCGAGCTGATTTTAACCAAAAAAATAGTAATCTTCAGCAAAAGTTTTGCTAACATTTAGTCGACTGCAAATGAAAAAAATCCTTGCTAAAATCACTAAACTTTTTGCTGAACATTAGTAGACTGAAAAAAACTTGTAGCGAAATTTTACTTTAGTTAATTTATTTGCTGAAAATTTAAATATAGAATATGTGTAGTAGACCGTACCTCAAAAAAAAAGTTCGCCGTACACCCTCCAATATGATGTATTTTTGGAAGGCGATTACAAAAAAAATTTCTTTTTTTTTGCCGACCGTAGGGGTCGCCTTTTTTAATTTTTTTGCCTCGAGGAGACCAGTGTTTTGCTATATAATAAAAATCCAATTAAAAAATAATTTAAAAAGGCGACCCCTACATTCGGCAACCAATATATAAAAAAATTTCTACTGGGTTTAGCGAAAAACTTCCTTAGCAAAAGTTTAATGATTTTTTGCGAGCTTTAATTTTCTGACATTAGGGTTGTACATTACGATGGTAGCAACTGAGATCTGGTGGGTAACTACTAGAATGGGATACTTGAGGTCAAAATGTCTTTAGAGCAAAACACTGGTCTCCTTGAGAGAAAAACATCGATGTATCATACTCTAAGATCCGACTGTAAATACCAAAGATATAACGAAAAATGTAAAATGGCGACCCCTACGTTCGGCAAAAAAAAATAAAAAATTTTTTTTTGAAACCTCCTTGCAAAAATACTTCATATTGGAGGGTGTACGGCGGACTTTTTTTTTGCCTGTAAGGTGGTACGCTCTAATGTGTAGGGTTGTTTTTCTTTTTTTGTCATTTCCGTTTCCAGACAAGCTGCGACATCTACATTTTGTCTATCTGGTTGTCGTCCACGCTATGCATGCGGTTATCAGCAAAATTTTTGTAGCAAAATAAATTAGTAAAACATTAGTTCAAAATTAGTTTAGTGCTAAAAAAATATAACTCAATTTTTTGCTGAAAACGTAATTTCAGCAAAAAAATTGCTGAAAACTAATACACTTGATATACAAGACGTTTTACTAACGATTCAAGTTTTTTTTAATTTTATTCTTGTTGCCTTTATTTTTAAGGATCAAAATATTGGCTAAATTCGCCCCGAAAGGCAAATATGTGGTCTACAATATTATGCAGAATTTTAACGTAATGTCTGTTTTTTTTATTTTGTCACTTGTATTAAGTAGGCGTGGCTTTCAATGAAAAATTAGCGACATTGACATGTTATCAAATTACATAGTAAAATATAGCGAGTACTGATCGGATCTATACAAACTGTATATTTTTGGAAATTCTACAAAATTTCCTTAAGTCTTGCATTATTTTTATCCAGAAATAGTCGACGGACTTAAAATGACAGTGTTTAAAAAATGAAAAAAAAAATTTATTTGTTTTTATCGATTTTAAAATAAAGTTAACAACACTGAAATTTTAAAGCGAATAGTTTTATCCTATACTTGCTACGATATAACAAATAAGTCAGGTTTTTTTCCATGTTAAGTATAAAGCATTTCCTATTAAAATTTCAGTGTGGTTAACTTTATTTTAAAATCGCTAAAAACAAATAAAATTTTTTTTATGTTTAAGGCACTGTCATTTTAAGTCTGGCAACCATTTCTAGATAAAAATAATGCAGAAGTTAAGGAAATTTTGTAGGATTTCCAAAAATATACAGTTTGTATAGATCCGAACAGTACTCGCTAAATTTTACTCTGTAATTTGATAACAGGTCGATATCGCTAATTTTTCATTGAAAGCCACGCCCACTTAAAACAAGTGACAAAATAAAAAAAACAGACATTATATTAAAATTCTGCACAATATTCTAGACCACATATTTGCCTCCCGGGGCGAATTTAGCCACTATTTTGATCTTTAAAAATAAAGGAAACGAAAAAAAAATTAGAAAAAACTTGAATCGTTCCTATTAAATTTGCCACCACTGTATTTAAGAAAAAATGTCTGTGTGTTCGGTTTAAAATTTGTCAGAAAGCAAAAAAAATATTAAAAAATTGTCGAATTTTGTAAAGTTCGTATTAAAAGTGGAAAATTATACAGAAATTTGTTTGTGGGACAATCACAAACAGTTTGTTTTAACCGAGTGTTCGTCTTAAGTGAGTTCGTATTAACCAATGTTTTTTATATTGAAATTGTTGCCAAAACTTCGGGACTTCAAAATTAGTTCGTATTAACCCCGAATTCGTCTTATTCGAGTTCGTATTAAGCGAGCCATACTCAGTGTTGACATTACGGCGATTTTCTCGTCAGATCTAGCGATTTTATTTGCCCCCTAGCGGGAAAAATTGTCCTGTAGCTATTAGCCAAAAATCTAGCGATTTTTTATCAGCCATAACATAATTTGTAAAACTCGGTTTTATGTTGAAAAATACTATAAAATCCGCATATTGATATTCCTTTATTATAAAATACAACTTCTTAAATGATTTTAGTAAAAAAAACTTTTTAAAAAATACACATTTCGATAAAATATGGGTATGCAGTTTTTCACCGTAGAACGCCCTCTTTTGAGTATTTTCAATACTAATATTAATTGAATAAAAATCGGGACTCATTATTTGCAGCTTAATCGTAAAATTTTTCATTATTTAAAAGTTTATAACACTTCTTATGAACATATTAAAGAAATTTTTAAGTAAAAAACTCCGTTAAGTACAATTTTTCAACAATCTAGCGATTTTTGGGTTTGATCTAATCATTTTTTTTTTAATTTGTTGGCAACACTGGTCATACTGTAGTAGTGTTTAGTTTGAAGTAACTTCCTTGTTAGATATTAACTAATTATTGTTTAGAAAACTTTGAAATCTAAGATATTTAACTCACCAAAAAAGATTCTGCGTTATTTTTCTCTTATTGAACAACTTTGCCGATTCTAATAATTTTCCTTAAAGAAAAACTCTTATATGTAGTCAATTTTATTTATAATCAGAACTAAGATCGATTTGTTTGTTAAATATTTCTTAGGTAAGAATTTTTCAAACAACATTTCTTATTTAAGAAATATTTAAAACAAAAATCGATCTTAGTTCTGACTATAGAACTGACCCTTAGATTACAACAAATTATCTGCCAGTAGAAACCAGTAGAAATTTTCCCAAACCAAAAACACAGGATTATTTGATATAAAAAAAAGTAATATTGTGATACTTTTTGCCATCAAAATCATAGATAAAAGAATTGTAGATAGATTTTTTTTAAATTCTGGGGTGGGGAAAAATCAGTCTAGGGTGGGCTTAGCCCACCCCAGACCGGCCTAAGTCCGCCAATGGCACTGTTGGCTCAGGTAACAGCTTCACAAACAGGGCCGGTCGGACACTGATGTTTGCAGATTTTGTGAGCTGGAAAGTGAGACATCGGAGCATATTCTCTGCGAATGTCCGAGACTGTGTGACAGGAGACTCAGATTTCTGGGTGACCGTTTCGTGTCATCTTCTGACGTTTGGGAAAATTCTTCTAACGGGATTATTGGCTTTATTGGTAGCCTGAATCTCTAGGGAACTCTAGGCAGCATAAAACATCTATATTGGTCGCGGTGTGTAGTGCCTTCGTATCTAATCTAATGTAAAACAATTTTGCACTCGTTTGCCCTAAGAACATTTCTCCACTTTTCAGCTAGATATTCCAAATGTGCTTTAGCGAACTAAAAAACGATTTGCAACATGCTTACGTGAGACAAGTGGCACGCTTAACCGTTAATGGCAACAAAACGCTCCTGCAAGCACATTTCATAGTTTTAAGTAAATTTTATTACATTTACATTAATTTTCTTACAACATCAAACCAATTTTTTATTGTTTATGCTCAAAAACCATATTTTTTATAACAGCTAGGGTTTGGGATTTCCCGGACTTTTTTATTTCCCGGGAAACGGGAATGGAAAAATTTGATTCCCGGGATTCCCGGGAATCCCGGGGAATATTTTTGAACAAAATTGTTAATGAAAACCACCTATACAAGTAATTTTTGTTAAAAAGAAACACTATTTCAGTACAAATGCAGTCTGTGTAGTGAGAATTCAAAGTAAAAAATATCAGAATGTTGAACATTTTATTTCACATAAATTACTCGCAGCACTGCCAAATGAATTGCATGATTCCAGCAGGCACCTACTACTGGACTGTCGGAAACAAACCGTTTCATCACACTTGGCCCATTAGATTATGGTGGCCACAATCAGAGAAACAAGCCGACCAAAATAATCGGCGGCGGCGGCGCAAGCAAAAAATCGGCGGCGGCGGCGGCGATTGACGTTGAGCCGGATAAAAATCGGCGGCGGCGGCGCAACCAAATAATCGGCGGCGGCGGCGGCTTGATCGGCTGAAAACAACATTTTGTATATGATTTGAAAACGTTTATGTTTTTTTACGAAAGATATATATTTTACTATCACTCTATATGCCTTTACGTTTTTTGCCATTACTCTTACCTGACCACCTCTCAAGGATTTGTACGAATAATCTTCAAGGTTTACTATTTTTGAAAAGTTATTCATCATCGCTCTTATATCTGAAACATTTGGAATAATTATTGGAGGCGCTTTTTCTTCACACAGCTCTTTGTTAGCATTATGGTTAATATAATTAACATCATCATTATTGTCTACATCAAGTGCAGCAAACATGTTGTTGCTAGTAGGTACTTGGTATATCATCATTAGGGCAAGGAATTTCATGCACTTAAAAATTAAAAATATGCGCCTAAAATATGCGGTTAAAAAAGAAAAATATGCACTAACAATATAAAAAATATGCACTAAAAACTTAAAAATATATTTAAGTTAGTTATTTTGCAAACAGACACAGAACTCGAAGATTTCCCATAGGTCAATAAAGTTTTAAAAATGTTTATTTTGATTGAATCAAAATATGAAAACGTATCAATTTTTTATATTTTTTTACAAAATAAAAAATGCTACTAAAAATGAAAAATATGAACAAATATGCATTAAAAAGCACAAAATATGCATTAGAAAGCCACCAAATATGCATTTAAAGTCGAAATATACAAAAACATGCATTTATGTCAAAATATGCAACTACAAATCGATGCCAGTTTGTTCTAAATTTGATGATTCGGATAAATGTTTAGTCTATATTAGTTTTGGACTATCGAGAAATAACATACATTTGCATGGAATTCCTTGCCCTAATCATCATTGTTGGTAGTTTTTTTTATTTTGATTGCATGCTTAACTAATCCTGGTGATCGATTTTGTCGTCGTTTCGTTGTTTTGTTTTCAGCGACTGTCTACCAGACAATATCGCTTTCTTCAGTAGACTCGCTGGATTAGTATAGAAGAATATTAATCCCTTTGTTTACTACTTAATAATAAGTAATAATTTGTTGTTGATTTCAATATACAATGCAGTGTTGCCAACAAATTTTCAAAATAAATGGCTAGATCAGACCCAAAAATCGCTAGAAAATCTCTAGATTATAAACAGTGTAAATATTTAGCGATTTTATCGCTAGATTGTTGAAAAATGGTACTTAAAGCAGTTTTTACTCAAAAATTTCTTTAATATGTTAATAAGAAGTGTTATAAACTTTTAAATAATGAAAAATTTTACGATTAAGCTTCAAATAATGAGTCCTGATTTTCATTGAATTAATCTTAGTATTGCGAATACACAATAGAGGGCGTTGTACGATGAAAAAGTGCATACCCATATTTTATCGAAATGTGTATTTTTAGAGTTTTTTTTACTAAAATCGTTTAAGATGTTGTGTTTTATAATAAAGGAATATCAATGTGCGAGTTTTATAATATTTTTCAACATAAAACCGAGTTTTAAAAATTATATTACGGCTGATAAAAAAAATCGCTAGATTTTTGGCTAATAGCTACAGGACAATTTTTCCCGCTAGGTGCGAAATAAAATCGCTAGATCTGACGAGAAAATCGCCGTTATGGCAACACTGATACAATGTAAAAAAAAAAGTTTTTTCTTAAAACAATAACAAATGTTATTGCTTTTAATTTTAAATAGAATTATAGAAAAGAGATCACAATTAACGTCTGCACTTTATCACGGTCAGAAAATCACTCGCAAAAAAATATATATAAAATCAATTTATATAAGATTTGGTGTTGGTTCACGTGTGATTTGTTTCATGTTCGCACAGATCCATGGCTAGTCAAGACTATATCTAACAAATGGTCCTAAATATTTAATATAATATACAAGTTTTATTTAATAAATTATAAACATACCCTTTTACTACCAAGTCCTTTTCGTTGAAACATAACTTGCAAAATTTTAATTTCTGTCAATGTAAAGGGCTCCAAAGTAATCCCAACATTGGGAAAATGTAACCCTCTTGGAACTCAAAACAATTTTTGCCTCTTATAGAATTTTCAGAAAATTAAAGCATACTGGGAATCAATTTTTTTTTATTTATTCTTTTTAATTTTAACAAATTAAGGAATAAATAAAGACCATAGAAAAAATAAATATCGATTGATTTAAGAAACTAAACTTGTTTGAAGGCTTTTGAATGGAGGCTTTGTTAGAAAGTTTGGGCAGGATGCACATATCTTGTATGGACCCATTTGAATTAGATGCCCAATCAACAATTCGAACATTGGTTTGAGCATTTTATCCGTAAAAGTGTCCTTTTCTAAATATTATAGAATTTTACAATATATCTTATCTTTACTTTTTCATTTATTTGTTACAAAATGTCTCATTTATCCAAAATATTCAACTGGACCATTTTTAAAAATATATTTTAGAATTGAAAAAATATATATGGGTGATATCAAAAAATGTGATAAAAACCATGTAACCAACTAATTTCAAATGCATGGATTACATTTGAGTTATATATTTCGATATATATGAGCGCATTGTCACCTGTTTTACAAAATTTATAACAATCTGACCAACTTTTGGTTAATACATAAAATTTGTGACCAATTTTATAGGCCAAATGTAAACTCCGTAACCAGTAACATTAATAACCAATGAAGCTAAACACTAACTGTAAGAATTTATATGAAGAGGAGAAGTAACGCTTTTAACAAAAATTAATGCATTTTACAAACTTTTTCGTATATCTATGCTAACACGACTTCAACTCTGTAACGATTTTTCGTCATAATTTTTGATAAATAATATATTGAGTTTTAAATGCAAAGTTAAGCAGCTACGTTTTTTTATTAATTGATTTTTTACACATCTGCAAAGAGTTGCATTCTGAAGTATTATATTAACCCATTAAGAACTTTTTTTAAATTTTTTTCACAGTATAAATTTATATAAGCTTTTATAGCTTTAAAAAATTATATTTATAAAAATTTAATATTTAGAAGATTTTAACTTTTTTCTTTTCATATAAAAAAATTGTTTTTAGCTCTGGTTGTTCAAGTTTAATGAATTAGTAAATTCTTTTAAAAAAATATATTTATTTTTAAATTTTTTATATTTGAAAATTGATACTTCCAGCCGAAATGAGCCGAAAAAAATCGGCGGCGGCGGCTGAAGCAAAAATGACCGGCGGCGGCGGCTTAAACGGCTCACGGCGGCTGGCTTGTTTCTCTGGCCACAATGTTATTTTCCAAAGACAAATAAAACTCTTCTGGTCTTATTTCTACAATTCTTCTTATTTCATCAGCATTACATCTTCTTGATATATAAACCAACCCCAGGTTATAAAATGAATTATTTTCGTTTATACGTATGTTCAAATATCTCTTTTGTGATATTCTTGTCCATTCATCTAAGATTAAGTAAATCTATTGTTAGAAATATTGCTCGATATTTCTTTTATCATGATATCTTTTACATGATTGTAGTAATTTAATATAATGTTCTTTACAACGGTTTCATTTTTTTGCAATGCCAGGGTTTTATTATAAAAACTTTCTCGAATAAACGAAGATCTAGTTATGGTGCGGATTGACTGCAGCTAATTTGGATACCATTTCAGGAAATGTTTGCCCTACCATAAAACCTTTAATGCCTATTCAGCTTACACTTTTTTCTTCGGGTACTTTGCTAATTTTAGCTGAAACGTTATTCTTGTTCTTTTCTTCAAGAGAAGTTGCATTACCATCAATTTTTTTTTTTTTGGGAACCAAATTTAGATGTCGGATAACCAAATTTAGATACCACCGGTAACCATTAGTCTTTTCTTTTCACATTTATTAATGAAAACTAGTGTTTCCAATTCGGTTAATCGATTAACCGATTCCTCGATTAATCGCCTCTATTTCGGTTAATGTCGAAACAAATAATTTAAAACTCAAATAATTATTCGATCCGAATAATCGGTTAAAATATGTCGATTAACCGGTTAGAATTTTAATATGGAGTTTTTCCTTTATTTTTTCCCAAAACTTCATAATTTTCTTAAATTTGGCTAAAAAATTACAAGAAAAGCTTAGAATAAACATAAACTTACTAAAATATTATCAAATTCTTTTAAAATTAAAGCAAAATAAAGGTGTTCCTAAAACTTCCCAAAATACAGGACTTGTCTGGCTGGATCAGCATCGAAGTGCTCTATAGGATTTAATCAATACAGTAATCGATTCAAAACCACATAAATTCTACTACATGTCCAACTACACCATTTTCAGTTTTATTTCAGAAAATTCCAAATATATTTCAAAATTGTCCAAAAATGTTTTAAAATTGTCCAAATATATTTTAAAATTGTGCAAATATATTTTAATATCGTCCAAATATATTTTAAAATTGTCTAAAAAGGTTTCAAAATTGTCTAAAATGTTTCAAAATTATCCAAAAATGTTTTAAATTCTACCAAAAATGTTTTAAAATTTTAAACGTATTTGGACAATTTTGAAAGATTTTTGAACAATTTTAAAACGTTTTTAGACAATTTTGAATGATTTTTGGACAAATTTAAACCATTTTTGCAAAAATTTTAAAAATTTTTGGATAATTTTGAAATATTTTAGACAATTTGGACAATCTTAAAACATTTTTGGACAATTTAAAAACATTTTTGGATAGTTCTAAAACATTTTTATACATTTATGAAATATATTTGGAATTTTCTGAAATCAAGCTGAAAAAGGTGTAGAATACAAGGGAACCCACACCCGTTTTACTGAATTTAAATTTTTATTCGCATTGGTGACATTAACAATAACGAAATAACGTAAAGTTAAGACACAATTAAAATTTAAATGGAATTTGACATTTGTAACTGTACACTGAGTGAAATGTCTACATGCTATTTATGAATTTTTACATTGATTCAATGAAGTTTCGCTGAAGTTCGTCCATTGAAACTTTTCATTAAATTGATAAATTTTATGAAAAAGCTTCATAATTTTTATGAAGCTTTCTATTCGTTTTGTTAAGAAAACTTTATTAGTTTAGTGGAAATTTTCATTAAAACTGGAATAATAAAGTTCTCTCTGCGTATGTTTGATCAAATTTAGATAATTTGGTTATTGTCAATGGCCCTTAAAAACGGAAAAAAGATTGAGAAATTTAACAATTGTTTACGATATTCTTTAGTCTACTAACTCTACTATTCAGAAATTTTTTTTGCAAATTTTTGTAGATTAAATTGGTATTCTCAATTAAATAATATTTTACTCAAATGGAACTAGTTTTTTTTATTTCTTCAGAGGAGGAGGAAGAACTTTGGATAATAATCTTTTTGAATGCAATATTATTATTATTGTAGTATTGATTTCATTTTCATTCAAAGAAATTTTGTATCCAAAATTTTACAGATTAAAAAAATTTTTTGTAAAGAAATAAAAAATCTACCTTGAGTTATGCTGTTTTTAACTTACTAATACATATTTATAAAAAAAATCTCGTTTCATCATTTTTTTTTGCCATTTTTAACTAATTTTTAATAGCTTCAGCTATATTTTTACATAAATTTTTCTATTAGTATAAGAAATGTTTCAATTTAGATAATCTCAGATTCCGAAACTTTTCAACCTTAAAGTACATTTACACGCGAGAGAAAACTACTAGAGATGGAGCAAAAAACACTCCAAAATAGCTAAACTCATTCAAATTAGAGGTGATTTTTGTTTTATCTCTAGTATTATCTCTCTCGTGTATATGTGCTTTTTTAATGTGAAAAATTTTTTAAGTACACCGGGTTCATATGTCATGTTGATATTTAACAAAAACAGAAAGCTGTTAGTATCTTTGTTGATAAAAAGTTAAGGAAATACATTAATTTTGCTTTAAACGATTAATCGATTAATCGCCAATTTTCTCGAACAACCGAACCGAATAACCGGTTAATCAGTTTTAGTGATTTTTCGAATAATGCAATAACCGGTTAACCGCCTATGTCGAATAATTGGAAACAGTAATGAAAACGTTACTTATAAAATTATTGACCCTTAATATAAAGGCGTATTTTAAATTTAAAGTCGACTTTATTTTTAATCAAACGGTTTTGTTCATTTCGTGTATGAAAACCTTACAAAAATATTTATATTTTCAAATATTTTGATTGGTTGAAAATAAATTAACCAATCAGAATGCTCCAAAAATAAACCAAGTCAAGGTATACTGCCACCCAATATTTTAACTAAAGTCGACTTTACCTAAATTATACATTTGAAAAATTTAGATAGTAAGGGCGATTATTTGTAAGAAACAAAGCTTTTTTTTCATATTTCTTTTAAACATTTTACCAAGTTTTTGAATAAGTTATGCGAAAAATCTTTATTAGTTGAAATGCTCCTTATTACTTGGCAAAGATTTTATTTGTGTGTCAAATAAATGTATTCCCTTTTAAAAGATTTTAACAATGACATTTTTGTTTTGGTATTTAAAATGTTTTTTATGACTAAAATTAAAAAATTCTATTCGAATCAAAAACAATTTAAAAAATTTTATATTTTTAAAATTTCCCGTTTTCCCGGGAAAAATATATTATTTTCCCGGGAATTCCCGGCAAACTTTTCCCGGGATTTCACGGGAATTCCCGCCCGGGATTTCCCGAACCCCAAACCCTAGTAAATATGTATAAACTAATAAAAATACCTGGACTTCTAAATAGGACATATTTTATATTTTTACAAAAAACCGTACATTTTTTGGGTTTTTAAAACAATTATTATTTTTTAGCGTTAATATTACACTAATATTTTGTGCTGTATCCATTATTATCAATAACCGCTTCGCATCTTCTTTGCATACTCTCAACTAATCTCTGGCATCTTTCTTTTGGTATAGAATGCCAGGCTTCTTGAATACCAGCCCAAAGTTCGGTGGAATTTTTGAAATTGTTTTGCGAAACTTTTGTTTTTAAGGAGTGTGATCATAAAAATGTTAACACACATAAAGTTAAATAAAAAACAAACCACTGAATTTTAAGACTTCAAACCAAATTTTTATTAAATTGAAATTTAATACAAAATCAAACAAAAAAAAACCACAAGGAATTCTAACCACTACGAACAAAGTTATCCACTTTTTCCGGAAACCCTCCCATTAAGGCTTTTATGGTAGTTTCTGTCACCTTTTTAGAGCAGGTGGACCATCTACGTTTGAAATCTTGCATGTCCTGGGAGACCTTTTTTGTGCCCTTTAATTCTCTTTTAACAAGAGCCCAATATCTCTCCACTGGCCTGAGCTCCGGGCAGTTTGGTGGATTTGCCTCTCTTGGTACAAAAACCACATTATTACCATTATACCACTCCAGCGTTTTCTTTCTGTAGTGACAATATGCATTGGCGGACTTAGGCCGGTCTGGGTTGGGCTAAGCCCACCCTAGAATGATTTTTGCCCACTCCAGAATTTTTAAAAAATCTGATAAATATCCCGCTTTCCCGGGAAATTAAAAAATGCGGGAATTTGCATTCCCTAGTCATATTGCATAAATAAATTAACTATTGAGTTTATTGTTTTTATTGAAGTGTAAAAGTTAAAATACAATTTGATTAATAACTCAAAACAAATATTCTTAAAAACATATTAAGAAAATAGCAAGTATTATTTAAAGACACAATTTTAACATAACTGCACTTTTCGAACCTTTTCTAATTAAATTTATACTTCCAAAAAAAAAAAATATTTGACTGTACTAAAAATTACTGTAGGTACTACTCGTATTACTGAATTCGTTTTTTTTCTAAAAACAACAGATTTCATTCACTATTGATATTGTTGCGAAATTATTGTAAGTTTCAAAGTTTATGCAAGTTTATAAAGATTTTTAATTTTTTTCTTTCCAAATTGGCTATGATATTTACCATTGGACATTGTGTTATATTAAAATTTTTTAAAACCTAAAAAAAATTTGAAATTTTGATTTTGAGCGACTAAAGTTACAAAAGTTATTGAGATATTATGTGTGTTCCCGTACGTTACCGCGGGTACCCGCGGGAACCCAAAACAGCCCAAACAACAACAATTTACACGCAATTTTGAGTACGGGAACGACTTTGGGCTAGTTTGTGTAACTTCGGTAAAGTACGGGAACAGACATATTGATACACACTTAAGTTTGAAAAATAGTGCATGGAATCAAGCTTGCACTGTACAATGAGTTTTTTTCTTGAGCTATAGTTACACTCATAGAAATAAATCTGTAAAAACAGCAGAAGAAGTTAGTAAAAGCTTGTAAAAATTATGCTGCAGAAAAAACTGCTGAAATTAGCAGATTTGGGAGTTAGAGGAATATATATATATAATAGTTAATTGAAAAAGAACAAATTGTACTGACGAAACTGCACAAAATTTTGCTAAATATTAGTAGACTAAAAGTAGCAAAAATACACGTTTATATCTTCAAATTTTTTGCTATTTTTAAGCAAAATTTAGTTAAATGCAAATAGCAGTCTATCCTGCTACAATCAGCAGAAATAATTGCTAAAGAAAAATTGTAAACCGCTCTTTTCGAAAGGCTCGATTTTTATTTGCATTTCAAAAAAAAAAAACAAAAAAAACTTCGAAAATTTGAAATTTTTCTGTGATTTTTTAGGCTACAAATTATTTAGCAAAATTTTTTGCTGATTTTAGCAGGCTAATTTGCTATTTTCCATTAACAAAAATTTAACTGAAATACACAGAAAATATTATTACAGTAACTGACTGTAGTATATTTAAAAAGTTATCCGTACATTTATTTTTAAATGATTATTCAGTTAAAATACAAAGAAATATATTTTTTAACTGTTTTTGTCGTTTATTTAAAAAATAAATTACATATAAATACGGATTTTCTGTTACAGTTAATATTTTCATTTAAAACGTTTTGTTAAAAAAAATTCCTTTTCGATTTCTAAGTCAGTTAAAAAAATGAAATAAACTAAATATCGTTTATTCTTACGGATTTTGTAGTTAATTTTTTGAAATTTAAAAAAACGAAATAAATGAAAAATCATTTAGGTTGTTCATATGGGGTGTGCTATCTGTTGTATCGTTGTATCGTCCTAACAGAAAACAGAGTTGTTAAAATTTTTATTTGAGTTTAACAAAGATTTTCTATTCGGTTTTCTATCTGTTAGCACACTCAAACATAGGACACTAAACATACGTACAAATGTTGTATCGTGCTAT
Organism: Leucophora obtusa; assembly: GCA_949987735.1. Classification (NCBI taxonomy): domain Eukaryota; kingdom Metazoa; phylum Arthropoda; class Insecta; order Diptera; family Anthomyiidae; genus Leucophora; species Leucophora obtusa. The sequence goes on along the minus strand of OX465295.1, from coordinate 300,216,710 downwards.
TCTCAAATGTTGTATTTTTACAATTTAATTTTTAACAACTCTGTTTTTTGTTAGGACGATATAACGATACAACAAACAGCACACCCCTTTTGAAAACCCATATTATTTGTTTAAGGATTTTGTAGTTTATTTATTAACATTTAAAAATAAATGAAAAGTTCTTTTGATTTAATTGAAAAGTCAGTAGACCGGTTTTCAAGTGATTTTTCATTTATTTTAAATTACATTTTCAGTTAATTTAAACTACAAACTATTTTAGTATATAACTAAAATTCTGTATATTTAACAGTTTTATTTTTGCTCTTCCTATATTACTAATATATAGCAAAAATTATCTGCTAATTTTAGCAGTGTTTTCTGCAGCATTATTTTTAACTAATTTTTATTAGTTTTAACTAAAATTTTTACAGACTTTTTCTATTAGTGTACTAAATTATAAATTTTTTATTAAAAAAATCGGTTGAAAATTGGAAAAAGTAAAATCGCGAATTGCGCAAAATCTAGAGCCAATTTGAACAAACCCTAATTATCCTAAATCCACTGCAATATTATTTACCTTTTTTTTACAGAGCAGTGCAATTGATTAAAAATTGTTCAAATTGAAAAAAATTTTATTTTGAAATTTTAAATAAAATTTTATTTTTATAATCCATATAGTACAAACAAAACGATCGATAAAAAAGAACGACAAAACAAACGATAAAACAATTTCACAATTAAAAAAAATTATTTAGATTTTAATTTTATACATATAATAAAACATAAAACGGTATGTCATTAATTTTTATATTTAAACTTAATTTTTATAATTAATATAATACAACAATACGTGAATGGGGGAATACTTTTATGGCAATAAAAAAAATTTCACAAGTTTTTAAACAAAAAACTTTTATTCAACTTTGAATTTCTTTCTTTACTTTACGATTGGACTAATGAAGCCTTTACTCATAATTTGAATTTATATTATATAATGCATTCAAATCTAAGTTACTGTTTAAAAACTTAATTTGATTTACACTTACTGGGTTTTTTCCGAGTACCGACCTTTTTCAGATAACAAATGTCGAGCTTTTGAAAAGAGCCTTTCTGATTAAGCGGAGCTGGCTGGTGTCGCTAATACAAAACAACTTAATTTGAAAAGCAAAGGATATTCTCTTTTACGGGCTTCCCACCACTCGAGTGGATCAAATTCTTTGTGATATAAAATTGTCTGACTCTCATATCTCAAAATTTCATTGTGCGCTTGGTCATCGTATTCGGGTGCAACTACAGCTTGCACGAAATCGTTAAAAGCATCATCCTCAGAATTTACAGATTCCAGGGTCTGAGATAGTCGATATAGTTTTGTATGTTTCTAACATTTTTATGCATTTTTAATGAATACTTCTTTTCTCACTCTCCGAAAAATTTGGCAGTTTGTTCGCCGGTGGAAATAAAAACAGTGCAGTTTTATGAAAGTCCTTTAAGTTTGCATCAATCACAGATTCTATATGAAATAAAATTTGCTCCTTAAATTTTTTAATATTTCCTGAATCATTTTGATCATTTATTGTGACTATTTTTTTAAGTTTCCTTATTTGAGGAAAAACGTGATGGATTGTAGGATACGTTTCTCCTTCCAAAAGCTTCGAAACTTCCTTAAAGGGTTTAAGAATCTCAATTATTTCAATAATATTGGTTATATTAAGATTTGTCAGTCTAGTAGTCTCCTGTTTTTTTTTTTTTTGAAGTATCTGCGTTTAATGGACCCAGTTTATCTGTATCGATTTTAATAAATAGAAAACAGTATTCCATCTTATTGGTGTATAGCTTTTTAACGTGGTGTTTAGAGAACTATTAAGCCCTGACTTGTTGAAATATTTAACAAGCTTTAGCTTGGTGCAAGATGCTATAATTGCGTTGACTTCAGCTGTATCAGATATAGCTCCTTCAAGGACATTATTTATCAGGTGGTTGATGCAGAAAATATTTTCATGAAAATGAAACGCTGCTTTCATATTAGATCCTCTGCCAGTTACTACTGTGATCCTTTCATTAAATTCACAGTCGAATTCCTTAAGCATACATTCAACTTTATTTCTAATATTAATACCTTTAATAATTTAATGAAAAATTTAATGGCATGAAGTTTATAACCGCGCTAAAAACTTACCGGTATTTCTGTCACTTCCCATTCCGATGATTCCAAGAATTTTATTTTCTATATTTCCAGATTTTATGTCGTGAACTGTTGCTCCAATGTATGATGTTCTTAAATAATTGTCGCTCCATAAATCGCAGGTTATACTGAAACCAATTTCTCTTATAGAACACAATTCTTCTTTAAGGATTTTGTGTTGATCTTCATAAAGGCTTCCAATATTTCTGGATACAGTTGTAGAGTGTGGAAGAAGACCTCCAACATCTCGATGGTTTCCAAACTCATGGCCAGTGTTAACACAAAATTCAGCAAGGTTTAAAAGTCCCTCGTCGTTAACAACATTAAAAGGTCTACAATTACCAACTACACACTGAACAATTAAGTCAATACACTTTTTTTTCAGCTCGTTGCTTGGTTCTATTTTTGGAAATGGTTTCTCTTTCGATGACTTGTATTTTATGAAGCACTTATGACGCAAAAGATTTGACGTACACTTATCGTTAAATTTATAAACATTTTTAAACCGCGAACAAACAATAAAGTTTTTAATGACTTCACCGTTATTTTTTATATCTTCAAATATATTAAATAACTCCCTTTTTGAACTTTTTTCCCGGTAGAATATATGCCACTTTCAATTTTTAATTTTATTTAGCTTGCACTGCTCATTTTCACGGAATTGATACAATTTATTAAAAACTCAAAAACTAGTTAAGACAATTAATGAATGGATTTTATTATAATTGGAGCTTGCGAAATCTATTCACGTATATACAATGTGATTAATAACACTGCGATAGACTGAAAATTCACTCGTCAAATGACCTAATAATATAGGTTGCAAGTCTAGCTGAATGTATTACAAAACCGGTTTGAGAAGTTGCAATATACCCATTAATTTATTAATAACACCGTTACTTTTTTTGATACTTGCAAAAATATTGTTTGTGGTACAGCTTAAAAAAATAGTTTTACTTGAATTAAAGAAATTTAACAAGCGAAGGCTCATTTTACTGAGAAAAACACTAACTTTAAAAATATTATTATTATTATATTATTGTCTACTTTAAAAAGTAGATTCGAAAAAAGCCCTCGTAGAAGCTGAAAAAGTTTTAAAAAACACAGTACAACACTAAAAATGCATCGGGCATGCGCAATATCAATTCTGATAGATTTTAGGATGAACATCACGATTGTGAACACCAAATTTCAAAATTAGCTCTAGTTTTTGAAATATTTTCAAATTTAACTTTTAGCAAAAAGACAGTTTTTTTTGTTAATACATATTTCTTATTTATTCATACACCTGACTGAACCATGGATAATTTTTAATATCGTTTAAAAATATACACTTTGGGCTTTTGGAAACATATCAATTATTTTGATTAGATAAAGGATCTAGGATATAACTGCAATTAAAGTGAAAACTTCACTTATTTTCCTATTTTGCAAATCTAGTAAAATCCCTTAATCGGATTTGCAAAATTTTTACATATGACGTAAATTCATATTCCACTAAATTCTTTTTATCAAAAGAATCACAACTTCTGCATCAACATTTGCAGAAAATTCAATCGGAAATACACATTTTACATCTTTTTTATTTCCAATAAATTTTATATGAATTTACTTACTATGGCAAAAGGGAATAAAATACATTTGAAATTTGCACTTCAATTATCTAAAACTTTGTTGAAATTGATTGGAAAACATATGTTTAATATTTCTGAATGGTTTTATCTGGGTTTTATATTTTAAGATTTGTTACAGACTCCTTAATTTTTAGGTATTAAAAAAGTCAGTCATTTTCAGGTTTAGTCAATATTAACTTTAAATTGAAACAGAAAATGCGAAATTTTTTTGATAAATTATATATCATATCATATATCACCATATATAAACCAATATATACGTCCATATCTAATTTGATCCTAATATTGGAATATATAATTATATCAAGCGAGATAAGCTGTTATCTCACCTGATACAATTTGATCCGAAAAATGGGTCTATCTAACTGCATCAAATTATATATAAATACATATAATTTGATGAAGATTTTCAAAAAATTTTAGTATATATTATTCAGATCACTTATTTCATTCATATTAAATCTAATGCTTAATGTTTAGAACAATTTTTGCTAATAAATTTGGAAATAGGTGACAAAATAAAACATTATAAAAATTTGTCGGAACAACTTTTTCTAGATTAGAGTTTTTATCTTTCTTATAAAATAAAAAATTAACTAATTAGAAATTTATTAATTCAGTTCGAGGCCAATTTCCTTATTATGAATTAATATAATAAGTACTTTTTTTTTTAAACTGCTATTTTTCTTCATCAGGATACTCTCCTGACAAATACTTCACAGAGTTTTTGCTTTCAAAAAACCTCTACACTTTCAGGAATGAAAAGGCGATCGTTTCGGGGATTACGCCACCACTTTCTAAAGAAAACTGATGTAGGGGACCTGGAAAATCCCCGAAACGATCCTCTTTTCATTCCTGAAAGTGTAGAGGTTTTTTGAAAGCAAAAATTCTGAAAATGAAACTGTTAAAAAGAGAGTTTTATTTTGCCGTCATAAAATAAAACTCTTTTGAGGAGTTTTATTTTTTCCGTCTAAAATAAAACTCTTTTGAGGAGTTTTATTTTTTCCGTCTAAAATAAAACTCTTTTGAGGAGTTTTATTTTTTCCGTCTAAAATAAAACTCTTTTGAGGAGTTTTATTTTTTCCGTCTAAAATAAAACTCTTTTGAGGAGTTTTATTTTTTCCGTCTAAAATAAAACTCACCTTGTTTATTTTCTTATTTTTTGCAGTCATAAAATAAACCGTCATAAAATAAAACTCTTTTGAGAAGTTGTACTTTTTACGTCTAAAATAAAACTCATTTTCTATATTCTATTAATTTTTGCAGTCTTTTTTTATTGAATCTACCTGATAAAATGTGTGTAGTAATTTATTTGTTTAATTTAATAAACATAATTTTTTCCAAATTTTCTGCGGAAAGATTTGAACGCAGGTCGCTCAATACCAATTTAAGAGCAGAGAATGCTCTTTCAACGCTTACTTGGGTTGCAGGAACACACTGTACAGTTTTTGTCAATTTATAAAGGTACGGATAATGTATTTGTTTTGCCTCCCAGAACTCAAAAAGAGGTTTATCAATCGATATAGGCCTTGGAGAAAAATGATCGATTTCATAGAAAGCTTTTTTTTCATCCTCATTATCACTTTCTTCGCTTTCTTGTTCCCTATCTACATTTAGGAAATTCAAATATTGCCCTAAAAACGACGTATTAGATTGGGATGTATCGCAAAAATTCGGCGAAGGTGGGAAAACATCCGGAGAAGATCGTAAAGCTTCCTTGCTTGTCGACGGTCGACAAGTCTTACTTGCTTCTCTAACTGCAAAATCCGAACGATTACTTCTTTGAGATGGCTTCGAGCACACATTAATTTTAAAGGCTCCTTCGCTATGATGCACTGAAGACGCGGATCCAAGCAATGTTGGATTTTCTAGCAGCATTTTCTCTCGCCGTTCTAATTTTTCTAAAAATTCAGAGCTTTCGGGCTTCGTCTGAACTTCAAGCTTCATTTGAAGCCATACTTTAAAAAAATCGCTGAAAAATAATTGCTCTTCTTGAAGCATTTGTGTGGCGACGTATACAGGCTCCAAGAGGGCTAATAAGGCTTCCATGGTTTCCCATTCTGACTGATTGAGATTAAGCGCGGCATCGACATTTTTTAAGCAGAAGGATTTGTAGGGAATTAAGCTTTTTATCATTAAATAGGTAGAATTCCATCGAGTCTGGACATCCATGGAAACTTGCGGTAAATTAAGATTACTAGTCTTGCTCCTAAAATAATTTTTAACATGTTGTTTAAAAATTCCAATGATAAAAACATTAAAATTTTATTAAATTTTTGACAAAATAACCAATAAGCAAATAAGCTCCAAGCACAACAAACCTGTAAGTAGAAGTCCGTAAGCCCTTCGCTAAATCTCGAACGCGCTTCAGTAAATCTTTTTTAATCGTATGTAAATAATCCTTAACAACCAGATGCAGTGAATGAGCAGCACACTTCACTGATTGTACTGAGAACACGGAGATTTCTTGAAGAAGGTCGCTAGAAACAGTGTAATCAGTCTCGCTTTCATCCTCCTCGCCGAATAATCTCACCATTTTAATCAAATTCCGGCCATTATCCGTTGTAATAGTGTAAATTTGGTTCTTTTCGATGCCAAAACTCTCCAAAACATTTTCAACTTTAGCTTTAAGATACTCAGCTGTAAACTGCGATTAAGAGGAGCTTTCACTAGCAATGAGTAATTAATGTATTTATCTGTATGACGCTCCGTCAGCTCAATGCATCCTAGCGTTTTTATAATTATTTTCGATTTACTGTAAAACTGTATGTTAATACCCATTATGCTGCGTTGAAGTCTTGTGGCCATGTCGATTTTCAAAGACAGCAACTTACTTTTCAGTTTCTCTTTTAACCAGCATCTTTCGTTTTCGTATGCTTCTTTAACTAACTCAGTTATATTTCTGGACGTAACTGCTGGGATACCAAGTCCATCAAAGAGTTGATTCGTAATGAACTTGAAAGGATCTGAATCAAAAAAGGCAAACGGTAATTTTTCTGTTGTGACTAACTCAACACATGCTTTTTTCATTTCTTCAGGAGCCATTGTTACCGAAAATCTAACTTTTTTTAATGGTACTTCACATATATTCTCCTCACCATTCAGTTCCATGTTGTATTGTTCTTTATGCTTGTTGATTAAATGACGCTTCAAATTGGTAACATGATCACCTTTAAAAACGCTTTTACACAGCCGGCATACATTTGTGTTATCAACTTTTTCGAAAAATTTACGACTAGTAATATCGGAATTGCGACCCATATTTTCGATTTTAACTTATTCCAAAAGAAAAATTATTATAGAAAACTAATTGTACGAGAAATAATCAAAACTTCACTTTTTATTTTAAAAAAAATTTCAGTTTTTATTAAGCAGTAAGGCTGTACTTTTGTTTTGCAGAAAACAGAAAATTAACGATGATTCAAGTTCAAGGTTAATACAAGAATGAAGAAATAATTTTAATGTTACAAAATTTCAATGTTAGTATATGTATAACAAGAATTGAAAATACCGCTATGACAGGCACGTAGCTAGGGGGGGGGGGCTTGGGGGCTCGCGCCCCTTCCGAAATGAATTCACAAATTTTTAAACGTAACAAAATACATCAAAAGCAACAACATTTTTTAAAAAATGTAATAAAAAATATTTATTTTTTGTTGAAATCAAATACCAAATGGCCAAGTTTCTTAAGTTTTCATAAATAAAATAGACTCTAAATGCAATTGCGCAAACTGCTTTTTAAAAATTTTTTTAAGCTTTTTGGTGGCCACAGAAACTGTTTTTTTTTCTCAAAGAGTTTTGCAAGTCTAGTTTTTAATTTGATGGCCTCTTGAAACATGTGTCTAAATTAATCACGTTCTCGTCACAAAGACGCACTATCAGTTTCTTTTATTCATATTGTTTGTTATTAGCAGTTTGGTGTTAAAAATTGTCGAAATCTATTCTATTTTCCTAATTCTAACACAATGCACTATCGTAAGTAGGGGGCATCGCCTGAGTGTTAGTCTATCGTAAAAAAATTAGAAATAGCGAGTAAAAACGTGAGGACAATCGCAAATTTTCACACAAAATAAAACATTTTGTTCAAACAAACAATCGGAATAAAAATGACTAGAATTTGGCATTACAGTTCACAATTCAATCAATTTTATTTTTGAACTGGTGTGTTCTTCTAGTTCACTCGTTCATTCGAGAAATTTTTTCAGTTCATACACTAATATAAAAGTCTTCAACAGCCGATAGCCTAAGTCGCTAGTGCATTATATTTATAAATAAAATAAATAAAAGGATTCAAAAATTTTTGCTGAAAAAAAAAACAGCTGAATCCAGCAGAATCTGTTTCCTAAACATTAGAAAAATACAAACAGCAAGAAAAAATTTATTAAATTTACAAAATTTCAGCTATATTTTAGTTAATTGAAAATGACAATTTACCCTTCTAAAGGCACATCTACACGGGATAGAAATCTCGTAGAGTTTAAGCTAAATTTGTCATCTCTAATATAGTTGGCATTTATTTTTATCGTAAAAGTATCATCTCTAGTTGTCAAGTATTTGTTTTTATTGAAATTGTTGTATTTTAAAGAATAATTTTTTCTCCAAATACCAAAAGGTGCATTTAATAAACTGAAATGTTCAATAATGTTGCAAGACATCCTTAAAATTGTAACTAATAAAAGAAATTATGTATGACAGCAATTGTCAATGGCCTAGAGATTACATTTCGTAGAATTATACAGAGCTGCATTTTCACAAAGTCTAGCGAGTTTTCTATCCCGTGTAGATGTGCCTTAAAATCAGCAAAAAATTTACTGGAAAAGAATTTAAAATTTTTTTTATTTTGATAATGCGAACAAAATCTATACTGCAGAAAGCAGTCTACTATTTTCTAGCAAATATTTCTGTTTATTGTAGCAGGAGATTTCATTATTTGTATTCAACTCAATTAAATTTAAACATAAATTAACTTTTGAGTATATAACAATATCGTTACTGCTTTTTTTCTACTAATATTCGCACCTTTTATTAGCCAATATTAGCAAGGTAAATTTTCAATTCAATTAAACGAAATTTAACTCAAATATTACTAAAACAGTTGCATTTTTTCTGTACTTATCTTACTAATATTTAGCAAAAAGAATTTACTAATTTCAAAAGCTTTCTGTGCAGGGCCCCTTTTAGCTTATTTTGAGTACATTTTTTCGCTATTTTTTCAGCATTTTTTTTATCAGTATAAGATTATATTATGTCAGTGGTTTGTTTAATAATTCCGAATAAAATAAAATAACCGAAAAGAACAGTTGAAATTTAACTTATTCGTGAACGCGAGAGAGTAACTAACTCTGAAAATGTGCAACATTTTTGGGCTTTCGTGCCACACAAATATTTCAAGAGGTCATAAAATAAAAAACCGAGCTATCTCTGCAAATTCCAGAGGATTTTTCCAGAGGATTTTGCAGAGATAGCTCGGTTTTTTATTTTATGACCTCTTGAAATATTTGTGTGGCACGAAAGCCCAAAAATGTTGCACATTTTCAGAGTTAGTTACTCTCTCGCGTTCACGAATAAGTTAAATTTCAACTGTTCTTTTCGGTTATTTTATTTTATTCGGAATTATTAAACAAACCACTGACATAATATAATCTTATACTGATAAAAAAAATCCTGAAAAAATAGCGAAAAAATGTACTCAAAATAAGCTAAAAGGGGCCCTGCACAGAAAGCTTTTGAAATTAGTAAATTCTTTTTGCTAAATATTAGTAAGATAAGTATAGAAAAAATGCAACTGTTTTAGTAATATTTGAGTTAAATTTCGTTTAATTGAATTGAAAATTTACCTTGCTAATATTGGCTAAAAAAAGGTGCGAATATTAGTAGAAAAAAAGCAGTAACGATATTGTTATATACTCAAAAGTTAATTTATGTTTAAATTTAATTGAGTTGAATAAAAATAATGAAATCTCCTGCTACAATAAACAGAAATATTTGCTAGAAAATAGTAGACTGCTTTCTGCAGTATAGATTTTGTTCGCATTATCAAAAAAAAAAAAATTTTAAATTCTTTTCCAGTAAATTTTTTGCTGATTTTAGAAGGGTAAATTGTCATTTTCTAAAATATAGCTGAAATTTTGTAAATTTAATAAATTTTTTCTTGCTGTTTGTATTTTCTAATGTTTAGGAAACAGATTCTGCTGGATTCAGCTGTTTTTTTTTCAGCAAAAATTTTTGAATCCTTTTATTTATTTTATTTATAAATATAAAGCACTAGCGACTTAGGCTATCGGCTGTTGAAGACTTTTATATTAGTGTATGAACTGAAAAAATTTCTCGAATGAACGAGTGAACTAGAAGAACACACCAGTTCAAAAATAAAATTGATTGAATTGTGAACTGTAATGCCAAATTCTAGTCATTTTTATTCCGATTGTTTGTTTGAACAAAATGTTTTATTTTGTGTGAAAATTTGCGATTGTCCTCACGTTTTTACTCGCTATTTCTAATTTTTTTTACGATAGACTAACACTCAGGCGATGCCCCCTACTTACGATAGTGCATTGTGTTAGAATTAGGAAAATAGAATAGATTTCGACAATTTTTAACACCAAACTGCTAATAACAAACAATATGAATAAAAGAAACTGATAGTGCGTCTTTGTGACGAGAACGTGATTAATTTAGACACATGTTTCAAGAGGCCATCAAATTAACTAGACTTGCAAAACTCTTTGAGAAAAAAAAAAACAGTTTCTGTGGCCACCAAAAAGCTTAAAAAATTTTTTAAAAAGCAGTTTTCGCAATTGCATTTAGAGTCTATTTTATTTATGAAAACTTAAGAAACTTGGCCATTTGGTATTTGATTTCAACAAAAAATAAATATTTTTTATTACATTTTTTAAAAAATGTTGTTGCTTTTGATGTATTTTGTTACGTTTAAAAATTTGTGAATTCATTTCGGAAGGGGCTCGAGCCCCCAAGCCCCCCCCCCCCTAGCTACGTGCCTGTCATAGCGGTATTTTCAATTCTTGTTATACATATACTAACTTTGAAATTTTGTAACATTAAAATTATTTATTCATTCTTGTATTAACCTTGAACTGGAATCATTGATAATTTTCTGTTTTCTGCAAAACAAAAGTACAGCCTTACTGCTTAATAAAAACTGAAATTTTATTTAAAATAAAAAGTGAAGTTTTGATTATTTCTCGTACAATTAGTTTTCTATAATAATTTTTCTTTTGGAATAAGTTAAAATCGAAAATATGGGTCGCAATTCCGATATTACTAGTCGTAAATTTTTCGAAAAAGTTGATAACACAAATGTATGCCGGCTGTGTAAAAGCGTTTTTAAAGGTGATCATGTTACCAATTTGAAGCGTCATTTAATCAACAAGCATAAAGAACAATACAACATGGAACTGAATGGTGAGGAGAATATATGTGAAGTACCATTAAAAAAAGTTAGATTTTCGGTAACAATGGCTCCTGAAGAAATGAAAAAAGCATGTGTTGAGTTAGTCACAACAGAAAAATTACCGTTTGCCTTTTTTGATTCAGATCCTTTCAAGTTCATTACGAATCAACTCTTTGATGGACTTGGTATCCCAGCAGTTACGTCCAGAAATATAACTGAGTTAGTTAAAGAAGCATACGAAAACGAAAGATGCTGGTTAAAAGAGAAACTGAAAAGTAAGTTGCTGTCTTTGAAAATCGACATGGCCACAAGACTTCAACGCAGCATAATGGGTATTAACATACAGTTTTACAGTAAATCGAAAATAATTATAAAAACGCTAGGATGCATTGAGCTGACGGAGCGTCATACAGATAAATACATTAATTACTCATTGCTAGTGAAAGCTCCTCTTAATCGCAGTTTACAGCTGAGTATCTTAAAGCTAAAGTTGAAAATGTTTTGGAGAGTTTTGGCATCGAAAAGAACCAAATTTACACTATTACAACGGATAATGGCCGGAATTTGATTAAAATGGTGAGATTATTCGGCGAGGAGGATGAAAGCGAGACTGATTACACTGTTTCTAGCGACCTTCTTCAAGAAATCTCCGTGTTCTCAGTACAATCAGTGAAGTGTGCTGCTCATTCACTGCAAATGGTTGTTAAGGATTATTTAGATACGATTAAAAAAGATTTACTGAAGCGCGTTCGAGATTTAGCGAAGGGCTTACGGACTTCTACTTACAGGTTTGTTGTGCTTGGAGCTTATTTGCTTATTGGTTATTTTGTCAAAAATTTAATAAAATTTTAATGTTTTTATCATTGGAATTTTTAAACAACATGTTAAAAATTATTTTAGGAGCAACACAAATATTTCAAGAGGTCATAAAATAAAAAACCGAGCTATCTCTGCAAAATCCTCTGGAATTTTACTTTCATTTCGCGTTGGAACCATCGGTCTTGAAATTATTGTTGCACTCCATTGCAAATAAAAAAAAAAAAAAAATGATGTAATTTACTTTTAATATTTAGCCTTTCCGATAATCTATAAAATTGTAATAAAAATCCAGAAAAAAGATGCTGAAGCAGTAGAAAAAGCACTATAATTGATCATTTATATGTACTTCTTTATTAACATAAACACTAATAATTTTAAATTTGAGTTGTCATAGAAGAGGAGTACTCCAACTTCAACATTCTTCGAAAAAAAATTGTTTTTTTTATTTTATTCTTACGACCTTCAGAATAACTTTTAAAAAAGCAGTAAAAATACACTAACAGATACTTGTGAAGCAGTGGAAGAAATAGTTTGTAAAGCATTACATCCAAGTTTTTTTTGCTGGGACCTTTTAAAACTGATATCGAACAAGGAAACCGCATAAATAAATAAAAATTTATTCCAAAAAGTATTAAAATATAATTTTAGTATTAAAATCAAGTAACAAAACTATAACAAACAATTTTTGAAAAGCCCCCCCCCCCCTAAATAAATTCCTAGCTACGTGCCTGCGCTATGATATTTAAGTAGTATAACAAAGTATATAAAGAGTATTGATGAGAATAAATTAAAAAGCAAAGATATGATAATAAGAGAAACAATTTAAATCAGGGTTAGAAACTAAACATTATTAAAGAATCAGAAAATAACATAAATCTCCAACACTAATTATTTTGAAATTATTATTTTTTAAACTCAGACGACTCCAAAAACAAGCAAATCACCTAAAAACACGTAGTAGAAAATTTTAACCGAATTTATAACTTTACTTACGAAAAGCAAAAATGCATAATAAAAACGTGCCTTTTTAAATTGTTATGGTTTTATTTCTTATCTCTTTATGCAGTCACAATTGGGTTTCATTTAGATGGTTATGATAAATAAAGAGATAATAAACAAAACAACAACAATTTAATAATAACAAATTAAAAACCCACATGTTTTTATTTTGATGACTATTCCATTACAATGCAATGTTGAATCATAGAGAAAGTGAGGATTAATTTAGAGGGTAGTATAAATATATAAAAATCCAGTATTTTAGAAAAAAAATTGAAAAAAATTATTGTTATTGAAATTTGAGAGAATATACCAAAAAAAGTAAACAACGTAGAAAAATGATTTTCACAGCTATTGATGATTGTTTTTGTCTTCTGTTACCGGGTACAAAAATGTATTACAATATGCTAACTTCAACTTTTGAATTAATTCTCAATTTTGGGACTATTCAACCCATTATGCAGCGCACAGTGGGAATGTTATTAAGTCCCTGATCAAAAATGGTTTTTGCACAATTTGGATTTCTGATATAAATTCAGTGGTGTCAGACCTTTTTGGTCAAAAATCGTCAAAAATGTAAAAATATATCATCAAAATCGTCAAGAATTTTATGAAAAGTCGTCAAGAAATCAGTTAAATATCACAAAAACACTAGTTTCTTTTTTTTTTTTATTCAAAATTCATCTTAACTGCTTGTCTCTATATTACAGCTCTTAAGATTTTTTAAATTCGAATTATATGTATATAACACAGCTTTTATAAAATCTAATTATATAATAACTGAACGTTATTTTTCGCTTCATCTGTAAAAAGGTGGTATTTATGCTACGATAAATTACCTCATCATGTGTTCTGCGGTTAAAATCATTATAAATAATTTATATAGACTTTAAATTCATGATTTCGAAATCTGTTCTTAAATTACCAAAAATACGATTCGAAAAGAACAATTTGCAGTTTTTTAAACGCTTTTCAAAAAAAGCAATTTTCCTAAATCGTCAAAACATATGGAGTTTTATTCTAAAATCGTCAATCGTCATTTGTAAAATTTTTAATAAAAAAATCTTCACCACTGTATAAATTGGGTATTGGCGTAAAGTTGACACGTTATACTACAATAATATTTAATAACAATTTCTTTTGTAACCCAGTTAAAACAAAAAAATTATGTTCGAATGATGATATTTAAGCAGTGAGTAAGCAGATGAGCAGTTTGAAAGCAATTTGGTGCACAATATTCAAAGTAATTTTTGGCATGTTTAGTTTAATTTTTGATGAGGGTGTCAATTTACATGAAATGAGTTTTAAATTTTTGACCGGAAAAATAAAACTCCTCAAATGAGTTTTATTTTCTGACGGAAAAAATAAAACTCCTCAAATGAGTTTTAAATTTTTGACCGGAAAAATAAAACTCCTCAAATGAGTTTTATTTTCTGACGGAAAAAATAAAACTCCTCAAATGAGTTTTATTTTATGACGGGAAAATAAAACTCTTCAAATGAGTTTTATTTTATGACGGGAAAATAAAACTCTTCAAATGAGTTTTATTTTATGACGAGAAACTAAAACTCTTCAAATGAGTTTTATTTTATGACGGGAAAATAAAACTCTTCAAATGAGTTTTATTTTATGACGGGAAAATAAAACTCTCTTTTTAAGAGTTTTATCCGACCTTTATTTTTACGTTGCAAAATAACGGTTTTAGATGGGTTTTTTCTTTTTTAAGTCACAAAATAACTGTTATAAAAGAACTTTTTTGATATCACTTATAACCGTTACGGTCCCTGATAAAAATGCATATACCAGAATTTCGGAGTTATCTATTATTTATATTCCGAAAAGTATAATGTTATTTATACTCAAATGATCATTGGACTGTAAGTAATCATCTCTATATATAAAAGAATAACGTGACTGACTGACTGACTGACTGACTCAACATCGCCCAGCCCAAACCGCTGAAGCTAGGAAGTTGAAATTTGGTATGTAGGTTCCTCTTTCGGCGTAGACGTCCACTAAGACGGGATTTTTGGAAATTCCTACCGGAACGGGCAAAAAGAGGAAAAGTCTCCCCCTTGGCGGTCTGCCAAAACCCCTTTGGCTAGAAAGCTGAAATTTAAGATATGTGTTCCTTGGAGTATGGGCTAACTTTTCTGGAAAGTACTTTCTGGAATTTTGGACAGGGACGTTGTAAAATTGGGGGAAAAGGCCCCCCTTGACGGCCTGCCCAAACCGCTGGAGGTAGGAAGTTGAAATTTGGTATAAAGGTTCCTCCACTATCGTAGACATCCACCAAGACGGGAGTTTTGGAAATTTTTACAGGGACGGGCAAAAAGGGGAAAAAGTCTCCCCCTTGACGGCCTGCTCAAACTGCTGGAGCTATGAAGTTGAAATTTGGTATGTAGGTTCCTCGACCGGTGTAGATGTCCGTTGAGACGGCATTTTTGGAAATTCTTATCGGGAGGGGCAAAAAGGGGACAAAAAAAAGTACCTTTTCCCAAAAAAAGTACCTTTTCCCAAAAAAAGTACCTTTTTCCAAAAAAAGTACCTTTTTCCAAAAAAAGTACCTTTTTCCAAAAAAAAGTACCTTTTTACAAAAAAGTACCTTTTTCCGAAAAAAGTACCTTTTTCCAAAAAAAAGTACCTTTTTCCAAAAAAAAGTACCTTTTTCCAAAAAAAGTACCTTTTTCAAAAAAAAGTACCTTTTTCCAAAAAAAAATTCCTTTTTCCAAAAAAAGTACCTTTTGCCAAAAAAAGGACCTTTTTCCAAAAAAAAGTACCTTTTTCCAAACAAAGTACCTTTTTCCAAAAAAGTACCTTTTTCCAAAAAAAGTACCTTTTTCCAAAAAAAAGTACCCTTTTCCAAAAAAACGTACCTTTTTCCAAAAAAAGTACCTTTTTCCAAAAAAAGTACCTTTTTCCAAAAAAAGTACCTTTTTCCAAAAAAAGTACCTTTTTCCAAAAAAAGTACCTTTTTCCAAAAAAAGTACCTTTTTTCAAAAAAAGTACCTTTTTCCAAAAAAAGTACCTTTTTCCAAAAAAAGTACCTTTTCCCGAAAAAAGTACCTTTTTCCAAAAAAGTACCTTTTTCCAAAAAAAATTGCTTTTTCCAAAAAAGTACCTTTTTCCAAAAAAGTACCTTTTTCCAAAAAATGTACCTTTTTCTAAAAAAATGTACTTTTTCCAAAAAACAAGTACCTTTTCCAAAAAAAGTACCTTTTCCAAAAAAAGTACCTTTTTCCAAAAAAAAGTACCTTTTTCAAAAAAAAGTACCTTTTTCCAAAAAAAGTACCTTTTTCAAAAAAAAGTACCTTTTTCTAAAAAAATTTTCCTTTTCCCAAAAAACATACATTTTTTCAAAAAAATACCTTTTTCAAAAAAAGTACCTTTTCCAAAAAAAAGTACCTTTTCCCAAAAAATAGTACCTTTTTCTAAAAAAATGTTCCTTTTCCAAAAGAAGTACCTTTTCCAAAAAAAGTACCTTTTTCCAAAAAACATACATTTTTCCAAAAAAAACACCTTATTAAAAAAAAATACCTTTTCCAAAAAAAATACCTTTTCCAAAAAAAGTACCTTTTCCCGAAAAAAGTACCTTTTTCCAAAAAAAGTACCTTTTTCCCCAAAAAGTTCATTTTTCCAAAAAAAGTACATTTTTCCAAAAAAAATTCCTTTTTCCAAAAAAGTACCTTTTTCCAAAAAAAAGTACATTTTTCCAAAAAAAAGTACCTTTTTTAAAAAAAGTACCTGTTTCCAAAAAATGTACTTTTTTCTAAAAAAATTAACCTTTTCCAAAAAAAAAATTCCTTTTCCAAAAAAAGTACCTTTTCCCAAAAAACATACATTTTTCAAAAAAAAATACCTTTTTCAAAAAAAAGTACCTTTTCCAAAAAAAGTACCTTTTCCCAAAAAACATAAATTTTTTAAAAAAAAATACCTTTTTCAAAAAAAGTACCTTTTCCAAAAAAAAGTACCTTCTCCCAAAAAAAAGTACCTTTTTCTAAAAAAATGTTCCTTTTCCAAAAGAAGTACCTTTTCCAAAAAAAGTACCTTTTTTCAAAAAACATACATTTTTCCAAAAAAAACACCTTATTAAAAAAAATACCTTTTCCAAAAAAAGTACAAATAAAGTACTTTGTAAAAACAAAGTATCTTTTTCCAAAAAATTTCGTTTTTCAAAAAAGTACCATTTAAAATAATATATAATTTCAAAAAAACTACTTTTTTCCCTCCCCCACGGATATCTCCACTAAAACAAGGTTTCTTGATATTCGGCATAGACGTGCGCTAAGACGGGATTTTTGGAAATTCCTACCGGAACGGGCAAAAAGGGGAAAAGTCTCCACATAAACAGTCTCACAAATTGGAAAAGTGCCTGCCCAAACCACTGGAGGTAAGAAGTTGAAATTTGGTATAAAGGTTCCTCCACTGTAGTAGACATCGACTAAGTTTGTATTTTTGGAATTCCCTACAGGATATCCCAAAAGGAAACTCGGTATGTGAGTTCCTCCTTCTGTGTAGGCGTCCGCTTAGACGGAATTTTTGAAATTCCTATCGGGAGGGGAAATAAGGTAAAAGTCTCCTCCTGACGGCTTGCCCAATCCCTTTTGGCCAACCTAAAATTTTAAATATGTATTCCTTGGAGTAGGACTAACTCACCGGCAACGTAATTTTTCTATTTTGGAACAGCAACATAGTAAAAATGGTGGTTGAAAGGGAAAAATGTCCCCAATAACGGCCTGCCCAAACCGCTTAGGCAATGCAGTTGAAATTTGGTATGAATGTTCCTCATCCATCGCAGATAGCCGCGAAGATGGAATTTTTGTAAATTCCTAAAGGGAGGGGCAAAAAGAAGAAAAGCCTCACCTTGGGGGCCGGTAAAAACCCCTTCGGCTAGAAACCTGAAGATTAAAATGTGGGTCCCTGGAGTAAGGGCTAACGTATTAGAAAGATACTTTTTTGAATTTTGGACAGGGTCGTTATAAAATGGGGGCTCAAAAAGGGAAAGTTGCCCCTTAACGACCTGTCCAAACTGCTGCAACTAGGAAGCTGAAATTCGGTACTTAGGTTCCTCTTCCAGCCTAATTCCAACCGGGAGGGACAAAAAAAGAAAAAGTGTCCCCCTTGACAGCCTGCTCAAACTGCTGGAACTAGGAAGCTGAAATTCCCTGTCGATGGATTTTCGGAAATTCCTACCGAGAGGGGCACAAATAGTAAAAGTTGGCTATAAACCTGAAATGTAAAACATATGTTACTTGGAGTATGGGCTTTTTGGACCGGGAAGGTGCTTTTTGGACAGGGACATTGCAAAAATGGGGATTAATGAAGCGAAAAGTGCCGCTTAAAGGCCTGCGCAAACCGCTGGAGGTAGGAAGTTGAAATTTGGTATTGAAGTTCCTCCTCTATTGTAGACATCCGCTAAGGTGAGATTTTTGGAAATTTCTACAGGTAGGGTCAAAAACAGGAAAAGTCTCCCCCTTAACGGCCTGGCCAAACTGCTGGAACAAGGGAGCTTAAATTCGGTATTTGGGTTCCTTCTCCAACGTTGACGTCCCCTAAGATGGTATTTTTGGAAATTCATACCGGGAGGGGTAAAAAGGGAAAAAACTTCCCCCTTGACGGCCCGGCCAAACTGCTGGATATAGAGACCTAAAATTATGTATGTAGTAGGTTCCTCCTCCAACGCAGACGTCCTCTAAGACGGAATTTTTGGAAATTCCTACCGGGAGGGGTAAAAACGGAATAATTCTCCCCCTTGATGGCCTAACCGAACCCTTCGGCTAGAAACCTGTAATATATAATATGTTTTCCTTGGAGTATGGGCTAACTTATCGACAAGGCATTTCTAGGACTTTGGACAGGAACGTGGTAAAAATGGTGGTACAAAAGGGGAAAATTGCCCCCCCCCCTTAACGTCCGCGTCTTTAGCTAGAAACCTAAAACTTAAAGAACAAGTGTATATGAAACACTAAAATTAAGAAACTAAATAGGAAACGAGTGGAATGAAACACTACACAAGTGGAATGAAATGGATATAAACGTTGAACGAGTAGAATTGAAATTATAGAGAATGCAAATGGATTGGAAGAGGGAATCACCTGTTCAAACACTATCCACGGAATATGAAACTTATGTAGCATTGAAACTTACTCTCCAAAAAGTTAAACAAATTTTCTAAAAGAGAAAAAACCTTAGAAAAGGAATGGAACTTATATATTTGGAAGAAACCGACGCAGTAAATTTTCCAACTGAATTTGTGAATTTACTTGAATTGCCAGGTCTACCTTTACATAAACTGGAATTAAAAAAAAAACTTTAAGACACGCTAACAACGTAGCGGGCTTTGCCCGCTATTTTTAATATTATAAAATGCTATCCAACCCTGCTTTACGTTATTTATTTTCATTCAAAACACAAATGAACAAAACTACTTACGGGTCTATCTACCTAAGTTCGCACTTTACCAAATTATCTTAACATACACACGTATATTGCAATTTATTATGGATTCATTACTAACAATCCACTTTCATGAGAAAAAGTGATCAAATATTTATTTATTTTAAACCCATTGTTGTGCAGAATTGTTTATTTGTGGTGGCTGGGTGAAGGCTTTAAATAAAAAAACGAATTTAATAAAAATTGTGGGGGGCGCAGCCCGCTAACAACGTAGCGGGCTGCGCCCGCTAGTCCAGTATAACAGACTTGAAGCTTTTCTGCAGCATGTAACATTCTTGAGATGAAAAAGGATGTCTTTAATAAGATTTGAAAAAAATGTTGTAAACTCCGTTCCTAATTTTTACACCAAACTATTTAACGAGTAAGAAAAACAATGTCATATTTGGATTCACCTTGTAGGCATCATGCGATTTTGTTAAGGAAAAAAATTCTGACAAAGCGTTTCTGAAAGAAAACGAAAAAAGTAACCAAATGTAAACTCCGTAACTGTAAACTCCGTAACCACAATTGTTTGCATCAGATTTCATTCAAATAAATGTAGATAAATGTTTAAAATATTTTAAAATAACCAAAAACAGAGGTGATTCAACTAATATTTATGCGTCAAAAGACGATTTAAATAATAATTTTGCGTCAAATCAAAAAAATTTATCAGTTTTTTACCCTAAGCTGCTGGAGCGAAAAACGATTGATTTTGCATTTCATTGGTTTTGAATCGATATTTCGAGTCATTACTGACATTAGTTTAACAAATTAAATTTGTTTCACACAATTTAAGAATTTTTTGATCGCGAAATGTTATGTTTTTAATACGTTATTTTGTAACTGCGCAACCGCTTTTTGGATTTTAAAAAATTTTATATTTTTGAAAAGCATTTAAAGGACCAAAAATGCAAAATTAAACAAAAATAAAATTTTTTCGCGGAATGAATTGTATTATTCGCGAAACCGCCAATTAGATAAACACAAATTATATATCATTGGAAAGCAAGTTGAAAACCCAAATACAAAAAATTAATAAATTGAAGAAAATTCGTACGCAATTTTTTTTGTTATATCTTTTGCTTGCAGAAATGTAAACTCCGTTACAACAAAAAAAATTAAAATTGTGCAAAAAAAGTTATTGCGACAACTTGTAGAAGAAATTTTTTGCAATTAGGTTTATAATGACGAAGCTTACTGATTCCATTAAGAAAAAACCGAAATATTAACACTTTTTGTTTCTCACAAATTTGTCCCAAAAATGTATCACATTTTTTGATTTCACCCATACATAGATTTGATTTGAATTTGTTCGACAGTGTCTACGTCATTGTCAAACATGTGCGAGCGCATAGCAAGACATAACACTTGCATGATGCGACACATGTCGCTGTGTTGCATAGTTCAACATTTGCAGGTCTTTAGTGCGAACTGGCTAAATAAAATTCAAACTAAATGCAAGTTTGCAAATTTCTATGAAATTTGAAAGTATTCAAAGAAATTTTAAACCCTTTTGTCAATTTTTATTTAGTTTAGAATTTATTTAGCCACCTCTAACAAGGCCAAACAAAATTTTGGGTTAACTATTAGTTAACGCTTAAACCTTTACGGCGGGTCTCATACTGTAGGTTTAACTTTAGCTTAACTATTAAACAAGAGAAAATGTCAAAAAATTGTATATAAAGTAGGGCATACACGTTCAATATTATTGATCAATTTTTGATTCTTTACAAATTAAATGAAGGTCCGTACCCTGCATTGAAAGGATTTTTGTTTTTCAATTTCATATTATTGAAAAGTGTGTGGCCAATATTGAAATGTTAGTTTTTTTTAATTTGTTTTTTGTTGTTGAAAAATAAATAAAATTAACAAAACATATAAATTAATTATTTAAAAATCCGCTAATGTTTGCAATTTTTTCTAGGATGGAAAATATTGATCAATTTTAATTTCTTTTATATTTTTCTAAATAACATTGAAAGTGTGTGTGCAAAGATCAATAAAATTGAAATAAATTTATATTAATTTTTTTGGTTAACTATTAGTATGAGACCCACGATAAAAAAAATTATTTTTTTTATTTTCGTTTATATTTAATGATAGCCGTATTTTCGACTTAACTATATCCGTTAACTCATAAAAAAAACTGAAAGTGCACAAAAACGCGTTTAAAACGAAAATTAACACATTACTTTTCGTATGCACGTTAACTTTCAACACGGATAATTATCAACGTTGAAAACTCAACGTTTATACATTTTCACATCTAACGTAACTTATTCGCATTACTTCCTAAAAACTTTTGCTGACGTGCGTTGGATTATAATGGAACAATTATAAACATAACCTGTTTAAAGTTTTTTTTA
This sequence comes from Leucophora obtusa, assembly GCA_949987735.1. NCBI lineage: Eukaryota > Metazoa > Arthropoda > Insecta > Diptera > Anthomyiidae > Leucophora > Leucophora obtusa. Next base: position 300,194,882 of record OX465295.1, on the reverse strand, counting down.
TACTACAACCGGTTTAACATATATTTTCTGTAAATACTTAACGTTGATAGACATGAGACAAAATACAGCTGATATTCTACAATTCTATTGATAAATTTGGTATTAAACGTCATTTTTAAGCTAAAATTAATTACTTCGAATTCTTAAGTTTTATTCATATAACCCATTGTCTTGACCTGGCTACTAGATTTGGCTTAAATCACAAAATAAATTTCAACTTTGAATTAGTGTTCCTCACAAAGGGGCCGCCAAAACATTTTACTATCAGCATATTTAGCATGGCCATGTTAGTCGATCGAACAAATTTCATGAATTTTGGAGACACGCCGCTAAACTTTACAAATAAACTATTTACATACTATGTCTGACCGCCCTCTGATGAAAATTTGGAATAAATCAGATAGTTTTCTTCCATACTTTACAGCGGTAACACGAAATACCCAACACAATTTACCGGGACGCTCTTGGACTAGTTTGGTTAGCCGCGGTTCGGGGACATACATATTACTTTAATTTTTACTTACCAATGCTGGTCGACGCGCAAGTGGCATAGCCAACAAAGCGAACGAATGTAAAAAGTGGAATCGATTCGCTGTGTCGAAAACAGCTTTAGACTCCAACTGTTCCTGAATGTCGACAATTTTAGCTAAACTGTATTTACCATAAGCACCCATAATAACGGCGGTGGCACCACTTAAACCAGCTAAACGCACAAAATGATAATTATTGCCGGCAATTTCCCATATTTGCAAAGGCTTGGGCGGTGGCAAGACAACGGCATTTTGTATTTGTTGCTTTGGCTTTAAGCCCTTTGAAATTGAGAAGCAAACACGATAATTTAAAAATGTTTTAGAAATCGCAACATACTTACAGTTCCTTTTAATATCACCGAGGCTGAATTTAGAACAGCTTGACTGATGGGATTTCCAACAGTTACATAATTAAGAGCATCTCCCCAGGACATTTTAAAAAAGAAATATATATTTTTCCTAATCTATGCTCCTAATTACCAAAACGCTCCTGTTGTGAAGCAGAGTCCCACGTCGATACGATTAATTTCTGCGGCGCACCGTCGCACCTAAACCAACTTGATCTTTTTTGGACATTTTTTGAAAATCTGGTCCTGCATTCCAGTCTACGCGAGACAAAAAGTGTGTTCCCCTCCGTACCCAAAATTACCGAAATTTACCCAAAGTCGCCTAAATTTACACAAAAGCGTTCCTGTACTCAAAAATTGTGTAAAAAAAGAGCGCTCATGACAATGGGCCATATGAATAAAATTTAGCAATTACTTCGAAGCAGAGCTTTAAAGCATTAATTCCTTTTTGGAATGAATTCCCAAAAAGTTAATTCAATTCTTTAATTCAAGGAATGAATTCATCAATAAGACAAAAACAGGAATTAATTCCTGTGAATGAATTCAAAGAATTCAAATTTATAGAATGAATTCCCTGACCAAAGCGTAAAGAATTAAAATTAAATAATTCATTCACTAAAGAATTCATTCAACACTATTTAATTCAATTTGAAGTCAAGGAATTCATTCAATTCTAGTTAATTCAACTTTTGGCTAAGGAATTCATTCAACTATGCACTTAATTCAACTTTTGATCAAGGAATTCATTCAATTCTAGTTAATTCAACTTTTGGTCAAGGAATTCATTCAATTCTAGTTAATTCAACTTTTGGTCAAGGAATTCATTCAAGTTCAACTTTTGGTCAAGGAATTCATTGAATTCTAGTTAATTCAACTTTTAGTCAAGGAATTCATTCAATTCTAGTTAATTCAACTTTTAGTCTAGGAATTAAACTTAATTCAGGGAATTAAACGAAAAAAATTTAATTCCTTAGGGAATTAAACGAAATAAATTTAATTCCTTGACTAAAAGTTGAATTAACTAGAATTGAATGAATCTTGACTAAAAGTTGAATTAACTAGAATTGAATGAATTCCTTGACCAAAACTTGAATTAACTTGAATGAACTCCTTGACCAAAAGTTGAATTAACTAGAATTGAATGAATTCCTTGACCAAAACTTGAATTAACTCGAATTGAATGAATTCCTTGACCAAAAGTTAAATTAACTAGAATTGAATGAATTCCTTTACCAAAAGTTGAATTAACTAGAATTGAATGAATTCCTTGTTGAATGAATTCATAAAATTTTATGAAGGCATTAGAAAATAATTAATGAATTCCTTTAATATAAATCGAATGAGAAAAGAAGGAATTCATTCAATTCCTTAAGTTTGGCCAGTGAATTCATTCCCAAAATATAAATTCAGTTCAAAAAAAGGGAATTAGGGAATTAATTCTTCGAAGCTCTGCTTCGAAGTAATAACTTTGGGCTTAGAAATGGTTTTTAACTCCAAATTTACCAATTGGCTGCTAGAATAGCATGAAATGTAAACGAAAATTAAAAAATTAAATTTCTAGTCTACTCCCAAGCAGACTAGATTTGTAAAGTAATTGCTTAAAAATGGCTCATATGAATAAAAAATAGATATTACTGATAGGGGGAAATACAGGGTTTTTTAAGCAATTACTTCACAAATCTAGTCTAGTCTGCTCCCAGACTAGAAATTTAATTTTTTAGTTTTCGTTTACATTTCATGCTATTCTACCAGCCAATTGGTAAATTTGGATTTAAAAGCCATCCCTAAGCCCAAAGTAATTACTTCGAAGTAATTGCTAAGTTTTGTTCATATGACCCAATGGCTCGTATGAATAAAAAATAGATATTACTAATAGGGTGAAATACTGGGTTTTTTAAGCAATTACTTCACAATTATGGTCTGCTTGCGAGTAGACTAAAAATTTCATTTTTGGATTTTCGTTTATATTTCATGCTATTCAACAAGTATATGGATAAATTTGCTGTTAAAAGCCATTACTATGCCAAAAGTAATTTCTTCGAAGTAATTGCTAAGTTTTATTCATATGACCCAATGTTTTGCGTTTCTCATTTTACCAAAACTTACCCAAAGTTTTTCTCCGCGTAAACTTCGGTAAACAATCTATGCGGTAAATTATAAAACGAACAGCTGATACAAAGATAAACAAAAAACAATTTTGACAATAAATTCAAAATTTTAATTAAATAAATATGCAAAAGAAACTTATTTTGTTATAAGAATTAATTGAATAAAATCAAAAAGAACTGTTAAATGCAAATAAATATGAGAATTTTCGCAATTTTGCAAACTGAAATTATGTACATATATGCATTTTCACATTATTCTTTGAAGTAAATTTTTGGGTAATTTTGTCATTTGGTGAGAGGATTTTACCCAAAAAGTTAAGAAACACATCTATAAATTAATTTTAAAAACACGAAAAATACATGCACAACAAGAACAACACAAAAAACTGTTGTTGCTTTGCATGTATTTTTCGCGTTTTAACATTTTAAGTTTCTAGGGGACGTCAAGTAACAAAAAAGCTTTGCTTTAATAAAATCTACATTAAAAAAAATAACAATTTAGCCACCATCGGCCCTTGACCGCTGAAGCCGTGTAAAAAGTTCCCAAATATGTTACCACAAATTATACCAGATATGAATCAGCTGATTTAGGCAATATGGCCGACAGAAAATGAGCAAAACAAAACGCAAAAATTTAAGAAAAACACAAAAGATAAAGCACCCAACAAACAATTCGTTCCGTTTACGCACCGTTTTCGGTCCATCATAAACGGAATTTAACTCCGTATACGTACCGTTTTCTGGATCCGTATACGGACCAGAAAACGGAACATAAGCAACATCGAAACTGATTCGAATCCGTTGAAAATCCGTCAATGACGGACCGTTTACGGACCGTTATGTCGTGTTAAAAACTGACAAGTCCGTCAATGACGGACCGTTTACGGACCGTTATGTCATGTAAAAAACGGACTAGTCCGCTGAAAGTCCGTCAATGCCGGACCATTTCCGGACCCTTATGTCGTGTAAATAACGGAGTGACTCCGTTTTTAGAATGCCGTTTCGGACTTTTATAGCTACCTAAATTGACACATTACTAACTTTAATATTGTATGATTTTTAATAGATTTATTAAATTATTTATTAATTTTATTAAAAATTATGTTTACAGCAGGTGCAATATTAACTTCATTAATCGGCAAAATTCAAAACAGCAAAATCAAAATTCGCAAAATTGACCCATAACTAGATCCAATGTATATCTACAAGCAAAAGAAACAATTTATTAATTCAGGGTTAATTAAATTTATTCACGATTAAGGGTTTTCATACGATGATAATTCGAATACTTTTTTACTAAAACGGTTTAAGCGGGGTTTACATTATATCATAAGTCATAGAACCTGGCCAAAAAGAGATCCAGATAGCCAAAATCCTATAGTATAAACATATTATGACTGATAAGTACAGATTGAAATTTTGAGTCAGATTTTTTTTTTAAATATTTCATAACATTATAAGAATTCGATGTTAACATCTCTTTTCATCTGATTGCATTTGATAGTGTAAACACATATACAAGATTTTTTTTGACAATCACATCAGACGTAAAATCAGTTAATGTAAACCCAGCTTTAGGATACGAGTACCATAAAATAATTATATTTGTCTAATTGCATTCGGTTACACAAACTATCGTGAAAAAACATAAAATTTCATAAACACTTACTATTTAATGATTCTGTGTGAATTGAAGTAATTTGGCTACTGCGGTAACGGCCAAGACAAGATGCTCGTTTTTGCGACATCCAGAAACTTTTTTAACCGACTTTACCGCGCGACCCGTATTAAATTATTTAAATAATTCTATTTTGATGACAAAAATTCACGATTACTCTGAAGAAAGACGACACCGTTACCTCCGGAGTTCAAACTGATGAAAATTGGTGAAGTCCGTATTTAACGGTGCAGAAACGGATATACCAAAACGGATTCAAAACGTATTATATTCGAAAATCCGAAAGTACGGTCCGTTATTGTTCCGTATACGTACAAGCTTTGACGGATACCTGTTTTACGGACCGATAATGTTCCGTAAAAGCCGGATTGATGATTCCGCACATGCCGGAGAGTCCGTAAAAATGTTTCTTGGGCACAATAATCTAAAAAGAGACAGATATATACAAAAAATGCACAATACAAAATGTATGGAGATTTTATATTGTTAATTCCCTTTTGACTTGACTTCCATGTAAACAAAACCATACGGTTTGGGAATACTTTTTTGACACCTGTCATTGGTTTCACATCTGGTATTAATCTGTGTATGTTACCTTTAATGCAGCCTTTAAAAATGTGTAGTCGAATTGATACTCTGGGGAAGCCTCAAAAAAACAACAACGGTAGATGAGAAATACAAGTTAAGGGCGGATTATTGGACCGTAAACGTATATGTGATGTAACTGTACCGTGCCGTAGCTAAAAAGTACACTTATAAATTATCGTAAACGACATTACTATTTAGCATCTATTTCATGTGGTTTTATATTTTATTCTAAATTTTTCCATTTATTTGTTAATTTTTATTCCTTATTTGTTGTTTGAATCATTTTTCTTCATTCATTTCATATTTTTTCCGACTAAAATCAGTCAGCTGTTTCGATGCCGGATAGAAAATTCTGATTTCAACAGAATGATCCGGCAAGTTCGTTTACATTTACGTGTTAAGGGCGGATTATGGGACCGTAAACGTAAATGTGATGTAACTGTACCGTGCCGTAGCTAAAAAGTACACTTATAGATTATCGTAAACGACATTACTATTTAGCATCTTTTTCATGTGGTTTTATATTTTATTCTAAATTTTTCCATTTATTTGTTAATTTTTATTCCTTATTTGTTGTTTGAATCAATTTTCTTTATTCATTTCATATTTTTTGCGACTAAAATCATTCAGCTGTTTCGATGCCGGATAGAAAATTCTGATTTCAACAGAATGATCCGGCAAGTTCGTTTACATTTACGTGTTAGTAACCATTCGTATACATTTCTTCTTGTGGTATTGGAAAAGCTGATTCGTTACAGATACGTTTACGGTTGGGTAACTCAGCCTTTAGTCTTTTCCGTAACAACGTATCAGCTGTTTAATGTTGTTTTTCTTAGCAGAGATCTGCGGCAACCAGACTAATTGGTTGCGGTTGCTAAATAAAAAAAATTGCAGCGGCGGCTTAAAGCTGGCTCTGAGCCAAAAGCTAATCGGCTAGCCAATTTTAAGTTGACACATACAAAACATCGGCTTAACGGTAAAAAAAAGAAAATTAAAGAAATATATACTATTTTTAGATTTTTATCGTGTAAAAAAAATTTTCGACGGCGGCGGTTACAAAAATTAGACGGCGTCTCGGCTTAGCCGGGTTAAGCCATCGCAGATCTCAAAATAGCAGCTGTCAACTCACTGTCACTTATCTCGGTGTCTTCAAATGCAATAAATTATATGATATGAAATGTCAAAACCATTGCAGCGAAACGTCAAAATGATATCAATTGCAGAGTGGTGGAGAACACTTGACCATTTCATGAATTAGAAATATCATGGATTTTTCTTCGAAAAACACCAAATTATATGAAACATTAATGTTTACCGACAAATAATAAAAAAACTAAACACTTTTCCATTCCTTTTTACCAAATTTTTTGTTGTTTTCCTATTACAAAATTAAAATGAAAACTAAAAGTGATATTTGATCTCTGGCATCATTGCAAGATCCGATGGCATGTCAGCGATATCATGATATTGCAATAAAATTGAAATTGAGTCTCTTCACTTGAGATGAGAGCATTTTGACAATTGCTTGCTATCATTTTATTGCATGTCAAGACACTAGGTTATTGGTGACATGCCATAACGCCATAACAGTACATACCAATTGAATTTTGGTTTTCTGCTAGGGGATATGGCCTCGTATGAATCAAAAATAGATATTACTAAAAGGGGGAAATACAGGGTTTTTTAAGCAATTACTTCACAAATCTAGTCTGCTTGGGAGTAGACTAGAAATTTAATTTTTTAATTTTCGTTTACATTTCATGCCATTCTACCAGTGTTGCCATTTCAGTGCTTTTCGGGTATTTTTTGGTGCTTTTTTCCTTCCCGTACCCGGTGATTTTTTACAAATACCCGTTTTAAAAAAGCGGGTATTTACAGTGCTTTTTAAGATTTCTGGCAGTGCTTTTAGTGCTTTTTATACAGATTATATTTTTGGTATTTGTTCTCGTTTTTTAAATTTTTATAGAATTTTCTGTCAAAATTTAAAAAATAATACGAACTGTACAAAAAATGCATTTTTTCACAATGTTCGTAGTACAATTTTCAATAGCAACTTCATTATATTTAAACTTCAAATTTTGAAATATTTGTTTGGTGCTTTTTTACCACTTTTTTGGTATTTTTTAACCTTTTTTACACGATTTCTCAAAGCAAAATGTGTCTTGACTTAAATTTTTAAAAAAATTAATATCGTCCTTTTTTACCCCATTTTTGGTAATTTTTTACCCTTTTTACCCGTTTTCACAATGCTCACGGTGCTATCCTGCCTTCAAGAGTTGGCAACACTGCATTCTACCAGCCAATTGTGCAATTTGGAGTTGAAAGCCATTCCTAAGCCCAAAGTAATTACTTCGAAGTAATTGCTTAGTTTTTTCATATGACCCATGGTTACGGCCACAGATTAATACCAGATGTGAAACTAATGACAGGTGTCAAAAAAGTATTCTCGAACCGTATGATTTTGTTTACATGGAAGTAAAGTCAAGAGGGAAATAACAATATAAATCTCTATACATTTTGTATTGCGCATTTTTTGTATATATCTGTCTCTTTTTAGATTATTGTGCTTTATCTTTTGTTTTTCTTAAATTTTTGCGTTTTGTTTTGTTCACTTTCTGTCGGCCATAATGCCCAAATCAGCTGATTCATATCTGGTATAATTTGTGGTTACGGCTATGACGCGTCTAATTGAACCTTTATTGACTTGACTTCCATGTAAACGTATAATTTGTGATGTAAACAAAACCATACGGTTCGAGAATACTTTTTTGACTCCTGTCATTGGTTTCACATCTGGTATTAATCTGTATAAATTATGATAATACAAAGTTCTCTAAAAATTATAATGTTGAATGGGACAGTGGTCAGACGGTCTTTTAGTATTTACAAACACTTATTGGCCAAACGAATACCCAATAATTTAAAAGGCAAAAGTAAAAGTTCACAAGAATGGTTAACCCGACAAATGGCCGATCCATATGTGGAGAAAGCACGCATGATGAATTATAGATGTCGAAGTGCTTTTAAACTTTTAGAAATCGATGATAAATATAAAATAATAAAACCAGGAGATACGGTTATAGATTGTGGGGCAGCTCCTGGAAGCTGGACACAAATAGCTGTCGAAAAGAGTAATGCAAATGGTCATTTAGAAAATCGACCCAAAGGAACTGTATTTAGTATGGATTTACTACATTTTCATAAAGTACCAGTAAGTTCTTTAATTTGAAATAAAATTCGTTTATAAAGTATACGTAACTATTTCAGGGAGCTACCACATTTGGTGGAATGGATTTTACAAAGCCAGAAAATCAATTACGTTTAAAAGAAGCTCTAGCCGGCAGACAAGTTAATTGTGTTTTATCTGATATGGCTCCTAATGCTACTGGCGTTCGAATGTTAGATCAAGAGATTATTGTTAATCTGTGTTACGATGTTTTACGTTTTGCTTTAGCTATGTCTGCGCCCGAAGCTAATTTAGTGACTAAAGTTTGGGATAATGGTTATGTTCCCAAATTAGAGAAGGATATATTAAGATTCTACGAAAAGGTGAAAAGAGTTAAACCACACTCTAGTCGAGGAGATTCGGCAGAACATTTTTTGGTCGCTCGCGGTTTTAAGGGATTGGATAAGGTGATAGAACAAGAGAAAATATAGTCAATAAGGATTCGAAAATAAATGTTAAACTGGAATAGATTGTCAGTTTTTTTTATAAGACCAAATAAGAATAACATATGGTTACAGAAATCGTTCGAAAATTTGTAAGTTTCTGCAATTATTTTTTGAAGGTCACGCCCCTTCCAAGTGGACGTGTCGCAATGAGAATTGACTCCAAAAAGATTGACCTGCCTTCGAATGGTTTTTCTACTCTGTGGTATGTCCGAAGCCGACTTCGCTGAGTAAAGCTTTTTACGTAGCCGGCATTCGCCCGGGCTTATTGTTTTTGAACGCTGATGTATGGCCAACACCGGCTTCGCTAAAGCGGACGTGGCCGAAAAATTATTTTTGCACCATTCAACTCAGCATTGGCATATTAGTCGATGCACAAATTTTTATCAATGTGTGAGCGTATTCTATGGTCTAAACCATTTCATTAAACTTCATTTAAGCCCCTAGGTGTACTTTTTGAGATAATTATAAAAAACTTTTCCAACATTAAAAACCCGCCCACTGCTGAGGAGGCGTTACAAAAAAAATTGATTTAGAATCCGTAGGGTCAAAAACATACATATATATTTTTTGTCCATTGCGGCAAACTTTATTAATTCCCTTATTGGATTTGGATAAAAGGAGTAAAAAAGTCAAAGTCGGGCATGCCGACTATCTATATAATACCCTACACCAGTCTGGTTAAAAGCCAACTAATGTTTGGATCCAAAATTCGAATGGGTTAAAAAATTTCCTATAAAATGATAAAAGAGAAAATCTAAAATATAGCGCATATGGGCGATAGGTTCAAATATGGACCGATCCTAACTAGAATCAATAGGTTACCCAGTGTAGAAAATCATTACCAGATATGTGGTTATGTAACTACATACTTCCCAGTGTAGAAACGGTAATGACATATCATTATTTTTTGGACTACCAGTAATGACACCCACTTACCTTCTGTATTATTTTAAAACATATAATAATGAGTTACTGATAATGACTTATTTTTATCATTATTTCAAATAGAAAATAATTTTTTAGATTTTTTTGAAATCTATTTTTAGACTCAATATTTTTTAAACACTAGTAAGGATATATGTAACCACATATTTTTGATTTTTTGTATGTTGGCGAGTAAGCTTACTTGTGTGCAGCAGGTCAATTGTGCTTTTATCTATTAAATATTACATGTCGATATAGCTCAGATGGTAGAGCTGTTGACTGGCAATCTGTAGACCCCGGTTCGATTCCCGCACCAGCAAATTTTATTTAAAAAAAAAATACAATAAAAAATATTTTTTTTTATATAATTTATTTTTTAAAAAATCTATTTTTAGACTCATTATTTTTGTCAGTACTGGTAAGCACATAGGTAACGATATATTTTTTGATTTTTCGTATGCTGGTGTGTAAAGACAACTCATTATTTTTCGCGACATCGCCATATAAAGGTAATAAGAAATGTAATAACAAAAGTAACTAGTTACCATTACCAAGTATGTAGTTACATAACCACATATCTGGTAATGATTTTCTACACTGGTTGGTAATGGTAACTAGTTACTTTTGTTATTACATTTCTTATTACCTTTATATGGCGATGTCGTGAAAAATAATAATACATGGAGATATAATTTATATTAGTTTAAATTTTTAAAAGAATTGAAAGAGTAATGCAAAATTGTCTATTTTATTTCAGAAAGCATCCTCCAGCCAGTCGTGTATTTCGTGTGTTTTGTGAAGTTTTAAAAAACACCTTCATTTTGGCCTTTTGCTATGTTCTTAAGGCTTTTATATTAGTTTAAATTTTTAAAAGAATTGAAACAGTAATGCAAAATTGTCTATTTTATTTCATAAAGCATCCTCCCATATACGAATTCTATTTAAGCTTTTATGTATACCATATCGATTTATTTTGTTACGAAATAATTCAATTGCAATAGTTCTTTTTATTAAATCAAATGAATTAATTCACTGGTGAACACATTCAGTAAGGAATTAATTCACTTTTTTTCCGTTCGATTTATAAAATTGAACGCGTTCATCGGTGAATTAATTCATTTGATTTAATAAAAAGAACTATTGCAATTGAATTAATTCTTTGAATTTGTTGTTTGATGAACGCATTCAGTTGAACGAATTCAATGAATTACTTAAAGGCACATCTACACGAGAGAGAAATCTACTAGAGATAGAGCAAGAAACACTTCTAATTAGCTCTATTGAGAATGATTTAAGCTATTTAGAGGTGTTTTTTGCTCTATCTCTAGCAATTTTCTCTCTCGTGTAGATGTGCATTAAGGAATTCATTCAATTCTAGAGAAAATTGAATTCGATTGGTAGTGAATTCATTCAAAAAGGAATTAATTCTTCAAAGCTCTGACCATATATATACAATACGGTCAATAATATGTGCGTTCCCATACGTTACCGCGGGATCCCAAAACAGCCCAAACAACAACAATTTGCACACAATTTTGAGTACGGGAACGCCTTTGGGTAAGTTTGGGTAAATGCGGTAAAGTACGGGAACAGACATAATATAATTCATTCACAATGTTTTGAGAACAAAAATTTATTAATAATTTTTGATGTTTTTATTTAACCTGAATTTCAAACTGAAATTAGATTTACGCTAAAGATAATATTTTAATAGTTAAATTTATATTACTGAGCATTTTCCAACACCCGGTTGTTACTTAAAATTTGATAAAATATTTTAAATTGAATACTTTATCTAATAGAAATTTGAATAAATAAACTTTGGCTTTGCCATTTTTACCAAATATCAATAAATTGAAAAATTGATACATCTTCCTAAACTACTTTTTTATAATGAGTTAAGTGGTGTATTAAATAATACATCCACTTGGGTTGATCCGAAGGTGCCATATGTCCTGCATTACGGACCATAATCTCTACCAAATGGCCAGCATGCTTAACATAACCTGCTATTTCATCCTCAACTTTCCATATCTCACGTGGAGCTTTCTTATATAAATCAGCAGCGCTAAATTTGAGACGATTCAAATAATTACGAGTTAAAGGATATGCTACAATAATATCTAATTGACCATTATATATGCAAACAGTATATGTTTCCAATAGTTCCGCAATCCAAGGAGCTACGGTATCCATAACATCACGTTTTAAAAACACTTCTACTTTATTTTCTGTATCCAAATCATGAAACGAAAGATTACCCACATGTATTGAACGACGAGTTAAGGAAGATTGCAAGAAATTCCCCATAATTTTACCATAGTCATCACCTTTGGTATGTAAATAATTGTAGTAATAATTAAAACCAGTTAGATTGGTAAACAGCGAACCATTAACCATGTCACCATTTAAAAGATTATCAAAAACTTCGAATGCACAATCCATTTGATGTTTAGTAATACAATCCACACCCTTTGCTTCGGCATCATGAAATTGTTCTAAACCATGATCATCAATCAAACCCAATTGGTATAAATAATCACCATATTTCAATTGATGTATTGGATCCGAAAGACCATTACCAATGGCAACTCCCTCAAGAGGTATGAAAACACGAGTATCCACAGAATTTTGTACCTTGTGAATATGATACGCCAAGGCTGGTACATATTTGCCAGCATATGATTCGCCAGTAATCCAAAATCCGGAGGAATTGCTCCATTCAAACAACTCATATAATTGCTGCATAGCTTCATGTAAATTATGACCTACATCTTTCTCATTACGAGCATAACCATCGTCACTATCGGTAAATGAGAAACCAGTACCCACGGGATTATCAATAAATATGAGATTATGTGTTTTACTCCAAGTATGATTGCGTTTTTGCAATTTGTTATGAATATCAAATTCGAATGGACCATTTTCAGTGAATAAACCAAATAAAGAGGAAGCTCCTGGACCACCTTGCAACCATAAGACCACCGGAGAATTAGATGAATTTTTCTCAGCGGGGAAATACCAAAAAAACATATTAGAATTGAATTTAGAGTCTACGGTCAAATAACCTGCATAACTTTCTACGCCTCGATATTGAGAACCAACTACCTTGGCTTTTTCTTGTATATCCTGACGTTTCATTTTAGGATCATTAATCAAAGGTGTTAAAAACAATGGTTCCCCAGGATCTCCACCATCTCGAAATTCCTCAAATCTAGGATAGGGATTTATAAAACTCTTACGATATTTGGGGCGTTCTTTTGCATCACATAACTCCATTACAATAAATGCAATGGCTACCAATACTACTGCATGATTTGCAGTTTTCATGATGCCTTTGAACTTTTGAAACAATTTTCTTGCTCAGCACTTGTTGAAATTACCGCCTTCGTTTGTTTTTATGTACAGAAATAAATTGTTTTTTTCTTGTTCCGATTAGATAAGAATTTTGCTGAACAAAACTCTACTACTTTCTTCGTTAAAATAAACTGTTGATTTGCGTTCAACCGGCAATGCAAATAACCCACAAAATAACCAGTGTTGTCATTTCAGTACTTTTCGGGTAGTTTTTGGTGATCATTACAAATACCCGTTTAAAAAAAGCGGGTATTTACAGTGCTTTTTCAAATTTTTTAATTTTTCTTCAATTTTCTGCAAAGTTGAAAAAATAATACGAACTATACAAAAAATACATTTTTCCAGTGTTTGTAGTACAATTTTAAATAGCAACTTCGTTATATTTAAACTTCCAAAATTTTAAATATTAGTTTGGTGCTTTTTTACCCCTTTTTTAGTTATTTTTGAACATTTTTTACACGATTTTACAAAACTAAAATGTGCTTTAAAATTCTGGACTTAAATTTTTCAAAAAATTAATATCGTGCTTTTTTACCCCATTTATAGTAAATTTTTACCCGTTTTCACAATGCTCACGGTGCTCTCCTGCCTTCAAGAGTTGGCAACACTGCAAATAACAAAAATACTCGGATTCATTGCTGCCAGATAAGAGATTAATCACAACTGGGTCGATTGTCGACCGACGACAGCAAAAGTCGTCACGATTAATTTAAATTCAGCCACAATCGACCGTCGACATTTGTTGACGTTTAGAAAAAAAGAAAACCAAAACAAGAATATGGTTGTATTTGTTTCACCACAATTTTTCACCAATTCAATTGGTCTTTCACTAATTCTTGTTGTTTTATAATTTATTGTATTTAATTGTGCTTTTTTATGGTAAATTATGTATTTTAAAATTCAATCATATTTCTTCTGCCAAAAAAATAATTTTTTTGTAAACAAAGTACTAATTTTTGCAGCTCTAATACGAATTTCTAACAAGTCTGTTCTAATGGCAATTTTTAATTAGTTAAAAATATATTAAAGGAAAATCTTATAAATGAGCAAATCTACAATGGAGAGAAAACAGGCCTTTTTTAAGTGTTCACGACCTCATTTAGTAAAATCATCATTAAGGCATATGATGCCAATAAAATATCTTAAAAGTAGATTTTGTAACAGTATTTTCGCTCTCCTGAAAATCTATTAAAAAACACATGTGACATTTTGCAGGCCGGTCGACCATATATAGTAATTAAAAACTTATTAACATTATATTTTGTAAGTGTGTATATTGAGATTAAATTAAACAAACATTTATATTAAAAACGTACTAAATTTTACCTCAGTTAACCGGAAAAATAGATTATCCAGAATGCTTCCGGTCCCGACCATCCCGGTTAGTCGATGCCCAACTGTATAGAATTTTCGAACGGTTAGCTTAAAAATAGTTTGGATATAAACATGTTTTAAAAAACCGGTTAACCAACAAATAATAACCGATTTTCGGTTTATTCGAATTTATAAATTATTGGAAACCGGCCGGTTTTTGAAAATTAAAGAAACTGGGTAACCGGTTTTCGGTTACGGTTTTGGACACTCTACATTTAGAAAAATTTTATATTATGCCTGTTTCCGTACTTTACCGAAGTTACACAAACCAGAGCTTTGAAGAATTAATTCCTTTTTGAATGAATTCACTACCAATCGAATTCATTTTCTCTAGAATTGAATGAATTCCTTTTCTTAAGTAATTCACTGAATTCATTCAACTGAATGCGTTCATCAAACAACAAATTCAAAGAATTAATTCAATTGCAATAGTTCTTTTTATTAAATCAAATGAATTAATTCACCGGTGAACGCGTTCAATTTTATAAATCGAACGGAAAAAAAGTGAATTAATTCCTTACTGAATTAATTCACCACTGAATTCATTCAATTTCATTTTCATTCAGAGAATTAAAAAAAAATAAAATTACATTCAGTGGATATCCTAAAGATCCCATAAAGAAACTAATTTATATTTATAAAAATGTATTCATTTATCTTTCAAACCAAACTGAAAGTAATTAGTAAATTCTATTTACAAAAAAACAAAAGGATTTTTATAAAAATGACAAAAAATATTTCCAACAAGTAGGGAATGTAACCCTACAAATTTCAATAAGAATTTGGTTTTTCCACTTCCAACTTATATTATTTCATACAATTTTGTTTTTATTTAAAATTGTGAAACTCTGATTTCTCTATAAAACTTGTTTGTTATGGGTTAATTGATATATCAAATTATACATCCATTTTGGTTGATTTGTAGGAACCATATGTCCAGCATTACGTACCATAACTTCTATCAAATTTCCAGCATGTTTAGTATAACCAGCAATTTCATCATCAACTCTCCATATCTGGCGGGGAGCTACCTTATAGAAATCAGCATCGCTAAATTTAAGATGATTCAAAAAGTTACGAGTTAAAGGATAGGCCACAATAATATCTAATTGACCATTGTAGACGCAAACAATATAAGATTCTAGAATTTTAACAATCCAAGGAGCTACAGTATCCATAATATCACTTTTTAAAAACTGTTCCACCTTGTTTTCAATATCCAAATCATGAAATGAAAGATTACCCACATGTATGGAACGACGAGTTAAGGAAGATTGTAAGAAATCACCCATAATTTTACCGTAGTTATTACCCTTGGTGTGCAAGTAGTTGTAATAATAATTATACCCAGTTAGATTGGTAAACAGAGACCCGTTAATATTCTCACTATCAATGAGATTATTGAAAACATCAAATGCACACTCCATATGGTGTTTAGAAATACAATCCATTCCCTTAGCTTCAGCTTCATGAAATTGTTGTAAGCCAAGATCATCAATCAAACCTAGTTGATATAAATAATCACCATATTTTGTTTGATGTATGGGATCTGAAAAACCATTGCCAATGGCTACTCCTTTGAGAGGTATAAAATGACGAGTATGTACCGAGTTTTTCGCTATATGTATATGATACGCCAAAGCTGGAACATATTTGCCAGCATATGATTCACCAGTAATCCAAAATCCGGAGGAATTGCTCCATTCAAACAACTCATATAATTGTTGCATAGCTTCATGTAAATTATGACCTATATCTTTCTCATTACGAGCATAACCATCGTCACTATCGGTAAATGAGAAACCAGTTCCCACAG
The DNA here is from genome assembly GCA_949987735.1 of Leucophora obtusa. Lineage (NCBI taxonomy): Eukaryota > Metazoa > Arthropoda > Insecta > Diptera > Anthomyiidae > Leucophora > Leucophora obtusa. Next base: position 300,178,488 of record OX465295.1, on the reverse strand, counting down.
GATTATCAATAAATATAAGATTATGTGCTTTAGTCCAAGTGTAATTACGTTTCTGTAATTTTCCATGAGTGTCAAATTCGAAAGGACCATTTTCGGTAAATAATCCAAATAATGAAGAAGCTCCTGGACCACCTTGTAGCCATAATACCACCGGCGAATAGGCTGGGTCTTGTTCAGAAGGGAAATACCAGAAAAACATATTGGAATTGAATTTAGAATCTACGGTCAAATAACCCGCATAGCTTTCCACACCATGATATTGAGAACCTACTACCTTGGCTTTCTCTTGTATATCTTGACGCTTTAATTTAGGATCATTTATTAAAGATGTCAAGAATAATGGCTTACCAGGATCGCCACCATCATAAAAGGCTTCAAATCTAGGATAGGGATTTATGAAACTTTTGCGATAATTGCGGCGTTCTTCTGCATCACATAATCCCATCAAAAGAATAACAAATGTGATAACTACCAATTCCGAGACTGCATGAGTTGAAGTGATCATGGTGTCTTCAGATATCTTTTGTATGTAGTTAATTACTTTTTATTTTTCTCCAATGGTATTTTATAGAATTTTCTTGCAGAAAACACCTATTGTTCTGTTTAGAAGCTAATCAAACGGCAAACAAAACAAAAACTATGACAAAAACTTTCATTGAAATGGATTTTCCCGAACTCTATATTGTTTGTTGGCAGAGTTGCCAAGACGTTTTCTACATTTTAGCAAAAAATGAACGGCATCGGCTGAAGGCAGTGTTGCCAACAAATTTTCAAAATAAATGGCTATATCAGACCCAAAAATCGCTAGATTGTCGAAAAATGGTACTTAAAGGAGTTTTTTACTCAAAAATGTTTTAATATGTTCCTAAGGCACATTTACACGCGAGCGAATGTGATAGAGCGAAAATCACCCCTAAATAGCTAAAATCATTCACAATAGAGCTATTCAGAGGTGTTCTTTGCTCTATCTCTAGCAGTTTTCTCTCTCGTGTAGATGTGCCTATAAGAAGTGTTATAAACTTGTAAATAATAAAACATTTTACGATTAAGCTGCAAATAATGAATCCCGATTTTCATTAAATTAATATTAGTATTGAAAATATTCAAAAGAATGCATTCTACGGTGAAAAACTACATACCCATATTTTATCGAAAAGTGTATTTTTTAGAAAGTTTTTTTTACTAAAATCGTTTAAGAAGTTGTTTTTTTAAAATAAGAGAATATCAATATCCGAATTTTACAATATTTTTCAATATAAAACTGATTTTTATAAACTATATTACGGCTGCTAAAAAATCGCTAGATTTTTGGCTAATAGCTACAGGACAATTTTTACCGCTAGGTGCGAAATAAAATCGCTATATCTGACGAGAAAACCGCCATTATGGCAACACTGGCTGAAGGATTTCTATTAAACAGATCAATTTCATCGAAGGCAGCAAACAGCAGGCCTGTATAGAGGGCGTTCAATTAATATGATGATGCAAGGAGATGACCGTACACCAGAGCTTTGAAGAATTAATTCCTTTTTGAATGAATTCACTACCAATCGAATTCAATTTTCTCTACAATTGAATGAATTCCTTTTCTTAAGTAATTCACTGAATTCGTTCAACTGAATGCGTTCATCAAACAACAAATTCAAAGAATTAATTCAATTGCAATAGTTCTTTTTATTAAATCAAATGAATTAATTCACCGGTGAACGCGTTCAATTTTATAAATCGAACGGAAAAAAGTGAATTAATTCCTTACTGAATTAATTCACTACTGAATTCGTTCAATTTCATGTTCGTTCAGTGAATTAAAAAAAATAAAATTACGTTCAGTGAATTAAAAAAAAAAATAATAAGTTCACTGAATTGAAAAAAAAACAAAATAAGTTCACTGAATTGAAAAAAAATAAAATAAGTTCACTGAATTCAAAGCCTGTTTTCTGCCGTTCAGTAGAAGAAAACAATAATGTACAAATAAAATTTTTAAATAAGCAATTTTACAGCGTGTGCTAGTAAAAATTAACAAATTAGAAACCGGATGCTGTTTACCAACCTACATGATTCAAAAATAAAGCCTTTTACTATTAAAAATAAAAACTTTACAGATATAGATAAATTTGGAAAAAAATATAACTATATAACTAGTTTGAAAAATTAATAGTTATATTTTTTTTTCCAAATTTATCTATATCTGTAAAGTTTTTATATTTAATAGTAAAAGGATTTATTTTTGAATCATGTAGGTTGATAAACAGCATCCGGTTTCTATTTTGTTTATTTTTACTAGCACACGCTGTAAAATTGCTTATTTAAAAAATTTATTTGTAGATTATTGTTTTCTTCTACTGAACGGCAGAAAACAGGCTTTGAATTCAGTGAACTTATTTTATTTTTTTTCAATTCAGTGAACTTATTTAATTTTTTTTTCAATTCAGTGAACTTATTATTTTTTTTTAATTCACTGAACGTAATTTTATTTTTTTTTAATTCACTGAACGTAATTTTATTTTTTTTAATTCACTGAACGAAAATGAAATTGAACGAATTCAGTAGTGAATTAATTCAATAAGGAATTAATTCACCAGTGAATTAATTCTTTTGATTTAATAAAAAGAACTATTGCAATTGAATTAATTAATGCTAGAAATGGAATACGCGGAAATATTTTATTATGGTTTGCGGACTACCTAAGTCTCCGAAGTTATCAAGTAAAAATTAACAACAAAATTAGCAATGAAATCAGATCAAGCAACGGAGTTCCACAAGGATCCAAACTTGGCCCACTCCTGTATTTAATATACGCAAACGATATGCTCAATACCCTAGAAGACTGCTTCACATACGCATATGCTGATGATACTGCAATCGTTGTGACGAATAAAAATATAGAAAGTGCCACAAAAACTATGCAACTTCGGCTCGATGTCGTATCTAAATGGTGCCATGATAATGGTTTAGTAATAAACGCTTCAAAAACGAAAATAATGCACATCAGACAACCGAATGTTAAGCCAATCAACATCAAAATTAAGTACCACAGCATAGAATGCATACACAACAAAACCAATGTTACAAATGATTCTTGTAATACTACAATTGAACTAGTAAATAGCTACAAATATTTAGGAGTACATGTAGATAATACCTTTAAATGGAAAACGCACATAAAAGAACTGCAAAAGAAATTACGTAAAGCTGCTTATTCGCTGTACCACCTCAGTTATGCCGCAACTTACAGAGTACTCCGTCAGGCATACTTCTCGTTAGCTGAATCATATATACGACACGGTATATCTGCCTGGGGTAACTCTGCCCACTGTAAGAGCCTACAACAAACTCAACATCGGGTACTCAAAATTCTTTGGAATAGTCAACACCATTTACACCACAACAATACCAACGTAGGCAATATCAGTAGCAGCAACATCAACAATAGCATCAACAACAACATTAGCAGCAACAACAATATTAACAACAACATTACCAACAACCACAATATCAACAATAATAACAACATTAACAATAATAACAACAATAACAACAACAGCATCCACAACAACAACATGGCTATTACCAACAAAAACAACGAACAATCAAAAAATCTGCCAAGTGCATTAAAAGTCCTTAATATCAAAAACATATATCGTCTAACAATCTTGACAGAATTAAATGACTCCCAGCTTCTACAAAAAATAGATCACCATTACAACACGAGACTTCGCTCAGAAGGTCGATTTAAGGTCGAAACTACAAGAAATAGCTACGGTGACCGAACTCTGAAGGTAATCTTACCAACGATTTACAATGAACTGCCAAATAATCTAATAGACAATACAAATGCGGTCAATAGAAAAAAAATCCTTAAGAATTATTTAATATCGTCGCAATGAAATTACATATGAATATACATAAATCCTGAATTTCTCACCTGCGGACAAACCAGAAGGCTTCGCAGATCTTATGTTTACGGGTTAAATAATTTATATGAAATTAAAAACGAACAGAAAATGTTTAATATTAATATTAGTATTTTATTAATTATTGAAAAAAAAAAAAAAAAAGTAACAAAATAAATCGAACGAAAGCAAATATGAATTAATTCCATTCAATATATATTGCTTAGTGAATTAATTCATCGAATTTTTAATTCAGAATTGAAAAATTGAATTAAGGAATTAATTCTTCAAAGCTCTGCCGTACACACAGATACCAATAGTTGCACGAGAATATTGCATAGTGTATGGCCAGTACACAGAAAAAACAGTAGGCACCAACAATGGGAATTTGTAAAAGCAATCATATTTTCTTTTAAATTGAAATATTATTCCCAACAATTTTTTTGTTTGAAATATTTGAAACTCGTTTTAAATTGTTATCTTTCATATAAAAATTGTTTAAAAATAAAAATTCAAAGTTACAAAAAAAAAGGAATTTTTTTTTTGCATTTACAAATTTCTTTGTTGGTGCCTTTTTAAAAAGTTTTTTTTTTGTATTTACAAATTTGGTATGAGAAAGGTGTTTAAAAATTTAATTAGAATTTTGTAAATTCTTTCTGTGTAGGGGAATAATTTTTTTTGGGGTGCAAGCTCCCAAGGTAAAACCTAAAGCTTCGAATACATAAAGGAACATTGAGTAGGGAACAAAAAATTTCAAAAAATTTTGTAAACACGAATTGCACGAATGTCAACCCGAACATAAATATACACAAATCAATATTCGTAAAAAATGGCAATTTTTTCACGAATGTTCCTTAGTGTATTCCCCGCTTAAGAAATAATATCGTCGTCGAAAATCCAAAAGTACGTATCAAAAAAATCAAAATCGTTGTTTTTTGGATTCTGATTCATTATTCATTTAATTTAATTTATTTATTTCAAAAAATATTTATAAACCAAGCCCGTAAGTTGTTTTTCACGTGGAAAAATTTCACTCAAACTTTAAAGGCCTTAAATAGTAATTTAAATTCTAAAGGCACATCTACACGCGAGATAAAATTGCTAGATATAGAGCAAAAAGCACCTCTAAACAGCTCTATTGTGAATGATTTAAGCTAGTCAGGGTTAATTTTTTCTATATCTCTAGCAGTTTTCTCTCTCGTGTAAATGTGCCTTAAAAATTAAAATCTTTTTTATGTAATTAGAAGGCCACGATCACAATAAATACAAAATGCACTTTTTGAAAAGAAAAATAATTGTCTTGTATATTAAATTTGCCTGAAAACAAAATTCACGTGAAACTCAAACAACTTACGGTGCTTAAGTTGTTTGAGTTTCACGTAAAAAAATTGTTATACTCCATATAAAAAAAAATATTTTTCACGACAATGAGTTTCACATGAAAATTATGTAGACTTTGTTTTCACGCAAATTTAACGTGCAAGACTATTATTTTTCTGGCGAAAAAGTGACATTTTGTATTTATTGTGATTATGGCTTTTTTATAAAATTAAAAAATTGTTAATTTTTATAACTTAAATTGCAATTTCGGACATTTAAAGTTCGAGTGAAATTTTTTCACGTGGAAAACAACGTACGGTGCTTTACGGTGCTTTAGGTTAAACTACATGCCACAGGGTATACCCTGTGCTACATGCCTCTACCAATTTTTAGACTTCTGTGAACAATTATAAAACTTGTTGTGTTTTAAGTCAGGGATGATAAATAGGATTTTTAAACTAACCAGCTTAAAAAATAGTCCCAAAATTTTTTTTCATTTAATGTTTTTTTTATTATTATAAATTAACAAATAAAAACTCATAAAAAAATAAAGAGTAAAACTACTAAAAATTAGTTAAAAATTACGTTGCATAAAAAATTCTATCTGATTACTTTTGTAAAATATAAAGGCACATCTACACGAGAGAGAAAATTGCTAGAGATAGAGCAAAAAACACCTCTAAATAGCTTAAATAATTCACAATAGAGCTAATTAGAGGTGTTTTTTGCTCTATCTAGAAGTTTTCTCTCTCGTGTAGATGTGCCTTAACGAATTAAGTTTTCAATTCCTAGGGAATTAAACAAACAAATGTAATACCTAGGGAATTAAACGAGAAAAATTTAATTCCTTAGGGAATTAAACGAAATAAATTTAATTCCTTTACTAAAAGTTGAATTAACTAGAATTGAATGAATTCCTTGACTAAAAGTTGAATTAACTAGAATTGAATGAATTCCTTGACTTCAAATTGAATTAAAAAGTGTTGAATGAATTCTTTAGTGAATGAATTATTTAATTTTAATTCTTTACGCTTTGGTCAGGGAATTCATTCTATAAATTTGAATTCATTCACAGGAATTAATTCCTGCTTATGTCTTATTGATGAATTCATTCCTTGAATTAAAGAATTGAATTAAATTTTTGGGAATTCATTCCAAAAAGGAATGAATTCTTTAAAGCTCTGTATAGTACTAACTTTATCATCCCTGTTTGAAGCCCATATTCGATAATTTGTTTGTCTTTCTAATAAAATAATAAAATTATTCATTTTTACAATTTAAATAAACTGTTGAGGCGTTTAAAGTCCGAGTGAAATTTTTCCACGTGAAAAACAACTTACGGTGCTTTATATCTGAAATATTTTTCATTTTATAACGTTTTTTACTTCTACCGTAAAATTAAAAAAGTGATGTTACGTACTTTTGGATTTTCGACGACGATATTGTCCTGATAATAAAAACATTTTTCTTAATTGGTAATAAAACCTACCGCACTAAATTGCTTGAAAGTTTTTATTTTTGTTAAAAATAATTTTATTTGTTGTCAAAGCGGTTGAAATGATTTTTTTAGAAAATTAGAAAAAGCTCACTAATTTCGAGTGAAATATTAGTTTTTTTAAATAAAAAAAATCATTTATATAAAACTTCAATGCGTTTGGTGCGGGAATTTTTTTACGATCTCAAAAATGTAAAACTGTAGTTCTTAAAATTTTTTCAAGCTCTACTTTAGTTTGCCTTGGGAAAAATGATATTTGCAACAATTGCAAAAAGTTATGTCCCTAATGGCCAGCTGAATTCGGCGGCGGCTCGACTATCAAAAAAAGGCGAGGCGGCGTCGCACCGACTTTACTTCTCACTCGCCATGTGTCTTTGAATTAATTAAACAAAGTATTTTATGTCAACTTCGGGAACACGAAAATTGTAGAATGTGCGGAAAAGTTAATGAAATATAATTATTTATTAATATAAAGTGCGTATTAAGAGTGAAATATCATAATTAGAACAAAACTTCTTGCTAAATGCATAAAGTAAATACATAAATAATGATAAAAAGTGTGTAAAAAGCAAAAAAATTTTTGTGCAAAAAAGTGTAAATCAAGCAAATGAAAGTAATAAATGAAGATACGAATGAATTGCTGCACCGATAAAATGGAAAAATCACTTTTTCGTAAATTTTTATATTTAACATGCATTGTTATTATTGCATCAGCCTCAACAGTGGCGGCTTCAAAATCAACACAATCACCAGCAATTCCTTCTATTGCTGATAGTGCCGAGGTGGCTGTTGATGATGATGTTGCTGGTGGTGTGATTAATACTGTTAAGGTATGTTGCTTTGTGTTAATTTGATTGTTTTTTCATTAAGCAAAAAGTAAAATATCATTTCAAATTCCTTTTTATTTATATTTAGGTTTGCACCGATTTAGCCCGTGATGATGAGACCCTTATGGTTTTTTCAACATTAGGGGGCGGTTTAACCGCAATTGATCCGATAACAAGTGAAATACGCTGGACAATTGCAGATGGTAATTATGATTATATGAATTAATATTATGTATAGAAATTTAAAATTGTTTATTTGTCCATAAACAATATTTTTATATTATGCTGTACCTTCCATAGTTAGCATTAATCTCTTAGGTATTGATAGTATGACAAATTTAACGTCAAATCAATTAAAATGGTTTATTTAAATGGTTGTCAACCGTCTACATAGTTGAAAAATTGTGCTATACACACCAGTACATTTTTCAATTTTTAAATATGGAGTAAGTTCCCAACAAACAAACATTGAGAAACATTTAATATCGATTTGATATCAAATTTAATTTTCAAAACTTACCTTTGAGAAAAACTTGAAAAAAGCCTCTTTATCGATAGCAAAACTATAGCATTCTCAACAAAAACGGCTTGTTTGTTCTGAAGTATATTTTAAAAATTTTTATAGACTAAAAAAATAAGTTGGAGATTTCCTTGATAACAACAAATGTAGTTCTGAAGTTGAGAAATAGGCTACTCAGGGATGATAAATGAGATTTTCAAAATAGTACCAACCTGCTTAAAAAATAGTACTTTTTCGACATCGATAGTACCAAAAAATATTTTTTGTATTATACACTACTCTATGGGTGCTTATGATGTCGGTTCTTCTGTCCATATAAAATGACCGATCTTTATAATCAAACTATAGGTCGCATTTTAAAAGATAATTTGATGAAATTTTGGTAAAAAAGTTTATACTGCATCGATTACTAATGCTATTGAAAATGGTTAAAATCGGTCCATGTTTTGACTTAGTAGTTTTGCGTACTCGGAAAAGTTTGAAATATTACAAATATTTTATCTTTTTCCCGTGTTTTTTCATTCTTTGCTATTTATTCGTTATCTAGACTTAACTGTTAGACTAGTACCTAGGAGTATGACCCGGCTAGAAAACCAGCGGGTCATACTCCTAAAAAAACTAGAATAAAAAAATTTTAAAAAATTTTCATTTATTTTTACTTTTAACACAAAATGACACTTTTATACATAAAAAAAAAAAAAAAAAAAATCAATAAAAAAATAATACCGCGGCTAAAAATCTACATATGAACCATTTATTTTGAAAGTGGTATGAGTCCATTTTCAAAAAAACTGAGTTAAGCATGGAATTAGGTAGAACACGAAGGGATCTTTCCATATAAAAAATTAAAAATTTTCAAAACTTACTGAGATGTTGATGAGAGAACTTTTACTAGTTAACGATTTAGCAAAAATGTTTATTTTGAAAGTGGTAAGAGCCCTCCCTATTTTTGAAATAGAACAAAACATAAATAATTGATTGCACGATGTTTTTGGTATTATTTTTTTTATGGAAAAGCAAAAAGATACTGTTGGAAGACGTTTTATGGTCAATATGTTTACGTTTTCTATGGTAAATTGCCGTAACTATTATGCGGTGCCGAATTTATTGTGAAAATAGATATACTATTTATATATTTGATGAAATAATTTTAGTTAAAGGCAATTTTTTTTGCAATATTTTTTTTCTTTGCAAAATGCTTTTAAGGGTTTATGGTGTTGAAAAAACAATTTTGAGCTCCACATGAAATATTTTTCGCACAATTGTTAAACAACATCACCAAATAATTTTTAATTTTTTTTTTCATTTTTCATAATAAACGATTTAAGAATAATGTTTATTTTGATGGTGGTATGAGTCAAATTTTGTTTTAAAATAGAAAAAAACTTAAAAATAATTGATTGAACGCGCGTATTTTTTGGGATACTTGTTATGGGAAAGTAATAAAATATTGTTGAAATATTGATTTAATTTTATTGCTAATATTCGTGTTGAAGGCTAAAGTTCGAGAAAATTCAGTAAATAAAATTTTTAACTTTTTTTATGGTTTTCTTAATTATTATGCGATTTTAATTTTATTGTTATAATCGTTAAATCTTAGTGAAGTAATTTTGGTTAAAGGCGATTGATTTTTCACAAAATTTTTTGCAATCTTCTAAATTTTTACAGTTCTTATATTTTGAGGTCTTCGAGAAAGATTTTTATATAACTTGCCCAAAATTACCAAATAATTTTTTTTTGTTTTTTCATATTAAACGATTTTACGAAAATGTTTATTTTGAAAGTGGTACACAGAACAAATTTACAAAATTCTAATTAAATTTTTAAACACATTTCTCATACCAAATTTGTAAATACAAAAAAAAAAAAAACTTTTTAAAAAGGCACCAACAAAGAAATTTGTAAATCCAAAAAAAAAATTTATTTTATTTTTTGTAACTTTGAATTTTTATTTTTAAACAGAGTAAAAATTCGCGAAAATGTTTAAAATAAAAATTTTACAATTTTCATGGTAAATTGTATTAGTTACTATGCGTTCTTTGTTAAAACACAAAAGTATCTTTTAAGTATTTAGTGAAGCAATTTTGGTTCAAAGCGATTGATTTTTCGCACAATTTTTTTTTTTTTGCAAAATGGTTTTAAAATTTTGCAGTGGCTACCTCATTATTGCGAAACCTAATCTTAAGCTCTTCGTGAAATAATTTTCACATAATTTTGGCTCAAAATTACCAAATATTTTTTTTTGTTTTTTCATATTAAACGATTTTTAGAAAATGTTTATTTTTAAAGTGGTATGAGTCGCATTTTTTTTGGAATAGAAAAAAAATTAAAAATAATTGATAGAATGAGGTTATTGATATTATTTTTTTTACGATAAACTTAAAAATACTATTGGAAAAAATTGTGTTGGCAATATACGTGTTCAAAGTAAAAATTCGCGAAAATGTTTAAAATAAAATTTTACCATTTTTATGGTAAATTGTATTAACTACTCATTGTTAAAACGCAAAAGTATATTGTAAGCAAGGTTGGCAACCGATACCGTTGTAATACCGTTATCCGTTTCAAAACCCTTTCAAATTGACAACCGATACCGATACCAATACCGAAATTCTTGATTTCAAAAAATACCGGTATTCAAAAACCTTTTCCCTTAATACCGGTGTCGTACCGGTATGGAATCCGTTTTAAAAAAATTGTTTTTTTTCACGTTTTTAGCAAAAATACAAATTTTTTTAATATAAAATTTCCAAAATTGTTAAACAATTAAACTTTTTTATTCATTGTTAATAGAAAATCGTGTTACAAATTCAAACTGCGGTTATCAGCCTTTAATTTGCATTGGCAACATTGTTTTTAATTTATTTAACTTCATAAATATTATCTAACTTGTGACAAATTTATATATATATATATTATGTCCTATGGTTCCGTTAGGAACAAAGGTCCACAAATTTACGAATTTGTAAATAAAATTTAATATATAAACTGGTTTCTTAAACATTTAATTGAATTTACAGTTTCTTTTAGAGATTAATTTTATAAACTTATTTTTTTTATTTTATTATATGATCTCAATACAAATATAAAATATTTGTAGTCAATCAACTTGTGTTCCTAATAGATTTAAAAAATGTTTGTGTTTAAAAAATAAAACACTTAGAAATTTTTAATAACTTATTGTTTTTTGTTCATATTATAAAAACATATCCATAAACTATAGTTATCCTTTATAAAAATTTAATAAAATTGAGTTTTTCATAATTAAGAACGTTTTTTTATATTTTTGTAAATTTTTTCAATAATACCGGTATATACCGGTATATACCGGTATATACCGGTATATACCGGTATTAATGTTTCGGTATCGGTTATACCGATACCGATATGATTAAAATACGTTACCAATACCGAAACAAATAAAAAATCGACACCAATACCGATACCTATACCGTTATTCGTATCGCTTGCCAACCTTGATTGTAAGTATTTCGCACTATTTTTTTTTTTTTTGAAAATGGTTTTAAATTTTTTGCAGTGGCTACCTCATTATTGCAAAACCTAATCTTGAGCTCTTCGTGAAATATTTTTCACATAATTTTGCTTCAAAATTATCAAATAATTTTTTTATTTTTTCATATTAAACGATTTAACAAAAATGTTTATTTTGAAAGTGGTATGAGTCGCAATATTTTGGAATATTAAAAAACTTAAAAATAATTGACTAAATGAGGGTATTGATATTATATTTTACGGGAAAGTTAAAAATACTGTTGGAAAAAATTGTACTAGCAATATACTTGTTCAGAATTAAAATTCGCGAAAACTTTTAAAACAAAATTTTATCAATTTTATGGCGAATATGCGGTGTCGCATTCATAGTTAAAACACAAGTACTTGTAAATATCTAGTGAAACACTTTTTGTTTAAAGCGATTGCTTATTCGCAATATTTTTGTTTTTTGTGCAAAATGGTATTAAATTTTTTAAAGAGAATATCTTATTGTTGCAAAAAGTAATTTTGTGCCCTTGCTGATTTTTTTTTGTTTTTTTGCAAAATGGTTTAAATTTTTTACAGAGACCATCTTATTGTTGGAAAACCTTTTGGTCCTACATTACCACATAATTTTTTTTAGTTTTTTCATATTAATCGATTTAACGAAAATGTTTATTTTGAAAGTGGTATGAGTAACCTTATTTTTTAAAATAGCATAAAATTTAAGAATAATTAATTAAATCAAGGCAGTGGCATTAGTTTTTTGTGGAAAAGTTATAAATTAATGTTAAAAAATATGTTATACCCAATGCCCGTAGTGAAAGTTGAAATTCGCGAAAATTTTGCAATAAAAAATTTTAACTTTTTTTTGGTAAATTGTTTTAATTATTATGGGATGTCGAGTTCATTGTGAAAGATATGTCTTTAGATATTTCATGAAGTAATTTTGGTTGAAAATTATTGATTTGTTCGCAAAAAATTGCAAAAAAAATTTGAGCTACAGTTTTTGTTTATATTTTTTTAAGAAACCGATTACTACTGCCTATTAGAATTCAATAAAAAAAAGAATCTTCCAAGTTATCATATTTCAGCGTATAAAAAATATCAAACAAAAAAAGTTAAGTCCACGTAAGATAACAAAATTATAAAAACTATTATTTTGAAATTGGTATGAGTCCACTCACCATTGAAAAAAACAGGTATTTTCGCAACATATATTAAAAATTCTTTGTGATACGAAAAATTTGACTATATGTTATTAAAAATACGTGTAAAATTTCTTGAACAGAACCACCCATATTTTTAAACACGTTAAAACGCAAAACCGTTTATATCTCATTTTAAAAACAAGTGGACTCATACCACATTCAAAATAAACGGTTCATATATGGATTCATACAGGTTTAATGTATGTTTGTGCATGATCAAAAACATGAATGCTTTTCCATACATGGATACATACATATATGTCCACACATGTGCATTAAGCAGAATACGATCGCATTCCCGAGAATTCAATGACAATTTTGTACTCAGTTGTGAGCCAGAAATAACAGATTTTCTTACTTGAGACTCATTCATTTTTATTGGTCTTATTGAAGATTCTCCAGGTTGAAAATATTTGCCAATATCAGCATTTCTTTTGTTCAGCTTTTCATAAAATCTAGAACGGGAAATCTCAATTTATTTCGCAGTACACATAGCATAAGAAAGAAATCAAAAAGCTTTCTTATTTTGAAAAATGAGTTATGCCAATATTTAAAAATGCTAAAAATGGCAAAAAAATTAAATAAAAAGTATTATAAAAGTTGGAAAAAAACGCAACACAAGTCGATTTTAAAACCGCATAACTTTAAATCCGCATAAAAAACCGCACAAAAAGAGACTTAAGTTTATAGTACCTACCGTTTATATTTCGTTATTTTACCACTTTATCTGAGTGTAGTATTTAAAATACTCAGTAGAGTGCGTTATACGGTGAAAAATGCACACTCGTATCTTATTGAAATATAGATTTTTTCAGAAACTTTTTGCACCTTGGTTTAGTTAAACGGAAAACAAATTTTATCTACCACTTCCAAAATTTGTCCGAACAATTTTAATAATTTTGAAATTTTTTAGAATAAAATAAATCACATTTCAAAAGCAGTATTCCCGTTAGAAACTGCGTTAAAATAAGTTCAAAGATAATCTACACCCTAAAAACTGGGGCTAATACACTCAGATAAAAAGGTTAGTAAAAAATTTGTAAACAGTTTCCAATCGCACTTTACTGTTTTTATACTGACTTTTAGTATATTTTGTTTTTCAGTAATCATTTTTGCTATTCAATTATAACAAATTACGAATTTTTTTTACTAATTTTCGCTGCTGATTTCAACAAAACATTTTACTAATTTTTCAAAACCGAGTGCTAAATTTAACAGAAGAATATACTAATTTAAAAAAATTTATTTACAAGAATTCGTTGATTTTTTACAATTTTTGTTTAGTTTATATTTGTAACTATTGATATATTCTCAGTTTGGAAATAACACTCAGAACATTTCATTTCATATCCAATGCGTAAAAAGGTAATAACTAGAGAACCGTTTGCAATTTTGACTTCAAATTTCAAGTACGATGAAGTAATTATACGCTTGTTGCAATCGAAAGAAAAAAAATTTTTTTTTATTAAATTTGATTTTAATTTTTTTATTTTTTATAGATTTTACAGTTTGTTTATTTTTTAGTACACTATTTGCTAATTTCAGCAGATTGATTTTAAATTACAGTTTACAACAATTTACATGCAATTTAGTAGCTGCAACTAATTATTTATACTAATTTCATTGTACTAAAATTATGATATTTGATAAGTTTTTTAACTGATTTTAGCAAATCGATTTTGAATTGTAGTTTACATAAATTTTACTAAAATTTAGTAGCGACTACTAATTTTTTTCTACTAATTTTATTGTACTACAGACCAGCAGACATGTGTTGCTAAAATTAGCAAAAAATACCGCTGGGCTCAAAACAATTAAATTTCCCGTAATAACAGCAACATTTTCAGCAGCCATTACAGACTTTTTGGTTGAGTGTATATTCTTTTTATGATATATTCCAATATATTACGGCTGATAAAAATCGCTAGATTTTTGGCTTATTGCTATTCGGAAATTTCCCACTAGGGGCAAATTAAAATCACTAGATCTGACGAGAAAATCGCCGTTATGGCAGCAGTGTATAAAATTATCTCGCAAAATGATGGGAATGAATCTTGGAAAAGGTACATATCTGCTATAATTCACCTGTGTTTGAAGTGAATATGATGCTCCTAAGTGTATGGTACATTATGTACTAATTATGTATTAATTAACGTGTTGCTTCCTTTGGAAAGCGGATAGAGGAGGAGTGAAAGGTGGTGAAAAATGAAGGACTTCAAATATGGCAACACTGCAATTGCGCGAGATATTGAATCTTAGAACAGTTGTAGCGCGCCATCTGATGAGTTGGCGAACTTTGTTGAAGCTTTTTAGTTCATATCCCTGTTATATTATTTTACTTTGGTGGGGTTAAGTGCTATGGGAACACCGAAAGAGGACGCTGCGATACGTATAAGGGATAGAAAAAACTCATGCATACTAATATTTTTCATAAATTGATGTTGCCTTGGTTGGTGCTCGAACCCGCAACCTTATGTGTAACAGTCCAACGCGCTAACGCGCTAACCATTACACGACAGCGCCCACTTTTTTATATATGATTTCTAAAGGCGTGTACATTTCAAGAAAAATAACGAAAAAATATGGTTTTTTGCCAAATAGCTAAATTGTGATTATTTTAACGCGTATGAAAAAAAAAATATATATAAACTATGAATTATACATTTATTGTCGCCAAAATGATTTTATTGCGAGAATATCACTATCAATATTTAAACAAACATTTTTGAATATTACACTTTTTGTAAAAAAAACGCGTGTTTTAGATTTTTGACAAACATATGAAGCAAAACCAAGATTTTTCCTATAACTGTTTAAAAAATCTGAGCTAAACTATAAGGGCACTTTGTACAGAAGGGGCCCCAATGCCCAAAAATGCAGTTTTGTGCAACAAGTGGGTTTTATTATTAAAAAACTGGTATGTTGCCAATTGGCTACACCATGCATTTAAGGGTTAAAGTTAAAATACACTTGAGAAACACACTCTAGGTTAACACAACAATTTGAAAATTTTCCAAATAAATTCTATTGTATTTTATAAATTGTTGCCAAATGTTTCTCAAATTGAATTAATAAACTAGATTTGTTGTATGGAAAATGATTTGAAAAATATGCTTGAAATCAAATAAAAATTTCAAAATTTATCAAAGGTTTGAATCGATGTTTGTTGGGTTAAGTTAATAGAAAATGGAAAATTAAAATCAAAGGGCACGTATTAAAGTTGATAATTAAGAGAGGGTACAGGCGCCCATACAGTACCCAGTATTATTGGTGATATTATTACCAATATAGTATTTTGGAGGGATATAAAAAATGTACAATATGACCAACACAATAGTGATTGTGATCTGCACTAGGAATACCGAACGGGACTGGTTTTACAAATCCCGGGAACTAGTTCTAGGGAATAGTTTGAGGAAAAGGTACTAGTTCTACGGAACCTATTCTTGCATTTGTGATTTTTATATGGAATTATCTCGCTCAGAACTAGTTCGAAAAATCCATCAAAGAGCATTAATTCCTTTGGTAGATCGGTTTTAAAACTAATATTTTTAGTCATACTGAAACAGTTTCAGAAGCAAATAGTTTTGCAAAAATATATTTTAAACGAAAAAAAGATCTTTTCAAACCATTTTTTTTTTTTAATTTTTTTATACACATTCGTATAGGTGCATTCATACGTTAGTTAATAGCATTTTCATTTTCCAAGTGTAGGCGAAGATATCTTTATCCCGAAAATTGGAACGAATCAGATTTGGAGACGTTAGACATTTTCTTTATATTTAGCTTGTCCGTTTAATATAAGACTAACATATAGTGAATATCTTCTATTTATATTCTGTTTCTATTAGCTTTACTACCAGGAGTTTATCGCGAGTAACCACAAAGCGTTTTCACTGTCAGAATTGTGTGTAAAGTCATGTAATTTGGCCTCCCGCGGGTACCCTTGGGCTGTTTTCCCTTTTGATAGGAATCATTTTCTAAGTTTTTCAAACAGCTCTACCGAAATTTTTTAGATCTAGTATCAGACTCTGAGAACCGATGTAGAAGTAATGTATAACTAGTTCTAAATCAATAGTTCCGAACACACTCTAAGAATGTAGTTAAAATGGTAAATATGACTCCTTTGCATAGGCTCTAGAACTAGTTGCACCATCACTACTTCCAATTGTGCTATTCGAGAATATGTAGTTACTACCTAATAAGTAGTTCTAGAACTAGTAATTTTAGAACGGGTTCAAAAATTTTCCTGGGAATGAAAAAATTCTTTATTTTTTTGTAACTTTAAATTTTTATTTTTAAACAATTTTTGTATGAAAAATAACAAACATTTCAAACAAAAAATTGTTGGAAATAAAATTAAAATTTAAAAGAAAATGCGTTTTTACAAATTCCATTGTAGGCATAAACAAAACAAAATCCACACTCATAGAAATATGTATGCAGAATAAAGAGAAAAGGCCACTAAAAATAAGGTAAAAAGGTTATGTGATAAAAACTGCTAAAATCAACAGAATTTGTAGGCTAAATTTCCAAAATATTAGTAATATATGTATGAGTTAAATTTAAGTAAATTTGAAATTACAATTTACCATTCAAATCATTAAAAAAAATTAGAAAATTTAGAATTTGAACAAATTCAGTGGTGAATTAATTCAGTAACGAATTAATTCACTTTTTATCCGTTCGATTTATAAAATTGAAAGCGTTCACCAGTAAAATAATTAATTTGATTTAATAAAAAGAACTATAGCAATTGAATTAATTCGTAACAAAATAAATCGAACGTAAACTAATATGAATTAATTCCATTCAATATATAGTCTTTTGTAAATTAATTCGTTGAATTTTTAATTCAGAATTCAAAAACTGAATTAAAGAATTCATTTTTTAAATCTCTGTTGAAGGCAAGCCAACGAAAATTTTACATTAATTACTTATATGCTCATTAGTGTCCGACCGAATAGTTCGGTCAGAAAATGTATTTGGTAGGTATTCGATATTTTGAAGCATAGTGGCCAAATTTTGCTTATGGAAAAATATTTGTTGGGCCAATTAGAATAAATTTTGAGTGTAAAATTTAAGAAAAAGTCCGAAGTTAAGCAACTAATTCACTATTCGGCCGCCGAAAGTTCGGTCAGCGAAACTACGGGGTTTTTCTTAAATTTAACGCTCAAAATAGAATTAAATTGGCTCAACAAACAATTTCTCAGTATCAAAATTTCTCCACAATGCCTCCAAATACCAAAAAAACCGACCAAATGCCACTTTTTGGCCGAAATGTTCGGTCTGACACCAATGCTCATTGTTGGCATGCCGTAGATAATTCTAAAAAAGGAAATATGTACCTAAATATCGCTTTTATATCACTAAAACCGTTTTTCTTCAAAAAGCGAAAAGGAAAACAAAAAAGAGTCTTAATGTAAAAAAAAAAAGTAAAACATTAGTTCACAATTAGTTTAGTGCTGAAAAAACATAACTAAAAATTTTTCTGAAAAGACAATTTCAGCAAAAAAAAAAACAATTACTGAAAACTAGTACACTTGATATACATACCAAGATGTTTTACTAAATTTTCTACTTTACTTTACACCTCTTTTTGACAATCGATACAGGTGTTTTGGCCAGACTTTGTAAATAACATAAATGTGTATTCTGTGTCTTTTAAATATTTTTCCAAATTTCTCTTTATTAACACAGAAATAATTTACAAAATTCTAATTAAATTATTAAACATCTTTCTCATACCATTTTTGTAAATAAAAAAAAAAAATTAAAAAGGCACTAACAATGGGTGCGTTCGGCAGATACAATTTAATAGTCAACAGTTCTGCAACAGTTGCACAACTATCTGATAAACGACCTGATCAGTGTTGTCAGTTTAGGGGATTTATCCCCAAATCGGGAATTTTTTTTGGTCAATGGGGATAAAAATTTTAGGGAATTTTTTGGGGATAACATATTATTGCCTTTTTATATTTTTATGAATTTAACCCTGATAATTCTAAATATTTATATATTTCTTTTAAGTATGATGATAATAGTGCATGATTTTAGGCTACACAAATTTGTGTCTGGAAAGTTAATGTGCGTACAACGACTATATCATTAAAAGACTAACCAACTCTCCCTACCTCTGTTAAATCACTCTCTTCTTAATTTATATCGAAAATTCAGCCATAAGAATTACACACGTCTGTAAAGGCTAACATTTTCGATATAAATTGTCAATCTTCGAAAGAGAGCGACGAATACCGCCTGGTGCGTACAAACCTTAATTCCTTTTGGTGAAAATTTTAATTCCTTTTGGTTCCAAAATATTTAAGGTTATTCGAATGTAATATGAGTTATAAGAAGCTCTTCTTAAATTAAATATATACTTTACATGTTATTCAATTGTCAAAAATTCAATCCATCTGCTGAAATATTAAAACTTTTTTATATAACCTGATGAATCGGAAATATTTAAAACGAAAAAATTTGGCTCCCATTTTTTTATGCTGTTATTTAAATTTATTTGTTCTTTATTATAATTTGTTAGAATTACAAAATTTATTGAGTTTGAGTGTATAAGGTACCGAAAAGAATTAAATAAATATGGTATTTTTACATTAATTTAAAAAAAAAAGTTAACGAATACGAATTTTTTCCAGAAAATAAAAATTGGGGATTTTCGGGGATAACAAATTGAAAATTGGGGATTTTTGGGGATAACAATTTGAAAATTGGGGATAAAGTCTGAAAAAAACTGGCAACACTGGTCCTGATCACTAACCGCTCAGACTGAGCGCGCAGCAGCGCTGTCATATTTTGGTAGCGTAAAAAATATGTCTCTTCCCGTACTTTACCGCGGTTACCCAAACTAGCCCAAAGGCGTTCCCGTACTCAAAATTGCGTGTAAATTGTTGTTGTTTGGGCTGTTTTGGGATCCAGCGGGTACCCGCGGTAACGTACGGGAACGCACATAAAGCTGCCTACACACTAGGGAACATACTTAAAAAAAGAGAGCATTTTTTGTGAATGTGTGAGTGCTTTTGTGTGTGTGTGCGTGTTGAGAGCGTGCATTTCGTGTTTACAAAATTTTTTGATATTTTTTGTTCCCTCAACCATGTTCCCTAGTGTGTAGGCAGCTTAATGTTTGCTACTTTTGATCAGTAATTGATACATTTGTTGTTCATTTACAATAAAAATTGTTTTGTATGAATGACAAATAAAAACATACAAATATGATTCGAAAACAAAAATTAAAAAAAAAATAAAAGGAAACTATAGAAAAAGTGTATTAAAAACAAAACAAAGAAAACATCGTTCAGCAGAATAAGTAATCACCAGTGTTGCCATTTTAGCATATTTTCTGCTAGATTTAGCAGATTGAGTTGGCCAATTGCATATTTTTTTTGTGAAAATATGCTAACTGCTTTTTAGCATATTCTGTTGGACAAAAGCAGATTTTTTAGCATATTTTGTTTTATTTAATAAAAGCATGTTTTTTAACAAAATAATTTTCTCTGTAACAATATTTATAACAATAACAATGTTTTCATAACTTTTTATTTCATGCGTAATTATTCAATTCTTTTTTCAGTGTAAACTTTTTTAGTAGTATTGATATACTACTAAATTTGAAAATGCTACAAAAACCATAAAAAAATCTTGCAAAAATTTAAAACCAGTTATGTTTATTGTGAAAAAATTAAATGAGAAAGTTTAGAGGTTGAGAAAGATAATTCTTTTTTAAATAAAAAAATTTTTTTTGTGACTGAATTTTTATTTTTAAATTATTTTTATATGAAAAATATCAATTTAAAAACATATCAAACAAAAAAAATGGTTAGAAATAAAATTTCAATTAAGGAGTGTTTGTATTCGCTTATCTTTATTCAGCTAATAAGACCTAAAATTTGTTTTTGTAATTAAAAATGCAATTTCATTACAATTCGCTTGTTTGTGTTTGTTTTTATAAATTCCATTGTTGGTGCCGCCTTTTTTTCTGTGAAAGTTTTTTGAAAAATTCGTGCCAGCCATAGATGCGCCGATTACACTAATTACAAGTACAAGTATATGGTACTTGTACTAGAAAATTTTTAAGTACCAGTTTCAAGTTAAAATTGTACTTTGTAATCAGTACCAATTATCAGGGAAGTAATTGATACTTAAAAATTTATTAATTATATGAATCAGTGAATATTTTAAAATATTTTTTTTTTGATATTGAACAAAGTGAGATAATGATTTGGTCTACTTTATATTGATTCAATTTTGATTCGATTGAATAATTTTTTTAAGAGATAATTCGCGAAGAGTAAATCAAATCAGAGCTTTGAAGAATTGATTCACAATAATTTTTTTCAAAGATGATAAAAAATCTGAGTTATTAATTCGCGAATCAAAAAATATAAATATAATTTGCGCGAAAATTTTTATATTTTTTTGATTCGCGTAGACATATTATTGACTAAAATTAATTCGCAAATCGAAAAAACATTTTTAAATACTGAATATGTCCCTTTGTTCCCAATAGGAACCACAGGACATAATATATATATATATCAGAGCTTTAAAGAATTAATTCCTTTTTGGAATGAATTCCCAAAAATTTAATTCAATTCTTTAATTCAAGGAATGAATTCATCAATAAGACATAAGCAGGAATTAATTCCTGTGAATGAATTCAAAGAATTCAAATTTATAGAATTAATTCCCTGACCAAAGCGTAAAGAATTAAAATTAAATAATTCATTCACTAAAGAATTCATTAAAAACTATTTAATTCAATTTGAAGTCAAGGAATTCATTCAATTCTATTTAATTCAACTTTTGGCTAAGGAATTCATTCAACTGTACACTTAATTCAACTTTTGATCAAGGAATTGATTCAATTCTAGTTAATTCAACTTTTGGTCAAGGAATTCATTCAATTCTAGTTAACTCAACTTTTGGTCAAGGAATTCATTCAAGTTCAACTTTTGGTCAAGGAATTCATTCAATTGTAGTTAATTCAACTTTTAGTCAAGGAATTCATTCAATTGTAGTTAATTCAACTTTTAGTCAAGGAATTAAATTTATTTCGTTTAATTCCATAAGGAATTAAATGTTTTTCGTTTAATTCCCTAGGAATTAAATTTTTTTGTTTGATTCCCTAGGAATTGAAAACTTAATTCAGGGAATTAAACGAAAAAAAATTATTCCTAGGGAATTAAACGAAAAAAATTTAATTCCTTAGGGAATTAAAGGAAATAAATTTAATTCCTTGACTAAAAGTTGAATTAACTAGAATTGAATGAATTCCTTGACTAAAAGTTGAATTAACTAGAATTGAATGAATTCCTTGACCAAAAGTTGAATTAACTAGAATTGAATGAATTCCTTGACCAAAAGTTGAATTAACTCGAACTGAATGAATTCCTTGACCAAAAGTTGAATTAACTAGAATTGAATGAATTCCTTGTTGAATGAATTCATAAAATTTTATGAAGGCATTAGAAAAAAATGAATGAATTCCTTTAATATAAATCGAATGAAAAAAAAGGAATTCATTCAATTCCTTAAGTTTGGTCAGGGAATTCATTCCCAAAATATAAATTCAGTTCAAAAAAAGGGAATTAGGGAATTAATTCTTCGAAGCTCTGAAACAAAAAATATAATTCGCGAGAATCAAAAAAACCAACATAATCAAATTAATTTTTTTTATTCTTTTTTAGAAAATGTCTACAAATTTGACAATTCCCATCACCAATACTGGGAAATCGTAGACACAAAAGTGAATTTATTATACAAATTTTGTAATATTTTGACTTTCTCTCAAGGAAAATTTTTAGGATTTTTTATGCTTAAATTAATTAAGACTCGTGGATCTAACCTTTGCAAAAGTCATACTTTTTATAAGTAATCATTATCAGACGTTTTTTGGATGGGTTAATTATAGTTTTTTCGTTGTACAAAGTTCTAGTTGAGTAAAAATGCAATATACTCGTATTTATTAATGTTTGCATTTTTAAAATATAAAATTTCTAAAGAACTGCAAACACAAAACCAGAATTATTGTCAAATTTGTTAAAACTTCTTTTAAAAAAGACATAAAATATTAAAATAATAAAGAAAAAAAATTGTATGCAATACCGAAATCGGTATCGTTCTAAAATCAGTGTTTCGAATTTGTTAAAATGGCTCGAATTTCGACAATTTCGGTATTACCGAAATCGGTATTGGAAAGCCTACCAAGTACTATGGGTGCTAGCTAATTTATATGGTATTTGCTAAGTATTTATGGTATTTAAGGAGTGAGATCATAAAAATGTTAACACACATTTTTGCCTATAGCTTTGGTTTAAAGCTTCTCATATAATTTTTTTCGGCAGTTTACATTTTAAAAATATTTCAGTTAATAAATTAATTTACATCACGAGTTTTAATAAGCAATTTTTTACAGAATGGACGATGAAAGAAAAGTGCGTTCAAAAATTATTAAATATTTTCAACAAAACCAAACATGGACATAGAAAAAAATTGCTAAAGAAACTAATGTATGCCGCCAAATAGTTTCGAAAGTGGTAAAAAGGTATCTGGAACACCTAACAATTGAAAGGAAGCCGGGAACAGGAACAACGACTGGTTATCGTAACATTGGTAAGGCATGTAAAGTTAAAAGCATCCTTAAGAGAGCTTCTAACATATCTGGCAGAAAAACAGCTCGATTAGCCCAATTCTCGGACTTTTTTTGTTCGTAAAGTGAAACGTAAGGCAGGACTAAAGTCCTACAAAGTTCAAAAAGTTCCCGATAGAAACGCTTTTAAAAATTTGGAGGCCAAAACCAGAACCGAAAATTGAAATCAAATTTTATACAAAAATACAACTGTTGTGTAATGGACGACGAAACTTATGTCCTGGCTGATTTTTCGCAGCTCCCTGGTCAAGAATTTTATGTTTCCGATGTTCGAGGAAATGTTGCGGAAAAATTAGATCGAAAAAGCAAACGAAATTCCCTAAAAAATTTCTAGTATGGCAAGCCATATGTAGCTGCGGCGAAAGAAGCCAGTCATTTGTGACATCTGGCTCTATAAACAGCGAAATTTATATCAAGGAGTGTCTGCAGAAGAGACTTCTTCGACTTTTGAGTCAGCACAATGTATCCACTTGGCACGATTTAGCATCTTGTCACTACAGCAAGAAAGTGCTGGAGTGGTATAATGATAATAATGTGGTTTTTGTACCGAGGGAGGCAAATCCACCAAACTGCCCGGAGCTCAGGTCAGTGGAGAGATATTGGGCTCCTGTTAAAAGAGAATTAAAGGGCACAAAAAAGGTCTCCCAGGACATGCAAGATTTCAAACGTAGATGGACCACCTGCTCTAAAAAGGTGACAGAAACTACCATAAAATCTTTAATGGGAGGGTTTCCGGCAAAAAAAAGGATAACTTTGTTCGTAGTGGTTAGAATTCCATGCGTTTTTTTTTTTTTGTTTGATTTTGTATTAAATCAAAGGCCTTGCAACTCTCTCAATATTTTTTATTTGAAAAAATATTAGGCGGCTTGGAACAGGAACGAACTCCGACTGGTTAATCAGGGATGGAAAAGGCTCACTTAATCGGGCTCTTATACCAAAAAATGTTCGATCGCTCTTACATATTTAAAAATGTAAGTAACTAAAAAATAGCTTTCTCTTTGGCTCGTTAAAAAACATAAAAATTAAATATTTAGATATTAGCAAATATTAGCACAAATTGCGAAAAAAAAACATTTGCAAAAAGCGAAATTTTTGAAACAATATATTCGCTTGCAGAATGTCGATCGCTGATTACCTCTTTTAATTCATTTTCTGTAACATAAAGCCTTTTTCGAATTCCGCCGTTATTTTGCAATTTTTAAGTGCAGTTTTTTTTAAATATATAACCTAGGGATTAAATTTTTGTACCATAAAGTCTTTTTTCAAATTCCGCTATTATTTTACAATTCTTTACGTGCGTTTTTTTTTTTTAATTTATAATCTAGGGGCTATAATACACATTTCAGACAACAAAGTTTGGTGGCTAGTTGCAAAAAAAAATCGCGAAAAATAAAATTTGCAAAAAGGAAAATTTTTCCATCAATATATTTGTTTGTAGAATCTAAATCGCTGATTACGTTTCCTAATTAATTTTTTGTACCACAAAGTCTTTTTTCGCGTTCCGCTTTTATTTTGCAATTTTTTAAGTACGTTTCTGTTTAATTTATAATCTAGGGACTATAATACACATTTCATACAACAAAGTTTGGTGGCTAGTTGCAAAAAATATCGCGAAAAATAAAATTTGCAAAAAGGATAAATTTTTTCATTAATATATTTGTTTGCAGAATGTAAATCGCTGATTAAGTTTTTTAATTAATTTTTTGTACCATTTTCGCTTTCCGTGATTATTTTGCAATTTTTTAAGTGCGGTTGTTTAAATTTATAATCTACGGAGTATAATGCCCATTTCATGAAACAAAATTTGGTGGTTAGTTGCAAAAAAAGAAAATTTTGGCATCGTTTGCAGAATGTAAATCTTTTAATTAATTTTTTGAACCCCAAAGCCTTTTTTCACATTCCGATATTATTTTGCAATTTTTTACGTATGGTTTTTTAAAATTCATAGTCTAGGGCTATAATACTGTTGGAATAGTATAATTCCATTCTTGATTTTTATAACTAAATTATTATTTTCCATCCCTGGTTACAATCGATGTTTGAGTCATACAAAGAGCGCACATAATGACCCTGCAAACATTTCAAAGATACCTTCCAAGAAGATTGTCATTTGAATGAAAATAATCATGTAGTATTTACTTTGAAATTGTCTTCCTTTTATCACTTGCAAGATAATTCGACGATATTTGGAAAAAAATAATTCAAAAATTTTATCTTTTATCATAACTTTTTATGACAATATTTCGGCAATATCATCTTTGTATCATTTGGAAGATAAAGCAAATTTGTTTGAAATCTTTTATCAATTTGGAAAAAATTAAAACTAAATTTGTACAAAAACAATCAAAAGATATATAGGAAATAATCTCTTGAAAAGTTAAGATTAATTGCGCGGGAAAAATCGGCTAAGATGAAATCAAAATAATTTATAAGTTGGTCAATGGATTATGTATGCAGATATTGTTTTTCAGGCTTAAATTTAATAATGAAATAATTAAATTGTTTTTTTATTATACTGGGAGTTTATTTAGCGATATCCCTTTTATCTTCCATATGAGTTATTGCTTTTATATTGCCTGAAAGTAGTGTTTTATTGTAACAGTTGTTTCCAACGGAGGTAACTTCCGGAATACGAAATTGATATTGCCGGCAATAAATGTTTTCTTCCTGGCGATATGTTCGGAGAATCTTCTTCGTATTGCCATGTTTGCTGGGTGATATTGGTTTGAGTATGTTCCTGTTCCAAGGCACATAATAGAACAAATGCTTTCTCAGTGATAGAGAGTCCCCCAATCTCTTTATTATGTATACTCTTTGATTAAATTTCATTTAATAAAAATTTGGTTTGAAGTATTAAAATTCAGTGGTTTGTTTTTATTTAACTTTATGTGTGTTAACATTTTTATGATCTCACTCCTTATGATAGTTGCTAAGTTCTTAACATGTACCATAGTACTTAGCAAGTACCATAGGACTTAACAAGTACCTATAGTACTTCAAAAGTACCATAGAATATAGCTAGTACCTATAGCACTTATCAAGTTGCATGGTACTTGTCAAGTACCTTGGTACTTAGCAAGCATCAAGTAACTCTGCCAAGTATTTGTACTTAAGTATCAAGTACATGCAAACTTGTTTACTTATTTTTTTTAAGTTCAAGTACCAAATACTTGTATTTTACTAGTACTGAAGTAATGAGGTATTAAATATTTCCCTACTATGTGTCAACTTATATATTAACCCATATTCTCCTGAATTAAGAAATAATTGAGCCACGTGTTTGAAACTTACGTGATTTACTACTCAGAGCCCTAGGAACACGAAACTGAAGTTGAAATTATTTTATCGTACATAGATCTAGAGTTATTGCCTGTCGTCATATGACGACGCTAGGAGAATATGTGTACAATTGTTACAAAATTTTTTTTTAAGAATAAAAGAAATATTTGTTAAAAACTGGTTTTTTCCATTAAAGGTATAGAAAATAAGAACTACTTTCCAAAACAAATTAAAATTTACTTTAATTTCTTTAAAAAACTAACATTATTTCATTAAATAGCGATAAAAAATAAAAGGTTATATACATATAAATTTTAGCTCTCATAAGTGGTATATATGAAAACAAGATACGCACAATCCAATATCACATTTGGAACACTCTTTTCGAGCAGTCGTTATGATATACTGGCCTGCAGATTGTTTTTGCTTATCATTTTGGGTTCCTTCTAGGAATTTATCTATTTGGTCATAACGTAAAGTGTCTACTACGGCTATTATTGCGCTGAAATCCGATTCGGATGTGCAGTACGAAGCTCCAAATCTTGTCAAGGATAGTCCAAAGTTACTATATTAAAAATAAATACAAATTAAAATTTTGTACACTTTGTACACATATTCTCCTAGCGTCGTCATATGACTAAACCCAAATTTATTTAATTATAAAATTTTTCCAAATCGCTATGAGTTCATTGTAGTTTTCCCAATATTAAGCAAGTTTAGTTGGCTTTTAGAAAAACTAAACAAGAAATATATATAAATGTAACAAATTTAGGGTTTCTCCTTGTTTATTGAAAGAAACAACAATTTTTGTAGTTTTGGAAATTACGTGATTTTTGGCCATTCACTGTGACTTGGATGAAATAAACGCAGAATGAATATTTGACATTTTGCAAAACACTTAATAGATCTCTTTCAATATTAAACATAACGTTATTATGCTGATTTAAAAATACGCCTTTTGATGTCGTCATATGGCGAAGCTAGGATAATATGGGTTAATGGCTCCAAAGATTAAATCCAAATAATTTATATACATAAATTGTTTTAAAAATTGATAACACTTCGTTATGTATGCATTTCAAGCAAATCTTGCTATTGCAAAACAAATAAAATGTACATTATAAGAAGGGCAAGTGTAATATAATAAATTTAGCTGGCAAAATGATACGAAAAAACAGAAAAAATTTACACAAAAACAGTCAAAATGGCATGCTATTCCAAATATTTAGAAAAAGAGTTAGTTTAAGGTTGTTTTTGAATATTTCTAACTAAAAACAATAATGAAGGCTTTTGCATTTAAAGTGCTGTCGTAGTAAATTAGTATGATTTTCACAGGTTAAAATATTCCAGAATTTAATTTCGACAAGTATTCAAAGAATATTTGTTTTTTTTTTTTAAAGTATCTGTTAACATGACATTCATACGAAATAATTGAAAAATGGCAGAAATGGCATTTAATGGCAAAAATGGCATTTATTGGCAAAAACAAAAAATACTTGCCCTGGTTATAAATAATAAAATACAAAAAGTAATACATGCATAATAAAATATACATTATTAGTAATACTCGCTAATAATAGCATGTAAAACTTTTCTTACTAAAATTCTGCCATTATTCGCAAATACGAAGATATTTTAATGAAATTTGGTATAGTCATTCACTTGGGCTGATGAATACCGACTATTGGTTTTGGTTAGAATCGGTTTAGGTTTAGATCTAGTACCCGTCATCATTCACATGGGCTGATGAATAACGCCTATTGGTTTTGGTTAGAATCGGTTCAGGTTTAGACCCAGTGCCCGTATAAAGGTCCCCCAAAAATGGTGGACCATTTTTGGGAACCTTTAGTCCCAAGTATTAACATATTTTGATGAAATTCGGTACTTATATTGGCCCAAGGACAAAGAATGTGGATTTTACATTTTTCGTTATATCTTTGGTATTTACAGTCGGATCTTAAAGTATGATACATCGATGTTTTTCTCTCGAGGAGACCAGTGTTCTAAGGACATTTTGACCTCAAGTATCCCCTTCTAGTAGTTACCCACCAGATCTCAGTTGCTACCACCCTAATGTCAGAAAATTAAAGCTCGCAAAAAATCATTAAACTTTTGCTATGGAAGTTTTTCGCTAAACCCAGTAGAAATTTTTTTTTATATTGGTTGCCGAATGTAGGGGTCGCCTTTTTAAATTTTTTTTAATTGGATTTTTTACTATATAGCAAAACACTGGTCTCCTCGAGGCAAAAATCGATATATCACACTTTAAAATCCGATTTTAAATGCCAAAGCTATAACAAAAAATTAAAAAAAGCGACCCCTATCGCCTTCCAAAAATACATCATATTGTACGGCGAACTTTTTTTTTGAGGTACGGTCTAAGGCTCACGTTTAGGCCTTGTGCCCATATGAAGGTCCCCCCAAAATTGGCTTGTTCGCAAATTACAGGTCGCAAAAACGAAGAAATTTGAACGAAATTTGGTACGCTGATTCACATGGGCCCATGGAAAAAGACTTGATTTGTTTGGGAATTGGTCCATTTTTAGACCTACTGTCCGTATAAAGGTCCTCCAAAAATGGGCATGTTTGCACGATATTTGGTACACCGAACTATATCGACCAAACGACGAAGCGATTTTGATTAAAATCGTTTAGACCTAGTGCACATACATATGTACACTCGCGATCACATGATTAGAACCACTTAAATTTCTTTCTTTAGTAGGCCATATCTTTTAAAATTTTTTGTCGACAGCTAAAATTTTTCTACCATCGGAAAGAGGATTTTCTTAGGATATCAAAAATAACATCAACAACATAAAAGTTTAATGCAACAATATTTTAATGGTCCTTTTCCAAAAAAAAGACAAAAAAATACAAAGTTTTCCGTTCATATGATTAGAACCACTTTGCATTTTTAAATTTTTTGCAAGAAGTTGGCTTTGATTTATACATTAAACTATTAGTATTAGAAAAATATTACTTTCTAATAAACATTAGTGAAAAATGGCTAAGAAAAGTATTTTATTTATAGCGGAAAGAGCCAAAATCGATGTTTATCGTTCGTAATTATATTCTTATCGCGCTATTGCGCGGGAGATTGGGCTAAGTCACAAAACTGCGCTCGGATACTTAAAAGATACTGAAAACTATGGAAAGAATTACAAAGGAAGGATTCCAACCGCTTTAACTCCAACCGAAAAGAGAAAAATCTTGAGAATTGCGTCAAACTCTGCTCTTTCAGCACCAAAAATCAGGTCTCAAGCTGGTATCCAGGCAAGTATCTCAACGGTGAAAAGAACCATTGCAGCTGCGAACACCTGAAATTAAAAAAAACTGCAGAAAAACCGCCACTGAATAATGTACGCAAAGAAAATCGATTACAATTTGCTAGAGAGCATTTGACATGGGATATTCAAGAAATGATTAATGATTGGCGTACTGTGGTTTTTAGTGACGAAAAGAAATTTAATTTGGATGGCCCAGATGGCTACAATTATTTTTTTAATGATATGAGAAAAGAGGAGCTATTTTTAAATCGCCATCACAGCAGAGAGGGTGGATTTATGGTCTGGGGTGCTGTAAAGTATTCCCGTCCCGGGAATTCACGGGAATCCCGCCCTTTTTTCAATCCCGTAGTCCCGGGAATTTTGTGCGGGATTTCGCGGGATTTTTTTTTATTCTTTTACAGAATTTTTAGCTATTATATAATGCAATTTTAGAAGCTAAATAAATTTAAATTTAAAGCATTGATTTGAAATTAATTCAAATAAGAAATATTTGAAATTAAAAAATTCGACTTAAAATTTAATAAACTGAATTAGTATAAAAAAAAAAAATATATTTAGGCTAAATTATTTTTGAAACAAATACTCGAACTACAGAAATTTGTTTTCTTTAAAATGGCGATCTTTGTTCAAATAAAGCAATATATACAACACTTCAACATCCGTATCTCTGTTCCAAATACCTCCAAAAAAAACTAGGCATTAAAAAATTAGTAATATTTTGATATTTTCAATTGAGTACTTTGAGGTTTATTTCAGAGACTAGTAATTATAGAGATAGGAAATCAAAACTTACACTACTCACCGGTAGGAAGCGCTGAAATTTAGTATCACCTGAGCAACTATTTAGTATCACTTTAGTTTCAGCTGAGCCTATATTTAAAAACTAAAAAATTGCTGAAAACTGCGCAAAATAAGAAAAAATCAATCCCAAAATATGTTCAAATAATAAAATTTTAAAATTCCTTTTTTTTATTTGCTTTTTTGTTTGTTATTATTTCAATTAAAATAAAAAAAGAAAATTGTCAATTTTTTGAACAAAGTGCCATCTAGTGATAACGATGTCGTTATAACTTGTTTTTGGTGATGCCATACCCCTGGTTTATTTACTTCAAATAATTTTATTTAAATTTCAACTATTCCTTTATTTCAATTGTATTTGTATTGCTTTTCAAATTTTTTTTGGATTTCTTTATATGTTAATCGTGGCATAAAAAATTTCTATTCAATAGATACCAATTAAAGTTAAAAAAACTATTTAATGAATGTTTTTCGTTCAATTTGAGATCAAATATTATCACATTTTCCTTTAAATTATTTTCAAATTAAAAGAGAGATGATAAAATTTTTACAAGTAAATTACAAAGAATAAAAATTTTAAAAACTCGATAAGGGCAACAGGATATTATACGCATTTTCAGGTCCTGCTACAAACCAACCCTCAATATTCTATGACTTTATGGGTTAATAATTGATGATCTATTTGTATTGAATTGAAATAAATAAGCAAATTGAAGCAACTCAATTAAACTAACATCAACGAAATTCTAACAATGTTACATATTTTTATCAAGCTGCTTCCTATGGAATTCAACTCTGATCAACAACTTATGAACCACAGATTTATGAACGACAACGAACCATTAATTTTAAATGCATATTAAAATTATTTTTCAACCAACAACATAAATCCATGTTGATAGTAAACAATTAGGCATAAGAATTAAATTATGTTTTTCATTATATCTAGTGTGTTAAGATGAATAAAATATTATGTAATAATATTTTAGTGTCGATTTTTATAAAAATCTTTAAGAGAATTTGCCTAATAATTCGTGTGAAGAATACTCACTTTTAAACTTTTTTATAAAATAGTTCTATACGAATACTTCTGAAAATCTGCATTGAAACAAAATCTTTAGAAATACTAATTTTTGGATTCCATATTTAAGAAATACTTAAGCAAAAAATCTATCTTAGTTCTGACTCTAAAACTACACAAGTTTGCACCCATTTATAATTCCAATATATTCTGAAAGAAGGGAAGAATTTAAAATACACTCTCAGAACAATTCAGTTGTGGCAACGGAATTTTTTGCCAACCGAATTGATTCGGTTGCTTCAACCTAGTAATTCGGTTGCGGCAACCGAATTCAATTTCAATTCGGTTGCGACAACCCAGTTATCGGTTGCCTCAACTGAATTCGGTTGGGGCAACCGAATTACGAGGTTGCAGCAACCGACCCAATTCGGTTGGAAAAAATTCGGTTGTCACAACGGAATTGTTTTGAGAGTGTACCCGTGTCTTTCACTTTTTCTTTAACTTTTGTTTAACCGTTCCAACCGCGAATTAATATTTAGTTAATATACTTCATTTTAAAATTAAGACGGCCTTCCATATAAATATATTACCTAAAAAGTAATTCGCGATTTAAACTGTTAAGTGGAAGTCATACATATTTTATATGTAGCCCTCCTTTCAGAATATATTAAGTAGATTTTATCATTGGTACAACCAAAAGATGAACTTTGTCCGAAGGTGTTTTAATAGAAATCGAGATTTTCAAGTACAACATACATATGTCGGATTTATTTGTTTTCTAAAGAGCGGGAATTCCCGGGATCCCGGGAATCCAGAAAAAAATCCCGCTGTCCCGGGAAATGAAAAAGTCCGGGAAAAGAAAAACCCTAATTATGACACAATCGATTTAGAATTTCAAAGTGCAAAAATGACTGGAGAAACTTCCAAGACTCTGTTACAATCAGCTTTCCCAAAAGTAAATGATATTTTTGGACCAATCCCTTGGATTCTGCAACAAGATAATGCTCCTATACATAATGTAAGAGTTGTAAAAGAATTTATTTTAAGCCAAAATGGTCGTCTTCTTAATTGGTCAACATATTTTATGACGGGGGAAGACAATACGACGATAAGGAATCACTAATTCAAGCCATTAAGGATTCCTCGAATGACATTTCTTTGGTCACTTTATGATTCAATAAAAACCGTATATTTGAAGTTATTTTAAACAAGCCCAGCAAAATCTCAGTAATGGGTTCTCATTACTAATATCTAAATAATAAGCAGTAGAAATAGGGTCTACTGCTTATAATTCGGTGTCAAAACTCATTATTTTTGTTCGTTTTTGTAAATAGTTGTCCATATTCGGTGCATGAAAAAACGCACAAAATTTGTGCACCCGCTTACCCGCTGCATTACAAAAGTATATAAAATAAGTAGTTAACAAAATAAGTAGTTATTCGTATGCTTATTCGCAGTTAAAAAATAAGTGGTTACAAGTTGTTAAATAATACGACTTACTTATATACTTACTAGTGGTTAAAAAATAATTAGTTACCAAATTCACATTATCTTTATAAATAAATAAGTATTCGCGCGTAAGCTAGACTGCTTATAAAAACGGCTTCGCCTAACAAAAATAACTAGTACTGACGCCGAAATATAAGTAGTAAAAAATTTTGGTTTCAATATATAACCACTTATTTGGTAATGAAAGATTTTGCTGGGAGGGAGCTAACACCCACTATTAAAATATGTGAAATATTATCAATAAACTTAATATTACACTGTGGAACAAATTCAGGTTAGCAAAAGTTAGGTCGATTCTGAGAGTGAGGGGTGAAAATAGAGGCTAAATTAGAAGACCCGTGTCGCGGCGTTTGCTTTGAGATAGGGTCGGTCCATACTGATTTGAGATAGGGTCGGTCCATATTGGAATTTATCGCCCATATGGACTATATTTCCGATTTTCTGTTTTTTACTCGTTTTTTTTTAGGAAAATCGATATGCATATCGTCGTTGCGCCTAAGAAAATAGCTGTTTGTTTTTTCTCAACTTTACAGGAGAGCAAAAAAACTGTTTAATTTTGTATTTTCGCGATATTTTTTTAATGTTATATTTTTGCTGTTACTATCTTACTAATATATAGCAAAAAAGATCTTCTAATTTCAGCAATTTTTTCTGTAACGTTATAAAGTTGAAGACGAATCAAAAATCCAATAGTCAGGTTTTACTATAAATAATACTATTAGTAAAATAGAATTACATACCGGAAACTGCTGATCAAGTGTTGTTATTTCAGAAGTTATGGCGATTTTCGATTTTTTGACGAATTTAGCAATAAACATCAATAAATTTTGATGAAATTAGTTTTGCTTACTACTAACTCTGAGCGTATAATAATTAATTTCAGAAAAATCTGCCAACTAGTTTTTGAGTTAGAGACATAAGACGTATCCTGACGTTATCCTTTGAGCCCTGGAGAAAAACTCATTTTACAAGTAGAGACTCTACACTAGCTTCGTGATTATCGATAATATATATGCCAAATCGTAAATGTATTTTTGGCAACTTTTTAAATATTTTTTTCTGTTTTAAGAAGTTATTTTTTTCAAATTTAAAAAAATTTCATTTCAACTACATCCTTCTCGCTTTAAAATCATTCCTTGTACAAAGAAGTCTGAAGGCAGAAAAGTAGCTAATTATGTTTTATATCGCTTTTTGGCGGCCTTGGGCATTAGAGGGTTAAGGGTATAAAAAGAAGTTTATTTTTAGTTAACCCTTTAATGACACAATTTTTAAAGCTGTAAATGCAACATAATACAACTTGGATATGTGCACTCTCAGAACAATTTCGTTGTGACAACAAAATTTTTCGTCACAACCGAATTTGGCTGACATTCGTTTGTGACAATACGGTTGTCACAACTTTATCCGTTTGGGGCATCCAAATTAGGGAGTTGGGGCAAGCGAATCAATTCGGTTGGCAAAAATCTCGGCCACAACGGATTTAAAATCGAAGTGGAGATCCTTTTTAATAAAACGCTATTTTGCATCGGTTTTCGTTAAATTTACTTTGCTAATCCAATAAACTTATAAATGTTACGATTTTAGTTAAAAAGAAAATTCTTTACCAAGTTCCACTTTGACAGAAAACGCAAAGCAAACGCTTGAAATGAAATTAACATAGGCTTTTTTAATGAACATTTTTAATATGGGAAACAAATAGCTACTTTTGCTCACTTCTGAACCAATTGATATATCGAAGAACGCTTTGGTATGAAAACGCATTACCAATATACGATCTTAATGCAATAATAAAAAAAAAATCGGAAAATGGCGTATAGCTAATTTTTTAGGCGCAGCAACGAATATGTTATTCTTGCGAAAACTATTTTAGAAATACTTAATAAGTTATAACTTGTGGCAACTTAATTTTTAACTTTATTCGAAAAAAAAACTATTAGGTGAAATGCTCCTAATTACTTAAAACGATTTAGGAAATTAAGTACACTCATAGAAATAAATCTGTAAAAATAGCAGAAAAAGTAAATAAAAAATATTTAAAAATGACGCTGCAGAAAAAACTGTTAAATTAGCAAATTTTCTTGCTAAATACTAGTAAAATAAGAACAGCAAAAATAAAACTGTTAAATTTACAGAATTTTAGTTATATTTAAGTTAACTTTTAGTTACTTGCAATGGCAAATTGGCTGTAAAATCTGCAGAAGATTTTGCTACATATTAGTAGACTAAAAATAGCAAAAACAAACTGTTATATCTACAAAATTTTTTGTTAGTTTTAAAATAAATTTAGTTGAATGCAAATAGCAGTCTATCCTGTTAAATTAACATAAGTATTTGACAAAAAAAATTGTATTAAAAAAATACAAAAATTGTTTTTTCGGACTTTCTATATTTTCATATATTTAGTTAGAATATTGTTCTACCTCAAGTCCAAATTCTAATATGACAATAGCTGTGTTTGTGCGGCAAGCTATCAACGTTGGCTTATGTCACTCCCATATAAATTTGACATTTGCCAACTTTTAGTGTTAACTCTCAACGTTACTTATGCCAAATTTGTATGGGAATGACATAAGCCAACGTTGATAGACTGCCGCACAAACAC
Organism: Leucophora obtusa; assembly: GCA_949987735.1. Lineage (NCBI taxonomy): Eukaryota > Metazoa > Arthropoda > Insecta > Diptera > Anthomyiidae > Leucophora > Leucophora obtusa. The sequence continues at coordinate 300,142,568 of OX465295.1, read as the reverse complement.
AGCTATTGTTATATTAGAATTTGGACTTGAGGTAGAACAATATTCTAACTAAATATATGAAAATATAGAAAGTCAGAAAAAACAATTTTTGTATTTTTTTAATACAAAAATTAAAATAATTGTTGAAAAATAAGCATACCACGGCTTAAATATCATTCAAAATATTTATTTTGTTTTGAGGTATTGACAACGAACACACAAACATACATATAAATAGTACCCAAAGGGTACTTTTATGTAATTGTTGCTTTCAAAAAGGAGTTGATTTTATAGCTGATTTTACCAAATCAGACAATTCATATACGAAAGTACAAAATTCTCGTCCCGTTGATTTTTTGTACCTTATGTAATGTCTCGGTTTGTGTAATAAAGCTATCATTTTCCTATTACAGACAACTGAAGAGTAGTGTGATGGCTACGAAACAGTTGTATTGTCTATCATGAAAATTATCAACCTTTTTTGAAACAACAAATAAAATCTAATATGACAATATCATATTAGAATTTGGACTTGAGGTCAGAGCTTCGAAAAACTTAATTCAATTTAAGCTTAAATCACGAAAAATTAAATTCAGATTTTAAAAATATTCATGTACCATTCCCTTAAACCATTCGTAAAGAATTCATTCATAAGCTTCATTCCCAAAGCTTTAATATGAATTGAATGAATTCCTAACTTGAATCATTCAAATCGCATGTTTATTCACCATTTTACTAATTGAATGGAGAAATTTTATTACCATTCACTTGGTGCAGTGTAGTTTGAAACTAACATATAATCAAAACCAAAGCATACAAGCTGTAACAAAGCATACGATACTATTTATTTCTGTTAGATGAATTTTAAACGTTTTTCATTTGTATTATGCTAATATTTCAGCAATTACATGCAAATTTAAATTTTTCATTTGATTAAGTGAATGAAAACAAATAGTTTTTCATTCACCTTTTTATTAAATGAATTCAGGTAAATTGGATTTCATTCAGTTAGAATTCAATCAAAATAGAATGAATTCATATAATTTAAAGCTATTGGGAATTAAGCTATCGAATTAATTCCATAAGAATGCTATTAGGGAATGAAATTTAACCCAAATTTCATTAATTTTTAAAAAGTGAATGAAAGAATATATATATATGAAAATATAGAAAGTCCGAAAAAACAATTTTTGTATTGTTTTAATGCAAAAATTAAAATAATTGTTCTACTTTTTAATTTATTTTTATCCTTAAATTTGTACACTATATATAAAAACGAGTAAAAATGTTAAAGTCGGGCATGCCGACTATAAAATACCGTACACCAGTCCATGTGAGTCAGCGAACCAAATTTCATTGAAATATCTTCATATTTACTATCTGCTACGAGTAAACAAGCCAATTTTGGGTGGACCGTTTTATGGGCACTAGGTCTGAACGTGACCGATTTAAACCAAAATCAATAGGATTCGTCCTTGGGCCGACATAGGTCGGTGTACCAAATTTCATCAAAATATCTTAATATTTGCGAGTGTAGAGTGCGCACATGAATGCATGGAAAGACAGACGGACGGGCGGACATCGATAAATCGAAACAAAAAGTGATTCTGAGTCGATCGGTATACCAAAAGGTGGGTCCAGGTCCAATATTGTTTGGTGTTACAAACATCAGCACAAACTTATTATACCCTGCCCACGTAGTGGTGTAGGAAGATTTATGGTAAAGCTTTTCTTTTTACAAAAGGTACAAAATTTACGAATTCGAAAATTTTACTTCGAACCGAGTTACGCGATAACCCCCCAGGGTGGGTAAATTTTTAGTTAGACAGAGGATATCCAAAAGACATATGAATAGACTCGCGAACATCCAGTAAATAAGACTAAAATACATTCTAGTTGTAAACTCTAAAGCGTAACTAAAACTTATGAACACCACTGTCAATGTGTTCGTTTAGTCAAAATTCTAACTAACCTTATTACAGCTGCAAAATTATAAATAAAAAAATTATGAATACTTCATTTGAATTCAAAGTTCAATTGGGTTTAAATATGTTTTATTTTATATAGAAATACGTTTTTTAAAATAATACTATAATGCTAGTTGCAAATGCATGTATTTAAGTGAATTTTTCCAACGCTACACCTTGTACTATCAGCAAGAGCACGTTGTACTATATTTTTTTTTTATCTAAATTTAAAACGCCATCTGGTTTGAATGGAAAATATTTATAGAAGTATATCGCACTTGTATACAGTGAAATTAACCAACATTGATGACAAAGTTTGTGTTATTTATTTTATGTGGCATTTTTATAACTTGCCGTTAACAAAAATTTCAGAAATGTGTATTTTATTAATGTTTTATTAACACACATATGTTTTCAACTATATAATTATAGATTTTATTTTATTTTAAACTGAAGTAAATGTTATATCTATTACGTTTTAATATTAAATGTATACACTGAGACAATTATCTGCATGATAATAACGAATTTTTTGCATTAAATCAATACAGTTTCAGTGGAACCCGTCCAGTGAAGCTTTTCATTAAATGAATGCTGTTTTTCATAAAACTATATAAAAAATTTCATTTTCTTTATTAAAAATTTCATGCAGTCAATGAAAAGGTTTCATTAAAAACTAGCTTCATAAAAATGATGAAGCGTTTTCGTTAACACGAAGAAATTTTTAAATCACTTTGTGCAGAAAACTTTATTAGTTTACTGCAAAAATTCATTACGAAAATTCTCTCTGCGTATTAAGTAGGAGATTACCTTTAAACAGAGTGTTTTTGATTTGGAATTATATTTTAAAGTCATTAAATTTTTAATCAGATTAATGTAATATCAAACATTTATTAAATGTAAAACAACTTTATGCCCTAACAATTTACTAATTTATTTTAGATTGATTTTTTAAAGATATGTTCATTTACATAACTTTAAAAAAGTGGTAATTTACTACACTTAAAATAATACGTCAGTAGAAAAATCTGTCAAACCGGTTTCAAATCGATTAGACTAATTTCTAACAAATTTTTAGTTGAAACACTGATTTAAGCAAAGATTTTAGTTATCTTCAGTTAACACAATACTAAAAATCCTCAGTACTTTAACTAATTTTGAGTGTTAATTTTCAAAATTATTTAAAACTATTTTTTAAGAACCCATTCGTTAAAGTTGACAAAATTTATTGTTAAAATGTAATATTTCCATGTTACTGTTATTACCGGTAGATGGCGCCACCAATGTATCCGAAGTTTTAAAGTTTTCCCTCCCGATTTTTTTAAAATGGCCCATATCTCGAAAACTAAGTCAGATAGAGCAAAATTTATGAAAATTTCGACTTCCCCTAACCGCATAATACCCCGGCGAAAGGGGGTATCTCTAACCAAAAATGAACTTTGGACCCTCAGATTTTTAATAAAAATTTTCCACTTCATAAAATGGCCCATATCTCGAAAACTAAGCGAGATAGAGCAAAACGGACAAAATCTTTGCTCCACTGGAGGAGTGCCCTTATGTGCCCTCACTTGATGTGGAATATGCCACGGGAGGGTCCCGAAACCCTTAATTTGGATAAATTCTACAACTCAGTATAATTACAGATAAAACTGTAGTTTTACAAATTTTTTACTTAAATTTAGATTTGTTAAATTTAACAAAAGAATTTGTTAAAATCCACAAATTTTATTTTAAGCCAAAAATAGGAATAAATTTTGTTAAAGTAACAAATTTTTCTGTCCAGCCAACAGACGTATTATTTTGAGTGTAAAAAATCTGAAGAAACAAAATACATAATAGCGGTATTCAGTGTTTGGTGCGTTTTAGGTTGCAACTGTTTGTTATTGCAATAATTTTGTCATTGACAGTGAGTGGTATTTTAAGCAACTTTGCAATGCTAGATGCAAATTAGGTAACAGCTGATATACAGAATTATTCGTCGTGAAAATTAACAAAAAGGTGTTTAATTATTTTATGAAATTGTTTTAAAATGCTTATAAAAAATTTCAGACTTCTCTTAAAAACTCACCTCTATGTTTTCTGCCTCCTCCAAATAATCCAGAACAATTTTTATTTCATCTGGCGTCCACTTTTTGTTGGGTTTTTCTCTTTTTAATTATACCCTACACCACTATGTGGTCAGGGTATTATAAGTTTGTGCTGATGTTTGTAACACCAAAAAATATTGGTCGTAGACCCACCTTATAGTATACCGATCGGTTCAGAATTTTTTTTTATTTCGATTTAACGATGTCCGTCTGTCCGTCCGTCCGTCCGTCTGTCTGTCTGTCCATGCAATCTTGTGCGCACTCTACAGGTCGCACCTATTAAGATATTTTGATGAAATTTGGTACGCAGACCTATGTTGGCCCAAGGACGAACAAGTTTGATTTTTTTGAACATCGGTCCATGTTTAGACCTAGTGCCCATATAAGGGTCCTACCAAAATTATATTGTTTATACGCTGCAGGTCGTAAATATTAAGATATTTTGACGAAATTTGGTACACAGACCTATGTTAGCCCAATAACGCAGCCCATTGATTTTGGTGAACATCGGTCCATGTTTAGACCTAGTGCCCATATAAGGGTCCTACCAAAATTATACTGTTTATACGCTGCAGGTCGTAAATATTAAGATATTTTGATGAAATTTGGTACACAGCCCTACATTGGCCCAATAACGCAGCCTATTGATTTTGCTGAACATCGGTCCATGTTTAGACCTAGTGCCCATATAAGGGTCCTACCAAAATTATAATGTTTATACGCTGCAGGTCGCAAATATTAAGATATTTTGATGAAATTTGGTACACAGACCTATATTGGCCCAATAACGCAGCCTATTGATTTTGGTGAACATCGGTCTATGTTTAGACCTAGTGCCCATATAAGGGTCCTACCAAAATTATACTGTTTATACGCTGCAGGTATTAATATTAAGATATTTTGATGAAATTTGGTACATAGACCTATGTTGGCCCAAGGACGAAGCCTGATGATTTTGGCGAACATCGGTCCATGTTTAGAACTAGTGCCCATATAAGGGTCCCCCCAAAATTATATTGTTTATACGCTGCAGGTCGCAAATATTAAGATATTTTGATGAAATTTGGTACATAGACCTATGTTGGCCCAAGGGCGAAGCCTATTGATTTTGGTGAACATCGGTCCATGTTTAGAACTAGTGCCCATATAAGGGTCCCCCCAAAATTGGCTTGGTTACAAACTGCAGGTCGCAAATATTAAGATATTTTAATGAAATTTGGTGCGCTGACTCACATTATAGAAAATTTTGACATAAGCCCCATTTTAACCCATTCGAATTTCGGATCCAAACAATACACCAGACTGGTGTAGGGTATTGTATAGTCGGCATGCCCGACTTTAACCTTTTTACTCGTTTTTTACTTAGAGTTGTCGGCTCCATACCTTTAATTTTGTTTGACGATTCTAAATTATTGTTTACAAATGTCAGCTGTTCGAGTATCAGTGATGCAAACGCAATACACGTAGCAAAAAAATATATACATTTTTAGTATTGTGCAAAAGCAATGATGTGACAATTGCAATTCTGTGTAGCGGTATTCAGTGTTTGGTGCATTTTAGGATGCAACTGTTTGCTTTTGCAATAATGTTGTCATTGACAATGAGCGGTATTTTAAGCAACTTTGCAATGCTAGATGCAAATGTAACAGCTGATATACAGAATTATTTGTCGTGAAAATTAACAAAAAGGTGTTTATTTTGTGAAATTGTTATACCCTACACCACTATGTGGTCAGGGTATTATAAGTTTGTGCTGATGTTTGTAACACCAAAAAATATTGGTCGTAGACCCACCTTATAGTATACCGATCGGTTCAGAATTTTTTTTTATTTCGATTTAACGATGTCCGTCTGTCCGTCCGTCCGTCCGTCTGTCTGTCTGTCCATGCAATCTTGTGCGCACTCTACAGGTCGCACCTATTAAGATATTTTGATGAAATTTGGTACGCAGACCTATGTTGGCCCAAGGACGAACAAGCATTATTTTTTTGAACATCGGTCCATGTTTAGACCTAGTGCCCATATAAGGGTCCTACCAAAATTATACTGTTTATATGCTGCAGGTCGTAAATATTAAGATATTTTGACGAAATTTGGTACACAGACCTATATTGGCCCAATAACGCAGCCTATTGATTTTGGTGAACATCGGTCCATGTTTAGACCTAGTGCCCATATAAGGGTCCTACCAAAATTATACTGTTTATATGCTGCAGGTCGTAAATATTAAGATATTTTGATGAAATTTGGTACACAGACCTATATTGGCCCAATAATGCAGCCTATTGATTTTGGTGAACATCGGTCCATGTTTAGACCTAGTGCCCATATAAGGGTCCTATCAAAATTATACTGTTTATACGCTGCAGGTCGTAAATATTAAGATATTTTGATGAAATTTGGTACACAGACCTACATTGGGCCAATAACGCAGCCTATTGATTTTGGTAAATATCGGTCCATGTTTAGACCTAGTGCCCATATAAGGGTCCTACCAAAATTATAATGTTTATACGCTGCAGGTCGCAAATATTAAGATATTTTGATGAAATTTGATACACAGACCTATATTGGCCCAATAACGCAGCCTATTGCTTGTGGTGAATATCGGTCTATGTTTAGACCTAGTGCCCATATAAGGGTCCTACCAAAATTATACTGTTTATACGCTGCAGGTCGCAAATATTATGATATTTTGATGAAATTTGGTACATAGACCTATGTTGGCCCAAGGACGAAGCCTATTGATTTTGGTGAACATCGGTCCATGTTTAGAACTAGTGCCCATATAAGGGTCCCCCCAAAATTATATTGTTTATACGCTGCAGGTCGCAAATATTAAGCTATTTTGATGAAATTTGGTACATAGACCTATGTTGGCCCAAGGACGAAGCCTATTGATTTTGGTGAACATCGGTCCATGTTTAGAACTAGTGCCCATATAAGGGTCCCCCCAAAATTGGCTTGGTTACAAACTGCAGGTCGCAAATATAAAGATATTTTAATGAAATTTGGTGCGCTGACTCACATTATAGAAAATTTTGACACAAGCCCCATTTTAACCCATTCGAATTTCAGATCCAAACAATACACCAGAGTGGTGTAGGGTATTGTATAGTCGGCATGCCCGACTTTAATCTTTTTACTCGTTTTAAAATGCTTATACAAAATTACAGACTTGCCTTAAAAACTCACCTCTATGTTTTCTGCCTCCCCCAAATAATCCAGAACATTTTTATTTCATCTGGCATCCCCTTTTTGATAGGTTTTTCTCTTTTTAATTTAAGTTGTGGGACTATGGTTGTGGGCTCCATACCTTTAATTTTGTTTGAAGATTCTAAATTATTGTTTACAAATGTCAGCAGTTCGAGTATCAGTGATGCAAACGCAATACACGTAGCAAAAAAAGCTATACAGTTTTAGTATTGCGCAAAAGCAATGATGTGACAATTGCAATTCTGTGTATTTTGTTGTTGGGTTGCAAACAAAAGCTACAATATTTTGCATTTGCACTTTCGCAAGACCATATGCATCAAACACTGAAATTTTAGCAAAGTTTTGGACCAGTTTAGAACAATTGAATTTAGGGCAACCTTTTTGATTTTTTTACAATTATGAGTTTATTGCGCAAATTTGTACGCTCAGGTAAAACATTTAGTAAAAAAAATTTGTAAACAGTTTTCAATCGCACTTTATTATTTTTGTACTGACTTTTAGTAAAAAAAATTTACAGCAACAATTTTTGCTATTCTCTTATTATAAATTTCAGATTTTTTTTTAGTAATTTTCTTTGCTGATTTCAGCAAAACATTTTACTAATTTTTCAAAACCGAGTGCTAAACTTAGCAAAAAATATACTAAAAAGTGGATACCTACTTAAAGAAATTTTATTTACAAGAATTCGTTGATTTTCTTAGAATTTTTGTTTAGTTTATATTTGTTATTTATGTACTTCAAATTTCAGGTACACCAAGTAATTATATATTTTTTACAATCGAAAGAAAACATTTTTTTATTAAATTTGATTTTATTTAAAAAATTGTTTTTCTTTAGATTTTACAGATTGCTTATTTTTTTTAGTACCCTTTTTTTACTAATTTTAGCAGATTGATTTTAAATTTCAGTTTATAACAATTTACTGAAATTTAGTAGTGTCTATTAATTATTTACACTAATTTCATTATTCTAAAATTATTGATATTTAGTAAATTTTGTAAATGATTTTAGACAATTGATTTTGAATTGCAGTTTACAACACTTTCGATAAAATTTAGTAACGGCTACTAATTTTTCCCTGTAATTTTATTATACTAAAAATCAGTAGACATGTGTTGCTAAAATTATCAAAAAATTATTCAAGACTCAAAACAGTAAAATTTCCCGTAATACATAACAACAAAATTTTCAGTAGCCATTACACACTTTTTTGGTTGAGTGTATGTATACTACACTCAAAAAAAAAAGTCAGAAAGGTCAGCAAAAAATGTTGCTGTGTCAGCAAATTTTTAGTCAGGAGCGTGCTTGCAAAATAGTTGGTAATTTCAGCAAAAGGTATTTGCTGAAAATCAAATACGATGATTTTTACCAAAAAAAAAAAAACAGTAATCTCAGCAAAAGTGAATTGGTATCACACGAAAATGCATTAATTGTCAACAATTGGTTCTAGGCAGAGCTTTGAAGAATTAATTCTTTTTTGAATGAGTTCACTACCAATAGAATTCAATTTTCTTTAGAATTGAATGAATTCCTTTACTTAAGTAATTCACTGAATTCGTTCAACTGAACGCGTTCATCAATCAATAAATCGAACGGAAAAAAGTGAATTAATTCCTTACTGAATTAATTCACCACTGAATTCATTCCTTACTGAATTAATTCACCACTGAATTCATTCAATTTCATTTTCATTCAGTGAATTAAAAAAAATAAAATTACATTCAGTGAATTAAAAAAAATTAAATTACGTTCAGTGAATTAAAGAAAAAAAATACGTTCACCGTTACCGAAATAACTGAAATACCGTTATCCTTAAAATACCGATACCGAAATAAATGAAATATCAATACCCTTAAAATACCGTTACCGAAACACATAACATATTGTTATCACTAAAATATCGTTACCGTTATATTTAATTTTCTGCTTTTGGTAATTTCACGTGGTTATTGAGTATTTTTTGTACATTAAGTTGATAAATTGGTTCTGTTTTTAATCTCGTTTGTTTTCTGTAAAATTACGGGATGCATCGAAATAACTGACTACCGTTATCCTTAAAATACCGTTATCGATATAACTGAAATACCGTTAACCTTAAAATACCGTTACCTAAATAACCTAAATATCGTTATCTTTAAAATACCGTTACCGAAATAACCCAAATACCGCTATCCCTAAAATACCGATACCGAAATAAATGAAATAGCGTTACCCTTAAAATACCGTTACCGAAATAACCTAAAATATTGTTACCCTAACGATTACCGCATTTGTTTCGGTTACCATCCATGCTTAAAACCGAACAAAAATAACACTAATTTTTTTAAAATTAAAAAAAAAAACAATATGAATGTTTGTTTACATACTAGTTTTTACTATTTTTACTAGCTTTGACGGTAGTAAAATTAGCTTTGACGCTTTTTTGACGTAAAATTTGCTAACTTTTTAATTCAGTGGTTTCTATTTACTACTTTTCATACTATTTTCTTTCATTTAATTTAAAAATAAAATCAGTTTTGGTAATGCTTCCGCACTTTCTAAGCTTACTATTTTTTCTAGAAATGTAAACAAACAGAACTAATATCTACTATTTTCTTATTTTTCTCATTGAGACTCATTCACTTTTCTTTATGAAGTTCATCGATTAGGTATCTGAAGCATTAATATTTGAAATACTCTAACAAAATTATTCAAAATACCATTAACCTTAAAGCTGCCCACACACTAGGGAACATGCGTGACGGAACAAAAAATATCAAAAAATTTTGTAAACACGAATTGCACGATCTCAACACGCACACACACACAAACGCACTCACACTTTCACAAAAAAATGCTCTCTTTTTTAAGAATGTTCCCTAGTGTGTGGGCAGCTTAAAATAACCCCAGTAGCAAATGGTCGATTTAGTTCTAAAAAGTAGTAGTTTTTTCAACTAGTAACTATAAAAATAGTTCTCAAAATAACCATTTTGAACCAGTTGTAAACTAGTTTAATACGATTTATGTAGGGATTGTAAAAAAAATTACATAAATTAAAATGCGAGATTTGAAATTCTCATTTTGTTTACATTTGTATATGTAAAACATCAGAGTTTGCAAATAAACACTTACATTTTTTTTTACTGTGAATTGGCTTGAAGTGCAAATCAACTGGTAAAGTTCTGGTACCAAAGAGTCACTCCGGAATTAGTTTGGTAAATTTCTCATAAGTACCAGTACAGCTCCCTGTTTATATTCTTAAAACAATAATTTGGAACCATTTGTGTACCTATTAATTTCATTGCAACAATGCTAGAATATTTCGAAAGATTAAATTAAGAGTTTTAAAATTCTAATTTTGTTTACATTTGTTTTTAATAATATAGTTCTACAAACTAGTTCTACAACTAGTACCAAAGTGGGAGTTTGGTGACAATTGTCCCCATCCCTATGACATCTCCATGTTAAATTCTACAGTTATTTGTATGGAGAGGCGGTAGAACTCGTACTAGTTGCCTGGTTCAATTAAACTAGTATATAATTGGTTCTGATCTAGTATTTTTTGCTACTTGGAACATAAGAAAATAATTTTGAAACAACGTTATTCATTATCACTGACCGTATGAATCGGTTGTCAACCCTGGTAAAAAGTTATAAAAGGCGGTATCAACCAAAAACATAAAACCGCGATTTCTCGAAAACGTTTCATTGATAATTCTTCTTCTTTTCAAATTTAGATTCAGCACTCCAAATTTATAAAAATTATGTATTGCAATTGAAAGTTTTTTTAGGCTGTTGTGTAGTATTATGCGACATTTTTCTTGAGATTCTAAGACATGCTGATCGCAATTTTCAATACTACAATTGTTCTTTCTTATATTATTTAGTGTTGTTCAGTTGTAAAAAACTTTATATAATAGAAGAATTTATAACTGCTTCTTATTTCAGATCCTCCCATAATGGCCGAACAACAGCAGAATGTTCATGTGCCACAATATTTACCAGATCCCCGTGATGGTAGCATCTACCAACTGGGCGATATGGGTAGTTTAAAAAAGTTACCCTACACAATACCACAATTGGTAGCAAATGCCCCATGTCGTTCATCAGATGGCATATTATATTCGGGTAAAAAGAGTGACACCTGGTTTATAGTAGATCCCAAATCTGGTAGACGTGAAAAAGTTGGATTCGATGGTTCAATGGATGGAGGCGATGGTGAACGCATTGGTTGGGCTACTAGCAGGGCTATATATTTGGGAAGAACTCAATATACGGTCATGATGTATGATAGTTCACAGAAAAATAAAAATGCCAAACCATGGAATATAACATTCTATGATTATAGTTCAATGGCCACAACGCCCGATATATCAAAAGATTATGGTGAGTTTTGGTAGAGAATACTTTGTAGAATATTCTATATGTTATTAATTTGTTTTTAATTAATTTTTAGAATATTTACACTTAACTACAACTTCCAATGGCAATATTTTAACATTGGATCGTAACAACGGTAAATTTTTGTGGAAAAATGATTTAACCAGTCCTGTAGTGGCTGCTTTTCTTTTGGGTCCTGAAGGTTTATTAAGTGTACCATTTACAACAGTATCCGATGAAGCTTTTCAAGCAATTTTAGATGAGTCCAAAGATGGAAATGTTAATACAGTCAAATTATTGTAAGTTGAACTTTAATCCAATATTCAAAATTATGGCATTTAACAAGAAGTTTGTAAATGGTTGCCACAAGTACAAGCCCCACTAAAAATTTTTCACTTAAAAAAAATTCTCTAATATGAAAGTTATTGCTTTAAAAAACGGGATTTAAAAAAGATTTTATAAGATAAAATTTTATAATCTGTCAGAACAGCGCATAATCGTCTAAAACATGCCCACAATTTTCGTTCAATTTTATATTTTTACTACTATGTGGATGCAACACTTCTTTTTGTATTTTGTTTACTGTTGCCAACATAAAAAAGAAAATCGTTAAATCTGGGTTCATTTTGTCGTTTTTAAAGCAACAAACTGCTAAATTGTGTAAATAATTGTCAAACATAATGACCCAAACAGTCATATTGCAAAATACTGAGTACACTTAGCATTATCAATGGATTGTAATTGTGCGAGGCTTTTGTGGCAGCTGACATACCATTGTCAGGAATGACAAAATTAAAACGTTTTTAGAAAACACTTTCTTTCATGTTCCACCTGGGAGGGTTACCGCGTAACTCGATTCGAAAAAAAATATTCCAATTCGTAAATTTTGTACCTTTCGTAAAAAGAAAAGTTTTAGCAAAAATCTTGCTTTTTGAATTTTTATGTGTAGAGTAAAGTATAATTTTTATACAGAATTATATTTTTAACAATATTAACAATATTTGCAAGATTTACGAATTCTAAAATTTTTTTTCCAATCGAGTTACGCGGTTACTCCCCTGAGTTCTTATTAAGAACAAATCATATTAAAAATATAATTAATTCCATGCTAAATAATATTAAACAATCAATAGAAAATCAATAGACGAAACTACAAAGACTTTAAGCAAATTGAACAAAATTTAGACGGGAGTTCAAACAACAGAAATGAGAATTTGGAGTCATCAAAAGAGATATTGATTTTTTAATAGGCTCCTCTAAATTCCGTTGATGTAGAACGGTCTTTCTCTTTGTATGTATAAACATTAGGGCGGGACAATTTTTGTGACAAGAAATCTTAGGGGGGGGGAGGGGGAAATTATTCTACGAAGAATTCTAAGCAACTTTGCCCTAGAAACCATAGGTCTAAAATGGATTTCGAGCTGCGGAAATTCCAAAATGTGTTTTAAGTAGTGCTTTATGAGTTTAAATAATGAGTTTTATTAATTATACCCTGCACCATTATTTGGACAGGGTATAATAAGTTTGTGCTTATGTTTGTAATTCCAAAAAATATATGAACTAGACCCATCTTTAAGTATACCGATTGATGCAGAATAACATTTTGTTTCGATGTAACGATATACGTCGGTCTGTCCGTCCGTCCGTCTGTCTGTCCATATATTCTTGTGCGCACGGTACAAATCGGAAATATTAAGATATTTTTACAAAATTTGGTACACTGACTTATTTTGGCCCAGGGACAAACCCATTTGATTTTGGTTAAAATCGGTGCATGGTTAGACCTAGTGCCTATATAAAGGGTGCCCCAAAATTGAATTGTTTGTACACTACAGGTCGCAAATACGAAGATATTTTAATGAAATTTGGTACACGGATTCAAATGGACTGATGAATAAAGCCTACTGATTTTACATGGAATCGGTCTATCTTTAGACCTAGTGCCCGTATAAAGGTCCCCTAAAAATGAGCATATTCGCAAGCCAAAGGTCGCAAGCGAAAAATCAATTTTTGGGTGAACTTTATATGGGCACTAGGTATATCCGTGGACCGATTTTAACCGTAATACATAGCCTTCTTCTTTGGGACAATATAAGTCGGTGTACCAAATTTCATAAAAAAATATCTTAATATTTGCGAACTATAGAGTGCGGAGATCAAATTTTTGGGGGACCTTTTTACAAGCACTAGATCTAAAAATTTACCAAATCTAAAACAAATCAATAAGCTTTTCCGTAGGCCCATGTGAATCAGCGTACCTAATTTCATTAAAATTTATTCATATTTGAGACCTGTAGCGTGCGAGAAAGTAAATTTTGGGAGAAACCTTTATATGGACACTAGGTCTAAACACTGAACGATTTGAACCATAATCAATAGGTTTCGAAGTTGGGCAGATACAGTATAAGTCGATGCACCGAATTACATTAAAATATCCGATTTCAACCAATATTGACTGATTTCAACCAAATTCAATGTGCTTCGTCCCTGGGATGATATAAGTCGGTATACCAAATTTCATCAAAATATCTTAACACTAGCGGGCGCAGCCCGCTACGTTGTTAGCGTGCCTTAAAGGTTAAGGGGGGGGGGGCTGCGCCCCCCACAATTTTTATTAAATTCGTTTTTTTATTTAAAGTTTTTTTATTTAAAGCCTTCACCCAGCCACCACAAATAAATAATTCTGCACAACAATGGGTTTAAAATAAATATTTGATCACTTTTTCTCATGAAAGTGGATTGTTAGTAATGAATCCATAATAAATTGCAATATACGTGTGTATGTTAAGATAATTTGGTAAAGTGCGAACTTAGGTAGATAGACCCGTAAGTAGTTTTGTTCATTTGTGTTTTGAATGAAAATAAATAACGCAAAGCAGGGTTGGAAAGCATTTTATAATATTAAAAATAGCGGGCAAAGCTACGTTGTTAGCGTGTCTTAAAGTTTTTTTTTTAATTCCAGTTTATGTAAAGGTAGACCTGGCAATTCAAGTAAATTCACAAATTCAGTTGGAAAATTTACTGCGTCGGTTTCTTCCACCGGTGCTTCGTTACATGAAGTTTAAATATCGGAATATATAAGTTCCATTCCTTTTCTAAGGTTTTTTCTCTTTCAGAAAATTTGTTTAACTTTTGGGGAGTATGTTTCAATGCTACATAAGTTTCATATTCCGTTGATAGTGTTTGAACAGGTAATTCCCTCTTCCAATCCATTTGCATTGTCTATAATTTCAATTCCACTCGTTCAACGTTTATATCCATTTCATTCCACTTGTGTAGTGTTTCAATCCCACTCGTTTCCTATTTAGTTTCTTAATTTTAGTGTTTCATATACACTTGTTCTTTAAGTTTTAGGTTTCTAGCTAAAGACGCAGACGTTAAGGGGGGGGGGGCAATTTTCCCCTTTTGAACCACCATTTTTACCACGTTCCTGTCCAAAGTCCTAGAAATGCCTTGTCGATAAGTTAGCCCATACTCCAAGGAAAACATATTATATATTACAGGTTTCTAGCCGAAGGGTTCGGTTAGGCCATCAAGGTGGAGAATTATTCCGTTTTTACCCCTCCCGGTAGGAACTTCCAAAAATTCCCTCTTAGAGGACGTCTGCGTTGGAGGAGGAACCTACTACATACATAATTTTAGGTCTCTATATCCAGCAGTTTGGCCAGGCCATCAGGGGGGAAGTTTTTTCACTTTTTACCCCTCCCGGTATGAATTTCCAAAAATACCATCTTAGGGGACGTCAACGTTGGAGAAGGAACCCAATTTAAGATCCCTTGTTCCAGCAGTTTGGCCAGGCCGTTAAGGGGGAGACTTTTCCTGTTTTTGACCCTACCTGTAGAAATTTCTAAAAATCTCATCTTAGCGGATGTCTACAATAGAGGAGGAACTTTAATACCAAATTTCAACTTCCTACCTCCAGCGGTTTGGGCAGGCCTTTAAGCGGCAATTTTCGCTTCATTAATCCCCATTTTTGCAATGTCCCTGTCCAAAAAGCACCGTCTCGGTTAGTGAGCAGATACTCCAAGTAACATATGTTTTACATTTCAGGTTTCTAGCCAACTTTTACTATTTGTGCCCCTCTCGGTAGGAATTTCCGAAAATCCATCGACAGGGAATTCCAGCTTCCTAGTTCCAGCAGTTTGAGCAGGCTGAGAGGAACTTAAGTACCGAATTTCAGCTTCCTAGTTCCAGCAGTTTGGACAGGTCGTTAAGGGGCAACTTTCCCTTTTTGAGCTCCCATTTTATAACGACCCTGTCCAAAATTCAAAAAGTATCTTTCAAATACGTTAGCCCTCACTCCAGGGACCCACATTTTAAGCTTCAGGTTTCTAGCCGAAGGGGTTTTTACCGGCCCCCAAGGTGAGGCTTTTCTTATTTTTGCCCCTCCCTTTAGGAATTTACAAAAATTCCATCTTCGCGGCTATCTGCGATGGATGAGGAACATTCATACCAAATTTCAACTGCATTGCCTAAGCGGTTTGGGCAGGCCGTTAGTGGGGACATTTTTCCCTTTCAACCACCATTTTTACTATGTTCCTGTTCCAAAATAGAAAAATTACGTTGCCGGTGAGTTGGTCCTACTCCAAGGAATACATATTTAAAATTTTAGGTTGGCCAAAAGGGATTGGGCAAGCCGTCAGGAGGAGACTTTTACCTTATTTCCCCTCCCGATAGGAATTTCAAAAATTCCGTCTAAGCGGACGCCTACACAGAAGGAGGAACTCACATACCGAGTTTCCTTTTGGGATATCCTGTAGGGAATTCCAAAAATACAAACTTAGTCGATGTCTACTACAGTGGAGGAACCTTTATACCAAATTTCAACTTCTTACCTCCAGTGGTTTGGGCAGGCACTTTTCCAATTTGTGAGACTGTTTATGGGGAGACTTTTCCCCTTTTTGCCCGTTCCGGTAGGAATTTCCAAAAATCCCGTCTTAGCGCACGTCTATGCCGAATATCAAGAAACCTTGTTTTAGTGGAGATATCCATGGGTGGAGGAAAAAAAGTAGTTTTTTTGAAATTATATATTATTTTAAATGGTACTTTTTGGAAAAACGAAATTTTTTGGAAAAAGATACTTTGTTTTTACAAAGTACTTTATTTGTACTTTTTTTGCAAAAGGTATTTTTTTTTTTAAATGGTGTTTTTTTTGGAAAAATGTATGTTTTTTGGAAAAAGGTATTTTTTTTGGAAAAGGTACTTCTTTTGGAAAAGGAAAATTTTTTTAGAAAAAGGTACTTTTTTTTGGGAAAAGGTACTTTTTTTGGAAAAGGTACTTTTTTTGAAAAAGGTATTTTTTTGAAAAAATGTATGTTTTTTGGGAAAAGGAACATTTTTTTAGAAAAAGGTACTTTTTTTGGGAAAAGGTACTTTTTTTGGAAAAGGTACTTTTTTTGAATAAGTTATTTTTTTGGAAAAATGTATGTTTTTTGGGAAAAGGTACTTTTTTTTTTTGGAAAAGGTACATTTTTTTAGAAAAAGGTACATTTTTTGGAAAAAGGTACTTTTTTTAAAAAAGGTACTTTTTTTGGAAAAAGGTACTTTTTTTGGAAAAAGGTACTTTTTTTGGAAAAAGGTACTTTTTTGGAAAAAGGTACTTTTTTCGGGAAAAGGTACTTTTTTTTGGAAAAAGGTACTTTTTTTGGAAAAAGGTACTTTTTTTGGAAAAAGGTACTTTTTTTGGAAAAAGGTACTTTTTTTGGAAAAAGGTACTGTTTTTGGAAAAAGGTACTTTTTTTGGAAAAAGGTACTTTTTTTGGAAAAAGGTACTTTTTTGGAAAAAGGTACTTTTTTTGTAAAAAGGTACTTTTTTTGGAAAAAGGTACTTTTTTTGGAAAAAGGTACTTTTTTTGGAAAAAGGTACTTTTTTTGGAAAAAGGTACTTTTTTTTGGAAAAGGGTACTTTTTTTGGAAAAAGGTACTTTTTTTGGAAAAAGGTACTTTTTTTTTGGAAAAAGGTACTTTTTTTGGAAAAAGGTACTTTTTTTGGAAAAAGGTACTTTTTTTGGAAAAAGGTACTTTTTTTGGAAAAAGGTACTTTTTTTGGAAAAAGGTACTTTTTTTGGGAAAAGGTACTTTTTTGGGAAAAGGTACTTTTTTGTCCCCTTTTTGCCCCTCCCGATAAGAATTTCCAAAAATGCCGTCTCAACGGACGTCTACACCGGTCGAGGAACCTACATACCAAATTTCAACTTCATAGCTCCAGCAGTTTGAGCAGGCCGTCAAGGGGGAGACTTTTTCCCCGTTTTGCCCGTCCCTGTAAAAATTTCCAAAACTCCCGTCTTGGTGGATGTCTACGATAGTGGAGGAACCTTTATACCAAATTTCAACTTCTTACCTCCAGCGGTTTGGGCAGGCCGTCAAGGGGGGCCTTTTTCCCCTTTTTAACCCCCATTTTTACAACGTCCCTGTCCAAAATTCTAGAAAGTACTTTCCAGAAAAGTTAGCCCCTACTCCAAGGAACAAATATCTTAAATTTCAGCTTTCTAGCCAAAGGGGTTTTGGCAGGCCGTCAAGGGGGACACTTTCCCCCTTTTTGCCCGTTCCGGTAGGAATTTCCAAAAATCCCGTCTTAGTGGACGTCTACCCCGAAAGAGGAACCTACATACCAAATTTCAACTTCCTAGCTTCAGCGGTTTGGGCTGGGCGATGTTGAGTCAGTCAGTCAGTCAGTCAGTCAGTCACGTTATTCTTTTATATATAGAGATTTCCAACCTGTAGCGTGCGTGCATGTTTAGGCTGATTTATGTCATCTGCTTAGCAGTTAATCAGAAATATTGATATTTAGAGATGTTTTTCTTATAATAAGGAAAGCCGATGAAGTCTCTTATCTAAAAAGTCCAAAACTCTTATCCTCGTCCACAATACTTACATGTTAACGCAAATTTTAGACAAACATTGCAGTGAGGCACTACTCAGAATATTTTTTGAAATTTCCGCAAGCTCGAAATCCATTTTAGACCTATGGTTTCTACACCATTTCCAATTCAAATTGAGAGCTTTCCATGTAGTATTGAGAAAAGAACAATTGAAATTGGGATTTTCCATTTGATAATGGGAAAGAAACAATTGAAATTAAGATTTTCTATTTCATATTGAGAAAGAACGAAATGAAATTGAGATTTTCAAATTAAAATTGAGAAACGAATAAATGATATTGAGATTTTACAATTGAAATTGAGAAAAGCATACATGAAATTGAGATTTTTAATTTGATATTGAGAAAAGAACACATGAAATTGAGATTTTACATTTAAAATTGAGAAAAAAAGAAATGAAATTTAGATTTTCCAATTAAAATTGAGAGAAAAATAAATGATATTGAGATTTTACATTTGAAATTGAGAAAAAAACAAATGGAAATTAGATTTGTTCATTTAAAATTGAGAAAAGAATGAAATTAAGGCTTGCACGGAGATAATAATACCAATAAGTTGGAAATCCAACACGGCCAAATATATTCCAGAAAATCTTTCAACATTGAGCTGGTTACAATGAATAACTTTCAGAATACGTTACTCGTCTGAATGAGTATGTCAGAGCCGGTAATCAAATACATAGTTCGGCTGAACGAAATAAATTTCAATTTGAATTCGCGCTACCCAAACGCTCCCGTCATCACATGGCCCAAATGTTCATTTGATCGGAGAGATTGGAAGGACCATTACGCGTTATTAAAATGGATGAAAATCGAAGTTCTGTTAATGTACCTGATGCTAGGGAATGTATAAAAAATTTTCTGGTGAGATGGAAGGAGATGGGGAACGACCTTTCAGAGTAGGTGGTAGTTGTTGATAATGCTACTTATTACAACAGGTTCGAAACTGTATTTGAAAACTTTTTCGGAACTCTGCTCAGTTTGAGCCCTTAATCCCCCATGCTCAACACCATTGAAATAACTCCTTACCTTCCGAATTATTTCAAAGCAAAAAGTAAGGACTTACATATCACTGATTACGTGTTGCATGAGTTATAAACGCATAGTAATGATTAAAACTTTTTTGAAAATCTATTTTTAGACACATTATTTTGTGGCATTACTGGCATGCTTGGGATTTTATTTTTTTGGTATTATCTCAGTACATTTAATAACAAATTTAGTAGTTTGCTAGTACTTTACCGTCCTTTTAGTGTACATCACAGATTTTTAATGTTTTCTTTCGAAACTTCACAAGAAAAGAATGGCTATGTCTCTCTTACATAAATAATTGTGTAATAGATGCAATAATACATAAAATTTATAATATTTTTAATTTTAATAAATTAAAAAAAGCTCGTTAATTTTCAGAAAACAGTACTGGCAAAGCACGTTTTAAGTAGTACCGGCATTTCCAAAAAAACAGGGCTCTCCCAGTACAATTTTTGTTGCAACGCCGGCTATTTCTACCTGGGTAGCTAAAAAAATATAGCTTCCTCAATTTTTTAAACCAAGCGAGCTCAATGATTACGCTCAAAAAATGAAAAAGAGCTTCACAAAAAAAAGGATCTTTTCCAAAAAAAAAAATCGAGTATTATGAAAACGTAAGCTCTTTTCAAGTAAATTTGAAAACTCTTTTGGCTTCCCAGTCAGAAATCGCCAGTGGTACAAAAAATCAAGCACTGGCATACCACTGGGTAACCATGGTATTAAAAATAAATGACTGGCAGAACACTCATTTGGGACGCTTTGCCAGCGTTTGCGAAAAGCGTTTTACCAGTATTTTTTTTACAAAAATTTCGGTGGTTTATAAAAAAAACCACTGGCAAAGAATTGGCTTAGAGTGATATGCCAAGGTTTGCAACCAGTGGTTATCCAGTGCTACCTAGCCAATGCTACTAGGCGTACAAAAATCAATTCACTGGAAAACCAATGATTTTATAAAAATGCTGACGCTTCGTTAAAAAATGTATGTAGTCGGAAGGTTCCGAGTTCAAATCTGGTTGCAAGCAAAAAATTTTTTTTGGATTTTTTTTAATTTAAAATTTTTTTTGTTTCATTAAATTAATTTTTTTGTTTGTGGGAAAGCTCCTTCAAGACTAACTTTCTTTTTGCCCTCCAAACACTGGCATACTAGTTACTAAAAATTGTTTGCCAGTACTAGCATTTTGGCACAGCCAGTAGTTGTCCAGCTATTATCACTCATTTATGTGTTTAGCCATTAAATATTATATGTCTCGTTAGCTCAGTGGGTAGAACAATCGTCTGCCAATCTGACGGCCTGGGTTCAAATCACGGCAGGGTCAAAAAAATACACATGAACTTTTTTTTAATTTTATTTTGGAAAATATATTTCCAGACCACCTATTTATTGGTTTTGCCAGCATTTTGCCAACGTTTAAAAATTTTGTTCCTCCAGTGCTTTTCCGGCGCTTTTTGAACAGCCGGTCCTTTTGTCTAATGATGTTATCATTTTGGGAATGGGAAAGCACTTTTTGCCAATACTTGTACCACCTGTTAAAGTGCTTTGCCACCGCTTTCCCGTTTGTATTTTTCTAACTGGGTTGTTTACAAAAAAAAATAAATTAAATATTTACCCCTAAATTCATAAATGCTTTGTAAAATTATAGGAGGTTTATTGAACAAATTTTGTATGAAAATGACGTTTTGTAAACCTGCTTTAAATTTACAAAGCGTTTAAGAATTGAGGGGTTAGATATTAACCCAGCAAAAAAAGTCATTACAAAAAAGTTATTTTAAAAGCACTCCGAATAGCATCAACTGATTGTGAAGTAGTTACAATTTAGCTCTAACACTGATTTATTTTACACGTGATGTCCCATGTTGTCAGTAGTTCAATTTAAGCATTTTGTTAGTAATTTAAAAGTGATTACATGATGTTAATAAAAGTATGGTTTTTAGGTATACATTTTCATCAGAAAACCAAAATTTTTGTTTAATTTTTGTTCCACAGTTTTTTTAAATAAGTTTGTAACATGTTTTCTTCAGTCTTTAAATTCAAAAAGGATACGATATTGAATTAAATAAGATTAATACACTAAGGCCGAGTTTTTGGGATGTCAGTTAAACTTGGTTTAGTTAAACCAAAAACGAATTATATCAGCCATTTCAATTTTATTAAGAAAAATTTTCCTGAACAACTTTTTCTCGTTTAGAATTTCGGTCTTCATTGAAAGAAAATAAAATATATCACATTTTAGAAGCAGTATTCCAGTTATAAACTAAGTTTAAAGATAATCTACATCCTAAAAACTGGGCCTAAAAGTTATATATAACCTACTCTGATTAAATTTTTTAAAAACATTACTCAAGGAATTTTCAGAATATTAAAGCGTACTATGAAACTATTTTTTCATATTTCTTTTTTTTTTCATTTTAACAAATAAAGGAAAGAAAAGCATCTACATTTTAAAAACTCTATGGTAATAAGGAAATCATTATAAATTTGCTCAAGCCGCAGATCTATGATTGAAATTTTAGCTTTAAATTCATTAAGGAATCCGAAAACCGTTGGAGAACAGTTTTTTCCAAGACATATTTCGAAGGCGAATACCATGTCGTTATTTGAATTTTGCAAGGCAACCATCGTAAGCTGAAAATCAACGTTTTTAGAAAACGATGCATTAAGTTCCAATGCTATAATTTGCAATACGTTATTAGTTAAATTCTTATGTTAAAGAAGTTCATTTACCAATTTTTAACTTTAATTAAAATTTGTAACTTTAATTGGCAAAATCCTCTTGACATTTTAAAGTTGACGGCAGTTATCTTTTAAATATCTATTTTTGAGTTGAAGAAATAATATATTTTTTGTCACTATAGAATTATTTATTTAGTTTTATTTTACGACTTTCAAGGTGTAGAGTGAATTAAAGCATATCGACATTTAAAGCAGGTGACATTTATAAATCTTTTTGTGTACAAGCAACGAGTAAAGTATTGTAGGATACTTAACCTCTGTTAACCAAACACTTGACGGGTCTGTTTTAAATGATAAAATGTGTTAACATTGCAACAAATTTTATTAACATATTTCTTTGGTGTACGCGAGCGACTTACATAGAGCCTTAACAATACATTTTAATTGTTAAGTTTTATATATTTGCATTTATTGAAAAGAAGAATTCATATTTGGGTCATAGTCCAGGATATTCAATGGGATCCAATTCTTATTTTTTAAAATATGTACGAATAATTAATAAATATGTAAATAATCGTAAATTAATAAAGTACGTTAGAGAAAAAAATGAAATCTCTAATAAATTCGTAATTTACAAACAAATGCATCTGCAAAGAAAAAACAACATTATATATACATTTTTGAAAGTTGTTTTAAAGCACATACATTCGAAACAGAAAAAGAGCACTTATCGCTCCACTGTAACCAATTTAAAAGTTGTTTGTTTTGAATGACTTACACATATTTTTGCTGGGTAAATACAGCATTTCCAATAGAATTTCAAAATAAATGTTAAAAATTGTTAACTACATAGATATGTAAGGGACTAAAATACCCAAATTTTATACAAAGTATGGTGGTTGTTTGCAAAAAAAATTTTTGCAAAAAGGAAAATATTTGCTATAACATATTCGTTTGGAGAATGTTAATCGCCAATTAAGTTTTTTAATTTATTTTCTGTACCACAAAGCCTTTTTTCGCATTACGCCATTATTTTGCAATTTTTTAAGTGCGGTTTTTTGAAATTCATAACCCAAGGACAATAACACCCATATCTTATGCCAAAAAAAAAAATTGCCAAGAAAAAAATTTTCCAAAAATGCAAACATTTTTGCATCAGTATATTCGTTTGCAGAATGTTAATCGCTATTTTAAGTTTTTTACTTAATTTCTGCGCCACAAAGCCTTTTTTTCGCATTCCGCGGTTATTTTTAAATTTGTTAAGTTCCGTTTTTTTAAATTTATAATCTAGGGACTAATAATACCCATTTCATACAACAAAATTTGGCGGCTAGTTGCTAAAAAAAGAAACCTCGAAAAAAAATTTACAGAAAGGAAAAGTTTTTTTTATCAATATATGTATTTGGTTGCAGAATGTAAGTTGCTGATTAAGTTTTTAATTCAATTTTTGCACCATAAGGTATTTTTTCGCGTTCCGCCATTATTTTGCAATTTTTTAAGTTCGGTTTTTTAAAATTTATAATCTTGCGACTATAATACCCACTTCATAAAATAAAGTTTGGCGGCTAGTTGCAAAAAATAAAAATCGCGAAAAAAAATTTGCAAAAAGAAAATTTTTTTCATAAATATATTTGTTTGCAGAATGTAAGTTGCTGATTTAGTTTTTAATAAAATTTTTGTACCATAAGGTCTTTTTTAGCGTTCCGCCATTATTTTGCAATTTTTTAAGTTCGGTTTTTTAAAATTTATAATCTAGGGACTAAAATACCAATTTAATGAAAAAGAAATCGCGAAAAAAATTTGCAAAAAAGATAATTTTTCCATCAACATATTTGTTTGCAGAATGTAAATAGCTGATTAAGTTTTTTAATAAAATTTTTGCACCATGAAGTCTTTTTTCGCGTTCCGCCATTATTTTGCAATTTTTTAAGTTCGCTTCTTTTAAATTTATAATTTAGGGACTATAACACCTATTTCGTAAAACAAAGTTTGGCGGCTACTTGCAAAAAAAAATCGTGAAAATAATCGCGAAAAAAAAATTTGCAAAAAGGATAATTTTTACATCAACATATTTATTTGCAGAATGTAACTTGCTGATTAAATTTTTTAATAAACTTTTTGCATCATAAAGTCTTTTTTCGCCTTCCGAAATTATTTTGCAATTTTTTAAGTGTGTTTTACTTGAACTCATAATCCAGGAAATACAATACCAATTTCATACACCAAAGTTAAATGCTCAGTTTGAAAAAAAATCGCGAAAAAAAATTTTTACAAAAAAGAAAATTTTTCCATCATTGTAGTCGTTCGCAGAATGTTAATCGCTGATCAAAGTCTTTTTTCGCGTTCCACCATAATTTTGCAATTTTTTAAGTGCGGTTTTTTAAAATTTGTAATCTGGGGTCGTTAACACCCATTTCATACAACAAAGTTTGGTGGCTTGTTGCAAAAAAGAAAAATTGCATTTTTTGAACCACAAAGCATATTTGTACATTCCGCCATTATTTTGTAATTTTTTACTTGTGGGTTTTTAAAATTCAAAATCTAGGGACTATAATACTGCTGGATATAGTGTGACTAAGTTGCAGTTTTTGTTTTTTGTAATAAGTAACTTATTTTAATGGGAGCGAGCTTTTTGAGCGACTCGATTTCAAAAAAACTCAATTAAATTTCTTTAAAGAGCTGCTCGATAAAAAAAGCTCTATGAAATTTTTTATACGAGCTGCTCGATTTAAAAAACTCTATTCAGTTTTGTAAACGAGCATTTTCATTTTTATAAGCTCTTTATTTTTTTTAGTTGCGAGCTTTTTTTATTTGAGCAGCTCTTTTAATTTTGGCTTCCGAGCTTTTTAAAAAAAATTTATATATTTTTGAATCGCCCAAGCTTTCTTTCCATCACTGGTTTGAATAGACAAAGTTTCTTATTTGAAAATTTCATGAACCAATTTTAATCAAGGTTGGTTACCAAAACGAATAACGGTAAGGTTAACGGTAACGGTATTTAATTTCATTTGTTTCGGTAACGGTAAAGGTAACGGTATTTAAGACTGTTATTATAAATTATGTTAAAAATATATAAAAACAAGTAAACACTTAACATATATTTAATTTTACGTGTTAAAAATACAGATTATAAGCTTTAAATTCAAATTTTAGCGATAAGGATATTATAACGATAACGGCAACCAACCTTGATTTTAATAAATAAAAAGAAAATAATTTCAAACACATTTTTTAGGGTTACATATGTAAGAACAAATAAAGATTTGAAATGGCAAAAATTAAATTTAGAATTTTCAGCAATCCCTTTTTGTGTTTATGTAAAAAGTAATGATATTTAAGAGGTTTCCCAGCAAAAAAATACCTGACCAAGATCCGTAAAATCACCTATATTGTTCGGCACGAATGCGTTCAAATTGAGGTGAAAAAGGCATTTTTTTAACATTGGCTTGTCATAGGAGAGAAAGTGTTTATGCTACTTAAAGTCTGCTTTGCACGTCATAAAAATGAGTGCTTGGATGTTGTTTTTTATATAGGAAAGCAATTCATTTTTTTTACCATCTAAGGAGAGTTGAAAAGTAACTTCTTGGGAATGCATTCAAAATTCATAAATATCACTTCCTAAATATATATTTTAATGCATTCCCAAGAAGTTACATTTCATCTCTCCTTAGATAGTAACAAAAATGAATTGCTTTCCCATATAAAAAAGAACATCCAAGCATTCATTTTTATGACGTGCAAAGCAGACTTAAAGTAGCATAAACACCTTCTCTCCTATGACAAGCCAATGTTAAAAAAATGCTGTTTTCACCTCAATTTGAACGCATTTGTGCCGAACAGTATAGGTGCTTTTACGGATCTTGGTCAGGTATTTTTTTTGCTGGGAAGTAAAAAGTTTTTAATTAATGGCATTTTGGAAGTCATTTAAAATACGTTTATTGGAAGTAAGAAATCAGCATATGTGACAGCGCATAGAGAAAGGGACCTAAGGGTAAAAAAATCAATTTTTTTTTTTTTATGTGGACAACATCTGAGCATCGAATGAGACCGATCCCATGCCCTCCTGAGAAATGGACCTTAGGTCCCTTTCTATTTTGCGCGTCACATATATAGCTACTTTATATGCAGTGAAAAATGCATTCTTGTAGAATGCATTCGGTTTTTTTTGCTGGGTAGGTTGTATAATAATATTTGGAGACAACCTGTTATGACAAGACGTGACAAACTTTGGATAATATTTTAAAGAAATATGTGAGTGTATTTCTGCCCACCCTATATTTTAGTGTCACCCTAATTTCCACAAAGCCCAATCCAACTTCTGTAATCCCTAAAAATATTATTCAAATCAGTATTTCGTACTTAAGATGCACAATTTTATCTATAGAAATATCAATCTAAAATTTCAACTCATCTTTTAAAAACCCTATTGTTAAAAATCGGTTTTTATTTGAAGAAATTATATTCTCTGAAGCATTTTTACACCCAAGTTGGGGAATTTTCCACCCTGTGGTTCACTCTGCAAATAGAGTGACTCTCGATACATTAGTTTAAAAAAGTTTGTTTAAACCTTTTTGTTTTTATTAATCGTTTTAAATATAACCTTTAGGTCCAATTCCTGAATCTTCAGGTAAAATTTAGCAGATAAATACAAATTTTATATTCCCAGCAAACAAAGATGATCAGTAATGACTCAGAAATGAGCTCCAAAAACATAAACATTTTTCCACTTTTTCCTATGAAAATGGTCCGTCCAAAAGAGCCCCTGTGTACTCAGAAATGACTCACAAAAAAGAACGTATAAAGTCGAAATTTTCTTCATAAATTTAAATAATTTTAGAATCTTCTTTGAATCCGAAAAATTAACCCTCGTTTTGATACAGCGTTTTAGATTGTACAGACAACTTTTTAGATTATTTTCTGAGGGTTCATATTTTCTACCAAAAAAAGAGTGTTTTCAAAAAAAACAATAATCATTTCTATGAGCCATTTAAAAATCTTATTTATGAGCGCTCCGAAATTGCTTATTGGCTTGGGAAATAACAACAAAAATTTCCGTTAACAATTTAAGATTAAATATTTTAAATTTCTTTCAGTCAATCACTATACGTCGGTGAACATAGACATGGCTTGTATGCCCTACCTTCGTTAGTGGATAAAAACACACCACGTATTTCAACAGCTCCGCCCATCAAGCTGTTGGATGGCCCGCATACAAATGTCGATCCAAAAACAATTTATTTAAATGATGTTTTTCAACAAAATGCTGGAATACTACTTGGACATTATAATGTACCCAACGATGGTAATTTACAAATTTCACCCTCCCCTGCTGTAAATAAAGATGAAAGCAATCATCAGTTGGCGACCATTAATGCTGCTCTCAGTGGCCCTGGACTTTCGATAGTCTCATCGGGGGGAAGCGAAAAACATTCTGCCGATATAGGAGTACAAACAGAGCCGGTTATTGAATTGGAAATTGATTCCGAGATACCAAATAAAACATTTGGTCACTTTGCCTTAAATAAAACTAAAGAAATTATCATAGATAATAGTAATCAAGTGCGTTCATTTATTTATGAATGGTTTATAGATCATCCCAGTAATCAAGTACATGTCATCTTGTGTATTATTATTGTGGTAATGTTTATGATGTTTTGGTACATGTATAGTTCTATGCGCGAGTTAAGAAATCAAAGTGAAAATGGTTCAAAGACAAATGGATATAGTGGTAGCCGTGGCAGTGGCAGTAGTAATATAAGTACTCAAGATCTTGAAGACTTGGGAGATGGTAATATTAAAGTTGGCAAAATATCCTTTAATTCCAATGAGGTATTGGGTAAAGGTTGTGAGGGTACTTTTGTCTTCAAAGGTACTTTTGAAGAACGTTATGTGGCTGTAAAACGTTTGTTACCAGAATGTTTTACTTTCGCCGATCGTGAAGTGGCTTTGTTGCGAGAAAGCGATGCCCATGAGAATGTCGTTCGTTACTTTTGTACAGAACATGATCGTCAATTTCGTTATATTGCTGTGGAATTGTGTGCTGCTACTTTGCAAGATTATACTGAAGGGGAACGTTGTATGGAATTGCGCACACAAATTACTGTATGGGATGTTTTGAGGCAAGCAGCTTCTGGATTAAGTCATTTACATTCATTAAATATAGGTAAGTCGCTAAATAAATTTTAATCTTTAAATGTTTTTTTTTTCTCAATCCAAGTTAGACTAACCCCCTGTTTTTATAAAGCGAACCGAATTATTTCTCCAGAGGAATTGTGTGTATTTTGTTTTTGTTGCAATAACAAAATACACCTCAGGCGAAATTATTCCGCTCGCTTATAAAAACAGGCCGAGTTTTGGGATGTCAGTTAAACTTTGTTTAGTTACATTAAAGGAATTAAATGTGCTAAAATCCCAAATGTATTTAACAAATTGTGAAGGAATGTCCCTATCCGGATTTCATTATTGCCTAAGGAAATCGTGAGGGGACGACGTTTTTAGAATTTCTAGAAATATTTGTTAAGTTTAATTAGAAACTACTCAATTAGAATTTTTTGTTCTCGTCTAGGAGCGTTATTAAACATTTAAAATATCAAAGAAAAAACAAAAACAACAACAAAAATTTTTACCAAATTTGCTTTGTCATCTTCCAATATACCACTCTGTTGTTTTGACAGAAACGAATTTTAAACCGGAAACGAATTTTAAACCGGAAACGAATTTTGTCAGCCACATCCAAGTTTAGTAACAAAAATTTATCGGAACATCTTTTTCTCATTTAAAATTTTGCTTGTTATTTAAATAAAACAAAAAACAACATTTCACAAGCAGTATTTCAGTTACAAACTGCATTAAACTGAGTTTAAAGATAAGCTACATCCGGAAAACTCGGCCTGAATTTTTTTATTTTTTTTTCCGAAATAATTTAAAAGTCTTTTATATATTTTATTCTTTTAGTTCACCGTGATATTAAACCTCAAAATGTTTTATTATCTTTACCGGATGTCAATGGGGCTGTAAGAGTTATGATTTCAGATTTTGGTCTTTGTAAAAAACTCAATTATGGTAAGACGAGTTTCTCAAGACGTTCCGGGGTAACTGGTACAGATGGCTGGATTGCACCAGAAATGATGAGAGGTCAAAGAACGGTAAGTTTAGTGTACAAATTTTCATTGTATAAAATTTTGTTATCCATCTGTTTCGAAGGAAAGTGAATAAATATTTTATGCATAATAATTTCGAATTAAAAATGTTTTACTATAAAAATGTTTTACTATAAAAAATCTTCAGTTTCTTTGGTCTTTATTCAATATAAAAGCTCTCACGTTTTGAAAACTTCTTACTATAGTAAAATCCTGACAACTTCCTGCAGAACAATTTCTAACTTCTGACTTTTTCTAAAAAAAATTTTCGGATTATAAGGAATTTTCTTCTATAGATAAAGCAGTTTTCTACACTCATAGAAATAAATCTGTAAAAAGCACCAAAAGCTACTAAAAAGTTGTTAAAAATGACCTTGCAGAAAAATTTGTTGAAATTAGCAGAGGCTAGTAAAATAAGAACAGTTAAAATAAAACTGTTAAATCAATGGCCTTGCAACTCTCTCAATATTTTTTATTTGAAAAAATATTAGGCGGCTTGGAACAGGAACGAACTCCGACTGGTTAATCAGGGATGGAAAAGGCTCACTTACACTACATATTTAAAAATGTAAGTAACTAAAAATAGCTTCTTCTTTGGCTCGTTAAAAAACATAAAAATTAAATATTTAGATATTAGCAAATATTAGCACAAATTGCGAAAAAAAACATTTGCAAAAAGCGAAATTTTTGCAACAATATATTCTTTTGCAGAATGTCGATCGCTGATTACCTCTTTTAATTCATTTTCTGTACCATAAGGCCTTTTTCGAATTCCGCCGTTATTTTGCAATTTTTAAGTGCGGTTTTTTTAAATATGTAACCTAGGGATTAAATTTTTGTACCATAAAGTCTTTTTTCAAATTCCGCTATTATTTTGCAATTCTTTACGTGCGTTTTTTTTTTAATTTATAATCTAAGGGCTATAATACACGTTTCAGACAACAAAGTTTGGTGGCTAGTTGCAAAAAAAAGGAAAATTTTTGCATCAATATATTTGTTTGCAGAATCTAAATCGCTGATTACGTTTCCTAATTAATTTTTTGTACCACAAAGTCTTTTTTCGCGTTCCGCTTTTATTTTGCAATTTTTTAAGTATGTTT
Source organism: Leucophora obtusa (assembly GCA_949987735.1). Taxonomy (NCBI): domain Eukaryota; kingdom Metazoa; phylum Arthropoda; class Insecta; order Diptera; family Anthomyiidae; genus Leucophora; species Leucophora obtusa. The sequence continues at coordinate 300,112,141 of OX465295.1, read as the reverse complement.
CTTTTTAATTTATAATCTATGGGCTATAATACACATTTCATACAACAAAGTTTGGTGGCAAGTTGCAAAAAAAATCGCGAAAAATAAAATTTGCAAAAAGGATCAATTTTTTCATCAATATATTTGTTTGCAGAATGTAAATCGCTGATTAAGTTTTTTAATTAATTTTTTGTATCATATCATAAGTGTGGTTTTTTTAAATTCATAATCTAGGGTCTATAGTACCTATTTTATACACAAAAGTTTGGTGCTTAGTTTGCAAAAAAAAAACTAAATCGCGAAAAAAATATTTGCAAAAACGAAAATTTTTGCGTCATTGTATTCATTTGCAGACTGTTAATCGCTGATTGGGTTTTTTAATTATTTTTTTCTACCACAAAGTCTTTTTTCGCGTTCCTCTATTATTTTGCAATTTTTTTAGTGCGGTTTAAATTTATAATCTACGGAGTATAATGCTCATTTCATAAAACAAAATTTGCAAAAGAAGAAAATTTTGGCATCGTTTGCAGAATGTAAATCTTTTAATTAATTTTTTGAACCCCAAAGCCTTTTTTCGCATTCCGATATTATTTTGCAATTTTTTACGTATGGTTTTTTAAAATTCATAATCTAGGGCTATACTACTGTTGTATATATAGTATAATTCCTATAGTATAATTCCATAGTATAGTTCCATTCTTGATTTTTATAACTAAATTATTATTTTCCATTCCTGGTTACAATCGATGTTTTGAGTCATACAAAGAGCGCACATAATGACCCTGCAAACATTTAAAAGATACGTTCCAAGAAGATATTTCATTTGAATGAAAATAATCAAGTAGTATTTACTTTGAAATTGTCTTCCTTTTATCACTTGGAAGAAAATTCGACGATATTTGTAAAAAAGTAATTCAAAAATTTTATCTTTTGTCATAACTTTTTATGACAATATTTCGGCAATATCATCTTTGTATCATTTGGAAGATAAAGCAAATTTGTTTGAAATCTTTTATCAATTTGGAAAAAATTAAAACTAAATTTGTACAAAAACAATCAAAAGATATATAGGAAATAAACTCGTGAAAAGTTAAGATTAATTGCGCGGGAAAAATCGGCTAAGATGAAATCAAGATAATTTATAAGCTGGTCAATGGATTATGTATGCAGATATTGTTTTTCAGGCTTAAATTTAATAATGAAAAAATTAAATAGTTTTTTTATTGTACCGGGAGCTTATTTAGAGATATCCCTTTTATCTTCCATATGAGTTATTGCTTCCATATTGCCTGAAAGTATTGTTTTAGTGTAACAGTTGTTTCCGAGGGAGGAAACTTCCGGAATACGAAATTGATATTGCCGGCAATAAATGTTTTCTTCCTGGCGATATGTTCGGAGAATCTTCTTCGTATTGCCATGTTTGCTGGGTGATATTGGTTTGAGTATGTTCCTGTTCCAAGGCACATAATAGAACAAATGCTTTCTCAGTGATAGAGAGTCCCCCAATCTCTTTATTATGTATACTCTTTGGTTAAATCTACAGAATTTTATTTATAGGTGAATTTACTGTAAAATCTGCAAAAAAAATGTTGCTAAATATTAGTAGACTCAAAATAGCAAAAACAAACTGCTATAGCTGTAAAATGTCTGTTATTTTTAATTCAAATTTTGTTGAATGCCAATCTCAGTCTATCCTGCTAAAATCAACAACTATATTTTTGTTGCCGATTTTAGCAGGTTAAGTTGTTATTTTCAATTAACTAAACTTTAACTAAGCTATAACTAAAATTGTGTATTTTTAACAGTTTAATTTTTGCTGTTCCTATATTACTAATATTTAGCAAAAGTAATTTGCAAGGTAATTTTTAACTAATTTTTAGTAGCTTCAACTAAAATTTTTACAGACTTTTTTCTGTTAGTGTATAGAAATATTCCTGGATTCTAGAGAAAACCTTTTAAATTTTAAGTGCTTTTTACTATTATAGGAGATTCTGTGTTGTTTTCTTTAGAAAGCTTGTTGGATTCTGAGGAATTTTTACTTTAGAAAAATTCTTTGATTTTTTTGTATAGAAAACTCCTGATTATGATGAGTTTTCCTTTTAGAAAAATCCTGAAGATTTTTTTCCAGGACTTTTTCCCGGAACTTTTCCCTATAGAAAAATACTCAGATTCTGGGGACATTTTTTCTATAGAAATAACTTCAGATTTTGAGGAGTTTTTCCTATTCAAAAATCCTCAGGTTCTGGTGTCTTTTTTTCAGGACTTATTTCTATAGAAAAAATACTCAGACTCTGAGGACGTTTTCTTATAGAAAAATACTCAGAGTCTGAGGACTTTTTCCTTCGATTCCCGGTCATGGCATACACAAAAAGTTTTTCATATAGAGATAAACTAACATTAAAATACTTGGATCAATTGACACATAAACTAACCACTGACGAGTCTTTGGATGAAACCAAACTGCGGCAGTCTGGTGATTCCCTTTTCTTTTTTCTTATTTAGTAATTAATTCCAGTATTAATTACGGTTGTCTTATGCGACGGTTACAATTGTTAAAAATATATATGTATGTATATTTTGATTCGGAAGACTTTTTCCTATACAAAATACATCAGATTCTGAGTGCCAACTTTTTCTAAAAAAAATCCTCAGATTCTGAATATTTCTCAGACTCCGATGACTTTTCCTTTAAATTTCTCTATTATTGTAAAGAATATTCATTGTTGATTAACATTTGAAATAATTTTTTTTTTTCTGATGGAAGCACTTTTCCTTTCAATTTCTCTATTATTGTAGAGAATATTCTTTATTGATTAACATTTGAAATATACTTTTTTCTTATGGAAGATTCTCAGATAATGAAAACTTCATTTTGTCCTTTGGTTTGAAAATACATTTATAAAATTTTTGTGCTTGTTTTTAAAATACGGTTCGAGTAAATTTAAATATGTCGTTAGTTGGAAATTAAAAAGTTTTAAATTGATTTTCAACCAATATAACATTTTCAAAACTGTCGTAACAAATCGTATTTTTATTTTTTCAGACAACTTCAGTTGATATATTTTCATTGGGCTGTGTTTACTACTACGTCCTAAGTAAGGGACAACATATTTTTGGTGATGCTTTAAAGCGACAGGCCAATATTTTAGCCTATGATTTCAATATGAATCATTTAAAACCAGAACGTAAAGAAGAATATAGTAAACTTGTAAGTTTGAATGTATGATTATTAAGAAATATTTTAATTGAGTCATTTGGTTTTCTCAAGATATTAGCTGAACAACTTATCAGTGATATGATACATAGAGATCCACAACGCCGTCCCCCAGCTAAATGTATTGGCAATCATCCTATGTTTTGGAATAATCAGAAAATATTAGCTTTTCTACAAGATGTAAGTGATCGTGTAGAGAAATTACAATTTAATGTTGAACCCTTAAAGTCGTTGGAGAAAAATGGTAATATAGTAGTGTTGGAAGATTGGAATCTTCATTTAGATCCGGTGATAACCGATGACTTACGTAAATTTCGTGGTTATATGGGTGCAAGTGTTAGAGATTTGCTAAGAGCTTTAAGAAATAAGGTGGGTACAGATATATTTATATAAAGTATTGTAAAGATTTAATGATGTACTTGTTTTTTTTTTTGTTGTTGTTTAGAAACACCATTACCATGAATTAACCGATGAAATGCAAATTATACTTGGTAGCATTCCATATGAATTTACTAATTATTGGATTAGTAAATTTCCTCATTTAATATCGCATACTTACCATGCCTTTAGTATTTGCTCAAATGAGCCTATTTTTAAATCTTATTATAATTCCTCATTTCATTTTACACGTCCCGATTATTTTGAGGCCGATGATGATTTGTATCCCACTTTATTGCAAAGAGATCCTAAGCCATTGCTAAAACAACAACAACAACAGGCTGGTGCAAGTAGTCCGAAAAAAGCTCAGATACCTTTACAAGCTAGACAACGTAAGGGTACTTATAATTTCCGTAAATCATCTCTAGATGATGAATTACCACCATCATCTTTGCAGGCGGGACCACAACGTAATTTTGATAATCTTTTGCAGGGAGATACCGAAGAAAAACGTGATGTATTTGCTAATTTTAAATTTAGACGTTATCCTAAAACATCTAATCGTAATTATAATAATACAATTAATAAAAAAGATAAACATATAACGTGGACATTAAATTCCCCACCAGCAACTAAAGATGAATAGTTTTAAGTTTTTTTTTATTTCCGAAATAATTTCCTAAAACAAAATTGTGCACTTTAAATAATTTTAGGTGCCTATTCCTACGAAAAGTCTGTGACTCTTAGTTATGACTGTATTCCCCATGTATTTGTTGTTGCAAAGTCTTAATAAATTATATTTATTCAAATTTTTGTTTGAAAACTACAAAAAAATTAAGACCTGGTATCGATACAATCATAACATTGACAAATAAAATTCGAATTTTTTGAATTTTATTGTTGTTTTGTATAAAAAGTTACGACTCTCAGCCTTAAAAATAGGCTTAAGACGGTCACAATGAGTCACAAGTAGGAATAGATACCTTAATTTCTTTAATGACTTAATTCTCTATGACTTTATTCTCTATTTACTATTTAGTTTAAGTGTCTATAAACAACGCACAATTTATTTTTTTATAATTTTGAAATTTTTGTAGCACTTTTTGTTAGCATAACTATGTAACAAAACACATAACTAATACTAATTAGCATGTAAGTTTATTATTTAAGAAAAAGTATTTGTTAGTGTCTCAACGCCCTAACGAATAAATTGTCTGTGATAATTATTCTTTTTTTTTTTTGTCAAATAGTTAAGAAAATTAATAAAATATTAAAAAATATATATATATTAAAAACAAAAATATATAAAAGCGATTGATTGTTAATTCAATTAGTATGTTTCATCGGAACTTTCATGTTTAAGGCACTGTCATTTTAAGCCTGGCGACCATTTCTAGATAAAAATAGTGCAAGGCTTAAGGAAATTTTGTAGGATTTCCAAAAATATACAGTTTGTATAGATCCGATTAGCACTCGCTAAATTTTACTATGTAATTTGAAAACAGGTCGATATAGCTAATTTTTCATTGAAAGCCACGCCCACTTAAAACAAGTGACAAAATAAAAAAACAGACATTACGTTAAAATTCTGCACAATATTCTAGACCACATATTTGCCTTTCGGGGCGAATTTAGCCACTATTTTGATCTTTAAAAATAAAGACAACGAAAATAAAATTAGAAAAAATTTGCATCGTTCCTATTAAATTTACCACCACTGTATTTTAAGCAATAATTTATCCTGGTAACTCAAAACAACCTAAAAGAGTTTCCGTACTGAAAATTGTGTGAAAATTATTGATATTTGGGATGTTTCGGATTGTTTTGGGTAATAATCGGTAATCGGCCAAATTACAGCCGATTACCGATTATTTGCCAATTGTGAATTTTTGGCTTAAGCCGATGCCGAAGCGGATTAATGGGTTGGACACTAATAATTTGTTACAATCGAGATCAATCCGGTAGTTGATTTAAAAACATTTTGTTAATCAGTATACATAATGACTAATTGATAAATAATTTTTTTCCGTTCATAAAATTTATCAACTAACTTTTGTTATGATTGGTCGATTAAACACAAATTCATCTGAAATTAAATTTATCTGAACCTACTACCAAATATATAACAAAATTTGGTAATAAGTTCAGAAAAATGTCTTTAAGTTCAGAAAAAATGTCTTTACAACCCTCTCTTCTTGGAGATTATGATATATTAAAAAAACTTAGGCTTCGTTATATTGATGATAAACAGCTTATACGACGAGGCGTGGAGCAGAAGGGAAAGGTGATGGAATCTGTTGCGGACAAACAAAATATTTCCAAAAGCCATCAGCGCGCAGCCTGCGAAAGCGCGGTAAGTCTTATTGTTTTTACTTTCTTAAATAATTTGAAATAATATTTCATATGCACCAATTTTTAGCATATTCGAATCATCTCCATAATATTTTTCTAATTTTTTTTCGTAACATGTGAATTAAAATTTAAATTTTTTTTAGCGGTAATTACACCATGTAATTATAATTCTCCCGAGGAATAATATTGGTCATGGCATTGAGGCCCTTTGTGTACACTAGAGTGCTCCAAGCTTGTATGGAGGAAAATAAATTTTGAGTTTTTGACCGGGCTAACCCCTGGAAATATTTATTTGGGTGTAAATATTTATTTGGGTAGATGCGTGCCGCATCTGCCTTGAAGTTTGGAACAAGGATTACAAGGGGAAATATGACTTTTAGTGAATTTTCTCGAAAACATTGATATTTTGAAACTAATTCGAAATAAAAACATTAAATTAATCGTGATGTGGCGTGAATTCTCTTTCTAATAAAGCAATAAAAACTTAAATCGGTTGAAAAACAGCCGAGTTACTATAATTTCCCCAGGTAACTGATGAGTCGCAGACAACTTAATCAAGAAATTCGGGTCCAAATTTTAAAAATTTATTGAAATATTCTACTACAGAAACATTTTTTTATTCTATAAGTTTCAAGAAACTCAGAAAAATATTTTTTTCTATTGTATTTTGCTAACTCGTTTTAAATTAGTGCCAAAGAGGTCAGAATTCTTAAACACTGTTTTCAAATCTACAATTTTAAATTTTTTTTAAAGAAATTTTAAAAAATCAACGATTCGACTTAAACCCTCTGTGACTGACGTGGTAGTCTAACAGACCCCAATAACATGAAGTTGCATTGTCAAGTAAATCCACGTCAGTCGCAGAGGGTTAAGGTTTTATTTAGAACATATTAGATATTAAAAACTACAAAAAATTGTATTAATTCTTTTTTTCATTTGTCTGGGGCAGAGATTTTATATTAGCGGATTTCAAGAAAACAGCGATTTTTGGCATTTATTTAGCTTTTAGGCAAATTTTACTTTTTTCTTCTTTTAATTCCAAATAATTTTGGCCGGAAAATTAGGGCAAAATATAAATACATTAAATTTCCCATGTGTAAGGTCAAAGGTCAAACTTTAGGAGATTTTAATGTTTTTTAAACATTAATATAACAGATTTCCTGAGTGGATATTAATGAATGTTTTTATTTCGAATGCGTTTCAATGTTTTTAATTAATTAGTTTCGAGAAATTGCACAAAAAGTCATATTTTCTTTCCCCTTGTAATCCGTGTTCCGATGCAGTACGCCTCCCCGATATCCGATTATCCTAATTTTTTGGGGGACGTAGTTTTGCACCCAAATAAATATTTTCATGGGGTAGCCCGGTTAAAAACTCAAAATTTATTCTCCTCCATTTCAATGAAATTTGGTACACAGACCTATGTCGGCCCAATGGCGAAGGGTATTGATTTTGGTTAAAATCGGTCCATGTTTAGATATAGTGCCCATTATCAATTATTAACCCAATCAAGGCAAATGACACTGATGATGGCTTTGTAGCGAAAGCCGAAAATACGTATTCTGTGTTATTGGCCTTGTCGAATTCTTTCAAAAAATTTTTTATTCTTTGCAAATTACTTGTGAAAATTGTATCATCTTTCTTTAATTTCAAAAATAATTTAAACAGAAAGTGATAATAATTTATGATCTAGAGTCAGAATAACAAAAAACATTCATAAAATAAGAATTTCAAATCTCGTGTTTTAATTTATGAAATTTTTTAAACAAGTCCCACATAGATGGGGTTTAACTAGTACACAACTGATTTAAAATGATTATTTTGGGAACTAGATTCGTTATACTAGTCAAAAAACTATAATTTTTTACAACTAGTTCGACCATTTGCTACTAGGATGTTATTTCTCAAAAAAAAAAAAAAAAAAAAAAAAATAACCAAAATATATTTTTGAAACAAGCTGTAAATGTTAGTGTCCGAGCGAGTATTCCGCTTCGGAGTTCGGCCAAAAAGTGATGTTTGGCCAAGTTCGGTGTTCGGCAAAATTTTGGCCGAACACCGAACTTTTACTTAAATCCATATTTAACTCTTCAATTTTTCGTAATAACATAGGAAAATATTCGAATTTAACTTAATTATTATTTTAAGAGCTAAAATTATAACCTTTTCAAGTTTTTGCGATTTTGAAATATTTTAAATTATGAAATTGTAATCTTTTTGTTTGTATCTGTAACTTTTATGTATTTTTAACTTTTATGTTGTTTTGTTTTTAAAAACATCAAAATCTTGCTTTAAATTCAAATATTAAAGTGTTCGGCTTCGGCCTTAAAAAAGTGAGTTCGGTCAGACACGAGTAAATGTTTTATTAGGTGTTAATTAAAAAATGTAAACTATTAAATTATCGTTTGATATTTCAATAAAGCAAAATATCGTATTAAAAATTAATCTTATACCACTTACCAAATTCTTTTATGTGTTTTATAAACCATTTTGTAAAGTTTACTTTTAACTAAATGTTTTTATTAAATAAATATTTATAATAATAAAAAAAACAACAAAAACACAACAAAATTGTTTTATAATTATTATAATACTTTTAACTATTGTAATAGGAGTACATTGTGTAATAACAAATTAACTAAAACAATTTACATAGATGTTAACAAATAGCTTTATAAAATTTAAAAAGGGTGGGAGATTTTTTAGAATCAAGAAATTTCGATTATTATTGTTTTAATAATTTACTCTGCGTTTGTCTTTATGAAAATTAAAAAAATATTCTATCAAATTCATGATCCTATGACTAGTCCCGAACTTAAAACTTTTTTGGTATCTAAATATCAAAATTGTTTTGTCTATGAAACAGTTTAATTTTTCTAAGTTAAATATAAAACATACGGTCCTTCGAACAACCCGGGTTTTTAGGGGTTATTACATGTTATTATACTTGATATGAATTCAAATGTTGAGTTTACAAATATAATCAGATACAAATTTAAACAATTGGTTCGAAGGACCATTTAGAAAACAGTTTTTTTAACTCCACTTTAGTTTATTTAACTAAGGTGATTTTGTTTTATATCTCTTTTAAATTTTTACTTTAAAAAAATAATCGAATATCTGACAAATTTAAAACAGAGTTTTAAAATAATAATCGGAAGTTCTTTACTAATTTAAAGCTGATTTAAGTTATTATTTAAATATCAAAATACACAACTAAATAACAAATTTTAAAATTTCATATTTTTTTACAATTGTTCTATAAAATTTATTATATTTTGAGTGAATTTATATAAAGTAAAATATTTTTTTTTTTTTTTTGGTAATAGACAGTTTTATAGAATTGCCAAGTAAAAATTAACTAAAATTGATTAAATTTGTTCGTCGTAATGTTACTAAAAGCTTTTTAATCTTTGTTCAACTTTAATCTTTTAAGTTGTCCTTTAGGTTGTATTTGTTGTATAGTCCTAGGAGAAAAATGAGTTTTAAAATTTTTATTTTACTTTAACAATGATTTCCTATTGTGTTTTCTCTCTGTTAGCACACTTAAGGTTTAATTAGACGTGCCATAACCATATAAAACAGCTGTTCAAACCAATCTTATGGGCTACAATGTATTCGGTTATTGGTGACATGCCATAACGCCATAACCGTAACCGTAGATACCAATTGAATTTTGGTTTTCTGCTATGGCGTTATGGTTACGGCTATGGCGATATGGCACATCTAATTGAACCTTTAAACATAGGACACTAAACATACGCAATAAGGTTGTATCGTGATATTCTCAAATGTCGTATTTTTAAATTTAAATTTTAACAACCATGTTTTTTGTTAGGACGATACAACGATATAACAAATAACACACCCCTTGTGAACAACCTTTATACATATATGTGTATTAGTAAATATTCATGTTAGTTAAATTTGGTTCGAAGAGCTTCTTTAGTTTTCTCATTATTTGTTTTATTTATGTTTATCTATTTTGTTTCATTTCCTGTTTAACACAGCTCTTGAAAGCATCCCATCCTTCCGATTTGGCAACAGACTGTAAGGATAAATTAATAGAAAAATCAAATTGGATAATGTAATATATCTAAGGATCAGTTTTATAGTCAGAACTAAAAACGATTTTTGTCTTAAATATTATTGAAACAAAATAATACCTAAGACAAAACTAGTTCTTACACCCAAAACATTTTGACAGTTACTAGATGACAGTTGATTGTGCAGTAAACAAAAGTTGCTGTTTTCAACTGTAATTACAGTTTTTTTCTATACAAAAATATAAAACAACTATTGTGACAGTTATTTAAAAAAAATAAATAAAGAAAATTACTGTTTTTCGTAACAGTTATTTAATGCAATTATTTTTAATATTTTAATAAACAACTACCAAAACAGTATTTTTGTACACTCAACCAAAAAAGTCTGTAATGAGTACTGAAAATGTTGCTGTTATTACGGGAAATTTAACTGCTTTGAGCCCAGCGGTATTTTTTTTGCTAATTTTAGCAACGCATGTCTTGCTAACTCTAAAGATATCCAGTCACTACAAGTGTTTGCAAACAAATGTCTTCGTAGAATACTACGTGTTTTTTGGCCACACACCATCTCGAATAAAAACTTGTGGCTTGAAACTCGACAAACACCAATAGCCGTAGAAATTCGAAAACGAAAGTGGAACTGGATTGGGCACACCATCCGTAAAGGACCATCAGATATTGCTAGAAATGCTATCGAATGGAACCCACAGGGAAGCCGCAGACAAGGTCGACCAGCTCATACATGGCGCAGACAAATCCAAACCGAACCTAGTAAAATGCGAAAAACCTGGCCTGAAATCAAAAGCATTGCGATGGACAGATCCGAATGGAAGAAATTTGTTGAGGCCCTATGCTCCTTATACACCAAAAAATTTCTCAGTTACTATCTACTAAATTTTCAACTGAGTCTCAGGTGAAATACCCCTTACTGAGCTTCAGTTGATCGATTTAATTAAATTTAACTAACGTTATTTCCAAAATTTTACTGACGGAGATTTCAGTTACTGGCAACAAATTGTTAACTAAAATGAAACAATTTTTTTGGTAGCTAATAACCAATTAAAAAACGCTAATAGGAAGTGCAAGGATGTGTATTTCGCTATCAGTTAAATACATACACTCTTTATTTATAATATTGTAAAAACCAAGAAAAGTACAAATTACATCACAAATAATTCCTTCATTTTAATCTCTTTATCATCCCGAATTCAAGAATTTTTAAACCAGCAGCAGTTGTAAATCTTCCTGTTCAAAGCCTTGATTGCTGATAATTATCTTGCTCCAAATGTTGTTTATACATATCTTATTGAGTTTGAGGCACAATAATTTGTTTAAATTTATATTTCTTGAATTTATTTTATTTTTTATTTTTGACAGTTTTTATTACAAAATTATTAGTTATTAATAAATCAACTAACACAAAAAGTATTGATTTTTAACTTATAGTGTATTTAGACTGGGCAAAAACTAGTAGTTTTTGGCGATTTTTAGTTTTCGAGCCGAAAACTCCAAAATTAATATAGTTTTTCCATACAAACTGAAAACCAGATTCCAACTGGTTTTTGCCAAAAACCAAGTAAAAATATCTGAAATGTGCATTTTTGATACACCCGGTATCATTTATGATTAGTTTTCGCTACACCATGTTACCACGAATATAGGAGTAAAGCAAGTGTCAAAAAAATATTTTTTCATTTTTTAAGAATATTTCTAGTTTAGCTTGAAATTGTGTGAAGTTATTCTTTTTTAAATGTATTAAAAATTTGTTTAGATTAATTTAACAATAAAAGAAGAAAGAAAAGTGTATAGTAAAAAAGTGTTGTGACAAAGAAAAAGTAAATAATCAGTGTAAATGACTTGGCTTTCGTAATTTAGTTTTGTATAAAAACCAGCTGGGTTTTGCTTGGTCTAAATTCAGTATTAAGGAAAAGTTAATGATAATTAGTTTATTTATTTTAAAATATTTTAATTTCAACTGAGGTTTTTCCTAACTGAGCTACTGAGGAATTTTATCGGTGTAGGAACGATGGGAATATATATATATGTCTGCTGATCTGTAGCGCAATAAAATTAGTAGAAAAAATTAGTAGCCGTTACTAAATTTTAGTAAAATTTATGTAAACTGCAATTCAAAATCGATTTGCTAAAATCAGTTAAAAAACTTACTAAATATCATAATTTTAGTACATTGAAATTAGTATAAATAATTAGTTGCAGCTACTAAATTTCAGTAAATTGTTGTAAACTGAAATTTAAAATCAATCTGCTGAAATTAGCAAAAAAGTGTACTAAAAAATAAACAAACTGTAAAATCTAAAAAAATAAATTAATAAAAAAACTTTTTTCTTTCGATTGCAACAAGCGGATAATTTCTTCATCGTACTTGAAATTTGGAGTCAATATTGTAAACGGTTCTCCAGTTATTACCTTTTTATGCATTGGAGATACAATAAAATTTTCTGGGTGTTATTTCCAAACTAAGAATATATCAATAGTAACAAATATAAACTAAACAAGAATTGTAAAAAATCAACGAATTCTTGTAAATAAAATTTTTTGAATTAGTATATTTTTCTGCTAAATTTAGCACTCGGTTTTGAAAAATTAGTAACATGTTTTGCTGAAATCAGGAGAGACAATTAGTAAAAAAATCCGTAATTTGTAATAAGAGAATAGCAAAGATGATTACTAAAAATAAAAATTTCACTAAAAATCATTATAAAAATAGTATAGTGCGATTGGAAACTGTTTACAAATTTTTTTACTAACTTTTTTTATCTGTGTGTAGTAAACAGTTATTTATGTTAGTTATTTAAAAAATAAAAAAATTTCATTGAGTTTTTCAAAATTATTGTTCAGGTTATATTTGTTATTACTGATGTATTCTAATTTTGCAAATAAAAATCTGAAAATTGTATTGTATATCCAATGCATTAAAAAATACAATAATAGAAAAAAGTGTGAAAAATTTTTAGTTAAATCTTGCAGGAAAAACTACTGAAATTGGCAGCTTATTTTTGCTAAATATAACCAAAATTTTTTAAATTTAACAGTTTTAATTTCGCTATTTTTATCTTACTACTTTACAATAATATTTGCTAATTTTAGCAGTTTTTTCGGCAATGTCATTTTTAACTAATTTTTAGTAGCTTCTTCTACTATTTATTTGTACAGGTTTATTCTATTAGTGTATTGACTGGAGAACTGTTTGAAATTTTGACTTTATAGCTCGTTTATGCCGGGAAATTAATATACTTGGTTAAAGGTGATTAAACTTTTTAAACTCCATCGTTTAAAAATGCATTTTTTGACAGTTAACCGAATAAGTTGTCAGTTAAAAGTTCAACTCTGACAGTAGAAAATAGAAAACATAGGAACATAGAAAATGTCGCCGTTAAGGGCGGATTATGGGACCGTAAACGCAAATGTGATGTAACTGTACCATGCCGTAGCTAAAAAGTACACTTATTGATTACCGTAAACGACATTACTATTTAGCATCTATTTCATGTGGTTTTATATTTTATTCTAAATTTTTCCATTTATTTGTTAATTCTTATTCCTTATTTGTTGTTTGAATCAATTTTCTTTATTCATTTCATATTTTTTCCCACTAAAATCATTCAGCTGTTTCGATGCCGGATAGAAAATTCTGATTTCAACAGAATGATCCGGCAAGTACGTTTACATTTACGTGTTAGTAACCATTCGTATACATTTCTTCTTGTGGTTTCGAAACAGCTGATTCGTTTCAGATACGTTTATGTGTTTTTTACCTACACTCGAAAAAAAAGTCAGTAAAGTCAGCAAAAAATGTTGCTGTGTCAGCAAATTTTTAGTCAGGAGCGTGCTTGCAAAAAAGTTGGTAATTTCAGCAAAAGGTTTGCTGAAAATCAGCGAGCTGATTTTTACCAAAAAATAGTAATCTTCAGCAAAAGTTTTGCTAACACTTAGTCGACTGCAAATGAAAAAAATCCTTGCTAAATCAGCACAATTTTTGTAGCAAAATAAATTAGTAAAACATTAGTTCAAAATTAGTTTAGTGCTAAAAAAATATAACTAAAATTTTAGCTGAAAACGGAATCTTAGCAAAAAAATTGCTGAAAACTAGTCCACTTGATATACAAGACGTTTTACTAATTTTTCTACTAACTTATTTTTTTGAGTGTAGTGTCTACAAATGCAATGAAATGTGCAAAGAAATTTGAAAATAACACACAAAGCAACAACAACGAAAATTATTTTGTTGTTGCTTTGTGTGTAATTCGTAAATTTTATGGCATATTTTATTGCATTTGAGGACACTAGGTTAGTGTTGTCAACTGGTTTTACAACAAAAACCAGCGCTGCATACATTTAGTAAATAGTATCAATACAAAGTCGTTTAGAAATAGTAACCAGATTACAAGTTTAATTAATTAACTATTAATCCAAAAAATTAAAATATGGTTTAATCGACTTGTCTTGTGGTCGATTAAGCAGTTAATCTGACTTTTCCTACACTCAAATAAAAAAGTTTGTAAAAAAATTTGTAAACAGTTTCCAATCGCACTATACTATTTTTATACTGATTATTAGTACAATTTTTATTTTTAGTAATCATTTTTGCTATTCTCTTATTACAAATTACGGTTTTTTTACTAATATATAATATTTTATTTTTTACAATTCTTGTTTAGTTTATATTTGTTACTATTGATATATTCTTAGTTTAGAAATAACACCCAGAAAATTTTATTGCATCTCCAATGCATAAAACGGCAATAACTGGAGAACCGTTTGCAATTTTGACTCCAAATTTCAAGTACGATGAAGTAATAATACGCTTGTTACAATCGAAAGCAAAAAAAATTTTTTTTTTTAGATTTTACAGTTTTTTAGATTTTACAGTTTTTTTATTTTTTAGTACAATTTTTTGCTAATTTCAGCAGATTGATTTTAAATTACAGTTTACAGCAATTTACTGAAATTTAGTAGCTGCAACTAATTATTTATACTAATTTCATTGTACTAAAATTCTGATATTTAGTAAGTTTTTAACTGATTTTAGCAAATCGATTTTGAATTGCATTTTACATAAATTTTACTAAAATTTAGTAGCGGCTACTAATTTTTCTACTAATTTTATTGTACTACAGATCAGCAGACATGTGTTGCTAAAATTAGCAAAAAATACCGCTGGCCTCAAAACAGTTAAATTTCCCGTAATAACAGCAAAATTTTCAGTAGCCATTACAGACTTTTTTGGTTGAGTGTAGATTAACTTTTCGGTGTGAATTGAATATTAATTGTGGGTTGCGAACTGTCTAAATAAAACCTAAACTAAATTCAGGTTTCCAAATATCTATGAAATTTTATAAAGTTTTTCAAAAATGTTTCAAAGAAATTTTAAACCTTTTTATCAATTTTGTATTAGGTTTAGAAATTATGTATCCAGTTGGCGCCCACCCTGAATTTTCTGTAGGATGAAGTAATAACTAGTGTTCGGGCGAACAGTTCGGAAAGAAAATGTATTTAATCGATATTCGGTATGTTCAAGCAGTATGGAAAAATTTAGCCTAGGGAAAATGTTTAAGGAAAACTCCGAAGTTAAGCAACGAATTCACGAATTCGGCCAAATTCGAAAAAGTTCGTCGGCCGAACAGTTAACTTTACAGCTAAACTATTGGGTTTTCCAACAAACATTTTTCTGGTATATAAATTTATCCATAATGCCTCCAAATACCTAAAAACCGACCAAATTTCGCTTTTTGGCCTGTTCGGGCGGATACTACAGTTATGGAAATAAAACTATAAAACTAGTAGAAAAATTACTTAAAATTAGTTCAAAATGACCTTGCAGAAAAAAACTGTTGAAATTCTCAGATTTGTTTGCTGTATACTAGTAAACTAAAAACAGAAAAAATAAAACTGTTAAATTTAAAGAATTTTAGTTTTATTTGAGTCAACTTTTAATTAATTGAAAATGAGAAATTATACTGTAAATAAATATTAATAAACTAAAAATAGCAAAAACAGTTAAATCTACAAAATTTTTGTTATTTCTAAGTTAAATTGAGGAAGTAGCAGTCTAGCTCGCTAAAATCAATTTTTATTTCCATTAAAAAAAAAAATAGTAAAAAAACTTTGAAAATTAAAATTTTTTTTTGTTATTTTCTAGTCTACTAATTATTTACCTAAATATTTTTCTGATTTTAGCAGGTTAAGTTATTTTCTATTAACAAAAATTAACTCAAATATAACTGAATATTCAACCGTTTTATTTTTGCTGTTCCTATCTTACTAATATATAGCAAAAATAATCTGCTAATTTCGACAGTTTTTTCTGCAGTTATTTTTAACTTTTTTTAGTGTTTTTAACTAAAAATTTTACAGTTTTTTTCTATTAGTCTAGTAACCCACTCATTTTTTTGTAATCGAAAAAAATACATTTTCTGTTAAATTATATTTTTCTACAATAATAATAAAACAACTGCAAAAGACAGTAGTTTTTAAGCATTTTCAGTTGTTTTCACGACGGTGTAAGTTATTTTTAATGCATTTTTTAGTTAGTTTTTCAATAGTTAAAAAAAACATAATTTTTTATTTATATTAAAGGTCTTGTTGCCGTTTTAACTACATATACTTTTGTTTTAGCTGTAATTTTTAGTAGATTCTGCCGACAAACTTTTTTGAGTATGGTGCTCTGCCTATAAAATTGGTCCTTACACTTTTTTACAAAATTTGGAAACTTCAAATTGTGCAAAAACACACAAAATGCACTGCTATAAAAATGGGTAAGAAAATTAAATTGTTTCGTAAATTTTATAATTTTATGTAATAATATCAATAATATAATTTCGTAGTAACTTACATTAGGATCGCAGTAGTTTACCAATACATCCTGTAAATATAAACAGGACTCTTCAATTATCATTATCTTGTGGCAGATTTTGCAGTTCGTAGCGCTCAATGGGGTTAATATTGCCTATCATTTTATTTTAATTTTTTGCTTTAAAGCCAATTTAGCGGCCTGATATATTTGAAAGTACGGTTGGTGTTTTTGATCATTTTTAAATACGCCGCCTTATACATATAATCAGGTTGATTGTAAATGATAACAGCCAAATCCATATTAAGCATATCGGTGACTTTAATTTAACGAACATTCTGTGGATAAGGATTGCGGCTTTTGACGAAAAAATTGCGTACGAAGTGAAGTCAATGCAACTAAAGAATATGTCATCTAAATATCTGTGTCGTTTTCGCATAATCGCTTAAACGCAGATTAAGTTTATTGTTTATTATTAATGTCTCTATTAACGTATTCACGTGTTCAACCCTCCCCAGCTAACATATTTCTGAGCGCTTACCATTTAGTGGTGTGAAATATTTTTTTATGTTTAAAAAAACTAATTATAATTGATTAAAAACCCTTTATTTACAAAAAAAATTCAGATAAATGAAAACGTACAACGGGTGTGGCCAAGGAAGTTATAAAACATAATTTTTTAGGGAGGATCCATTCAATTCTACTTTAGCTGGATACAAATAACAATGGAGTGGAGAATAATATTTAATGTCAAATGAGCATGAGCCTGAATGAGCAATTTCCATCCCCGATTTCAGCGAGTTTTTCTCCATTTTTACGTTGTTCTCTCAATGGTCATTAATCAATAAAATTAAATTCTAAACTAATTACTTTTAATTAAAAAAATGGCAATGAAAATAATTTCATTACAATTGATATGGTAATGAAATCATCAATTAATTAGTCCACCTTATTAATTGGTCCCGTGTATGGTTCTGACATATTTAGTAAAATTTGATGGCCAAAATTTTTGTAGAACATTTCATCCCCGCCCTATCCCGATTCCGATGTAATCTTTCAAAACGCCGACACACGTACATACATATATAATTTTTTTGGTCTCCTCTACCGGAATCCATTGTCAGAACCTCGTAATTTTGGAAAACGTTCGAAATTGTTGTACAGTGTTTTTTCAACAGTGAAAACTAACAACTTTTTTTTAGTTACTTTAAAGGTAAATACCTTTGTCGCCTTTTTAACTGTATATACCTTTGTTTTAACTGTCATTTTCAGTAGATTCTACCGACGAACTTTTTTGAGTGCGATTAAGTTTCGTAGATATTTATGAAACTTTACATTGCACGGAAAATGATAAAGCTTTCCTCATATTTATGAAGGTTTTCATAAATACGATTTTATTACAAATTTTGGAGGATATAGAGAAGAAATTCCCCATCGAAATAAAATAGCACTTAACTACACCGAAGTAAAATAACATAACAAAGCTATGAACTAACAAGTAAAAAAAATTCCGCGAAGGGAATTGCAATTAACGGTGCAAACGTATTACAAAACCTATTATTTTAACAAGGGCATGTCCATTAGACCGTACCTCAAACAAAAAAGTTCGCCGTACACTGTCCAAACTAAATTATTTTTGCAAGGAGGTTTCAAAAAAAAATGTTTTTTTTTACCGAACGTGGGTGGGGGTCGCCATTTTACATTTTTCGTTATGTCTTTATCATTTATAGTCGGATCTTAAAGTATGATACATCGATGTTTTTCTCTCGAGGGGACCTATATTTTGCTCTAAGGGCCATTGACCTCAAATATCCCGTTCTAGTATTTACCCACCAGATCCCAATTGCTACGACCTTAATGTCAGAAAATTAAAGATCGCAAAAAATCATTAAACTTTTACTAAGGAAGTTTTCCGATAAATCCAGCAGAACGTTTTTTAATTTTTTTTGTTGCCGGGGTCGCCTTTTTAACTTTTCTTCATTGAATTTTTCCTTTATAGTAAAACACTGGTCTTCTCGAGGCAAAAAAAAAATCGATATATCACACTTTAAAATCCGACTGTAAATGCCGAAGCTATAACGAAAAATTAAAAAAGGCGACCCCTACGTTCGGCAAAAAAATTTTTTTTGAATTGCCTTGCAAAAATGCTTTATACTTGAAGGTGTACCTCGCACTAATTCTTGCCTGTAAGGTGGTACGGTATAATATCCATCAATGTAACTCCTTACCTAGTAATTCAGTGTTTGGTTTTGTTCCCGGGTCCATTTGCTTTACCCGTTCTAGGCTTTCTTTCAATTAGTAGGTCCTTGTAGAACTTTTGATCTTGTTGAACATGTTATTCCGAATTTACAGGTAAGGAGTTTCCAAAAACATTTTATTTAAATTTTTTAAATCGAATATTAATTTTAATTTCAAAGATTTTTAACAAAAAAAATTTATTTTCTAAATTTTTATAGAAAAACGAATTATTTATACCAATTAAACATCCAAATATATGAATTTGGTGTTACAAGTAATGCAATGGTAGGGTATAAGGTTCCAAAGTAATGCAAGGGTAAGCGGTTTGATATATTACCAGGTAATATGCATAGTAATATCCGCATATTACCAAGATTTTGCTGGGTATACACTGAGGGTATTTACAGTTCATGCTATTTTAAGTAGTAAAATAGCATTTATCGTAAATTTGACAACTTTCTATGTGTTAAACTTCAAAAGTCATACTATTTTACAACGATAGCACATTAGCACTTAAACTGTGAATTCCTTCATTGATTCATAAAATGAATCCAATTTTATGCAAGTTGATTCAAAAAAGAATTTGTATTTTTCAAGCTCTGATTTACTTGGCTAAATTCCCTTAGTAATGGGTGCTCATTACTAATATCTAAATAATAAGCACTAGAATTAAGGTCCACTGCATATAATTCGGCGTCAAAACTCATTATTTTTATTCAATAAGGTCGTTATTGTAAGAAGTTGGCACCTGTTTAGCTGCTGCATTACAAAAATATAAAAAATAAGTAGTTACCAAAACAAGTAGTTATTCGTATGCTGATAAGCAGTTAAAAATAAGTGGTTACAAGTTATTAAATAATAAGGCTTACTCATATACTTATTAGTGGTTAAAAAATAAGTAGTTACCAATATCACATTATTTTTGTAATCAAATAACTGGTCGCGCGTAAGCTAGACTGCTTATAAAAACGACCTCGTCTAACAAAAATAAATACCAATGACGCCGAATTGTAAGTAGTAAAACATTTTAGTTTCATTATATAACCACGTATTTGGTAATGAAAGATTTTGCTGGGTTACAATTCCTAATTTTTTAGCAAAATTTTTAATACTTCAGCCCGCAGGTTCAAATGCAATGATATTTGAAAATTACACACAAATCAACAACAAAATTTATCCGTGTTATTGTTTTTCTAAATTTTAATGCATTTGCAGCAGAGTAGGAAAATAAACTGTACGCTACATGTAGGGTAGGGTACGGCTAAGGAACACATACCGTATCTATCGTTTTAGCGGTTGTGTGTTTGTACACAAACCGAATGCGGTACACTACGATTGTCTGATGAACGCAAACGCTACGATTATGTACTGAACTTTCAACACATATTCACACCCCGTAGCGTACCGAATTCGGGTTGTCTGTATAAATACAAACACTAATTGGAGAGAATAGCGTATGTGTTTTCTACCCAACCAATATGCTTGTGTACGGTGTTCGCGATGTGTGGTACGCAACCCTAAAAGTACGTTTCGTTAGAGTTTATTTTCCTACTCTGATTTGAATTGAAATTCTGTCCCTAGAATATATTCCAATATATTCCTTGTGTAATGCCTCAATTCGCAAAACATTAACCCACTGTGCTTTACTCTTAATATTGAACAGTTAATGAAAGGACAACAAATATTGATGAATAAATTTCGAACAAATTCACTAAAAGTTCGATGTCTTTGTTAATTAATGTTGTAATTTGAAAAAAATTAGTCACAAAAGCAAAATAAATTGTAATAAAAATATAAAGCCAATAAAAACAAATTTTCATTTTTTAGAATTTTAAATGAATTTATTAAATTGATAAAATAAAGCACAAACAAAACTTAAAAATTAAAGCCAATATTTTAATAATAAAACTATTAGAAATAAAGTGGTATTAATTAAGAAAGCATTAAACTTAAATTATTAAAAAATATATATATGTATATAAAAAATTCATAAATAAAATAGATTTTGAAAAAATTAATGTCATGGCGTGTTCAAAACGAGATTACAGGTTAAAAAAAGTTAAAGCCAAAATGTTAGATATGTAAATAATAATAAATAGACAGGAAAACAATAAGGGTATTCATATCAGAAATTTAGGTTTTGCGAAAGTGTAAAATTTTCCTCCAACACAACAACAAACACATGTGAATAATTTTCCATAAATCTGACAATTTCGCAATACCCACTATCAAGTGTAGAATGTTGATCTTGCAAAGGAGCAATTCCATTTTATTTCAACGAACATTTTTTCGGTAGTGTCCGATTTTGATAAAACTTGGTGAATGTGTGTAGTAGTGTATGTATGTTCACAAAACGATTTTTAATTTTTTTGTTTTCGAAAACTGTGGCAACCCTGCAGCTTTGAAATACTGAAAATTGCAGGGTAGGCACTACACTTAAAATTTCATAACTTTTGTTGTGAGCAAGATATTGAAAAAATTCTTTTTGCGTGGGATTAGTGAAGTTTTTAGGTTTAAGAAATTTATTATTATTTTTTTTTTTTTAAATTTTTAAAATTAAAAAAAAAAAAAAAAAAAATTAAAATTTATTTTTTGAAAAAAACCCATTTTTAAAAATGTTTATATTTTTTGCACAAAATGCCACATATGTGTTCTAAACATCCTAAAAATTTCAGAGTGGAATGCCTCCTACTTTTTGAGATATATTAAAAAATGTAAAAATGTAAACAAAAATATAATTCATTTAAAAAAAAAAAAAAATTGTTCTAATAAAAATAGCCACATGTACGTTCTAAATACCTTGAAAATTGCGGAATCTTTTCGAGATATGAGAAAAAATATAAAAGTATTTATAAGTATTTTATTATCTTAATAGGTTTTGGAGTTTCAACTGAATTTGAAAAGGTTTTGGCAGCTATTTCTGTTCTTGAAATAGGTACGAATGAATGGAGTTTTTGTGTTCCTTTAATTGCAACAGATTTTTTAAATCTAGTGTTTAGTTTTATTTCCTCTTCTTCATATTCATTTTTTGTGCAGAATGTTACATTGATATTAGGCAAACCCTTAGCGTATTCAAATAAATCTGTAGCATTTACAATTTGATTTTCTATTGGACGCTGAAGAGCTGCTGCTCTTTTTAGTGAACCTCCAACTCCATCACAAGGGCCTTTCCCATGTGATGTCGCAAAAAAGTGCGATTCAGCATCACAATCAAAATCGGTTTTATGGTATAGTAAATTTACAACATTTTTTCGATTTTTATACTGAGCTGCGCAACCGTCAGAAAAATATATTATTTTGTCAATGTTTTCATTAACATGTTCTTTTATAAATTGTACAAATTTCCTTTGAAATGAATGAACAGCGACTGTGTTGTGCTCCAAAATATCGGAACTGACAACAAAGCTTATGTGATCTATTTTTCCATCTGCATTTCGGAAATATGTCACAAAGGGGTGTATAGTGGCTTGAGAATTTGTCCAATGATAGCTCTGTATACAATCTTGGATAACAAATGTGTAATTTTCGGCAAAATCACAGATAGTCAAAAATTCTCCAATTTTTAAATTGGATTTTACCTCATCAAGAAACTTGTTCTGTTCTTTTGGCACAAAACTATGAAAAATTAATTTTATCATTTCTTCAGAAAGTTTGTCCACAAAGTCGTCAGATGGAGATGTTATGGTCAAAAGATTGGATCTGTCTACTTGAACCCATTTTTTGTATGTTATGTTTTCTGTGTTGTTAGTGGAATATGCGTTTTTAAGGGCACCCAGTCAGAAAAATACAAACGGGAAAGCGGTGGCAAAGCACTTTAACAGGTGGTACAAGTATTGGCAAAAAGTGCTTTCCCATTCCCAAAATGATAACATCATTAGACAAAAGGACCGGCTGTTCAAAAAGCGCCGGAAAAGCACTGGAGGAACAAAATTTTTAAACGTTGGCAAAACGCTGGCAAAACCAATAAAGAGGTGGTCTGGAAATATATTTTCCAAAATAAAATTAAAAAAAAGTTCATATGTATTTTTTTGACCCTGCCGTGATTTGAACCCAGGCCGTCAGATTGGCAGACGATTGCTCTACCCACTGAGCTAACGAGACATATAATATTTAATGGCTAAACACATAAATGAGTGATAATAGCTGGACAACTACTGGCTGTGCCAAAATGCTAGTACTGGCAAACAATTTTTAGTAACTAGTATGCCAGTGTTTGGAGGGCAAAAAAAAAGTTGGTCTTGAAGTAGCTTTCCCACAAACAAAAAAATTGATTTTATAAAACAAAAAAAATTTTAAATTAAAAAAAATCCCAAAAAATTTTTTTGCTTGCAACCGGATTTGAACTCGGAACCTTCCGACTACAAACATTTTTTAACGAAGCGTCAGCATTTTTATAAAATCATTGGCTTCCCAGTGAATTGATTTTTGTACGCCTGGTAGCATTGGCTAGGTAGCACTGGATAACCACTGGTTGCAAACCTTGGCATATCACTCTAAGCCAATTCTTTGCCAGTGGTTTTTTTTATAAACCACCGAAATTTTTGTAAAAAAAATACTGGTAAAACGCTTTTCGCAAACGCTGGCAAAGCGTCCCAAATGAGTGTTCTGCCAGTCATTTATTTTTAATACCATGGTTACCCAGTGGTATGCCAGTGCTTGATTTTTTGTACCACTGGCGATTTCTGACTGGGCATCTTTAAGGTAAGTATCCCCTGGACAAAGTGAACAATTTCCCATATAGCATTGTACAGTTGCTGGATTACAAATAGATTGAGCAATCCAATGCTTGTAAGTGGGAAAACCTATAACTTCCTCTTCAGCCAATTCCTTGATTTTCCCCCCAATAAACATAAGTTTGGAATTTTGGTGAATAGCACACACGCAAACTGTATGAGTGCCACTTCCCCCAATCAAAATACATTCTTGTGGTCTCAGCTCTGAAAATTTTGAAAATCCAATTTTTACTGTTGGATAAACTTCTTGAAAGGAATTATGCAATTCTTTCAGATTACAAAGCATCAATCTCTTCTGTTTTTTTTCTTTCTCCCCATTACAACTCTTAACAGACTAATAGTCTTTTTTCCCGGGCATAACGCGACTGTTTTTGTCGTTTCTATAAAAATCTTCAACTATAGATTTTGTCTCTGTCGAGAGGCCGGATCGTCTTTTTGGATGCGAAGAAAAATAATAATCGCCATTTTGAATTAGTTTTTTAGCTTTACGAGCCATATAGTTTGTAGTTGAAAAGGTTTTTTCTATTTTACCAACACTCCAAGAATGTGGCAAAGATGTTAATATTTTAATTTGTCTATCTTTATCATCTTCAGAAGTATTGTAAATCTCTTTTAAGTGGTTTAAAATATCTTCACCATCGCAGGATATATTTTCTAAACTAAAAAGGTTTTTCCTAAATATGGAATTTATATTGCCTAAAATTTCTTCCTGTTTATATTTAGAATAGTTATTTTTAAACTCAATGGGAGATTCATTTAGCGCTTCTAAGCACTTATTCAAATAAAAAAAAAGCTGTGTTCTTCTTTTCATTGAAAGCCTCTTCGGTTGTTTCTTCCGAAAGTGAGCCAATATCACTTTCAGACAAACTTTCATCAGCATTGGCAACTTTTAAAGCTGATGTAGAAGTTCCTGCAACCGCGTCAATTTCAAAATCTTCGAAATTGTTTTCGTTTTTCTTTTTCTTTATCAATGACTTCGCTTGATCTAATAGAGCCATTCTACATGAAGCACAGATATATTGACCATGCAAATATTGTGGAAAACGCTCCCTAAGACTTTGCGAAACTTTACGAACACATTTTATTTTGTTTGTTTTATGCTTGAGTTTTCGGAAAGGATTACAACAAACTTTTCCAAAAGGCATTTTAAGCAAATTAAAAATCTGTGAACAAATGTGTACTGCTTGAAATAAAATAGTTTTTGAAAATTATTATCAGAGAATAAAACTACTACCATGTTGACTTGTCAAAAATCTATAAACAATTAAAAAGCTACTCAACAACGCAAAGACATTAAAGAAATCTAAATCGTTTTGTTTTTGAAATAACGGAACTTCTTAAGCATCAGCAAAAACAATTTTCAATGAATACAAACAATGCTTCCAATGAATTGCATACAAGAAAAACTTAACTTATTAACTCAGTGGCACGTAGCAACTAGTAAAAGAGAGTATTTCTTATAAACATACCAGTACATTTTTTAATATATCTCAAAAAGTAGGAGGCATTCCACTCTGAAATTTTTAGGATGTTTAGAACACATATGTGGCATTTTGTGCAAAAAATATAAAAATTTTTAAAAATGGGTTTTTTTCAAAAAATAAATTTTAATTTTTTTTTTTTTTTTTTTAAATTTTAAAAATTAAAAAAAAAAAAATAATAATAAATTTCTTAAACCTAAAAACTTCACTAATCCCACGCAAAAAGAATTTTTCAATATCTTGCTCACAACAAAAGTTATGAAATTTTAAGTGTAGTGCCTACCCTGCAATTTTCAGTATTTCAAAGCTGCAGGGTTGGCACAGTTTTCGAAAACAAAAAAATTAAAAATCGTTTTGGGAACATACATACACTACTACACACATTCACCAAGTTTTATCAAAATCGGACACTACCGAAAAAATGTTCGTTGAAATAAAATGGAATTGCTCAAAGATGAAAAATTGCAACTTTTAATAGTGTTGCTATTATTTACCAAAAGTCAAAAGGAATAACAATTACATGTAAAAAGTAGTAAGATATAAAAAGTACTTAAATTAGCAGCACTTTATGAATTTAAAATTTGGCAGCACTTTTTGCATGTGTTGTTCTTGGAAGTAAAAAAAAAATAATTATAAAAACCGAAAGTTATTTAATACACCAGAAACATTATAATTAAAAATTTTGGGGGGTACCCTTATATGGGCACTAGTTCTAAACATGGACCAATTTCAACCAAAATCAATAGGCTCCGTTCTTGGGCCGACATAGGTCTGTGTACGAAATTTCATTGAAATATCTTCGTATTTGCGACCTGCAGCATGTAAAAAAGAAAATTTTGTGGGGTACCCTTATATGGGCTCTAGGTCTAAACATGGACCGATTTCAACCAAAATCAATAGGCGTCGTCCTTGGGCCGACGTAAGTCGGTGTACCAAATTTCGTCAAAATATCTTAATATTTGCGACCTGTAGAGTGCGCACAAGAATGTATGGACAGACAGACGGACGGACAGCGTTAAATCGAAATAAAAAAAATTCTGAGCCGATCGGTATACTATAAGGTGCGTCTGGGACCAATATTTTTTGGTGTTACAAACATCAGCACAAACTTATAATACCCTCTCCACGTAGTGGTGTAGGGTATAAAAACTGAGCTTGAATGGCATAATACAGTGTTGTTTTAATCGGATAATATAGTCTTTTTGGAAATTTTCTCCTGTAAAATTTTAAAAGGGGCGCAATTTTCCAATTTCGCATTTTTGCAAGACTAAAATGTTTGACGTGAATACCCTTAATATGATTAAATATGAAAATCATGGTCATAAAACGAATCTAAATTGCGACAAACACGCCTACGCCACACAGAAAACATAGGAAATTCTGGTTCATCAAACTCATTTAATTCTTCATTATAATCAAGCGCATGACCACTTACTTTAAAACCACGGTGTAAACGTTCCTTCATAATGGCAATGAACTCCTTGTAGGACAACAATCCATCACCATCTTGATCGAAAATTGCAAAAACTGTATCAATCAAATGCATGGATAAAGTATAACCAGTGCAAATCTTAACGGCACGAGAAAATTCATCTAAAAACAAATTTAATAAAAGTTTGGTATATAAATTGTTTGGATTTAAAAAATTTCCAGCTACCTTTCGATATGGCACGATCTGCTAAAGTATACATACGCATAGCTATTGCAAAATCTTCTAAATTGTTAAGGAATCGACAAAAATCACGAAATTCGTCGAATGTTATACCCTGTTCTTCCTTAACACGATCTAAAAGACGTTCCAAAAAGCTATCATATTCATCTGTATCCAAATACGTGTAACGCAATAGTATTTTGGCAAAATCCACTTCTGTAATCGCTTTATTTCCTTTCGAAAATTCAGTAAATTCCAATTCCAATACTTCGGTTTGTAAGTTATCCATGAATTTATAGAAACCCTCATAGTATAGATCCTGATTGCCTTTTTTGCCAAACAAATGTGTCTGCAGTGTGGTATCCACTTTGTGCTTACGCTGCAAACCTTCCTCATCGTCTATGTAATTATCCTTTATGGAAAAGAATACAAAGTTATTGAGAGAATTCTAAGCAAATGTGTAATTAAGGGGTATTCATTAATTTTTGAACGCTTGTTAATTTATTACAAACTTTTATATATACATAAAATTAATTTATAAAAAGATTTAATACAAATATGAAATATTTTTCTTTAAAAGAATTTCAAAAAAGTTTAGATATTTAACGATAAATTAAAAGTTTTGAAAGTAGAAATAAGTTAAAAATCTTGGAGTCATACTCTAATAAATTAAGTTTTGAAAGTAGAAATAAGTTATAAATCTTGTAATCATACTCTAATGCGGCTTAATATACGTACATTTAAAAAATTTAATTCAACTAAAAAATTAAAAAAATATGATTGTGGCCACATTTTGTGAGGCGAATCAAATTCCGAGAAGAGGCTTTCAATTAACTGTGCAATAAATATAGTGAAATATACATATAATAATCGGTGTAATAATAGCTCGGTTTTGGTCCAATACCTTTGTCTAACAAAATTCGGTACAAAGTCCCATACCACATAATATAGGGTAAAATTCTTTAAAAACAAGTTTAAAATGTTAAAATACCGATTTCTTCAATATCGGAACGGATCAGGAATAATATGCTGTTGGGTAGGGCAGATATTTTAGTTCCGGAATTGGTACGATGATATATGTTATTAGTTTTTCAAAAAGTCTTAAAAAAAAAAATAAATGTTCTGGGGCCAGGCCAGATTCCCGCAGTCATAAGTGTTCGAAATTGTTAAAAATCACGTTTTTAAAGTGCAAATAAAAGAACACGAACTTTACAACTTTAATTCTTATTTGTAATAAAGGAGCGAAACGCTTCACCTCTAACATATTTTTAATCCTTTTAATGTTTTAAGTAACAATAATTGCTACACTCATAAAAAAGCCCGTACAAATAGTTCAAAATTCTGGGGGGTTATTATGTAATTTGATTCGAAAATAAATCGCTTTCGAACAGAATTTTCACATTAGAAATTTTTTGTGAAGGAAAATGTTGAAAACGTGTAGGCAATGTCTAGTAAAAGTGAAAAGTAAAAAAAATTGGACTTTCAAGAACGGATATCTTTTTACAAGAGTTTTAAAATTTCCGAATTCGAACAATATTTTTCGAATCCGCTTACGTACACTAATAAAAAAAATCCCGTACAAAAAGGTCAAAATTGTGCTGGCGCAAATACATGTACTATTTCTTGTTATTTTAGCAGAATTTTTACCTATTTGTACGGGCTTTTTTAGAGAAAATAACAGAAAAATTAGTTCAACTTAATCAGAACGCGTTTAACAGACTTTTGTACTAACTTTTTTATGAGTGTAATAAACCCCGTGTTAAAATAAAAGGAAATAGTACCAGTATTTGCGCCAGCAGAATTTTCAATGAAGTTGAGAATTATGGTCTGCTAAATTTAGGTAAGCTAAATTTTACACACTGCTAAATACACAGTCAATTCTAGTTAACTTACACCCAGCTAAAGAAGTTAGTAAAAAAAATTTGTAAACAGTTTTCAATCGCACTTTACTATTTTTATACTGATTTTTAGTACAATTTTTTTAGTAATCATTTTTGCTATTCTCTTATTACAAATTACGGATTTTTTTACTAATTCTCGCTGCTGATTTCAGCAAAACATTTTACTAATTTTTCAAAACCGAGTGCGAAATTTAGCAGAAAAATATACTAATTAAAAATTTTTTATTTTTTACAATTCTTGTTTAGTTTATATTTGTTACTATTGATATATTCTTAGTTTGGAAATAACACTCATAAAAATGTAATAACTGGATAACCGTTTGCAATTTTGACTGCAAATTTCAAGTACGATGAAGTAATTATACGCTTGTTACAATCGAAAGAAAAAAAATGTTTGTATATTTTTTGGTTTTTAGATTTTACAGTTTAATTTTATTTTTTAGTACACTTTTTTGCTATTTTCAGCAGATTGATTTTAAATTACAGTTTACAACAATTTACTGAAATTTAGTAGCTGCAACTAATTATTTACACTAATTTCATTGTACTAAAATTATTGATATTTAGTAAAATTTTTAACTGATTTTAGCAAATCGCTTTTGAATTGCAATTTACAACAATTTTGCTAAAATTTAGTAGCGACTACTAATTTTTTTTTTACTAATTTTGTTGTACTGCAGATCAGCAGACATGTGTTGCTAAAATTAGCAAAAAATACCGCTGGGCTCAAAACAGTTAAATTTCCCGTAATAACAGCAAAATTTTCAGTAGCCATTACAGACTTTTTTTGGTTGAGTGTAGGTAAAGTTTGTTTTCAATTGAAGAATCAATTAAAATACATTGAAACATATTGTTTTACTTTTTTTATCAGACAATAAAAAACAAACCATACAAAAATATGTATTGTCTGTAGGAGTTGATATTTTCAGTCAAATGTTCTATTTTTAGTTTTCTATTTTTAGCATTGGCGTACCTAGACCATTTTTCTGGGGTGGACAAGGGACCCATTTATAATCGGCTGTTTATTTGCCCATTCTCAGACTCTTAATCTTAAAAAACACTTTCGAAATTATGATTATAATTTTTTCAAACAAAAAAAAAATATTTTAAAAATAACTTTTGAATATTTTAAAAATAACTTTTGATAAAATTTTCGTAATATTTGACCACTTAAATTACCGAGGAGATCAGAATTTTCTATGCTGTTACTTAAGTGGATGTAGCGGTTTTCATTTTCTGGAAAATACGAAATTTAGTTCAAACTTAAGGGCTTTGCTACTAATACTAAATATATTCTTTCTGTCAAATTTCATAAAAATTCGTCTATTCGTTTCCAAGTTAAGATGATATCTCTTAGAGGTATCCTAATGGAGTCTTGTCTATCCTTGGACTAAAATAAGACTGTTTTGAAAAGCTAAAGCTTCAACCTTACTTTGTGGTTGTTATTAACAGTTTTGAGTTGACTTAAATATGTTTCTAAGATTTTTGAAAATTGTGTTTGTTTTAAAATATTTTTTTAAATTTAACGAAATTTTAAATTAGACTCTTTCTCGCTTCCAAACCGTGCAATGTACACGAAAAATTTCTTTACAAAAAATTTTGTAAATTTTATTTTTGATCGAAATAACTTAATTTGTTATTATAAAATACTCATTTGTGGTCATTTTAGTATACCCCTCCTGGAGGCGATTAGAGGGTTAAATAAAAACTCTTATAATCAGAACTAACATCGATTTGTTTCTTAAATATTTCTCAAGTAAGAATTTCTCAAACATTTCTTATTTAAGAAATATCTAAGACAAAAATCGAAGTTTTCGTTTTTTTAAGTTTTCGATTTGAAGTTTGTATGGGATTTGACAATCGAAAACTAAATAAATTTGAAAACTACTAGTTTTGGGTTCAGTATGAATGAGGTATTAGTTCTGGCTTTAAAACTGACACTTAGCTTCCAACAAATTATCGTCCTAGGAAATCAGTAGACATTTTCCCAATCAAAAACAAAGGATTAACTGATATTTAAAAATATAATATTGTGATACTTTTTCATATAAAAATCAAAGATACAAGAATTAAAGTAAGTTTTGTTTTAATTCTGGGGTGGGCAAAAAGCAGACCGACCTAAGTCCGCCAATGATTTTTAGAAAAAATAATTTAAATAATTTCGTTGTTTTCTGTTTTAAATCAAAAAATTCAAATATTTTCGGTTTTCTTTTTTGTTAAAATAGTTTCTTTATATACAAAATTATTTCAATTCAAATAACAAGAAATTCTTTACTCATACACACAAACAAATCCAATAAAAATATGACAGTGTGAAACTTTCAAATATGAAAAAAAAACCACAAAATCGTTTTTTTACGTTTTGTCAGTTAAAAATTGATGATTGTTTTAACAGACTTTTCAATCATTTTTATTTCTTTTATGGATTGATTAAACAATGTTTGAAAATAAATAGCAAAATGGTTTGATTATAATGAAAAATCAGTAGTCCTTTTTTTAATTGTGTTTTCAATTAATTTAATAAGTGTTTTAGGTTGTTTTTAACGATAAAATATTGTGAGTGTATGTACATATATTTGAAGAGAGATAGTGGGCCTATTTGAGTCAGCGTACCAAATTTCATTAAAATATCTCTATATTTGTGCTTAGACTTAAAAATATACCTATTCTAACCACAATCAATAGGCTTCGTTATGGGCCAATGTAAGCCGGTGTACCGAATTTCATCAAAATATACTAATATTTGAGACCCTTGGCGTGCACATAAGAATACATGGGCAAAAAGACAGACGGACGGACATCACAACAAATCAAATAAGAAAGTGATTCTGAGGTGATCGGTATACTCAAAGGTGGATCTAGGTCCAATATTTTTTGGTGGTACTAACATCAGCACAAACTCATTATACCCTGTCCACGGTGTAGCGCATAAAAATGTACATTACAAGTCAACTTCACCCAAGTGTTTCAAGAAATTAGATACTAAAGTGCTTATGCATAATAATTTGAAAACCTTACAACACCTCTATAAAATGAATTTTGTATGGAAAATTTGTTTTATAAGTCACAAATTTTAAAAATGATTATGTATGCATATGACCCTAAAACTTTTAAAACATATAACTTGAAATTCTATATAACCGGAATTTGTAAATTTCTAAACTTTTTCGAAATCCTTTTTCGATTATTAAAAAGAAACAAAATAAATTCTTTGCGAGTATATGGTTAATAATTATAAAATAAATCATAAAAAAACATTTTTATAAATACAATACCTCTTCATTTTCTTCATCACCATCCTTTTTATCTTGTTCAGATTCTTCAACATTAGTTGGATTTTCACCACGCTTGTTTTTCCAAGCTCCACTAAAAATGCGTTCCATCTAAACACACATTTTTTTAAGCACACAAGCACACAACACGCAAACACAAAGTTGTGAGTTTTGTGTTAATTTGATTTTGAATTTTGTTTAATAAAGTTAGAAAAGAATATGAGATCATTAGTAACAGTAAAAAATTGAAGATGTTAAAATACCGATTGTAAGATAAAGAAATAAAAATACAACTTTAAATTAAACATACATAAATAAGAAAGAACTAAAAAATATATTAAAACAAGCCATAATAAATATCTTTTAAAAAAATAAAGTTTTAAAAACAGTACGGAAAAAAGGAAAGGATAATTTTAGGTGACCTTAATTTGATTTTTTTACTTACAACACATGTATGTCTTGTTTCAGTGTAGAGTCCTTTGAAATCAAATAACAATAGTGCAGCTGAATTTTACATAACAAAAAGCGTTTTGAAAAAACTTTAAAACTTGCAAGAATCATAATTTACATGCTGCTTTTTAAGAAAAACAGCCTTTATAACTACACTGATAGAAATAAATCTGTAAAAATAGCAATAAAAGCAACTACAAATTAGTTAAAACTGATATTGCAGAAAAAACTGTTGAAATTAGCAGATTTGCTAAATTCTAGTAAAATAAGAACAGCAAAAATAAAACTGTTATATTTACAGAATTTTGGCTATATTTAAGTTAACTTTTAGTTAATTTAAAATAACAAATTGTACTGTAAAATCCGCAGAAAATTTTGCTAAATATTAATAGACTAAAAAAATAGCAAAAACAAACTGTTATACCTACAAAATTTTTGTTATTTTTAAGCAAAATTTAGTTGAATGCAAATAACAGTCTATTCTGCTAAAACAGCAGAAATATTTGCTAACAAAATTGTAAACTGCCGTTTTCAAAATCCTCGTTTATTTGCATTAAAAAAAGTTTAAAAAAAACTAGAAAATTAAAAATTTTTTGCGACTTTTTAGGCTACTAATTATTTAGAAAATTTTTTTGCAGATTTTAGCAGGAAAATTTGTTATTTTCTATTAAAAAAATTTCACTCAAACATAACAAAAATTCTGTATATTTAAGTTTTATTTTTGCTGTTCCTAATTTGCTAATCTGCTAATTTAGCAATTTTTTTTAACTAAATTTTTTTCTATTAGTGTAATAGAATTTTGAAGATTTAGAATTTGGTTGTAATACGGAATTTAGACTGAGCAAAAACTATCTAGTTTTCCTACAAAACTAGTTTTTGTTTGTTTTTTTATATGTGCGTTTTGACAAGTAAAAACTAGCAAAATCCAAAAACTTGGTAGTTTTTGCTCAGTCTAAATTCAGTAAAACAAAACTTTAATAATGCCACTGTACAAAATCAATTTTTCATGCTATAGATTGTACTAAAGTACAATAGATTTTCAATAGTTTTGATAAATTTTTGGTTGTTTATAAATAATTGAAAGTTTTTCAATAAAATTGAATAATTCAAAATCTGGATTTTTAGTTTTCCAATTCATATTATTCAAAAGTGTGTGTCCAATATTGAAATGTCAATTTTTTTTAAATTTGTTGTATGTTCTTGAAAAATAAATAAATAAAATTAAAAAAGAATATAAATTATTCCGAAATAAATAAAAAAAAAAAATAATCACAGTAAACATGGATATATTTTAATATCTGCTAAATTTTGCAATTTTTTATAGCAAGGAAAATATTGGTCAATTTTAATTTCATTTGTTTTTTTCTAATAGCATTGAAAGTGTGTTGGAAAAGATAAATAAAGTGAACATCAAAATAAAAATATTCTAGCTTACGAGGAACTGACTTACCCAAAAAAAATATTGGGCAGGTTTACCACAGAAATCCGCTACCGCTACAATTTATATGAAGCGCTTTATGATTAACTTAATCTGGTGAACGATGCAACTTTTAGAATTATATTTGAACTTGTTCATTATTCTAATAAAAATTAAAAATAAACGACATCATCCATGTATCATAACATTTTTAAGCTACCAAAAGAAGGTAGCGCTACCTCAACATATTAACTTAGCGGTAAGTAATCAAATCGTTCACCAGATAGTTGAGTAGCAGTTTAGTAGCGGTTGAGCGTTTAGTACAAACACACCTTTTGCTTATTTTGAATACTGAAAATGCCTATCGAAGTTCAAAATGCAGCTGATTTGTACAGTAATACTGCATTTAGACTTAGCAAAAACTACCTATCTCTACACAAAAAAAAAGTCAGTAAAGTCTGCAAAAAATGTTGCTGTGCCAGCAAATTTTTAGTCAGGAGCGTGCTTGCAAAAAAGTTGGTAATTTCAGCAAATGGTTTGCTGAAAATCAGCGAGCTGATTTTTACCAAAAAAATAGTAATCTTCAGCAAGTTTTGCTAACACTTAGTCGCCTGAAAATTAACAAAATCCTTGCTAAAATCACTAAACTTTTTGCTGAATATTTGTAGACTGGAAAAAATTCAAAAAACTTGTAGCGAAGTTTTACTTTAGTTAATTTATTTGCTGAAAATTTAATTATAGAATATGTGTAGAGTTGTTTTTCTTTTTTTGTCATTTCCGTTTCAAGACAAGCTGCGACATCTACATCTTGTCTATCTGGTTGTCGTCCACGCTATGAATGCGGTTATCAGCACAAGTTTTTTAGCAAAATAAATTAGTAAAACATTAGTTCAAAATTAGTTTAGTGCTAAAAAAATATAACTAAAATATTTGCTGAAAACGGCAAAAAAATTGCTGAAAACTAGTACACTTGATATACAAGACGTTTTACTAATTTTTCTAACTTTTTTTTTTGAGTGTAGGCACTTGCTAATTTTTAATTGTCAAATCGCATATATAAAAAACAAACAAAAACTAGTTTTGTACGAAAACTAGGTAGGTTTTGCTCAGTCTAAATTCAGTATGCAATTATAGTTTTAAAATGAATATAAAAGCCAAGCTTGAGGACTTAACGATGTCCTTTTATAAAAAACAAATCGTTTAACTAAAATAAAATAAAACAAAACAGAACAAAAAAAAAAAAAAACTAGTAACAAAACAGAAAAATAACTAATAAAAAATCAACAAAAAGAAATTAAGGGCCTGTTTATCTATTACGAAAATAGTCTAAATGAAAGTAGTTGACAATTACCTTTGTCAAAAATACATGAGAAACAAAAACAAATTTTCGTTACTTTGCTTTAGTTTAGAGCATTTTCGTAATACATAAACCAGGGCTAAAACAACCTATAAAACTTACAAGTCCTTTCGATTCTTCTTTCTTTTTGTCTTTCTTTTTCTTGTAATATAATTCTTTGGCCTGTTGTTCCGTTGAAACTAAACGTTTAAGCTAAATAATAATTTCAACATTAAAAAAAAAATAATATTAATTAAAATTATATAAATTTTTCTAATAATAAAACTAAAATAATTTAAAAATTACACAACCTATTCACATATCCTGTTAGGTAAGCTAGGCATAATTTTGTATAAGAAATATAAATGTGACTAAATAAAATATAAATAATGATATGTAGTTACTTATTTGAAAAATCAATATTCAAAAGTTTCATACAATTTTAATTTTATTGTCGATTGACAGAAATCGAAAAAAGTCTCGAATACTTACAACCTGTTTTTATATATTGTGGGTTAAAGGCAGTTATAACTAATCTACGGTGGGGTTTTAATTGCGGAAAAAAAAAGGTCACATTCTTGAACTTCCTTAACACCACTGACGACATCCTTTCAGTATCTTACAGGTCCTGTAACGTTTTTCTGCCACCCGTAAATGCCCTACGAAAAATTAATAAGTCCGAAACAGTTGTTAATATTAGATTCAGCCGGCGGTAACTGTATCCCTCTCTTCCTTCATAATGTCTATCTTAGGTGTTCTTATAACTAGATATATATAAATACATAAATTAAGCTTTATAACATTTTAAAGTACGTTTTTTACTCTCTATCACTGGATCAAAGAAATTTCTGTGACGATCCCTGCCCACGTGAGCTTTTCCCAAATAACATAGGAAAACTTATCGTTACAAATTTTAATACCAATTTTGTACAAAAATTTGAGCTTTTGTTTAGCCACCAATATCGCCAACTTTAAATGCTGGTAGGCAAGTAAAGATATCTTCCAAAAAATTTTACTCATCAGTACTCATCATTTGTAAGGAATCATGTAACAAAATTGATGATTCCTTATCTTGGAATCATGTAACAAAATTGAAATTATATCTGAAAACTTTCCAAAATAAAAAAAAAAACACAAATTAATCAAGATTTCACCTTGAATCTATTCCTCTAACAAGGCAGACTTCTATAGAATCTAGGCCCAAACATAACCCGATTTTAATACCAATGAGTACTATGAATATAGCCGGGAAGTTATCAGAACTTTTGTATTGATTACTACCAAATGTAAAAGTATTATGTACTTGTACCTTACAAAATGTAAGTACTTAGAAGAATATCCAATACACTAGTTATAAACTAAAGGGTGTTTTTTTAAGCCCGATAGAACTGTCAAATGAATATCGGTAATGCAGTGCTCCCACTTGATTTACATTGCTGTCAATATCAATACAATACAAAATTAAGCTAGTCTCATACGGGCTTTATCCCGGCCAAAGTCCAGCTACACAGAAAAACTTTAGCATGCGAAACTGGTGTTGGAAGAAGGCTTGCAATAGACAATAGCTTTATTCGACTATGTAGTTGGCGAACACAATACAAAATTCGAAAATATGTAGATTATAACCTAAAACCCAAATTCTAGGTTTTAAGTCTATTGTCTTCTTGGGATTACGACCTAAAGTATTTCCCGAAAAATAGTTTAGCGATAATGCCCGAAAACTTTTGGAATATAATCCCAAATTCGGAAATTGGGATAATGTCCGTTGGGTTTATGTCAAGTCGCTTATTTTAGGCGGAAGATATTCGGATTTTCGGAATATGCGACCTAATAATATTTATGCCACAGAAAACTGTCTATAAGTCTTGTTCTGAAAGGTTGATTTTTCAAATAAGTTCTAAAAAACATATAAATGATAATGCTTACAATACGTCTTGTATCGTCATCCAAGTCATGTGAACGAAAAGAGCCACCCAAAATATTTAATATCTAAATAATAAAAAAAAAATCAAGAAATTAATGTAATTAAAATTAAATAAATTAAAAAAAAAAAGTAATTCAAAATGTTGATAAAAGTACACAAAATTTGTTAATTTGTATTCTAGCATGAATTTAACAATTTCAGCACTTAATTAAAACTCAAAGAAGAAACTGTCCCACGTTGGGCGCCAAATAGGAAACGATATCTATATTGTTTTTAGAATTGGTATTGTCATTATCAATTCTGAATTAATTTTCAATATATAATCCGCAATTCTCAATGCATAATCCGTGGATTTATATTTAACAAATTTTCGTTACTTTTATAACGCTTTCTTAAATAAAATTTTCTTTACTTACCACTAAAAATTCATTTTTATCAACACGTTGATTACCATCAGTATCAAACATATTAAAGGCAATACGAAAACCAGATTTTGGTTCTTTTTAAAAGACACCAATTTTAATTATAAAACAATTTAAATAATCACAAACAAAAGTATTTTACTTACTAGTTAAAACAGACAAAAGAAACAAATATTCTGTATAAGATATAATCCCTGTAAAAAATAGCTCATTAAAAAACACACCCAGTTTTTGCAAACCCATAGCCCATAAACATACCTTTATCTCTTAAAGTTCTAAAAAGTTGATTAGAACCTTTCTTTAACGGTGGTGTTTCATCTTTTATTTTCGTCACTTCTTGGTCGGTTAAAATACGACGTTTTAAACGGGCTATTTAATAATTAAAATAAGTACGTTTAGAATTATAATTTGTGTTGAAAAATATTTAATAATATAGTACTCACGTCTAGGTTCTTGTTCTACCACCGAATCAAGAAAATCCTGTGGTGTCATATATAATTGACCATCAAATTCAACGGAAGAAAATTTAATAAAACGTCTTTCACGTGCTGTTAGCTTAACGGAAGAGGATAGTTCGTCACGCTATAAAAACCAGATAAAAAGTTTCCATTATTGATTGAATTTGAATATACTTTGCTTAATTCTACCCCATAATGCCTTTTGTCATTAGCTGATTGTACTAAGGAGTGAGATCGAAAAAACGACACACACAAAGTTAGATAAAAATTCAACCTTTTAATTTAAAAATAATTTAATTAGGTAGAAGAATATTCTACCTCAAGTCCAATATCTAATATGATGTCATATTAGATTTTATTTGTTGCTTCAAAAAGGTTGACAATTTTCATGTTTCCTGGGCATCACCCCATTCATCAGTTTTTGCAATAAGAAAATGATGATTGGGTAACATAAACCAAAACATTACATACAGTCAGTATGATCAACGGAACGAGAATTATGTAATTATGTGTGAACGTATGATTTGGTAAACCTCCAGTCATAAATCAACACTTTTAATGGTCAACCTATTTAAAGCAACAAATAAAATCTATCATGTTATATTAAAATTTAGAAAGTGCAAAAAAACTATTTTTACTTTTTAAACGCCGATACACGTATATTAGCTGTGTTTGTGTGACTCTCTATCAGTGTTATCAAGAATGATTTTGACAGTTTTTCAACGTATTCCTGCTTTCTACTGTCAAAATAGTTCGAGATATCATTTTTTTTTTTTTTTTTTTTTTTTTTTTTTTTTAAATAGAGAAGCAACACTCAGGAAATTCTTCCTATTAATTAACGTGTTGCTTCCTTTGGAAAGGGGATAGAGAAGAAGTGAAAGGTGGTGAAAGATGAAGGGCTTCAAATATGGCAACACTGTAATTGCGCGAGATGTTGAATTTTTAGAACAGTTGTTGCGCGCCATCTGATGGTAAGTTGGCGAACTTTGTTGAAGCTTTTTAGTTCATAGCCCTGTTATATTATTTTACTTCGGTGGGGTTAAGTGCTATGGAAACACCGAAGGAGGACGCTGCGTTATGTATGAGGGAAAGAAAAAACTCATACATATTATTATTTTTCATAAATTGATGTTGCCTTGGTTGGGGCTGGAACCCGCAACCTCACGTGTAACAGTCCAACGCGCTAACCATTACACCACAGCGCCCACACATTGATAGGAATGCCGCACAAACGCAGCTATTTTTTTTCGTAACCTCTGCCAGAATCAGTTGTCAGAACCTTGTTATTTTGGAAAAAAATTTATTTTGTTTTACAGTATTATTGAATGTACATAAACAAAGTTATTGGCGAAAATGTGTGGCGGGGTTTTTTTCGATCTCACTCCTTAACACAAGAATTTTCAATATGCTGTGGCAAATCTGCGCAGAAAATCAATATTAAGGATATAATTATCCAAAAACTTCCAGGCCCAAACTGGGGAGCATCTGCAAATTTCCTGGTAACATCCCCATTTCCTGGAACCATCCCCATTACACTGATCATGGAGTAACCGGTTGAAAAGTTACTGTGTAAGAAAAGTCAATATACAATTAAACCCCTACTGTTGAATTTGTATCTGGGACCTAACTGTGCAGCGAATCTTCAGCCTACCTAAAAAGAAAACAAGCCCTCCTGCTGTTCTGCAATAAGCTGTGAAGTGATCAGTGTTGCCAGGTTTCTAAGGCATAAAATCGTCAAAAATTCTGGGAAATATCGTCAAAATCGTCATAGCTTTTGAAAAATCGTCAAAAAATAGTTCAAAATCGTCAAAATAACACTATTTGTGTTATAAGGATCCTAAAAACTTAATAAGCATTTTAAAAATTATCTTTTTTAATTAGCCTTTTTTCAAATTTTTATAAACATCATCAAAATTTGTCATATCCTGAAGTGGTTGCTTTAAACAAAAGGAAATACCAACAAAAATTTCAGATTTTAAAATATTTATTATGTATTTCACAGAAATTCTTCCAAAAAATTGAGATTCGTTACAGTTTTAGAACAGAAATTTTACACAAAAATTATCATATTTTTTATTATTTTTCCTGTAAGTTTTGTACATCTTAAAAAAAAATTGGCAGTTTCGCAATAAATAAAAAATTATGATGTACATGAACGGATTTTTACATTTTTTCTAGATATAATTTTAATTAGAATTTCAATATGAACACTATTTTATTTATTTATTTTGTAGAATTGCTCCATACACAAGACTAAAAGTCTTATTTTGCAGTATGGAGCTGAGGATAGGTAAATTTATGAAATCATTAATCAATTAATAAGTTAATAACTAATTAAAATTTTTATATAAAATACAAAATAAAAAAACAATTAAATTTAAACAATAAATATAAATATAAAAAAAATCAATTTATATAATTAAGTCATATCATATCAAATAATTATTTTTTCAAATATGACGAAAACAGTTTAAAAATATTTTCTTTGAATTTTCGTGCGTTACTAAAAAGTTGCGTGCTATGGGGTATAGAATTCTAGAGAATTACTGCGAATATGTAGAAATGCCACTCTGAAATTAAACTTTTGTATCCAAATGATCTAATTCGTTTTCCCCTGCTTATATCTAACACTTTTAATCTAAAATTCTAAAATATTTTTCAAAAATCGTATAGATTTGCTGAATACAAATTATCTGATTTTGCAGCGGTTTTTTACTTTGGTCCCACATTAATTTGCTTGCAATTCTGCATAATTCTAAAAACTAAAAATTTGAGATTTAGAATTATAGATTGGAAAAGTATCGTATTTTTGCACATTTGTTGCTGTATTTCGTATTAAAAAAATCGTCATTTCGAAGGAAAAAATCGTCAAATCGTCATTTGGCTATTTTAGATAGTAAAAATCGTGAAAATGACGATAAATCGTCAAAAGTGGCAACACAGGAAGTGATAACAAATGGCACTTCTCTCAATAAAAACTAACGGATGAAAAGTCAGAATTGATCTCTTACGAGCATACATGGGACTTATTAATTAAAGGGTCTAATTAATTCATGATTTCATTGCTATTGCATTCAATTGTAATTAAATTACTTTCATTACCATTTTTTTTAATTAATGTTAATATTAATGATTTAAAAATTTGATTTCATTGATTAATGAAGAAGATAGTTTTAAATTTCATTACCACTGATAATGCATCAATTAAAAAAAAAAATTATCATTGACAGATAATCTTTTCGAAACACGTAAAAATGCAGAAAATTCAATGAAAACAGTGATGAAAATTGCTCGCTCAGCCTCATACTCGTTAAAAATATAATAATAATAACTAGGTAAAGTAAAACAATCGAATGGAACGGGGAACGAATGAAATTTTAGCACTAAACACAGGGATTGAAAGGAAACATAACAGGATATTAAATTTGCATTACAGGGGTGTTTTCATTTGTATTATATATATAAAAAAAATTGCTAAAATATAAATAAGTCATCCTGTGACTGTTTCATATAAATAAATCCCTCTAAATCCCTCCCGGACCTACCTCATTTGTTTTATTAGAGTGTGCTTTTTCATTGAATTCGGGAAAGATTTTGCGATATCTCGCTTATACTTACAAGGAATGTACACCAAGTGGTACACGCCGAAACTGCATTAGTGGATGCAGAAAGACATTGCATGTTATATAACAACCAAAAAAGATATTTAGGAAAACCCAATTTTTCATACTTTTTTTATGGCGACATGTCTAAAATTTCTGAAATTTAAAATTATTTTTACATAAAGGCAATGTATACCCAAAAAGAAAAAGTTTGATACCCATATTGACTATGTTAAGTATTCAAAGGTTAAAAATATAGACCTTCGGAAAAATTCGTCTCAAACCCGAAGTAGGCCGAATATCGAAACACTCCCTCACTTACATACTATAAGGATTAATATATGTGAATTTGACACTTAACCCTTCCCAGTGTAGAAACGGTAATGACATATCATTATTTTTTGGACTACCAGTAATGACACCCACTTACCTTCTGTATTATTTTAAAACATATAATAATGAGTTACTGATAATGACTTATTTTTATCATTATTTCAAATAGAAAATAATTTTTTAGATTTTTTTGAAAATTTTTTGAAATCTATTTTTAGACTCAATATTTTTTAAACACTGGTAAGGATATATGTAACAACATATTTTTTGATTTTTTGTATGTTGGCGAGTAAGCTTACTTGTGTGCAGCAGGTCAATTGTGTTTTTATCTATTAAATATTACATGTCGATATAGCTCAGATGGTAGAGCTGTTGACTGGCAATCTGGTTCAGGTTCGATTCACGCACCAGCAAATTTTATTTAAAAAAAAAAAATACAATAAAAAATATTTTTTTTTATGTAAAATATTTTTTAGAAAATCTATTTTTAGACTCATTATTTTTGTCAGTACTGGTAAGCATATAGGTAACGATATATTTTTTGATTTTTCGTATGCTGGTGTGTAACGACAACTCATTATTTTTCGCGAAATCGCCATATAAAGGTAATAAGAAATGTAATAACAAAAGTAAGTAGTTACCATTACCAAGTATGTAGTTACATAACCACATATCTGGTAATGATTTTCTACACTGGGTTTATACATCCCTATATAAAACCACTTAAAATTTTGATGTTTTGTGTTATGCCATAAACAAATAAGTATGCTTGAGCATGTTTCATACACCGGTAAATAGGCCTCTGAAATATCGTTCGTTTGACACTACTTTGGAACAAATATGAAATAAACCGAAAAACGAAAAATTGGGTAATTTTTTACCCCACTTTTAACACCTAAACCTTCACGGTTACATATAAAAAAAAATATGTCAACCTTAGATTTTTATTCTCTATCACATATCCGAGTTTAATTCAAACCGGCGTGTACCACTTGGTGTACATTCCTTGTAAGTGCTGTTAATTAGTTACTTTTCAATATTCGACGCTATTCGATATTTTTAATTTAGATATTATTAAATTAAAAAAAATTTTGTAATAAAATTCTTTGTAAGCGGCCTGCTCTTGAATGCAAAAACCATACGTCAGGTCAGTTTGGCAACATTTCCGAAAAAGGATACACGGCAGAGATTGGAAGATAAACAGAAATCTAAAAGTATAATGTTTGTATGTGTCGGTGTTAACCCTCTAACCGGCCTAAGCTTTTTTGCAATGAAATTTATACCATGTGTTCCTCACGAAAAATAAACAATAAGTTCTTTTACAAAATTTTTTTTCGTTGCCTACTTTAGGCGATATGGGCCAAAACAGTTTAAGGGTGAATCTCGAAAACTAGCGCATAAAAATTACTAGGCTTAGGCACAAATTATTTCTCTTATCAAGATATAATTGCAATAAAAAAATTACATTTTTTGTGCCGTTACTTAAGAGGTGTAGCGATTTTCGTTTTTTGAAAAATGCGAAATTGAGCGAAAATGCACCAAAACTTCAATATATATTATTCAAACTTATAAGCTTTGCTACCTATACCAAATATATTCTTTTTACCAAATTTCAAAAAAATCCGTCCATTCACTTTGAAGTTAAGGCGATGTCCTTTAAAGGAGTCCTTATGGAATCCTGTGCGTCCTTGGACCAAAGTAAGGAA
Source organism: Leucophora obtusa (assembly GCA_949987735.1). NCBI lineage: Eukaryota > Metazoa > Arthropoda > Insecta > Diptera > Anthomyiidae > Leucophora > Leucophora obtusa. The sequence continues at coordinate 300,068,440 of OX465295.1, read as the reverse complement.
CTTTTTGAATATCTTAAGCTTCAATCTTTCTTCGTGGTCACTATCAATTGTTTTAGTCAATTTAAATATGTTTTTAAGATTTTTGAAACTTTTGGTTATTTTAAAATATTTAATTTTTTAAATTTTACGAAATTTTATCTTTGACACTTTCTCGCTTCCAAACCGTGCATTGTATACAAAAAAATTCTTCACAAAAAATTTTATAAATTTTATTTTCTGTTGAAAAAGTATAATTTCTTATTATAAAATACCCCTTTGGCTCATTTCTGGTCAATTTAATATACCCCGCCTGGAGGCGGGCTTGCCGGTTAGAGGGTTAATCACTTCTGAATAAAAACAATAACATAAAGCTGGATTGGAAAGAAAAGTATGAATTAGTTACGTTGTATTCAAGGCCTTACTGGTGAGATGGCTAAGCGTTCGCACCTTACTATAGTTAGGTTCGTAATGTAGGAATATGCACATGTTCGAATCCTACAGCCCAAGGGCTGTAAATTAAAATTCTTCAGTGGCAGGGAAAACACTTGGTGGGTCATTTTGTAAAACGCAACGTCTTGCGTTGCGTTGATTTGTGTGTAAATTGTTATTGTTACAAAAACAATTTGTATGGAAAACAAAGCAACGCGTTGCGTATTACAAAATAACCCCCTTGATTTTTGTGTTTCTTGGTCTTGCAAAGCATTCAACAGATCGGTGTTATCATTTGGGTGTCAGGAAAGCACTTTAATTTCTTTTATTTGAGCTTTGGCGAAGCATTTGATTTTTATGTTTATGGGTGCTTTTCCAAGGATTTGTAAAGCATTGGTACCACCGTGTTATATTTGGGCGTTGAGAAAGCGCTGTTAAGAAACACTCATACCACCCATTTCGGTGGTTTGCCAGTGCTGGCCCCTTGTAATTTTCTACCTGGATTATTTTTTGTTACCAATTTATGTAAAAATACAACTTGACAAACACCAAAAATTTCCATTTCCTTCCCTGTGTTTACTGTTTTAATTCCACTTATTATCTGATCCACTCCGTATCGTTCCCTATGTTGAGTGTTTCAAATCCACTCATTCCCCGTTTCATTACATTTCGTTCCCATATGGAACAATGTCCCACTCATCCCATTCAATGACGTCATTAAAAAAATTATGTTTTGTTACTTCCCAGTCAGAATAATACGAACGGCAAGGTGTTGGTAAAGCGTCGGCGAGGGAAGATCAAGTTGTGTTGGCAAAACATCCGATTACCAACTCATACAGCACTGGTATGACCTCGAAATGATAACAACGGAGGACGGTTGGCTACGGGTGTTGGTGAAGCGTTGGCATTTGAAAAATTCAGTGCCTTCGTAGTAACCCAGACAGAAATTGCCAACTGTACCAAAAACAAAACACTGTCAGAGCACTGATTTTGTAAAAATTACTACGCTTTGTTAAAATAAGGTAAAGTCGGAAGCTCTCGGGTTCGATTCCGGTCACAAACATACAATTTTTTGTTTTTTTTTTTATTTTTTTATATTTTTTTTTATAAAATTACATTTCTTTTTATTAAATTTAATTGTTTTTTATAAAATAATTTTTCTTAATTTTTTTTGACCATCTATATTTCGGTTTTCCTGACGATACGGCAACGTTGGCAATTGAGGTTCAGCAGACGTTATGCCAATGTTTACATATTAGCCATTGTTATCATTAATTTATTATTTAAGCTATGTTGTACTACATGTCTCGTTAGCTTAGTGTGTAGAGCTATTGCCTGGCAATCTGACGGCCCGGGTTCGAGTCACAGCCCGATCATGTTTTATTTAAAATAATTATAATTAATATTTTTATTCTAAATAAATTTTTTTTTTGCCGCTTAGTGTCAATCAACCTTTTGCCGTTATCATTGATCTAAATTTTTAGCTATTAGATATCACAAGTCTGTTAGCTTAGTGTGTAGAGATTGCGGCTGACAACCTGGCTGCCTGGCTTCAATTCCCATCAGAACCATGTTTTTTTTTTAAAATACTAAAAACATTTTTTTTAAATTTAAAAAAAAAAAAATGTTTTTGAAAATCAATTTTTAAGGCACATCTACACGGGATAGAAATCTCGTAGAGTTTAAAATAAATTTGTCATCTCTAATACAATTGGCACTAATTTTGATCGTAAAAGTATCATCTCTAGTTGTCAAGTATTTGTTTTTATTAAAATTGTAGTATTTTAAAGAATAATTTTTTCTCCAAATACCGAAAGGTGCATTTAATAAACTGAAATGTTCAATAATGTTACAAGACATCTTAAAAATTTTTACTAATTAAAGATATTATGTGTGACAGCAATTGTCAATGGCCTAGAGATTACATTTCGTAGATTTACACAGAGCTGCATTTTCATAAAGTCTAGCGAGTTTTCTATCCCGTGCAGGTGTGCCTTTAGACCACCTTTTTTTCAATTGTAACAACGTTGTGACAACGTTGGCAAGTTAGCGCCAACCAACGGTTGGCCGCTGTTAACAATCGGGTAACAGCACAATACTGTCAAGATTGTTAATCCCACGTTCTGCCAACGCATAACCGACCATCGCCAACGGTATGCCAACATTGTGCCGATCGTATTTTTCTGCTTGGGAAGTTAAATACAATAAAATCAGTGATTTTTTTTATACAGATTTGGAATTAATTTTATTATAAAAAAACACATAAAAAAATTAAATACAAAAAGAAAAAAAGTAAAAAATAAAGTGCTGGAAACGTATAGAAAGTGTTGTTATCATCCCTGCGAATAACGTCAATTGACCGTCCTCCACAGTTATCATTTCGACGCCTACACAGTACCGTAAAAGGAAAAAATATGGTGTTGCGCCAGTACCTTATTTTTGTACCGTTGGCAATTTCTGGCTGGGTTCCCAGGACAAAACCGTTGTTCGTTTTGATATTTGTGAACAAATGTTTTTTAAATCAACTTTTATTTTATTAGTTTTTTATACATTGAGGGTATTCACGATGGTGTTTTGCACTACAAAAATGCAGAGATTGCAACGTCATAACTACTCAAGACTGCAAAAATGCAAATAGTAGTCTCAGCTTTTTTGCACCTTGCGCAAATCATGATCGTGAATACCCTCATTAGTGTGATTTTATTATCATTAAAAATGTTTTTTCTAATGCAAAATATTTCATTACCATTAAATGATAATGATTTTTTTTAAACTAATGGTAATAAAATTTCAATGGTAATGAAAAATTACGAGTTTATCACAAAACGTGAATACACCCCAGGTACACAGAGGGAATTTAGCTGGACAAGATTTAATAAAATTTTTCAGTAAAGTAAATGAAAAAAATCTTGAATTTGATGGAAAAGCTTCATATATTTCATCAATCTAGTTTCAATGAAACTTTTTCATTGAGGGTATGAAACTTTTAATAAATAAAATTAAAATTTTCACAACATTTTGTGAGAAATTCCATTAATTCAATGAAAAGTTTCATTGGACGTGTTCCAGTGAAACTTCATTGGTGATATGCAAAAATTCATTAATATAATGTTAATAATCCTCCCAGTGTAGGAACTCCAAAATGACTATGATCCGAAAATAAAACCTAGAAAACCACCCCTACAATAATGCTTAGATTACACAGTGAATTAACATCTAATATGCAGCTGAGACGACTGTATCAATAAATCTGTTGATCTGATATATAATGTAACAAAAAATATTTAAATAATAGGAAGAAAGGTATTAACTCTTCTTCAAAAACTGGCACACTCTATCATTATAAATGGGCCTTAATAATGAAACAATCTATTCTAAGTTTCCCTATGGAACAATGCTAATATATTTATTACTTTCCAACCTATTATATTTTGTTTAAACGTTCTCACGGATATAATTTCAAACACGAAATAAATATTCATCAAATAGAACAATACGACTAAAACAACACATCTTGGAATAAGATAATAAATTAAGTTGTAAAACTAACAAATAATACATCAAAATAAACAAATTGGCCAATAAATTACGAATAAAATAACAAATAATAGAAATTTGATACAAATAAATAATTTAATGGCGCCAAATAACCATAATAAGAAACAAAACGACACAAGTTTCGATATGAAAATGACTGCTACTACTATTTGAATGTGTAAGTTATAAAAGCTACTGCAAATTATTATAAATAATTTTGAAATTTAAAACACCCACCTGTGGATCAGATCACAATTAAATGCTATAATATATTGATATAACAATAACATTAAGAATGGCGTTATCTGTATTGTAAATCACAAGTTCATTTAAATAATAAGATTTCAAGAATAATTTTATAAAAAAAAGTTAAAGATATGATCGAATGGTAGTTACAAAGGTGGAGTTTTTGTTTTTTGAATACTTAAGAATACATTTCCAGACTCCCATCCAGTTTGAGCAGGAATTGTTACAATGTCTTTTATTGCTTTTGGCCTGACATAAATACAATATGTCTAAAGAAAAAAAATCACATTTCATGACACAATTTCATGATGTATGACTTTGTGATTGAATTGTAGGTGGCAATTGTTGTATGATTGCTGTTGGATCATTGATTATAAGTTTTTTTTTTAGCAGACAGCAAGCAGTAGCTGTGAAAAGGATGATGTCAGTTATACTTTTTAAACGGAATTATCCGTATGTGAATATCTTTAAAAAAAACATGCATTTTGTTATCTATCATCTGGAATCATAAGAAAAATGTGATATCATGCTTATTAACCTGAGATAGAGTAGGTGGCAAATGATATTTATAATAATCACTATGAGATATTCATCTGAATATTTAACTTTGTATTTTATTTAGTAATTAGCTTAGGAAGGTATCCCTGAAAATAAGTTGTGTAGAATATTGTTGAGGATATACGCATCAAAGCTTAATTCTTTGTCTTTATCTAAAATAAAACCATCGGTTGGAAATAATTAGGCATGCTGTAACTCATATCCCTGTCCGACACAATTTTGCACCCATGATCAAGCCTAGTTTATTCTGAAAGAGTGGTAAACATAAAATAGTCTTCCAGATTTTCTAGTTTATTTCGTTCAGTAGCGTAAATGGTGAATTTATATTTTTTAAAAATATTTGTATGGGAGCATTCCCTTATTTTGGGATATTAAAATTTATTTTTACACCACGTTAACATGCTCTTAAAATTATGAAGTTTGATACCTATAAAGAAATACTGTATGGAGTTATTTTTTAAAAATTCATTGAGTGTTTTTAAAGTGGTAAATTGAGACAAAATATTGTTGAACCTGTATGGTTTTAAATAAATGGTATTGGTTAGTTGGTTTAAGTGGCAGCTTAAGCCCTTGTCCTATGACGCTTCAGCCTATGTCCTATTATTTGCAGATAAAAATTAATGTTTTATAAAATTTTGTGTTTTTTTGAAGAAAAATCTATGATATTTCTTAGCCATGAAATGGTCAAGTGTTCTCCACCACTTTGCAATTGATATAATTTTGACGTTTCTCTGAAATGATTTAGACATTTCATATCATATAAAGTGTGTTTGTTTACGTGCTATTTTTTACTAGCTTTACCATTTTTACCAGTTTTACTCAAAAATCCGTTCGAGTACAAAAAAAAAAAAATGTAAAAACTAGTAAAAAATTTAAGGGGAAATTTTACTAGTTTTTACTTGAAAAATTTCTTCCAGCAAAAACTAGTAAGTTTTTTTTGTTTAACAAATGATAAAATTGAACATATTTTTATATGAATCGTTATAAAATTTATTAACTCTTATGATGCGCATAAAATTTTGCACACCGCGGACGATTTTTTGCGATTTTCGTAATTTTTTGTTGTGTGTTTACTATTTTTACAATTTTTTTGTTCGAGTACTTCTGAATATTTTGAAAACTTTTTAAATATTTTTTCTCTTTTACTAGAAATGTACTCGTACAAACCTATAATTTGTTGCAATTGAAGACACCGGATAAGGCATCGTAACACATCGGCTGAAAAGTCCGTAGGATAACTAATAAAATAATAATTTTTTTTTTTTTGGCAAAATTCGACTTTATTCATCAACATAGTCTCCTTCAAGAGTGATACAAGTACTCCAACGCCTTTCTAACATTTCCAACCTTTTTTTATAGAATAATTTATCTTTGGCCTCAAAATAAGCCTCTGTTTCGGCAATCCCCTCTTCATTCGAACCAATTCTCTTTTCAGCGAGCATTATTTTGAAGTCTGAAAACAGGTAAAAATAGCTGGGAGCCAAATTTGGCGAATACGGTGGGTGCGGAATCAGTTGAATGTAGTGAAAGAGCACGTTTTTCTTCTTCATATTGGGCCATTTTTTTTATAGCGATTTCCTCCTTCAAATGCACCAGTTGGGCCATAAACGATCGCTATTGATGGTCTGACCTTTTTCAAGGTAATAAATGTACAAAATTCCAGCCGCATCCCAAAATACTGATCTCATAACTTTACCAGCTAACTGTTGCGTGTTTGGCTTCTTCGGGCGAAGAAGCTTTCAGCTGACTGCCGATTCGACTCTGAAGTGAAGTGGCAGATCCAAGTTTTATTCATTGTTACATACACTCCGATAAAAAAGTTAGTAAAAAAACTACTTTTATACTGATTTTTAGTACATTTTTTTTTAGTAATCACTTTTGCTATTCTCTTATTACAAAATACTGTTTTTTTTTTACTAATTTTCGCTGCTTATTTCAGCAAAAAATTTTACTAATTTTTTCAAAACCGAGTGCTGGACTTAGCAGAAAAATATACTAATGTAACAAAATTTTATTTACAAGAATTCGTTGATTTTTACAATTCTTGTTTAGTTTATATTTGTTACTATTGATACATATATTCTTAGTTTGGAAATAACACTCAGAAAATTATTGTATCTCCAATCCATAAAAGGCTAATAACTGAAGAACCGTTTGCAATTTTGACTCCAAATTTCAAGTACGATGAAGTACGCTTGTTACAATCCAAAGAAAAAAAGTTTTTTTTATTAGTTTGTTTTAGATTTTACACTTTGTTTATTTTTTAGTACATTTTTTTGCTAATTTCAGCAGATTGATTTTAAATTACAGTTTACAACAATTTACTGATATTTAGTAGCTGCAACTAATTATTTATACTAATTTCATTGTACTAAAATTATTGATATTTAGTAAGTTTGTTAACTGATTTTAGCAAATCGATTTTGAATTACAGTTTACAATAATTTTGCTAAAATTTAGTAGCGACTACTAATTTTTTCTACTAATTTTGTTGTACTACAGATCAGCAGACATGTGTTGCTAAAATTAACAAAAATACCGCTGGGCTCAAAACAGTTAAATTTCCCGTAATAACAGCAAAATTTTCAGTAGCCATTACAGACTTTTTTGGTTGAGTGTACCGATGCAAAAAGTAATTTTTATCTCGCCGAAACAGCTCCAAACTGCTCTCAGAATCATCGACACATTATTGTTTTTGGTGCACTGTGAGCAAACGCGGCACCCATTTCGAAAACAGCTTTCTCATGGACAAATGTTTATGCAAAACAAAGCCGACACTTTCCTTCGATATTTTTAAAGTATCAGCTATCTCCTGCAACTTCACTTTACGGTCTGTGAACTTTTTTGATGTTTTCCGGTATCTTTTGGGCGACCAGAGCGTTTACTTTTCTACCATTTGTCTCGATGGAGCAGAGTCCGAATAACACTTATCAAGAAGCTTTGGCTTTAACGGTGTTTTTTTCCCAAAAGCAATGATAAATCAACACACAATATTGCTTTGAACGAATTGTCATTAAATTTTGACAGGTATCATCTAAAGGTTGGTAGTTCCAAAAAATTATATGGACTTTTCATCACTGACTCCACCTATGTGTTATCCTACGGATTTTTCAGCCGATGTGTTAACTTTGCAAAATCCTCTGCAATTTTACTTTAATTTCGCATTAGAAACACTGGGACTAAAATTTGTTGTTGTGCTGTGAAATCATTCTAAGATCATGTTGAAATGGTGCACTCCAGTGCAAATTAAAATATTTACTATTAGTGAGAGCAGATATTATTCAGCCTCTAGTTGGATGTTTTTATTTGTTATTTATTTAAATAAAAACCGTGCGTGTTAGTTTTTCAAAATTTTATTCTTGCAAAAAGGATAGACAGCTGTTTCGGGGGGCGTTACTCCCCCTCATCAGTATCCGAACAAGATCATAACCATAAAAGATTATGACTAAAGTTAGTTTGAATACTTATGTGCAAAACATCAGAGGTTATACCGATCCCCACTTTAAATAAAAAACGTCTCCCTAATTTATTGGAAGCCATACACAAAGTGTATGTATTGGCTGGCATTGCTGGCCTACTTACACATCGTATTAGTTTGATTTAGTTTTTTTGGCTACTTTTTAAACTTCGGAGAATACAGAATTCTCATTTATTTCAATGAAATTTGTAATAACTGTGGTACACTACAAGCGCTCAACGATGCATAAATTTCGAGGCCCGGAACTTTTAGGTTTCCGAAATATGACGTCACGAATATTGGAAAAAATATTGACTAAAGTCTGATAAACAAAATCGACAATAACCTAAAAACTGTCCAAGATATAAAATTCGTTTTGGTATTTTTTTATTAGGTAAGAATGTACCCTTTAAAATGGAATGCATATCGATTTTTTTCATGGAAGGGTCAAAGGTAATTTCTTGGGGTTTTGAGTTCAATTCCCATTGCTCGAAATGCGCATTTTTTAAATTCTTAAAAAAATATATGATTATTGTTAAACTCTCTTCTACATTTGTGTGAAAAATTTAAGGTGGTATCTCGATTCATCGCTGAGTTATAGCCAAAACTGTGTCCCTAAGCTAGCGATTTTTTTAAAGTCTTGGTGTTTTCTTAGCTTTTTTTACATTTAATTACTTGACAGAATTTTTTAGTCTTTATTATTTAGCGATTTATCGCTAAATTTTTATGGAAAACTTAATAGTTGGAAAAATTTAGCGATGTATCGACAATTTTTTAAGAAAGTTTTAAAAAGTTCGTAAAATATAGCTATTTTTCGAAAATTTTTCAACAGAACCCGAAAAGTTCCTGAAATTTAGCGATTTATCGCTAAATTTTTTAAGTTTTTTATAATTTAGCTATTTTCTAGTACGTTTTTAGTTTGATTTAGCGATATTTTTAGGAAAAACAGTTGGCAACAGTGTCCCTAAGTATCATTTGTTGCGCTAGTGTATGTAGATTAGGGTTGACCTTATTTTTTAACTTTCGATTTAAGACCACCCTACCCTAGAAATGTGCCTTTGGGTATAGAAATACAGCATGCAAAAAATTAAGGTGATCGTATAACGGGAACACGTGCCGCATCGCCCCTGAAGTTTGAAATACGATTTGATTTATAAGGCGAAATAAGCACTTTTTTGCATGGATGGTAACCTAAATAATACTTCTAGATTTCAGAAAAAAAAATTCAATTCAAATATTAAATTTCAAAATATTTCAATGAAATTTGGTTCGCTGACTCACATGGTCCCAAGGACAAAGCCTATTGATTCTAGGTACGGTCCATATTTGAACCTATCGCCCATATAGGCTATATTTTTGATTTTCTTTTATCATTTTATAGAAAATTTTGACACAAGTCCATATTGACCCAATCGAATTTCGGATCAAAACATTAGTTGGCTTTTAACCAGACTGGTGTAGGGTATTATATAGTCGGCATGCCCGATTTTAACTTTTTACCCGTTTTTGTTATGTCAATTTCTTGTATTGGGTTTCCTTCATCATACAGATTTTTCGACATGAAAATATTGTAACAATAGCATAATCATATTCATTTTAGACAGACAATGTTGAAATCAAACATTAAAATCATCAAAATAAAGAAAATAAAAAATATGTACATATGTGTTCTTATTCGCCTTCGCTTTTTAATACTGTAATTTAATATCTTCACAGTATCATGAGTTATTAGTTTATCCAAGTGACATTCAGTCATTTAAACTACCCGTGCAATGGAAGTTACCGCACACATACAGATGGACAGACAGACAGACAATCGCCGCTAAATAAGATCTTGTCATTTAGATAAGTTACAAATAAAATGTTCTTACGTTTGCTTTTTGATTCATTGTTGTCAACTTTGTTTTTGTTTTATTAGCCATTATTGCTGGTGTATTCCACCATCATAATTAAAAACGTTCACCTGGTTCCTCTTTCATTCTCATACATAAGTATCGTTGGTGTTTACATCCATACATATGATGAAATTGGGATCGTCTGTATTTGAATGTTGCATTCACTCGCTGGTGGCATGCTGACATTATGATCAAATACATCAGACACCTTATTGTCATATTTGATTTTAAAAACCTCTTTGAATTTCTCAGAATCTAATAATTACTTTTTTATGTAACAATCATTTTTTAAAGATTTAATTGCGCGATGCGAGTTTAAAAATTTCCCGGTTGTTATGATGTTTTCTTTTGAAATCAATTTGTTAATGGATACTGAATGAGGATGTGAAGAATGATATAATTCCTTCGTCATTTAACTTTGTTTTGCGATAAATATTCTAGCTTAAAATTAATACTTTTCCCATCAGACTCAAACAGCTTAAAAGGGTCTTTCAAAAGATTCAAAATTTTGGTAAAATATGTTCCACTTAAATTTTTTTGTGGAAAATTTTAATCTAAAAAAGCAAAAACTTGGTAAATTTTCCAATCTTTGCCTTTCTGTTCTAGGAAAATATGCCACCACCTCCTAAAAAAGACAATTTTTTTGTTATATGCACGGAAAAAATACAAAGTGTATAATTATCGAAGTACTTAGGTAAAATACAACTTCAAAAGTATATTTTGTAAATTAGTAAACAAATACATGTATATTTATAAATTTTTGGTTTTTGTCAACTTGCCTTAGTTTTTGACCTATTCCATTTTCACGCACTTCAAAATATGTGAAGTTACCTAAGTTTTTTCTTTTATAAATTGTCTTAGAAAAAATTATATTTTAATTAAAGTACCCCGGCAATTACGCACTTTTTATTTTTTGCGTGAGGTTAAGGGGAATGGGGACCCTGAAGCCCCCCTGGCCCTCAAAATCATTATGCACACTTACATATGAGTGTGGGTATTCAAACGGAAGGATATTTTCTCAGGATTTAAAAATTTTTTTTTTGTTTTAGGAAAAATGTCTGTAATTTTTTTTAAAACTACTAAAAATTAGTTAAAAATGATGTTGAATAAAAAACTGTTAAAATTAGCAGATTATTTTTGCTATGTTAGTAAGATAGGAACAGCAAAAATAAAACTGTTAAATATACAGAACTTAGTTATATTTGAGTTAAATTTTAGTCAATAGAAAATAACCTGCTAAATCAGCAAAAAATTTTGCTAAATAATTAGTAGACTAAAAAAAAATACATTAAAATTTTAAAAGTTTGTATTCAACTAAATTTAACTTAAAAATAACAAAAAAGTTGTAGATAACATATAACATTTTTTTTTATTTTTTGTCTACTAATATCTAGAAAAGATTTCTGCAGATTTTACAGTATAATTTGTCACTTTCAATTAATTAAAAGTTAAATATAACTAAAGTTCTGTAAATTTAACAGAAAAAAAATTCTAATTTCCGCAGTTTTTTCTCCAAAATCTTTTTTAACTAATTTTTAGTTTCTATTTCTGCTATTTTGCAGATTGCAGAGCAAATGGGAAATATAGTCCATATGGGCGCTAGGTCTAAATATTCTATTTAAAGTCAACAGGCTTGGACCCATATGAGTAAAAATTTTATTAGAATATCCTTATATTGTATTTGCGATCTATAGCGTACGCCCAAGAATATATGGACAAACAGACTAAATCGAATCAAAAAGTGATTCTGAGTCCATCGGTTTACCAATATTTGTTGGTGTTATAAACATCAGTGTAAACTTGTTATAGGCGGTTTAAAGTGATTATTAATTTTTTTTTGGTATAAATATATCAAACTTTTGTCCAATTTGACTAAAACTTAGTGAGACGTTTATAATTCTTTGACGCATTGTTGGATCCGCCAGTTTTGAAGTTTATATTTTTTAGGTTTTTGGAATAATCGGGTCAACAACATACAGTTGCCTAGCTTGAAAAGCGACTGTTTATTACTTAGGCAACATTGTTTTTAACAACTTTTGAAACTATAATTTTAAACAGTAAGGATATTCCATTTTAATTCTTGGAAAGCTTGCTAAAAATGGATACAAGAAACCACAAAAAAACACAGAAGGGTCCGTAAAAATTCCACTCCCAATGCAACAAGAGATTAGGTTTGCCATGGTTTACCGATTTTGATGTAAGATCAAACTTGTGGAAATATTCCATGAATGTCGAACTGCATATGGAGAAAAGCGATAATCTCTTGTAACCACTGTGTTGCGAAGAGGTATCGGAGATTCCAAACCAGTCAATTTTCTGTGGACGATGAATATCGCCAAGGCTACCCAAAACCTTCCACAGTATATCCAAAATTGTCAAAGATCCAAGACTGACAGAGGAAATAATTGCTGATGGCCTGGACTTGAATTCCATGCCAATATCGCAAATATTAAAAAATCAATTGGATACACGAAGAAATCAAACCACTCGAATTTGATAAACCGATGCCAGTTTATGAATGAACTGGTGCAGTCAATGCACCAGTTCATTCATCAATTATTGCGATGGCTAAAGTGAAATTTGTCACACTTAGCTCCCTCAGATTATTAAACAAAAAAAAAAAAAAAAATCGCGCGGTTTTGTCGAAATAGTTTTTTAGTGTATTTTTTATTTTTAGTGTACTGTATCTTTTTTTTGAATATGTCGAAGAGTTTGATATTCTACGAAGGACTAACAAAAATTCGCTTAGAAGTTTGCAGAAAAGTAAAGGAAATAAAAATTTAGTTTTTGTCCTAATTTATCTTAACAAAAATTCGCTTAGAAGTTTGCAGAAAAGTAAAGGAAATAAAAATTTAGTTTTTGTCCTAATTTATCTTAATTTTTTTTATTTTCGCTTCTCAGAACAGACTTCAAAATCAAGTTTCTTATATCCTTATTGCTGCGGAAGACTATTTCTCTTAAATTTTATTTTATTTTTGGAAACAACCAACTTCAATACCAGACATGGGAACATGGGGAGACATTTTTTGATTATTTCTGCACTGTGAGCTGGAGTATTATCATGATGCAAAAGCATCGTTCTAAATTCATAAAAATTTAAATTTCATTTTCATAAAATTTAGAAATTTTTCACTCACTTTGTGAAGAAAACTTCATTAGTTTAATGATAAATTTCATTAAAAAATTCTCTTTGCGGAGACTTCCTGTTTCTGAATTTGTTAAGTTGTGTTCGCCAACCGGGTAATATTTTCAATTATTAACAAATTTTTATTTGATGGCGTTTGTTTAACACAAATACTCAGTAAACGAAAAAACAGAGAATAAAGTTCGATGATGAAAGTTTGGAAAGCCTTTACCTTTCCAATGGTGCTCATACTGTCCAAATCCGATAATAGCGAATATACGGGCAAGTCCATGTTTTAACTTTGACCCCAAATAACACCCAAAATAGGGGGTCTCCGACAAAAAAAATTTTTTTCCTATTCAGCCCAGAAAGTACTAACTGGGGAAAAAATAAAAAAAAATCGGAGTTGCGCCACTTAACTCAACTTGTTCCACGCACGGACTTGCAAGCAGACTTAAATTGTTGTGCTGCCTACGCGCGAGGAACATTCGTTTCAGAACATGTTTCATTTTTTTTACATGTTTTAATACAAACGATGCCAAACACAACAAAATCTCAAATGAATCATCATTTCTGTTTGTCGATATATCAGATCAAATATGCGCGGAAGAAAATCAAATTAAATAATTTGTTGTTAATTTTTCATATGCTGCTGCTTTTTAGTTTTATTTTTTTAGCTATCACATTTTATGTCCCATCATTCTCGCAAATATATTCATTTATAAATTTAATCCAGTTTTCATTATTTTTAATTGTCATTTTCTTTCAATGCGTAATTACAAAAGCGCCGCACAGCGTGACTGCTTTCAATGACCTAAAGGGCGGATTATGGGACCGTAAACGTATATGTGATGTAACTGTACCGTGCCGTAGCTAAAAAGTACACTTATAGATTATCGTAAACGACATTACTATTTAGCATCTATTTCATGTGGTTTTATATTTTATTCTAAATTTTTCCATTTATTTGTTAATTTTTATTCCTTATTTGTTGTTTGAATCATTTTTCTTTATTCATTTCATATTTTTTCCGACTAAAATCAGTCAGATGTTTCGATGCCGGATAGAAAATTCTAATTTCAACAGAATGATCCGGCAAATTCGTTTACATTTTCGTGTTGGTAACCATTCGTATACATTTCTTCTTGTGGTATCGAAACAGCTGATTCGTTACAGATACGTTTACGGTTGGGTAAGTCAGCCTTAACACAGCAAAAAAAGTAACTTCGACACACACGATGAAACTTTGAGTTTGTAAACACAAAATTTTGATAACACGAGTCTCAACACGATACATTGACATACACGAAGGAACATTCGTCAAAAATTGGGCATTTTGTGATGAATGTTCCTTCGTGTGTATGCAGCTTTAAGTAATTTCTTAAAAACTCAATATTTTCCCCAATTAGTAATAATTTTTTATTCATACGCCAATATCATCTTGAACCCCTATTTGTTTTTAATGAAGTTCCCGCTTTTTTTATTTTCATACACTATGGCAACTCTCAAATTAATGTAAACAAACAACAGCTGTTGATAAAAGAGAGTAGTTAACAAGATATGAGAATTTTAATTTGCAAAAAAATTAACGTAAAGAAAATGAAAGACCGTCAATTTTTTTTTATTGAAAAAGAAATAAAATAATAAATACCGTAGACAATATGAAACGTAACGTACGTTTACGAAACGTAAGCAGTGTCAATAAATGTTCTAAAAATAGATAAAATTTCACTTATCCAGAAAATATGGTACAAAAATATATCGACTTTTCCATAACACGCCAAGGTCAGTATAAAATTGATGAAATCTTAATAATTTGCCAATTTTTTTACACTTAACATGACTTTATTACTGAAAGTTCACATTTCTTGTATTATTCACCTTAAAACGTTTAATATTGAAGGCTTGCACAGAACTCATTTTAGTCTTAATAAAATTTGCACACACAAATGCAGTCAGACCGCCACCAATTATTAAAACATATTTTGCATAATTATGATGGGTTTCTGGTGAATAACGATAATTGCCAAGCTTTCGTTGCACTGGTCTTAAATTTTTTGTAAAATGCACTAAATTTTTCTTTATAAATAAACTTTTGCAAATGTTCGTCGCCATTTCGAGAAGAAAACTAAAGAATACAACAAAAACAAAAAATCCAAAGCATTGGAAATATGACAAATACACAACAACAACAATTGCGTTACGTTTTTTACCATAAAGATGCCAGATTGTTATTTGTACAGAGTTGTGTTTAATAGTACCAGCATTTTAAATCTTATTGGTTTTACCGTTGTTTTTTTATTTTATATTTGAATGTTAACAGTTGTGTTCCAATTGTTCTTATTAGATTTTCTAGTTCTAGTTTTTATGTTTGGGGTTTTTTTTTTAAATATTTGTTGTATACAATTTATGTTCTTAGTGATGTACCGCAGTTTATTATTTTTTTTATTGTTTGTTCAGTTGTTTTTTTAGTTTTTATTATTTGTTGGCTTTGCATACAAAATATGCTGTAATATTGAATATTTGTTTAAACCAATTTTCATTAATCAAATTTGGTTGATAAACTTGTATTGGGTATACTAAATTTTAGATATTTTGAAGTATTTTTTAAATTTTTTGCAGCAATATTGTAGGAACTTGTTAAACAAATTGTAACTTTTTAATGAACAACTGTTTTATTATTAAAATTTTATTTAACCTTTATTGCATACAACTATACAAATATTATTTAATTTTATGCTACACCAAAAAAATTTTAGTTAATTTTTAAGAATATTTGAAGTATCTCATAGGTGAAATCCCCTCCATAACTAATATATAGTTGAATTGATTAAGTTGATGTAAACTATTATTTGGCCGTTTCTTGTCGAATCGCTCACTTCTTATTTTGAGTCTTCCTGATTTCCAAAAATTAAATAAAATTTAGAATCTGTCAATGAGACAGAAGTCGTTGACGCCAAAATGATCGGAGTTTTACAAAACAAAGTTAAATAATTACATGGTTATTCACAAAAAACTTTTTGCCTTATTAGAGGCTAATTGAACGATTTTTATTGTTGTTTTGTATGTTAATTTGTTTTATTAAACTGTAATAAAAATCAAAACATTTTTTTGAATACAAGCCTTATACTTTAAACAATTTGGTTTTTAGAAGAATTAGTTTCATTATGTCCCCTACTCTAAAAACTTTCTTAATTAAAAAAATAACATTCATTAAAAATACAAAACGTGGGTCTCATACTGTGGGTTTAACTTTAACTATAAACAAAAGAAAATGTCAAAGAAATGTACACAAAACAACAAATTTTTGGGTTAACTTTTAACTGAAGTTTAAAGTATGGTAAAAAAAGTTAGCACAAAAGTCTGTTAAACGTGTTCTGATTCAATTGAACTAATTTTTTTGTTATTTTGTCTTAACATTTAGGATTGAACTAATATTTTTTGTAAATCTAATTTAACACAACAATTAATTTCATCCGTATTTGAACTAACTTTGCATGCTAATTTTTAGTAGTTTGTGTTTCTTAATTTTACAACTTTTTCAGCTAAGTTAAACCACAATTATTTCCAAATGATTATATTTTTGTGACTTTGCTATCAATATCACATATGGCGCTATATACATATATTTGACTCCTTTTATCACATTACATATGTATCTCAAGTTCTGAATATATCGTCAGCGAAGGGTTGGCTACATATGACCATCGGCATGTTCTTTTAAAGTTTTAAAAATTTTGTAGTGATATTCGGCTTAGTTTTCGAAAGAATTGTATTTATTATATTTATCGCTAACATTATACCACATATATATTTCGCATACGCACCCATGCACAAATTTCTCAAAGTACAACTACATTTTTACCATATTCAATGTAAATTTTCTCAAAAACTAAGCCGAGCTCGTCCCCATTTTTTTCTTGCCAATAGAAAATTATCTGGAGATTTTTTTTAAAATATTTAAAAAATAAAAAAGTAGGGTGTTTTTTGATAAATTAAGTTTTAAAAACACTTTTATATTTTTTCAACATTTGACCGCGCCTACCTAGCCCACTTTGTAAAAAAGTAAAAAGACAAGTACGGATTCTTTTTCCTGTGCACAGAAATATACATACCGAAAATTTTACATTGATACATACGACATGTTTTACTAGCTGGACATTTGGTGTGGAATGCCTCATATGCGAAAAAGCTTTGTTTTTTGTTTACATTGCAGTAAGTGGGATAGAATAAATAAGCTCCCTACTCGTATAAAATGTGTGTCACATTTTTTGTATATATCTGTCCCTTTCTATCACCGCAATTTTGACATTCTATATTGTCCATTTTCTTGATCAAATCTGCTGAAACCCATCTGTATATAATCTGTGATTGAACACAAATTTTCGTTTCATTTCTTTTGTTTAGACATTTTCATAATATGTATGTATGTACATAAACTAGGGCTTAAAACTTTGAATTTTTTTAAATAATGCATTAACCCATTAACCGGTAGGGTCGAATAATAAAAATTGTCCTCATAGTTTCCGGATACCTCAATTCAGTTTGGCTGTAAATGCTCTATTACCCCATATAAAAATTTAATTCTTTTGTAAAGGTACATCTACACGAGAGAGAAAACTGCAAAAAACACCTCTAATTAGCTCTATTGTGAATGATTTAAGCTATTTAGAGGTGTTTTTTGCTCTAGCTCTAGCAGTTTTCTCTCTCATGTAGATGTGCCTTAACACACAAATATAACACTTTTACTTTTAGAAAATGTATATAAGTATGTGTTCAAATTACAAGGACTCCTTAGAATCAATATTCAATAGTTTCTAAAGAAGAAAACCTCCCATAAACTCTCTAATTTTTAAGTTTTCTAGAAATCGAAAACATTTCCAACAATTGTTATTGTTTCCAAATAATTATTTAATCACAAATTGATTTATAAACAATTAATCACTCTACAGATCCTAAAGGCAACTACTTAAGTCCAAGAGAGAAGACTATAAATGAAAACATCTCATATTACTTTCGTAGGCAAACGCCACATTTCAATAATTAATAAGAAACGTAATAAAAATGTCAAAATATTATAAAAGTCAAGGGAGTTGTCTGATTTGATGGCAACAACCAAAGTATTAAGAAAATACGTATAGTCGATGGGGTGAAGTCACTTGTTGTTACCAACTAAACAACCAACCAGTTAAAACCATCTAACATCATTTTTATCGTCTTCCAAGACAATAGACAAATAATTTGGAGAAGAGCCGCTTACAAAAAAGAGTCACGTACTTGAAATAAATTTACAAATCATTTACAGGTTGGTGGCTGGCTGCGAAGATATGTATGTGTGTATAAAAATTACCCGCACTATTTTGAAAAGTCATTAAATCGATAAAAAAAAATTATGTGTGAATATGATCGCCTACAGATTTTTAAATAATAGTATACAACATGGGGTTTAAACTTTTGAATCTAAACATCGTTTAAATACTTAGGTTTAAAACATAGCTTTAAAAGTATTTATTCCTTAAGCACCGTAAGTTGTTTGAGTTTCATGTGAAACAACTGTTATACTCCATATAAAAAAAATTATTTTTAACGACAATCCGTTTCACGTGAAAATTGTGTAGAGTTTGTTTTCACGCAAATTTAATGTACAAGACTATTATTTTTCTTGGGAAAAAGTGACATTTTGTGTCTTTGTTATTAAACACAATAAGTTGTTTGGTTTTCACGTGAAAAACTGTTATACTCCATATAAAAAAAAATATTTTTCACGACAATGAGTTTCACGAGAAAATAGTGTAGACTTTGTTTTCACGCAAATTTAATATACAAGACAGAGCTTCGAAGAATTAATTCCCTAATTCCCTTTTTTTGAACTGAATTTATATTTTGGGAATGAATTCCCTGACCAAACTTAAGGAATTGAATGAATTCCTTTTTTTTCATTCGATTTATATTAAAGGAATTCATTAATTTTTTTCTAATGCCTTCATAAAATTTTATGAATTCATTCAACAAGGAATTCATTCAATTCTAGTTAATTTAACTTTTGGTAAAGGAATTCATTCAATTCTAGTTAATTCAACTTTTGGTCAAGGAATTTATTCAATTCGAGTTATTAAACTTTTGGTCAAGGAATTCATTCAATTCTAGTTAATTCAGCTTTTGGTCAAGGGATTCATTCAAGTTAAATCAACTTTTGGTCAAGGAATTCATTCAAGTTAATTCAACTTTTGGTCAAGGAATTCATTCAATTCTAGTTAATTCAACTTTTAGTCAAGGAATTCATTCAATTCTAGTTAATTCAACTTTTAGTCAAGGAATTAAATTTATTTCGTTTAATTCCCTAACGAATTAAAATTTTTTCGTTTAATTCCCTAGGAATTAAATTTTTTGTTTAATTCCCTAGGAATTGAAAACTTAAAAATTTAATTCCTTAGGGAATTAAACGAAATAAATTTAATTCCTTGACCAAAAGTTGAATTAACTAGAATGGAATGAATTCCTTGACTAGTAGTAGTAGTATTCTTTATTTTCATAATGCAGCAATATATATATTACAAAAATTAATAATTGGTGTTCAAACATTCGACCATGACTTGATGTCGTCGGTCGGCAAATCTTAAATAAATTACGTGCTGTACGGGTACGGGAAGGAAAAAAGCACCAAAAAATACCCGAAAAGCACTGAAATAGCAACACTGTTTGCAAGCCCAAAACGTTTTTATTACAGGTTCCAGTAGTTGTGCGCTGGTGACTGGATCGGTCGAGAGTAACTCTGGAGATATATTATCGAAGCCTGGCGATTGGTTATTTTTGAGCGACCTTATCGCTTCTCATTAGAGATGGGCGCGTGAGTGAATTTTGAATAACGCTCACGAAAGAAAAATAATAATCACGCACGACTCACGCACGACTCACGCACGAACATTTTTTTATAATCACGTGAGTGTTTTAATTTGAATCACTCTCACGAAGTACTCACGCTCACGCAATGCTCAAGAAAAATATGAAATTTGTTTTTATCCATGGATGGTAACCGAAACGATGCGGTTATCGGTAAGGGTAACGCTATTTTAGATTATTTTGGTAACGATATTTTAAGGGTAACGCTATTTCATTTATTTTGGTATCGGTATTTGAAGGATAACGGTTTTTTAGTTATTTCGGTAACGGTATTTTAAGGATAACGGTTTTTGATTATTTCGGTAACGGTATTTTAAGGTTAGCGGTATTTCGGTTATTTCGGTAACGGTATTTTAAGGATATCGGTAGTCAGTTTTTTTGATGCATCACTAAATTTTTTTTACGAAAAACAAACGAGATTAAAAACAGAACCAATCTACCAACTTAATGTACGAAAAATACTCAATAATCCAGTGCAATTGCCAAAAACAGAAAATTAAAAATATCGGTAACGGTATTTTAGGGGAACGGTATTTCATTTATATTGGTAAGGGTATTTCAAGGGTACGAATTTTTAAGTTATTTGGGTAACGGTATTTTAAAGATAGCGGTATTTCGGTAACGGCATTTTAGGGATAACGGTAGTCAGTTGAAAGGGCTTTGAATCGATAACGGTATTTTAACGGTATTGCCTGCCAACCCTGTTTTTATCTTAATTATTTAAGGAAACTTTCTTTATTGAATATAAGCTTTCTTTATTTAGGGCCATTGACAATAAACAAATTAACCTAAAGTTTGAGCTAACTTAGAGTTACAGATGTCAAATTCCATACAAATTTGAATTTTTTAACTTTCAGTTTGTGTTAACTTCAGGTTATTTAACTATAAAAAAATTTTGTTTAAAATTTAACTAATATGCAAGTGCTTGGGCAAATATAAAAATTACTAACACTTTAGAAAATTTTTTTTCTATTGTTGATTATACTTGAATGGATGTCACTACATTGGAAGATGACAAAGCAAATTGTGTTTTTTTTTCTTTGATATTTTAAATGTTTAGAAACGCTCCTAGACGAGAAGAAAAAATTCTCATTGAGTTTGCACTTTAACTTAACAAATATTTCTAGAAATACTAAAAACGTCGCCCCTGACGATTGCCTTATTCAAGAATAAAATTTGGATAGGGACATGCTTTTAACAGATTCTTTTTCATAATTTGTTAATTAGGTTTTGGGATTTTAGCGCATTTAATTCCTTTAATTTAATTTTATATATAAAATTTTTAAATAACTTAAAAAATTCACTGTAAATCTTTAAACGTTATTCCAAATTTTGGAGGAACAAAATTTTTCAATGTTTTGTACAAGAAGTCGATTTCTTCTTTATATAAGAATTCTGGCAGAAGTAGAAAACACCCGTTCGCTATTACCTG
The DNA here is from genome assembly GCA_949987735.1 of Leucophora obtusa. Lineage (NCBI taxonomy): Eukaryota > Metazoa > Arthropoda > Insecta > Diptera > Anthomyiidae > Leucophora > Leucophora obtusa. Next base: position 300,046,883 of record OX465295.1, on the reverse strand, counting down.
AACTGACTGGAATACACATTATTTGTAGGAGGAAAAGTTCTCTGGAATTTTTACAAAATTGTAAATTATCGCAATCTGGTTTGATATAATCACGCAAACTCACGCACAAAAATTTACACACACAGGAACATTTTTTTAACTCACGCTCGAGCACGACTCACGTGAGTGCTACCATTTTAACTCACGATCACGCGTGAATCACGCGTTATTCACGCGTGACAAGAACATTTCATGTCACGCGCCCATCTCTACTTCACATATCTCTGTGATGTTAGGGCAACCAGTGGGTATGTTTGGGTTCGGTGTGTGTGATTCGCAAGTACACATTACAAATTGTGAGGGTGGGACGAGGACAACACATCAAAGTAAAAATGTTCCCATAGGCTGAGTTGTTGTGCCTTGGATGTTATAGTCATTTTTCAAGGGTTCACCAATTAACATTGCTTTGTTAGTAAGTTTCTTTATCGCCTGTGCTTCGTTTGCAATATTATTGGTCTATCTACGTTTGTCACGCCCAGCACTATGCTTTACTTCTACGTTAACACGATTAGACAGCCCTTGGCACTTGGCTCTATTAGATCGAGTTCTACAAGCATTGAGGGCAGCCTATGCCTCCTTCCTTTCTTCAACAAGTTTCCATGTTTCACCGCTTAACCATCCTTTTTGGGCCTTGTTTCTGTACCCTATGTGGAGTTCTGTAGCTTCTAGGAGGTTGTTTTTTACTTCAGGCCAAGTACGTTCTGTAGTGCTATTAGACGATTGTAAATGTCCTTTAAGTTCGTTGGTGTATGATGTTGCGTATTCTGCGTTCTTAAGTTTCTCCACGTTTAACCTCCTTTGTGAGATTTGGCTGTCCCTTTTAATTGCGGAATATTTTATGCAGAGATTGGCAATTACCAGGTGGTGTTGGATGGAAATATCTGCCCCTCGTTTACTACACACACCCAGTAACGGACCTCGCTATTTTTTGCTAACAATGATGTGGCCTATCTGATTATCAGTTCTGTTATCATGGGACATCCACGTCACTTTGTGTATCTTTGGGTGAGAAAATAGGGTATTGCCAATGACAAGGTTATTCGTTCTGCAGGTATCCCGAAGCATCTCCCCGCTCTCTGCCAGACGACCAAGCCCATGTTTGCCCATTGTGCTCTCCACATTCGAATTATCTGCACCAATATGGACATTATGACAATGTCACCACCGTATACCGTTTTCAGTACACTATTAAGAAGGTTATACAAATAGCTCAGATTTTTCCGCTGGCGCGTAACTTATACGGCAGTGGCATTTCCAGCTCTGGAGCGAAATCTCGCGGTGATTATTCTATCAGAGTGTGGTTTCCAATCAATTAGTGCCTACTTTGCTTTTTTTCGAAAGCAGAATGCCAACACCGCTTGATCGGGGCAAATCCGTTTTTGGCCTTCCGGAATAGAGGAGGGTGAGACCGTCTATTGTTGTGAATTCGCCGGAATCATACCATCGAGTTTCGCAAATGCCGAGCAATGTGAGCTCGTACGCTATAAATTATTTACATAGTTGTGCTAGGCGCGATGTTTCAGACAGCGTACGTACATTCCATGTTCCAATTCTAGTCCTTGTTTTCATGCTGAAGGTTGTCATCGATAAATCGGGTTTATTAGTTATCACTAAGGCAAGGAATTTCACGCACTTAAAAATGGAAAATATGCGCCTAAAATATGCGGTTCCAAAAGAAAAATATGCATTAAAAATATAAGAAATATGCACTAAAAACTATTATTTTTTGCAAAAATAATGCACTTTAAAACTTAAAAATATATTTAAGTAGTTATTTTGGAAACAGACACAGAACTCGAAGATTTTCCATAGGTCAATAAGGTTTTTAAGCATGTTTATTTTGATTGAATCAAAATATGAAAACGTATCAATTATCAAATTTACAAAATAACGAGTAAAAAGGTTAGTCGGGCATGCCGACTATACAATACCCTACACCAGTCTGGTTAAGAGCCAACTAATGTTTGGATCCGAAATTCGAATGGGTTAAAATGGGACTTGTGTCAAAATTTTCTATAAAATTATAAAAGAAGAGAAAATCGTAAAAAAAGCCTATATGGGCGATAGGTCTAAATATGGACCGATTGTATCTAGAATCTATCGGCTTTTTTCTCTGGACCATGTGAGTCAGCAAACCAAATTTCGTTAAAATATCTTAATATTTGCGACCTGCAGCGTATAAACAATATAATTTTGGGGGGACCCTAATATGGGCACTAGGTCTAAATATGGACCGATTTCAACCAAAATCAAAATCCTTGGGCCAACATAAGTCGGTGTACCAAATTTCATCAAAGTATGTTAATATTTGCGACCTGTAGAGTGCGCACTAGAATGCATGGACACACAGACAGACGGACGGAGGGACGGACGAACGGACAGACGGACATCGTTAAATCGAAATAAAAAAAATTCTGATCCGATCGGTTTACTATAAAGTGGGTCTACGACCATTATTTTTTGGTGCTACAAACATCAGCACAAACTTATAATACCCTCTCCACGTAGTGGTGTAGGGTATAAAAAATGCTGCTAAAAATGAAAAATATAGCAAAAATATGCATTAAAAAGCACAAAATATGCATTTAAAGTCAAAATATGCAAAAACATGCATTTTTGACAAAATATGCAAAAATATGTAACTACAATCGATGCCATTTTGTACTAAATTTGATGATTGGGATAAATATTTAGTCCATATTAGTTATGGACTATCTAGGAAAAACATGCATTTGCATGAAATTCCTTGGCCTAGTTATCACTCTTGTTTCGGTTTCAGTAATAAGATAGTTTAAGACGAATGGCTTATTCCTGGTGTTGCGGGCTGCCAACATCGCCACCAGGCATTCAGGTTTTTAGTCCATTCACGTAATAGGGTTTTCCACCTTTGATCGGTCGTCAGAATCCTCATTAGCGTAACAGGGGACACCAAGTCCATGGCGGACAGAGGGTGAGGTTGACATTTGAAAAGGATAGGCTATGTATTCGCTACACTTTCCCATTAGTCCCCCAATACTAACCCATGGAATCGTGATATTGCGGAGGAAGGTAACCACAAAGTAATATATCTACAATTTTGGAAAGGCACAGATTGATTAAACATCACGGGAGTTGACTGATAACCATCTCAAACGTGTTCGAAAGTGATAATACATATATCCCGCCGGCTGATATATGTATGTATTAAGTGAATGATAGCCAGAGTATATCTGGCTGGAAGATGTGATCTATACCATACTACGTGAACCTGATGGTAAATGTTTCGATATTGAAACTCTGGCATTTAGGTTGCTGAGATCCCACTTACCACGTTTGGTTCGAAGATAGAGATGGGAACAGGATTGGGATTCGATTCGGTTCCCAGACTGAAACAAAGGTGCGCGATTATTAATGAAAAGACAGATGTATCCTTCTTCTTCTAGCTTCTTTGTGAATATTGTTGTCATTTCGAAATCCTAGGAATTCTATATAATAAGACCTAAGTGTGTGATGAACTTACTAAATTCGTTGGCCAAATCCCTCGAAACTTGGATAGACTGACATTGATCTCAGTCTGGAACTCCCACCAGACATTGTAGTCATGGAGAACAAGTTGGCTGATGATAGTGCGGCCAAAGGCTCTGAGTCGGAGTGGGACTTAATACAAATAGATAGCTTGGATTCTCAGGTGGATTGGCGACGCAAAGAGAGAAAAAGTTATAGGTTCTATGGTCCCTATGGACATTGCGTAACAAAAAAGAACAGTAGGTGTGGATTCAATGATTGTCATAATAGATTTGGATTTTATTACAAATAAGCGATGTGATTTTTCCATGGCAGCCGACTTTGTACGCCAGCACATATAGCCTCTGAGGCCCGTAGTGATACAACAGCACTGCTAGTAATTTCTAATCTGATCTTAAATCTCTACTACTGATGGTATAAGTAGCGCCTTTGCACGCTTCTGATTCAAAGCTAAATCTCGTAAGTCTATAAGTTAATACGTTAGCCAATTTTGGATTAGTCTTTTAAATGAAATCCGAGTTTGTTGCTACATCTGTCCTTGGAACCTGAAAGGTAGATCCTAATCTCATAAGGTCGGAAGGTATGGTTTTACAATTATGTGGTTTGAATCTTTAACCCCTTTAGTAGATTATATATAACGCACCGACTTGTCTGCAATTTTCTTTATATTCGGTACCTTTGCCTCATAGAAACTCCAGTGATCTGGAGGGTGGATAATTCCAACACTAAACGAAAGTAGTCTCTTAGTATAGTCAATCCTCTAAAGCAACCCAAAATCTTATGTTTATTTTATTTATGCCGTTCTTATTTTACTTGTATTTTGCAAAAAAATCTGCTAATTTAATAGTTTCATCTGCAGCATCATTTTTAACAAATTTTTAGTTATTCTTTCTGCTATTTTTACAGATTTATTTCTATGAGTGTACTATTTTGAGGAAATTTCAATATGTTGTAGAAGCAAAAATTCTACGAAGAAAATGTCAGTTTTTGATCACCTCGGTAATTTAAGTGGTCAAAATATAGGTTCGTCAGATGTGGAAGAAAATATGAGACAGGTTGAACTTAGATTTATTTTCTCCATCAAATATCAAAATTTTATACTATTCTCAGCATATAGGTTTTCTTCAGAAAAAAGGATGCATTTTTCAGAGTTTTCTATAAAAAACATTTGAAAATGTTGAAAATTTTATCAAAAGGAAGGGAGTTATTTTTAAAAGTCTTTTATTGTATGAAAAAATCGCAAGCATAATGTCGAAAGTGTTTTTTAAGATTAAGGGTCTGAGAATGGGCAAAGAAATAGCCAAACATAAATGGGGCCCTTGCCCACCCCAGAAAAATGGTCTAGGAACGCCTATGATTAAAAGGTATAGAATCTGAAACTTTGTCTAATGGAACATGTGCTCGGAAACTGTGGCATTATCAAAGAGCTCAAATTTTAATGCTTTTTGAATAGGAATAAGCTGTCAGAAACTGTGAATTCTCTATGAACTTTATAAAAAAAATTATATGAAAACCCCTCGAATTGTGAAGAGTGTTTCATATAGAACAACTGTTTATACCCTACACCACTATGTGGTCAGGGTATTATAAGTTTGTGCTGATGTTTGTAACACCAAAAAATATTGGTCGTAGACCCACCTTATAGTATACCGATCGGTTCAGAATTTTTTTTTATTTCGATTTAACGATGTCCGTCTGTCCGTCCGTCCGTCTGTCTGTCTGTCTGTCTGTCCATGCACTCTTGTGCGCACTCTACAGGTCGCAACTATTAAGATATTTTGATGAAATTTGGTACGCAGACCTGTGTTGGCCCAAGGACGAACAAGTTTGATTTTTTTGAACATCGGTCCATGTTTAGACCTAGTGCCCATATAAGGGTCCTACCAAAATTATACTGTTTATATGCTGCAGGTCGTAAATATTAAGATATTTTGATGAAATTTGGTACACAGACCTATATTGGCCCAATAATGCAGCCTATTGATTTTGGTGAACATCGGTCCATGTTTAGACCTAGTGCCCATATAAGGGTCCTACCAAAATTATACTGTTTATACGCTGCAGGTCGTAAATATTAAGATATTTTGACGAAATTTGGTACACAGACCTATATTGGCCCAATAACGCAGCCTATTGATTTTGGTGAACATCGGTCCATGTTTAGACCTAGTGCCCATATAAGGGTCCTACCAAAATTATACTGTTTATATGCTGCAGGTCGTAAATATTAAGATATTTTGATGAAATTTGGTACACGGACCTATATTGGCCCAATAATGCAGCCTATTGATTTTGGTGAACATCGGTCCATGTTTAGACCTAGTGCCCATATAAGGGTCCTATCAAAATTATACTGTTTATACGCTGCAGGTCGTAAATATTAAGATATTTTGATGAAATTTGGTACACAGACCTACATTGGGCCAATAACGCAGCCTATTGATTTTGGTGAACATCGATCCATGTTTAGACCTAGTGCCCATATAAGGGTCCTACCAAAATTATATTGTTTATACGCTGCAGGTCGCAAATATTATGATATTTTGATGAAATTTGGTACATAGACCTATGTTGGCCCAAGGACGAAGCCTATTGATTTTGGTGAACATCGGTCCATGTTTAGAACTAGTGCCCATATAAGGGTCCCCCCAAAATTATATTGTTTATACGCTGCAGGTCGCAAATATTAAGCTATTTTGATGAAATTTGGTACATAGACCTATGTTGGCCCAAGGACGAAGCCTATTGATTTTGGTGAACATCGGTCCATGTTTAGAACTAGTGCCCATATAAGGGTCCCCCCAAAATTGGCTTGGTTACAAACTGCAGGTCGCAAATATTAAGATATTTTAGTGAAATTTGGTGCGCTGACTCACATTATAGAAAATTTTGACATAAGCCCCATTTTAACCCATTCGAATTTCGGATCCAAACAATACATCAGACTGGTGTAGGGTATTGTATAGTCGGCATGGCCGACTTTAACCTTTTTACTCGTTTTTATATGGAGATTTGACACTTAAAAACGCACTGCGGATTTTCTCTAAATTAAAACTAAATTTAATTTCTTTGCGTTTTCTTTCATTCTCTCTTTAATGATGCCATATTTTAAAAAAATAATCCTATTATTTGGTGACGTTCAGAGATGGAAAAGTTGAAACGATTGAACTTTTATTTTGAAAAATCCTTGTTTTTCATGCTTATTATTAATTTCGAACTCATTTGCCTATCATTTTAATTTAATGATCTTTACCGAAATTAAAATGAAAAAAATTAAAAATTATTCTATACCGAAGCAAATACCGCATTTCCCATCTCCACACACACAATACATGTACACACATACGTGTAACGAATATGTGAATGTATGTATAAAAACAACCGTCACCGCAGCCGCAGTCATTTAATTTGTTTTCTCTCACCGCAGCGGAATCCGCAGCCGCAAGGTTGTATCTCTACTCTTAGATAAACCGGGTTGGTGCTTTTATTTAAATAAGTAACACAACACTCTTTATTTTTAGCTTATACACTTCTTTATTTAACACTGTGTTTCTTTAAATACAACAATATAACACACACACGAATAATCAACTGACTATAATATGCTAATTTGCAATTAAACTCTAGTACGTAACTTAATATCACAAATGTTGAAGTACAACTTTATTTCACAAATGTTAATGCGCAACTTACCCTTCCTTCGAAACGTTTGGTCTTTTATGTTGCATTTACATCTGCACCCAAATCCCGAGATTTCGACTAAAATTGAGATTTCAGTGAAAATCTCATGTGAAATCTCGAGATTCCCCATACAAAGGAAATCCCGTAAATTTGCGAGATTTCGAATGAAAATTTCACAAATCTGGAGACTTTTGCAGAATACAACTCTGTGTTTCACTTAATTTGTAGAGTTTTTGCTTGAAAAAGTGGCAACGATGGTCAACAGCTGACTAAAAAAATAACCTAAAAATAACACAAAATAATGAAATAAAAAAATTGTTATTAATTTAATAAATATGACTTTAGATCCAATGGAAATGTACTAATGATTATAAGAAGTGTTGCGTGGTTCTAATTTTTGCTTCCCGCGAAGCATAACTATGAAGAAAGCATTGGGAAGTGCATGTCTTCCTTCTGCCAAAATATTGCAAAATCTGGGTTCTAGCTTGTCGTCCTTATAAAAAAACAAATTTACTAACATATTTAGAGTTAGATCTTTACATAAAATAATGTAAATTGTACTCCGCCAATGAATAAAATGATTTTTAGAAATATTTTTAATTTGAGGTTATTTTTTTATGGTACTTTGTTTACAAAAAAAGTGCAGCTGTCAAATCGAAATCTCGCTACTGTCACAAAGTGCAAATGTAAACGGTCAAAATTTCGGTTCGAGATTTCCATTGAAATCTCGGGATTTGAAAACAGATGTAAACGCAACTTTATAGTTTAACGGTATTGAATTAAGAACATAGTAGAAAATTTAAGTGCTTCTTATAGCATATATATTTAAATGGAGTGTTACATTACCAGATTGATGTGTTTAGTAAATCCGGTTTCTTGAGATATTTTCTTCCAGAAAATTCCAGTGTTTTCTATACTAGACTTAATCTAATTTCATAACCATATTTTAAAAACGATTTAAATCTTTTGGACTGTATAACGTATTTGATTTGCTGCATTTACACATAAAAATTGCAGAATTACACGCAATTATTGCATTTTTACGCATATTCAATGTAAATTTACAAATTTCCGCTATTAAAAACTAACGCATCATGTGCACAATGTTGGATTTCAGTTTCCTACTATAAGCTTGGCAAATTTAAATAAAAATTAATTAGAGAGTAATGTACTTTAGAGTCCGAAAAAAAATTAAAATACATATATGTCCAGTGGGATTACGTGGAATAGGATCTGAAGTCCATCCGAAGTTACTAAAAGCTCTGATGATACAGTCAATACACTCATAGAAATAAATATGTAAAAATAGCAGAAAAAGCAACTAAAAATTAGTTAAAAATTATGTTACAAAACTGCTGATATCAGCATAACAGCAAAACTAAAACTGTGAAATTTACAGAATTTTAGTTATGTATACTTAAGTTAACTTTTAGTTAATTGAAAATGACAAATTGTACTGTAAAATCTGCAGAAAATTTTGAAAAAACTAAAAATAGCTAAAACAAACTGTTATATCAAAAATTTTTTTTATTATTTTTAAGCTAAATAAATGCAAATAGCAATCTATCCTGCTAAAATCAACAGAAATATTTGCAAAAAAATTGTAAACTGCTGTTTTCTAAAGGCTCGATTTTTTTTTACTTTGAAAATTTAAAATTTTTTTGTGATTTTTTAATCTACCAAGTATTTACGAAATTTTTTTGCTAATTTTAGCAGATTAATTTTTTATTTTCTATTATCAAAAACTTAGCTCAAATATAACTAAAATTCTAAATATTTAATAGTTTTATTTTTGCTGTTCCTATTTTACTAATATATAGCAAAAATAATCTGCTAATTTTAGAAGCTTTTTCTGCATCATCATTTTTAACTGATTTTTAGTAGTTTTAACTAAATTTGTGCAGATTTAGTTATTAGTTAGTTATGCATTAAATTTAAGACAGGTTGCCTTATCCAATGCTTGCCATTGAACAATGACTCCGTACAGAAGAATTGTACGCACTAAGGCTGTATGGAGGCAATATTAAACCAGAGATCGGTACATTGTATAAAGATGAAAAATTTAATTGATTATTCAATTCTTTTAAACTGTAGTTCTAAGTTTTGAAGAAAAAAGTAAAGTTTCTTGATAATTTTGTGCCCTGCGCGTTTTTCAACCAAAACTGAAGTGTGGAGTTGTATTGAAATCAATATAATTGAAAACAACTAATAAAATAGATTAAAATCTATAGAAAATATGTAATTATGATTAAAAAATATTCTTATATGAAGATTTTAAAGATATTTTTAATATCCAGCTGTGTTGATTCATGTAATATGCATGTTAACTTTTTTTCTGTTACGATTGTAAGACAGTCAAATGGGAAGACGACAGTTAATATGTGAACTACTTTTGGTTTTCAAAAAAAAAAAAAATCAAGTTAACTTGAAATATATCTTTGATTTTTTGGTAACTTCTTGTTTTTTAGTGTACGAAACAGAAAAGGTTTCCAACAAATATGATTATTGTTTGGTTATATTGTAATAAAACCAATATTGTTAACGCCCTCCCTTTTCATTTCGGAAATATTAAGAAAAAACCTTTTTTTTTGTGTTTTTGTTCAGGCACAAGTCCTTTTGTGAATTTTGTTTAATCACTTGGCCAAAAGAACAGAAAAAAAGTTATTTCTGCAAAGATATGGCCTAAAGCTGTTTCAGTGGATTCTTTCTTTGCTGTGCTCTCCTTTTTTTTTCTTTTTGGGGGGTAATTAATTTCATTTGTTTTGCGTTGCCCAGGTGGTACCGGTTAGCTGAGTGGAGAGGCATGTTATTATTAGTGGTTTCCCCAAATACTATACATACATACATACCTAATTAAGATGTTTCAATTAAGTGGAGTCATGACTTTATCTACTTCTTCGTATTCGTCGTGCTTTGCCAAAATAAATAAGAAAAATACTTTTGTTACCAGCAAACGGAAGTCAAAAGTTCATTTATTTGTTTTTTAAATAATTTTATTACCATTATTGAGTTCAAAAGTTGTTTTTTATGAGTTTTATTTTATTTATGTATTTTAAATTATGAAACTTAATACGATTTTTCTTAAGCCTCATTCATACTGAACCCAAAACAAGAAGTTTTCGTTTTTTTAAGTTTTCGATTTAAAATTTGTATGGGATTTGACAATCGAAAACAAAATAAATTTGAAAACTACTAGCTTTGGGTTCAGTATGAATGAGGTATTAGCCAATGCTTTAATTGATTTTACTTTTCAATTAAAAAGTAAATACAATTGTCATATTGCCAATTTTAATTGGCGCCACTTTTAGTTTGACGTTTTTATAGCAGGTTTCGGAAAACTGAAAACAAAAATTGCATGCATCTACATATAAGAGCAAAAAGTCTTTTAAAACACTACACGACAATTTTGTTTTTACAATAGCCTTCCCAGTCAGAAAAATACAAATGGGAAAGCGATGGCAAAGCACTTTAACAGGTGGTACAAGTACTGGCAAAAAGTGCTCTCCCATTCCCAAAATGATAACATCATTAGACAAAATGTCCGGCTATTAAAAAAGCGCCGGAAAAGCACTAGAGAAACAGAATTTTTGAACGTTGGCAAAATGCTGGCAAAACCAATAAATAGGCGGTCTGGAAATATATTTTCCAAAATAAAATTTAAAAAAAGTTCATATGTATTTTTTGCTCCTGCCATGATTTGAACCCAGGCCGTCAGATTGGCAGACGATTGCTCTGCCCACTGAGCTAAAGAGACATATAATACTTGGTCGCTAAACACATAAATGGTTAATAACAGATGGACAACTACTCGCTGTGCTAAAATGCTAGCACTGGCAAAAAGTTTTGTTGGAACTAATATGCCAGCGTTGGGAGAGCAAACAAAAAAGTTGTTCTTAAAAGAGGTTTTCCACAAACAAAAAATTGATTTTATAAAACAAAAAAATTTTTAATTAAAAAAAATTTTCCTTGCAACCGGATTTCAAGTCGGAAGCTTCTAACTATAAACCTTTTTTAACGAAGCGTCAGCATTTTTATAAAATCATTGCTCTACCAGCAAATTTATTTTTGTACCTTTGCACAGTGGGCCAGCATCATAGAATTTTGGCCAAAACTAGAATATAGAGTATATGAGACTAAAAACTATCACAAAGGGGGGTTTGGTTGTTGCTGATCACGAATTTGAAATAAAAAATATAAAATTCAAAATGGCGGATCCAAGATGGCTGCCATTAATTTATTCATCAAATTTCTTATGTCGCCTGATATACTTCAAATTTCCACCAGGGGAAGTTTTTGTGTAGGAGATTTCGAATCTGAAATCAAATTTTAAAAATTAAACATGTCGGATCCAATATGGCGGCCATAAATTTAAAATGGATATGTGTTGAAAAATAAATTATACTGTCCAAAAAAAGTTCTCGTGACAACTAATTCTGGCAGAGGGGCAAAAAAATATAAGTGTATCGGCGTTTTAAAAGTTTTCGTCTGGCCCTATGTTTTTGGGGGGTTAAAATTTCCCCTCTTTTAAAAATGCTTATTGTGAATCGGCATAGGAAACCATGTGAATCTTCCATTTTAGGTATATGATATGTTCAGCGAACTTCTGTAGAACACTACGAGGGACATTTTTGTGGAACATTTTAACCCTCTAACTCTGCAATTAAGGCGTCCCTTTTGGCCCTTTTTAAAAAGTGTCATAAGTTGAAGAGCTAGAGGGTTAAAATGTTCCGCAAAAATATTTGTTATAAAATTCTACTATAAATCTCTGAAGACATCAAAGTTGAAAATTTAACTTCAATGCCAGAAATAAGTCAAAACTTAAAATGTGTTTAAGGGTTAATTTCGTACTTATTCAGAATTGGCACTCAAATGTCCCACAACCCTGGACTTAAGGGGGCTAGTCTGTGTGAGAAAATCAGAAACTTCATTTAAGGTAATTTTTAGTGCTATTTTTTAGTTTTTACTAAAACTCTGGAACGCTGGAAATCAGCGAGATCTGAAGGTACTTTTTCAGTTAAAGAGCAAAATTTCGAAAGTTTATGAACGGTCGCAAAAACCTAGGTAGAAGACATCTTATGGATTACATTGGCATTCAAGTTTTTCAAATATCTTTTGGAACATTATGGAGCTTTTTTTGAAAATTTAGGATTTTCAAAAAACCCACATTTTAAGATAAAATTAATAATTTTGTTACTTTTTTCGTAAATACTTAACCGGTTTCTTTTTTTTTCTTGGGAACTAGTATCAGTTTTATAATTTGAGATTGTTTTTGCAACCAATTATTGTTTTTTTATTGTATCATTATAAAACAAAAAATTTCACAAAATTAAAAAACTTTGACTTTGAACTCTCGCCAACTAACAAGGAGTAACCAAAACGATACAATATTTTACTCACAAAATATTCAACAATCCTAGATTTTGAATATATAAACATATTTTCCCTTTACCTGAATTGTACTTTTGGCCAAAAAAACGGCGATCCTGGCCCACAGTGCTCTGGCAATTTCGGACTAGGTAGCACAGGATAACCACTGGCTGCAAACCTTGGCATATCACTCTAAGCCCATTCTTTGCCAGTAGTTTTTTTTAACCCCCGAAATTTTTGTAAAACAAATACTGGCAAAACGCTTTTTGCAAACGCTGAGAAAGCGTCCCAAATGAGTGTTCTCCCAATCATTTATTTTTAACACCGTGTTTACTGCTAACTACTTATACACTAAAATATTATTACACTGACTGTAGTTTATTTAAAAAGTTATTCGTACATTTATTTTCAAATGATTATATCGTACAGTTAAAATGAAAAGAAATAATTTTTTCAACTGTTTTTGTCTTTTATTTGAAAAATAATTAAATACGGATTTTCTGTTACAGTTAATATTTTCAATTAAAATGTTTTTTTTTTTTTTAAATAAGAAACCCTTTTAGATTCCTAGGTCAGTTATAAAAACGAAATAAACTAAATATCATTTATTTTTACGGATTTTTTAGTTAATTTTTTGTAAGTTAAAAAAACGAAATAATTGAAAAATCATTATTTTTTAAGGACTTTGTAGTTACTTTATGAACATTTAAAAATAAATGAAAAGTTGTTTTGATTTAAATGACAAGTTAGTAGACCGGTTTTTAAGTGCTTTTACATTTTTTTTAAATTACATTTTCAGTTAATTTAAACTAAAAACTACTTTGAGTGTATGACCTACATGTACTTACTGTATATATATTCTATATTATATGGATCAGGACGCTTTCTGGAATTTGGTACGCTTCCCGAAATAAGACCTAAATCATACTATAGTATAGCATATCTCAAGGTCTGTGTTCACCGACTATAATTTATATATTTTAGATTGGGCTAAAAAAATATTATGATCGCCCACTGGAATTAAATTGCTTTTGGTGGGTCTCATCATACTGTAGGTTTAACTTTAACTTAACTATTAACAAAAGAAAATGTCAAAAAATGTACACAAAACAACAACAAAATTTTTGGTTAACTATTAACCTAAGTTTAAACCTGCAGTATGAGACCCACCGTTTGAGTTTTAACGATCAGTGGACATTTCAGGGGACACCATCACAAACCCTGGTATAAATTCTAAAATCATTGGTGTTAACAAACATAATACGTATGCAGCGTGTGTATACCTAGTATTTTAATAAAAAGTGTCAAAGCAATTTGCCACTAATTGATATCTGTCTAATACTGACAATCTTCATCAAACAAATGTGCAACCTCTTCATAAAAATAAAGAAATCACAAAAAAACTAGCATCAATTCAAAAGAGGAAACAAACTTTTTGTAACCACATATCAAAATCAATACACTGGCTAAAGGGTAAGCTAACTTAACTAAATCATCATTAGATTCCATGAATAATGTGGCACTTGACACTTTTAGTTTAACATATGCTAAACCAAATACGCATCATGGCAATCACTTCATTATATGAAAATGAAGAAAGGAATAGTAATCTACTTATGTATGACTACTACTACTACTACTAACTACTAAAACGTAGTCAATGAATGGTAAGTACACTGACAGAAATTTGTAGTTGTCGTAATTGATGTGAATTTCAAGCTTATATGGTAGTTGTCTTAACTGAAGAATTATAATATCACGACTACATTTAACTGCCGTACTTAGATTAATCGGTTAATTTATTTTAAATTCGGTTATTTCAACAAATTCGTGATTTGAAGCCCTTTTGTAATATAATTCGGCCGTAAAAATCAGTATTGTAAATAAAATTCAGTTATATAGACCCAATTTAAATGCCCTTTAAGTTAAATATGGTTCTAACAACTTAAGTTTGCTCTCAGTGTACTAAATTTAAGTAAACATAAAGTTCCTTGTAATAATAAACAAAAGCTAGTTAACTAGTTTTAGTTTAGCATAAAGCTTCTAAAGCCATCATTGCAAAATTGGTAAACAATAAAATCTTCAATTGCCAACCTTAATGCCCTTTTATTAACGAAGTTTCTTCATGGTAATCTTGTATATGTTCGCTTTGTCTACATAGACAGCATTCACGAATATGCCTTCCAGTTACCAGTTTATTTAAAAGTATCAAAACATATGCTTGTTAACTGCCATTTCAAATCCATGTAACATTTATTGTGCAAATATTATTAAGATTTCTAAACCATGTTCTACTCGTATAGTTCGATTTGATTTGCTTACAACATTTTAAATATTAATATGTAAATATTTGGTCTATAAGGAAGTTCTGCTTTTTAATATTCTGGCAATGAAAATTTATCGTTTCAATTTTGATAAATAAATTTTAGCTTAATATTAGGTGTTAAAATACGAACGCTGGTAGAAGAATAAGTAATAGAAAGGGAGAAATAAAACTTTTAATGCATTCAAGAAAGTTTGTCGGTAGAATTCACTAAAAATGACATTTAAATTATGGTCAGTTAAAATTATAATAAGTTTAAAATAACTACAAATATAGTTAATTTTAACTGTTAAAAAACAAATAACAAGTGAAAAATAAAACAAACTAATTAATAACGCTGTAAAAGTAACTGACAACATTTTACTACATACCACATTTTTTAACCAACTGATAAAATTGTTAAAAAATACTGTTTTTTGCAGTTTTGTTTTCGGTTTTATAAAAATGTATTTTTATAAAAAGAATAATTTTTTCCTTTGGAGATAAAATAAACTTTTCTGATTATTGTTTGAAAGCTGAGAATATATCAGTATAAACTAAAAAAGAATTTTCAAAAACAAAAAAAAATATTTTTAAAAACACTAACATGTATTAACGGGTTACTGCAAAAATACTGTTTATCGCTAATATTTATTTTTACGCTGTGTGAATACGGTAGGGGTACTGCTTGTGTTCTTTATATAGTTAAGCCCGTATGACACTAGCTTGATTATGTACACTCAAAAAAGAAAGTCAGTAAAGTCAGCAAAAAATGTTCAGCAAATTTTTAGTCTGGAGCGTGCTTGCAAGAAAGTTAACAATAACTGTAACTCAAAATAACCTAATTCCTGCTCATCAGTTCGGTTTTCGTAAAAAGCATGGCACCATTGAGCAAGTTCACAGACTTTTTAGTAAAATACGAAAGGCCTTTGAGGATAAGAATTACTGTTCTGCACTCTTTATTGACGTATCGCAAGCCTTTGATAAAGTTTGGCACGAAGGTTTGTTATTTAAAATTAAAAATATACTGCCACGTAACTAGGGTTTTTAATTTCCCGACATTTTTGAGCTCCCGGGAATCGGGAATTTTTTTCGAACTTTCCCGGGAATACTGAAGTAATTTTTTACTCATATTTAAACAGTAAAAACTACTTTTTGTTCGAAAAACATAATCAGTGTGTTCGTTTACTCGAAATTCTTACTTCTTTTAATATTGTAACAGCAGCATTTTAAAAAGCTTATTCGAAGGGTTGTCAAAAATTTAAATAATATTTTTTTTTTTAATTTTATTCTTTTATTTTAAGTACATGTTATTGTCGTATTTTCAAAAATGATTAATTTCAAATTTCGCCAACCAAAACCGACAGGGTTTTTGGCCTTGGTGCACATTCGCCAAAAGAGCTAGATATAATTTGGACAAAAAAAAATTGTTAATATTTTATTGATTGATCAATATTAATCAATAAATCTCCACTAAATTAAAAAAAAATATAATAAAATGACTTCAAAATTACAAAAATATTAATATAAATTTAAAAATTAATACGATTGTCCTAATTTACTATTAAACATATGTTATGCATATCGAAGAGTCTTATAGAGCATTTTTGGCAGTGATGCACCAATACTTTGTAGCCCCAGCGGGCATCTGGTGATTGTGCCCCAGCACAATTAATATTTTTACACTTTTTAAGCATTTATAAAAATTAAAATATGTATTATTATTGGAAAGCCTAGGTACGTAATAAAAAATTATGTTTTTATCAAAGAAAAGTTAATGGAAAAATGCAAAAAATATACTTTTTCCAATTTTTTATCTCTTAATATCGGAAAAAATAGGATCAGTGTATGTGCCCTACTGACGAAGGATCCCCCCTCTACCCTATTTTACAAAAAAAACTTGTGGAAATTTTATTTTTTCGAATTTTTTTATGGAAATCGGATCATATAGTGAAGAGTATGCTCTATCCAAATAAAATATAAGAAAATCGAAAAAAAAATTTCCATAGTCGATACCCTCCTTAAGGACATCGTTGGAGATCTCCTTTAAAAAGTTAAAATACATAAAGATTTTTCAAGATATGCTTATTTTTTTTGGCTTTTTGCGGCTTTTCAATCTAATTTACATGGTTGTTTTAGTGTTTTTTTTTAATTCCCAGGAATTTTCCTTATAATTCCCGGGAATTAAAAAAAATCGGGAAGTGAAAAATATGTAAAATTCCCGGGAATTTCGTCCCGGGAATTCCCGGGTTAAAAACCCTACACGTAACACACATAATATACTCGAAAGCTATATAAGCAATCGTAAATTTGTTGTCAAGGAAAGTGATTTCTTCAGCTCTCCTCAAGATATTCGGGCCGGTGTCCCTCAAGGTAGCATTTTAGGCCCACTCTTGTATCTTTTGTATACTTCTGACATGCCAACTGATAGTAATACTCATACGTCTACATTTGCTGATGATACGGCTATCTTGAGTTGTCACAAAAACCCATATGAAGCCTCTCGAATATTGCAGGAACACGTATTTGAACTGGATTCGTGGCTGAAAAAGTGGAAGATAAAGGTGAAGGAACAGAAATGCATTCATTTGACTTTTACTTTAAAAAAAGAAACATGCTCTTTTATCAAAATTAACAATCACAAAGTGCCCCAACACTCAAATGTCAAATATCTTGGTATACATCTTGATCGTCGTCTCACGTGGAAGAACCATATCGACTCCAAAATAACACAAATAAAACTTAAAGCAATAGAACTTAATTGGCTAATTGGAAGAAATTCTAGACTTGGCCTTGATTGCAAGTTGTTGTTGTATAATTCGATTTAGAAACCTATATGGTGCTACGGCATCCAAATCTGGGGCACTGCGTCTGCATCAAATTTTCAAAAAATTCAAAGGAAGCAACAACCATTGTCTGTGCACCATGGTATATAAGAAATGCGAACATACACTCAGATTTGAATGTTCCCACCGTTAATGATGAAATCGCGAGATACACCTTAAACTACTTAAAGAGGCTGCAACTGCACCCAAATTCATTGGCTCGTAAACTGCTTGAGGATCAAGGACACCGACGCCTCCTAAGAAGGACCACCGCTGATTTGGCTCTTAGAATAAATGTATATTCTTTATAACAAAATGTTGGTTTTTAATTTCTATTTAAAAAATTAAAAATTAGTTTTTTCGACCTTTTTAAAATTAAACTTCTAATTTATCGTTTTTAACTTTTTCTATACATTTACTTTGCATCAAATTAAAAAAACATTTAATGTTTAAAATTAAAATTTTGTCTGGCACTGGCTGGGCTTAATATTTTAGCTTTAGTACATAAGATTTGATAAACTTATTGTTAGTTCACTGTTGTGAAGATTCAATAAATAAAATTATGAAAAAAAAGAAAGTTGGTAATTTCATCAAAAGGTGTTTGCTGAAAATCAGCGATCTGATTTTTACCAAAAACATAGTAATCTCAGCAAAAGTTTTGCTAACACTTAGTCGATTGCAAATGAAAAAAAATCTTGCTAAAATCACTAAACTTTTTGCTGAATATTACTTAGTAGACTGAAAAAACTCAAAGAGAAATTTTACTTTAGTTAATTTATTTGCTAAAAATTTAAATATAGAAATTTTGTAGAGTTGTTTTTTTTAATTATCATTTCCGTTGTCTGTACTATATCCAGACAAGCTGCGACATCTACATCTTGTCTATCTGGTTGTCGTCCACGCTATAAATGCGGTTATCAACACAATTTGTAGCAAAATAAATTAGTAAAACATTAGTTTAGTGCTAAAAAAATATAACTAAAACTAAAAAAAATTGCTGAAAACTAATACACTTGATATAAAAGACGTTTTCTAATTTTTCTACTAACTTATTTTTTTTTGAATGTATTGATAAATTTTTTAAGAACAGTGCAACTCTATTGTCATAGGAAAATTTCATAAGTGCAGAAAGTACAACCATATCAGAGAAATCAATCACTAACTGTCAAAAAATTCAAAAAAATTTTCAACTTTAAAATGACATTTAATGATTGATTGTCTAGAATATTGCCAATTCCCTAAGTTTTTCTCCGTTTATAGCGTTTTTTCTGTGTTTTTGTAACGATTTTTACAAATTTGAGCGATTTTCCTTTGGAACAAAGTGCGCATCACTGTTTATTTGTTTACAAATTGTATTTTTTACTCTCTCTAATATTTGCTGTTTCATTTCATCAATCCAAGCACGCAATATTGTTTATTATTTTATATAGTTTTGTGCTTTTGCTTTTTCGCCACATGTAATTCTCGTTTCATTAATTTCTTAATTCGAAAAAAGTACGAGTAGGTAAGGTTTCGTGTCATTCGTCTTGTGAACCCAAAATACCATTAATAAACTGCAACCTGCGAGTCTGCACTAATTTTACAGCCTTTGCGGTCTGTTCTAATTTCAGAGACTTCCCGGTCTATTCTATCAAATTTTGGATCGCCACCGCCAAGGTGATCTGGTGGAAATGCGACTCCAACGCCTAGGAGTAAGCAAACCCGAATATACCCGAACCGAGAACTGGTTCCAGAACTGATTCTATGGCAACCGGTTCCAATTTGGAGCAACAGAAGTGGTTGCTCTCAGACCCAACCAGCTTGGAAAAATGTATTCATTTAATAACTTTAAGGTAAAATGGCATTAAAACCATTAAAATTTCCTGATGTCAATTCATATTTTATGAAATACAATTTGGCTAAAAGTATAACTGAAATTTTTTTATCTAAATTAACTTATTAGTATAGTAGTATATAGGGTTTCCAATACCAAATCGGTATTGAGAAATAGGTATTTCGGTATTGAAAATTTTCCAGTACCGAATTTTCGGTACTTATATAAATATTCTTATTTATCACATCTCAAAATTTCAAAATTGTGTACGAAAATTATTGATTCCAAGCAGGCCTAATCTTCTCTCTTTTGTTTCATTCAGAGCTTGAAAAAGATAATTCTTTTTTGAATCAATACGAATAAAAATTTATTAATTTTATGAATCAGTGAATATTTTAAAATAATTTTAAATCAATGATTTGATATTGAAAAAAGTGAGATAATGATTTGGTCTAATTTATATTGATTCAATTTTGATTCGATTGAATAATTTGTTTTAAGAGATAATTCGCGAAGTATAAATCAGATCAGAGCTTTGAAGAACTGATTCAAAATAATTATTTTCAAAGACAATTAAAAAAAACTAAGTTACAAATTCGCGAATCAAATTATTATCTCACGAATTATTTTTATATTTTTTTGATTCGCGAAGACATATTATTGCCAAATTTAATTCGCAAATCAAAAAAACATTTTTGAATCCTGAATAAAAACAAAAAATTATAATTCGCGAGAATCAAAATTTTCTTCTTTTTTAGAAAGAAAATTTGGACAAATTTGACAATTCCCCTCATCAATACTGGGAAATCGTAGACACAAAAGTGAACAAATATTTATTTGACTAATTTTTTAAGCTTTTGACTTTCTCTGAAGAAAATTTTTAGGATTTTTATATTTAAATTAATTAAGACCCGTATTTATAAGTAATCATAATCAGACATTTGCCATTTGGCTGGGTTAATTTTAGTTTTTGCGTTTTCCAAATATCTAGTTGAGTAAAAATGCAATATACTCGTATTTATTAATGTTTGCATCTTTAAAATATAAAATTTGTAAAGAATTGCAAACGCAATAACAGAATTATTGTCAAATTTGTTAAATTGTCTCTTAAAAAGGACATAAAATATTAAAATAATAAACAAAAAAAATTCTATGCAATACCGAAATCGGTATCGTTCTAAAATCGGTATTTGGAATTTGCTAAAATGGTTCAAATTTCGACAATTTCGGTATTACCGAAATCGGTACTGGAAAGCCTAGTAGTATAATATTGAAAATATTTGTAATTTTAGGAGAAAACATCACATCTCACAATCGTGTATGCTGGGTCTGAAAGGGCTACTCTAATTTCATTGTACTAAAATTATTGCTATTTAGTAAATTTTGCAGCTGATTTTACCAAATCAATTTTGAATTGCAGTTTACAACAATTTTGCTAAACTTTAGTAGCGGCTACTAATTTTTTCTACTAATTTTGTTGTACTACAAATCATAACAAAAAAAAAAATACCGCAGGGCTCAAAACAATTCAATTTCCCGTAATAACAGCAAAATTTTCAGTAGCCATTACACCATTTTTGATTGAGTGTAGCATTTATGGCAAAAAACACAATTAAAAAAAAAAAACAGTTCCGCAAAAATGTTATTTATTAAAAAAGTACAACTTAAAAAAAGTCAAGCCGAAAAGGTACCATTTTTCAAAAGAGCATCATTCAGCTACATTTATAAAATCAGATTTTCACTGTAAAGATTAAAGCCAAATTCATTATGATTTTGTTCTATTAAATATTGAGTTTGTCATCAAAAGAGTTCATACGCTTTTATCCAATTTATAAATATTTTGATTAAAGTGTTGCAAAAAATTTAAATTCGTCCCACTCTCTTATACAGTTATTTAGACGGCAGAATCCCAGTTATTATTGTTTTCTCGTCTTTGGCAATTGTTTGGATATTTTGTTAAATTCTCTTTTACAAATAAAAATCTATATTTGGTTTAAATGTTATTTAAACACTTTGATCATGGAAGTTTGGATGAATATTAGCCTTTAGGGCCACCTAAGTATAGTGTTTACCATTGGCGTGTGACTATCATTGTCGAAGTTTTATATCTTTTAGAAAACACAAAAACAAAAAGATATTTTTAATTTTAAACCTTTGCTTTAACTTGTTCGTGTTTCGTTTCTTTGTTTTTTTGAAAATGTGGCGCTAAATGTATTCAAATTAAAACCTTTGAATGGAACATAGTACGTTAAATTCAACGCGTAAGGTTACAACAAAGATCCGACCAATAAGATTATGTTGAAGTTAATCATTTTGAAAATGTTTTGACTTTTATTGAAGTTGACATTTATTTAAAAAAAATGTATAAACGAGTATTTATCCCATCTACAGATTATCATGCTCTTGTCTGTCCATCCA
The DNA here is from genome assembly GCA_949987735.1 of Leucophora obtusa. Lineage (NCBI taxonomy): Eukaryota > Metazoa > Arthropoda > Insecta > Diptera > Anthomyiidae > Leucophora > Leucophora obtusa. Next base: position 300,024,934 of record OX465295.1, on the reverse strand, counting down.
TTTAGGCGTAAGTGAGGTTATGTGTATTTTTATAAGTTTGTCCATTGTCCATTAGATTATTAATCGCCTTAACATTAATTGATACTAAAAATTCAAGAATTTTTTAAAGTTCTTAAAAATTTAATTTTTTTATTAATTGTTATGGTCGAAGAAAGATAACTTATCTTCTTTCTCCCAGAGGTTAAACTTAATTGTTATTTGATATTCTCTCCCAATATTGAAAAACAAAACACAGTTTTTTTCAAACTTTAATACTCCCTATCATTTTAAATTTTAAATCATATCACATGAGATCTATGTCAGTATTTGGGTACTAAGTATATTTGACTACGTGAAGATGTCATTGGGAAAATTAATCATTGTTGCTCTTGTGTGTGCGTGTGTTATTAATGTGTTTCAGTGCTTTTCAAAAGATTTTTCTGGATAAAAAGCTCATCATTAGAGCCATTTAGATTAGGTACGAGTAGTATTTTGTGATAGAGAATCAATTGACAAATTATATTGGAAAATTATGAGAAAAAATAAAAAAGTGACCTCATTCTGATTTATGTTTGTAATATTTAGAATTTATTTACTTTACATGAAAATCATTTTAGAAATTTTCAATAAATTTTCAATAAGCTATTAAGCGATTATAGTGCACTAGAATTTGAATTTTAATTTGGAGGAATTTTTTTAAGGTCTGGGTATATAAGTTGTGGAGAGATGTAAACATTTTTTGAAAATTATCGGCCAAATCGGAAGATAACTGGGAGTTTAGCGAGATCTATTAGATTTTTGGAAAGTATTGTTAAATTTTAATTTTATTTTTTTAGCCAAAACTCAAAAAAGTGGAAAAATATTTCGGTGACCTCCTCGCCAATCATTTTTGTCGCTAGGAAGATATTTATATTGACCAGTTGACTTAAGAATACATGTTTTTGAAACGTCAATTCAGTACAATTTTTACTATTTATCGCTTTAGATTAAAACAACGCGCTGAAATAGTGAAACGTGCATATCGTCGAAAATATTGGGGCCAAGAAGCACCGTCTGACAACATTATTCGTCGTTTAGTGTCGAATTTTGTTGAGCACGGGACAGTGGGAGATCGTTCCAATGAACTGGTGGAAGCGGTAAGAGGAAGTGTTGCCGAGAACCCAAATAAGTCGTATCGTCACCGCGCTCAGCATTTTGGTGTCGGTGGAATCACTTTTCGGCGCATTTTGAAGGATGATTTTCATTTGTTTCCGTATAAAATGAAATTGACTCAAAGAATTAGCTACCAGACCGGCCACGTTGCTTGCAATATGGCCAAACAGACGCTCGAATGGTTGGCACTGAAACTGATTTTTGTAAGCAATTTTTGATGACCGATCCCCAAAATTTCCGCATTTGGGGAACGGAGACCACACGAAGGTCCAAGAAATACAATTTCATCACCAAAAAGTCACTGTTTGGGTCGGCGTTTGGGCCATTTTTCTCTAGAGAAGGCGAAACTGTCAATGGGAAACGAGAACGGTGGATGTTGGCTCATTATATCTGCCCGAAAATGCATAAAAAGGTCTGGACGGTTACTGCTCTACGGGGAATGAGGAGTCAATTGCCCTCCAAGGTCCTATCCCGTGACCGGTCAACCGAAGGCATATTTCTAAATTAGTACAAATATGAACAAAAGAGAATGAATTAATTATCTAAGTATTTTTTGATCCGTTATTTTCACTGTAGCTTTTAAAAAACTTGACCCATACCGAATTAAAAAACAAAATTCTCGGCATATTTTTAAAAATATTTTTTTATTTATTTTACTATTTTATTTATTTTTAACTTTATTTCTTTTTACGATTTGCTTATTTTAGCTCTTATTTTAAATTTCTATAATTTTTTGCTAAGAAATTTTAAGTTTTGTATTTTTAACGTTTTTTTAATGTTCAAGCTGTTTTAGTTTTAACATTTGACATTTGACATTTCATTTAACTTTTCTTTTTAACTTAACCCTGCTGTTAGGTTAGGACCATTTTGGTCCATTTTGTTTTACTTCTCTCTTTAACTTTGCAACGGTGCAATATATTGACTTCAAATTTTAGCTCATGTGATTTTTTTCTGAATCGATGTTTTTATTAAAATAAATAAGTCTCTAACATAAAATGGAAGGGAGAAAAATAAACAGTTACAAATCTTATGTTAAGGACCATTTTGGTCCATTTTTTACTTTTCATTCACATATTCGCATTACAGGATGAGCAAATTATTTTGCGGTTTAGTTTACAAATAAATTTGCTGCAGATAACACATTTCTTTTCACATTTGGATTTGCAGCAACGTTCCACGTTTTCTAGTGGGTAGGTTTTTTTGTATTTTGGAACCTGAGGAAGATGCTCTTACCTTAGCCAATAGCTTCGATGAGAATTTTTCTTTTGGTATATTAGATCGTTTTTTCATGTGTTCTTTGGCCAACCCAGTGTAGAAAATCATTACCAGATATGTGGTTATGTAACTACATACTTGGTAATGGTAACTAGTTACTTATGTTATTACATTTCTTATTACCTTTATATGGCGATGTCGCGAAAAATAATGAGTTATGGTTACACACCCGCATACGAAAAATCAAAAAATATATCGTTACGTATGTGCTTACCAATACTGACAAAAATAATGAGTCTAGAAATAGATTTTCAATAAAGTAAATTATATAAAAAAATATTTTTTATTGTATTTTTTTAAATAAAATTTGCTGCTGCGGGAATCGAACCTGGGTCTACAGATTGCCAGTCAATAGCTTTACCATCTGAGCTATATCGACATGTAATATTTAATAGATAAAAACATAATTGACCTGCTGCACACAAGTAAGCTTACTCGCCAACATACCAGTGTTTAAAAAATATTGAGTCTAAAAATAGATTTCAAAAAATTTTCAAAAAAATCTAGAAAATTATTTTCTATTTGAAATAATGATAAAAATAAGTCATTATCAGTTACTCATTATTATATGTTTTGAAATAATGCAGAAGGTAAGTGGGTGTCATTACTGGTAGTCCAAAAAATAATGAGATGTCAATACCGTTTCTACACTGGGAAAGAAAGTGCCAATTGTCGTAAAAATTCAAGTCTCCTACGATTTAGATCACTTGGTGCCACGAAACATCAATTTCAGAAAAAATTATAAAAGCATTCAATGCAGATGTAATTATAAGGGTTTTCACAAGGGTGTGCTATTTGTTGTATCGTTGTATCGTCCTAACAAAAAACAGAGTTGTTAAAAATTAAATTGAAAAAATACAACATTTGAGAATAGCACGATACAACATTTTTACGTATGTTTAGTGTCCTATGTTTGAGTGTGCTAACAGATAGAAAACTGAATAGAAAATCGTTGTTAAACACAAAAAAAAATTTTAACAACTCTGTTTTTTGTTAAGACGATACAACGATACAACAGATAGCACACTCCTTATGAACAACCTATATAATTTTTTCAAATACAACATGGGGCCATCGATTTTTCTTCCATTTAGGAATGTAGTAACCAATCATTTGGTCGGCGTTATCTACGCCTTCTAAGAGAGAAGACAATTAATCGACTAATAAATAATGGCAAAACAATTGCAAACCTTTTGTCGAATTATAGAAAGATACAATCTCAGGCTTCTTTTTCGGTGCATTGACATCGATTTCTGGTACCTTATCAAAACATTTCGTTTATATCTATGGCCAATGTAAAAAACGAATGTAGGGATTTCATTGGAAGTAAACTGTTCCCACATATGTAAATTTTTTTCTAAAAGTTTTTTTTGCCAAATCGAAAGATAAAAAGAAATTATCGGCCATGATACAATATTTTGACCATTCAAACCTTTAGTTAAATCCAATACGACACGCTTTCCTTGGCTTTTCTAAGGCTGCCGCACATAACCTTATTTAGAGTCATACAACCACACATCAAATCGAGTTGGTGTTGGATGTGTCGAGATAATCAGCAGTAGTTGCAATGGCACGTGATAATAGAGTTGCACTCCATTGCATATTATTTTTTGCAATATACAATGGATGCATAGTGCCAGCTGCAGGCACATCTGTTTTATTTTCTGTATGAGAATCACTTTTTTCTTTATTAGATATTTTCATCGAAATTGAAATATCCGAGTTACTTTCGTTTAGAGTTTTAGCAATAGCATTAGAGCGCAAATTAAGCCGATTTTCCATTTTATCAAAAAATAAATAAAACACAAACTGAACTGAAACTAAAGTGAAACTAATCAAATAGTTGATGTATGACTAAATGAAACTAGGTAAATCATTTATTACTGCAATATAAATTACTGATTTGATGGTACAACCAAATAAAATTAGGAGAACCCCAAATATAATTTTGAGTTTTGTAACAGTTTTCCAATTGGTTTTAAAATAAAATTGTTATGACAAGTACTATAGTAATAAACAATCAACGTTTAATGAATAGCCCAAAATATTTCTTGAGCAATATATTTTTTAGAAATATATTTTTTTACAGTTAGTATTGCTTTCTCGAAATACTAAATGGAAATTGTTATGAAAAATAGGTTTATGGTCTTTTTTTCTGAAAAAGTAGGTATGGACCAAAATGGTCCATCAACCTAAAATTCGTAAGTAACCTAACAGCAGGGTTAAGGGAAATTTAAAAATTTTTTATTTATATTGTCAGAGTTTTTGAGGTATTTTTCTAATTTTTAATTGATTTTTTAATTTAATTGTGGCCAACGTATGTTCTCATGAGATACTGACTGATACTGAGCACTCATCTCATGAGATACTGAGCACTGACATCGAATATCAAAGTGTAAGATATCTATATAATCTATGGAAATTAATTCCAAATTTTATTGCTCCTGCATGTTTCTAAGATGACAAATATAACCTTTACAATCATTAAAAGTTAAACATTTTACAATGCTCGTTTCATATTCAATGAATCAATTAAAAACAAAATGTTTCAAAGTGTCAAATTACACAATACACTAATGTGCATATTCCCGGAATTGGTCTGAGGCAGAAAATTTCAATGAATGACTTATTTAAAAGAAAAAATTCTCCAAACCAATGATTTTATTATAAAATACTACTACTACTAAAGGATTGTTCAAAATAAGTATCGAAAAATACTCGTAATATTTCATTCAAATAAAATAAAACAATGAAGTTTATTCCAATATAAAAAAAAGTTCGAATGTGGGTTCACAAAATCACATACAATTTTATAGATTTTTATTGAGTATCATTTTAAAATAATCACTTGTTTAGAATCTTAAACGCACAAATCTTCTTTGGTATGCCCCACAACAACCACATCCAAAAACAAAAATCAAAACAACAAAGTGTTGGGGAACAAGCAAAAATATTGTAATGATGCCCGTTATCAGGGCAATCAAATCTAAATACTGTTGTCTGTCCCTTTATGAAAAAAAAGGATTAAGTTTAAGCATACACAATTAGAAGTCAGAGATAGAAAATAAAGCAACAACAAATCAAATAAATGTTTAGGTGATTAAAGTGATGATCGAACTCAAATTACACTATGAAACAAAGTTTAAGTCATTGCTATTAGCCGCAATAGTTCCAACAGAAATAACAGTAGGTATACCTAAAACGAAACCTCCAAACTGTTTTGCAAAGTTGAATCGAATTTAATTTTATGTCCTCTTGAAATAGCTGTCTGTTTAAACAAAAAGAGTCAATAAAGTCAGTAAAAAATGTTGCCGTGTCACAATCTGCGACATCTACATCTTGTCTGTTTGGTTGTTGTCCGCACTATAAATGGTTTTATCAGCACAATTTTGGTAGCAAAATAAATTAGTAAAACTTAAGCTTAAAATTTATTTTGGTGCTAAAAAATATAACTAAAACTTTTTCTGAAAACACAAATTCAGCAAAAAAAGTGCCTGAAAACTAGTATACTTGATATACAAGACGTTTTACAAATTTTTCTACTAACTTATTTTTTTGAGTGTAATAGCTTATTTAGACAGCGAAACTAACCTTCTTGATTAAAGTTAATCCAACTTCTTAATCTTCATCTTTTATACATGCATTTTTGACACTTAAAATATTAACTTGACAGTTAAAAGTTTAACTATGTCAGTTTAAAATACCAAGGTGCGCCGGTAGCGATCGGGAATATGATGAAAAATTAAAGATGTCTGCGTTAGCAACATATTTGTCGACAGCGCGAACATTTTTTGCAGCATCGTCTTAATGATAATTTTTATCTGATATAGTGTATGTGTTTTTTAGTGTTGTCAACCGTCATTATAAAAAAACAGCGTTGCAATTATTAGTATGAGTACAGACTCGTTTAGAAATAGTAACCAGATTAAAAGTTGGATTAACTGTTAATCAAAAAGATTAAAATATGGTTTAATCGACTTAGTGCTCGATGAAGAAGTTAATCCGACTTTTACTAGATTAACTTTTCTGTGTGAATTGGGTATAAGGTAAATAATAAGCGTTTTTTTAATCACCTGGATTTAGAATTTTTCTTACAAAAAGTGGATTTATTAAATCCAAAAAAAACTAGATTTATTTGTCTGGGTTTACATATAACAATAAAAGCACAAATATATGAAACAGCCTATTAATTTAATGTGAGATAAAAATACGAATGAAAATTAAAAGAGAAACAAAAAAATTGAAAAACTAGCAAATAAAAGGTTTTTCTTAAAATTTTTTATATGAAATATGTGTAGAAAAAAACTGCACCTCACCAAGTACATATTTTCCATCTTGGACATGAAGAAATAGCTGAAATAGAAATGGCAACTTTTCACTCTACTGTAAGTACTTTAATTAAATCCAATTAGTGAATATTAAATATTGCAGTGGAATATCTTAATTGTGTAAAAATATAAATTGAAGTGATAAAACTGAAAAGGCAGAATGTTTATCGCTGTTTTATATAAAATATAATTAAAAATTAAAAGTGGAAATAAAATCCTTCATCATTGAATTCGGTATTAAAAATTAAGGTGAAAGAAGTGTCGGATAGAAAATTCTCTTTAAAATAGGGAGAATCTAACCCCATCTGTTGAGCACTTTTTGAACTACTTTTTGGATTTATTAAATCCAAGTAATTAAAGAAAGCGGTTATTATTTAAAAAAAAAATTGCTTAAAAACGATTTTTGGTTTTTTTTTAGGAGAAGCAAGACTCAAGAAAATTTTTTTATTAATTAACCTGTTGCTTTCTTAGAAAAGGGGTTAGAGAAGAAGTGAAAAGTGGTGAAAGATGAAGGGCTTCAAATATGGCTGTAATTGCGCGAGATGTTGAATCTTAGTTGAATTTAGTTGTTCCGCGCAATCTGATGAAGAGTTGGCGAACTTGGTTAAAGCTTTTTAGTTCATAGCCCTGTTATATTATTTTACTTCGGTGGGGTTAAGCCGAAGGAGGACGCTGCGATATGTATGAGGGATAGAAAAATGTCATACATATTATTATTTTTCATAAATTGATGTTGCCTTGGTTGGGGATCGAACTCGCAACCTTATGTGTAACAGTCCAACGCGCTAACCATTACACCACTAAAATCAAATCGAAGTTGTATGTAATTGATAAAAACCCGATTAAAATTGAAAAACTTACCATTGTTTAGAAATTTTTTAAAATAAAAAAATCGCCAAAATTTCCAATCGTCCATATCTCGAAAGCTAGACGAAATATACAAAATTAATTGCATTCAGTGTTGCCAGACCGACAGTTTTCCCACTAAATATAGCGATTTTTAAAATTCTATTGGGGGATTATTTAAAAAAAACCGCAGGCTGGAGATTTGGTGGGAATTTTTTCATATAGCTTCAAAATGGATTAGGAGTGTCAAAATTGAAATAGTAAGAAATAGTAAAAAGCTACTTTCAGAATGTGATTTTTCACAATGTCCAGTAGACCGTACCTCAAAAAAAAAAAGTTCGCCGTACACTGTCCAATCTAAATTATTTTTGCAAGGAGGTTTCAAAAAAAATTGTTTTGTTTTTACCAAACGTAGGGGTCGCCATTTCGTTATATCTTTGGCATTTACAGTCGGATCTTAAAGTATGATACATCGATGTTTTTCTCTCAAGGGGACCAATGTTTTGCTCTAAGGCCCATTGACCACAAGTTTTCTGTTCTAGTATTTACCCACCAGATCTCAGTTGCTACGACCCTAATGTACTACCCTAATGTCAGAAAATTAAAGTTCGCAAAAAATCATTAAACTTTTGCTAAGGAAGTTTTTCGATAAACCTAGCAGAAATTTGTTTATTTTTTTGGTTGCCGAACGTAGGGGTCGCCTTTTTAAATTTTTTTTCATTGGATTTTTCTTTTATAGCAAAACACTGGTCTCCTCGAGGCAAAAAATCGATATATCACAATTTAAAATCTGACTTTAAATGCCGAAGCTATAACGAAAAATTAAAAAAGGCGACCCCTACGTTCGGCAAAAAAATTTTTTTTTTTTTGGAATTGCCTTAGAAAAATATTTTATATTTGAATGTGTACTGCGCACTTTTTTCTTTTTTGCCTGTAAGGTGGTACGGTCTAATGTCCAGTTAAAAGTTTTCAAACATTTAAATTTAAATTTTGCGGTGAAACAAACCGGAAAATGTTTAGAACAAACGATTCCAACACATTGAGGGTATTCACAGTTCATGCTATTTAAAGTAGTAAATTAGCATTTATAGTAAATTTGACAACTTTCTAAATCATGCTATTTTAGAATGTTAGCACATTGGTACTTAAACTTTGAATTCCTTTATTGTTTTACTAAAAAAAAACAACCTTATAATTCCTTTGGCTTTTTTCGTCTTCTAAATATAGAACAAATCTTTGTTTTTTTCATAAATATAAAAAGGCCAATTTTATAGCAGTTACACACACTTAACAAAGTGTCAAACCGCAAGTAAAGTAAATATTATAGTTTCTAGTTATTACAACATCAACAACACCACAACATTCAGCCCCACCAATACCATGAACCATAAATGGGATTATGTAACCTAATAGCGGTGTTTGTAAGGCGGCAATGAACCAACCAGCCGTCCAACTTACTAAACCAACACACGAAGGAAAACCCTTGGATGCCAAGGTACAAGGTATAAAGAAAACTTTGTTTATACAACATAACACCACCTTGTGGCTAGAGTAGATTTCTTAGGTATGCAAAGTGGTCAACTATGGAGCAGTTACATGTGATGCGTTACCGTACAAGTTTAACTGGTTGATATTGGGGCTCTGGTTTGGAATATTTTTCTTTCTTTCTTTTTTTTTTTTTTTGCTTAAGAATCATCATAAGTAAGAAAATGCGGAAAAAGATTTATGAGCTCGTGTGACATTTTTACACTACATGAGGTCGTAATGAATTGATTTCATAAGAGCCAGACGCACACGTCTGATGTGGTAAATGTAATGTAATGTAAATTGTTGTTTGGTTTTGTTAGTGGTTATGTTGTTGTTGTTGTTTTTGTAAATGACTTTAAACAATTTTACCCATCTTCACTTAACATCTGATATAATGAAAATTGAAAATCTAGATTGAAAAATTATTGTTGATCAGATTTTTTTGCATTTTAAATCGTAAATTGTTTAAAATTCATCTGTTGTTCTTGAGTAAATACTAAAAAGCAGACAAAGAATTATCGTTATGTGATTTGCTCACATTTGCAGCCAGCACCCCGTTTCTATATTTCTCGCATCGAAAAAGTTTACGGAAAAAACATGTGAAATGCAACCCTGCTCTGCTTTATAGAGGGTGAGTCGCAGACAATAAAATATATATGAAACCAAATCAGCTAGTAATACGTTGCACAGTAAGTTATTTCTAAATAAATTATGTGTTTTACAAAACAACATGCGTCAACAGTTCTTAAAGTTACATTATCTGAACGAATTACAACAAAAACTGCAGTCCATTTTATCACGTCTTTAATCAGCCTGTATAACGCAGTGAGACCATGCATTTCTCGATGCGAAAACTTCTCGCATTAGATACAGAAACGGGGTACTGGACTCGAAATACAACACCTTGTAAGTATTCTTCAAACAATGTCAGAAGATTCTGGACGTCAAAGGGATCATTTAACAACATTCAAATGTCTTTACCAATTACACTCATAGTAACCGGATTTAAGTTGAAAACCACCAAAAATTTTTCACTTTATGTAGTCTCAGACTTTCAAGGCAATTACAATCTTAAGTGGTTTGAGACATGTTTTGATTCTGAATGCTTTCTTATATTTAGAAGACGTACAATTTTATAAAAGTAAAAAAAAAATATTGTTATTTTCTTTTTAATTCTATTCAACGTGCTTTCCTTATGAAATTGTTCTACTTTCGGTTCTATCACCGATGATTATTTTTGGTTAAAATTGTCCCAAAACAAACAAACTCTAGAATCCTTTTAAATTTTGTACTTTGTTTCTTCCATTTCGTTCCAATCGACATTCAAATCATTTTAAGGAGGTATTTTTTCCCTGAAAATTAACAAATTCGAAAAGATGATTTCCAATAAACAATTCTATTTAAATATGTACAAATATTTTTAAATTTGGATGCTGAAAGCTTTCAGTATCCGGTATCCAGGTTCAAATATTTCAAAAACAAAATTTCAGATTCTAAACATTTATTGTTTTAATCTTAGACAATATTTCTTCATAAAATACAGGGCTCTGAAGTAAAGGGTGGTTAAATTTTAAGGGCCGATGTTGAATGTGAACCACACCTAAACGTCAAGTTTTTTTCTGCATTTCATTTGACATTTCTCAATTTCAGACTAACTCAATTTGGACCATGGAAAGATACACAATCGAGCAACGCGTTAAAGTTATTCAGGCTTATTATGAAAATGGGCGTTCAAATCAAAATGCATTTCGTGCACTTCGTGATTTCTTTGGTCAGCATAATCGACCAAATGTGTCCACAATCGGGAGAATTGTGCACAAATTTCAGCAAATCGGGTCTGTAGGAAATGTGAAAACACCTGTTGTTTGTGGTTGGTGCGGTTTATGGGCTGGCGGCGTCATCGGGCCGTACTTCTTCGAAAATGAGTTGGCCAAGCAGTTACCGTGAACGGACTTCTTGTGGCCAGAAATTGAGAATGTGGACCTGGACGATATGTGGTTTCAACAGGATGGTTCCACTTGCCACACAGCCAACGAAACAATGGCTCTTGCGCGAGAAATTCAAAGGCCGTGTTATCTAACGTGATGGCGATGTCAATTGGCTGCCAAGATCATGTGATTTGACACCGTTGGACTTCTTTCTTTGGGGTTATTTGAAAGAAAAGGTGTACGTCGATAAGCCAGCAACAATTCAAGAGCTAAAGGATGAGATAATTCGGCACATTAACAGCATAGAACCTCAATTATGCCTCAGAATCATCGAAAATTTGGACCATCGGATGGAGTTGTGCCGCCGAGGTCGCGGCGGCCATTAGGCCGATATTTTGTTCCATACATAATTAAACCATACCAATATTATTATATAAAAAGAAATGACAATAATTTCCTAAATAATTTGTGTTTTATTCAAAATCAACATCGGCCCTTAAAATTTAACCACCCTTTATTTTCTTATTAAAAGTCCTTCTTATATTTCTTATGAAAATTTTCGAGGTGCCCACAGAAGAAGAAGTTATTATTTAAATAAAACTATTTCCTTAAGAAATTCTTAGATTTTTAGGTAGTTTAGTTGGGGCGCTGTGGTGTAATGGTTAGCGCGTTGGACTGTTACACGTTAGGTAGCGGGTTCGATCCCCAACTAAGGCAACATCAATTTATGATAAATATTAATATGTATGAGTTTTTTCTATCCCTCATACATATCGCAGCGTCCTCCTTCGGTGTCCCCATAGTACAGAGAAAACAGATTCGTGCTTAAGCCCAGTTCGCTCTATGTTTGGAGCTCTAAAACTAAAATAAAAACATTAACATGCACAAATTTTTTATGGTCTATAAAAGGTTACAATCATAATTAACCCAAATGTCACTTTCCCGCTACATTTTCAAATGGTCTTGTCTATTAAATTGATGCGAAAAAAAATTCCACCGCAATTTCGCAACAATTCCACGCAAGTGAAAAATCATTTTTTTATATGGAGTTTGACAGCTTTTTTCGCAAAAGTACGAACAAAATACCGGGCTTTACAACCGAATTTATTTTCCAATCGAATGCTTCGGTTGTGACTACAGAATTTTTCAGTTGTGACTACCGAAATATTGTTGAGGCAATAGAAATTCTGTTACCATTACCAAATGACTATTTACTCTATTGATATTCAGTTGCCACAACTGAAAAATTCGGTCACGGAAATCGAACCATTCGATTGGCAACAAATTCGGTTGTAAGCACGCCCAGCAGGCCCAGACAGGTTAGCCCTTCTGCACCTCGTGAACGGTATCAGGATCGTCTTCGTGGGGTTGATAGTTAACCCATTTTCCCGACACTGTGAGTGAATAAAGGTCAGAGCCAGCTACATATGGTCAGAGATCCCAGTCTACAACGGAAATGACTAGATTACCGGCGTAGCTATAAGTCCTGAAGCACAAGTCGTTCAGACCCTCAAGCAACAACTCATGGATGACCAGTGTCCACAGCAATGGCGACAGTACCCCGCCCTGAGGACATCTTCTGGTTGCATTCACGGTCCTACAAGTAATTTTTATGCCGAACGTGATTTCCCTAGAGTTAAGCCTTTCCAAAGTCCAGTTGATGATTATTGAAGAGATTCTCTTTCATATCATGGATAACCTAATCACATCGTAGAACGTGTTGTCAAAAGCGCCCTGTATATCAATAAAAGCACAAAGGGCAATCAATGTTCTTTGCCTCCAGTGCCTTCTCTATCATCGTTTATCGGTTTACGCCTGAGGTAAGTGTCCCAAATGTAATAGTCCAAAACCTTCTCCATTTTCTTATGGATAAGCTAATTGGTCTGTACGATTTAGGCAGCTGTTCGGATTTCCCCGGCCTTTGTAATAAACACCACTTAAACGCCCCTCCAAGATGTTGGCACATGACCCAACAAAAGACTGGATCTAAATATCTTAACCAATTGTGGGACTATTATACCCCCCTCTGTATCAGCCATGGTTAGATCCCGTCGGGAACCTAAGAGAACAAAGACCATTTGTGTGATTTTGTAAGAGGGCCTTCCGAAGTCGCACAGCTTCCGGAAAATCATAAACATAGATTCATAGACTCAAGATTTTTTACAGTGGATGACGATGCCTCTACCAGAGTTATGGGAAACTGCGCAAACTCATCTGATATCACCATCTTCAGTGCACGTCTGATAAATTGTACTACTTGACGACATATAATTTCCTTGGCATTAGACCACCTTTGCATATTAATAACCGGCGGTCGATCAACTAAATGACTTTGTTGTCTCTGAACGCCATTCGTATGAAAATAAAATTTACAATACTCGGCCTAAGCCGATTACTTTTGTTAGGCCCAAAAAGAGTATATACACACTTTTGAGTTCAGAATCGCACGGGTACCGTGTTAAAGTACGGGAAAAGAAATATTTTAAGCAATAATTTATCCTGGTAATTGTGTGAAAATTGTTTTTTGGACTGTTTCGAATTGTTTTGGGTAATAATCGGTAATATGTCAAATTATAGCCAAGGTCATCCACGCCCGCCTCTCAACCTCTCATTCTCTCCACAAAAAATTCAAAACTCCGTTAAATTAATAAGGGGTTCCACAAGGTGGAATTCTCTTCCTAACCATGTTCAATATCATGTAAAAATATCATGTGCAGACAACTGTAGGGTACTGATGACGGACCACGATATTGATGACCTTTACGGTAGGGAAAATTATTATCTTGTTGGCCTCATTAATTTCTTCATCGCAAAAAACATGAAACTACTCTCAAAGAGTTTACTACTACTTGCTAATACCATAAAAATCATCGGCTACACTTTTTACCTGCTGAACGAAAGAGTCTGATAGTTGGGGGCATAAAAATCCCGACAGTAAACCCCCTGCGGATCACATTCGACGCCCAGTGTAATTTGCAATAAAAAGTGAGTTAGAAACAACACCCTCAAGTTTTTCATAACATACAAAACAATTGGCCAGGAACCAATTACAGTGTTCCCATATTTAAAAACGTTCATCTTTTACCACCTTTCATCTCTTCTCTATCCCCTTTCCAAAGAAAGCAACACGTTAATTAATATAATAGGAAGAATTTCCTGAGTGTTGCTTCTTTTTATATAATAAAAAAAAGAAAAAAAGTGAAAAATTCTGCTGCATCAGAGTCGTCCTGGATCATTAGTGATAAGCAGTAAAAGAAACTCTGGAATTTTGAAAACGCAGCCCAGTGTTCAAAAAAAAAAACTGAACACCATCTACAAGAGAAAGCGAAAATTCTTACAGTAAAGGAACACAGTCAGATGTTAGCGAAGCAGTTAATATTGGAGTTAAGTTGAACTCGAAATTAGCACTCCCTGATTCATGAATAAAATTATATAGGTTCAGTGCAAGAAATCGCCTAAAATGGCTTCGGTTTAGTCACTTTTAAGCTCAGATATATAGTTTAGTGTAGTTTTCTATGGCGACTAGGTCAAAGCAAGCACAGCTTTTAATTATTTTCAATAGGGTTGGTCCACCGGACACTATGAACTTATTTACTAAATCTCATCTAATTCAGTATTGCGACCTGTAATTTGATTGAAGCATCGTTCATTTTACGTCGACAGACGGACATCGTTAAATTGATTATGAGTCCATCGGTATACAACTACATACACTGAAAAGACCTTGACCTAACAATGAATAACAAGTTTTTGGATTTAAAATCAGCATAATCTTCTTGATGTGTAGTACACTTTTTTCAACGGTCTTCTAATATTTCGATACCATGAGAATAGTACGATTTGCCAAACTTTTTAAAACAGTCCTCCTTACTTACACATTCGTATAAAAACTTTTCCCCTCGAACCATTTTTTCCATAGCCACTTCCATAGCTGATTTTGGTTAAATGGTAGAGTATTCAAATCGAGTAAACCGGGTAAAACATAAATTTCTTTCAACTTTATCAATCAATTTTCAAATGTAAAAATTCTCCCATTAAACACAACTTATTTTAAGAGAAATCAATTTTGTATTCCTATATCTTATACTCGATTTTCATCTTTAAAGAATGCGTTTACAAATTGTTCATTACATTTTTTGCAATAACTTTTTTAAAAATCACTCAAATTGAGACATTCTTTTATTAGGCTTTGAAATGAATGTAAGAAAATTAAATTTTTAAAATTTTTAGAATAAAAAAATGTTAAGCAAATTGCAGTTTTGAACAATTATTTAATCTATTGTATTAATTTTTCATTGACACCTTTTGAAATAATTAAACAATTCGTTTTAATTAAAAAAAAAACTGAAAAATATTTTTTCGTGTGTCACTCGTCGACAACCCCTATCTATTACTTGTATTACCCAGTACTGGCGATACGAATTGTGAAATTTTTGTAAATTGTCTTTTAAAAATGACATTTTGTATCCCCAATACGATTTGATGCTTTTGAAGTTCGAGTGAAATTTTTTCACCACAAACACAACTATGATTTAGAGATAAATACATATTGAATTAAGATCAATCAAACAATTAAATTTAAACTGTGTGGGGTCCTATTGTTATAATAATTGTAAAGAAAATGTAACAACAAAGAAACGTTGAATATTATTTAATGTCAAGTGTACTTTTATAACGGTTATTACAAATTTTTCACAATTCCCTTAAAAAAGTTGTTATACTTTTTTTTCCTCTTAATAATTCAATAACCGATCTTCAGTTCTGTATAAAAGATCATTATCGAAACCACTCCTTTTTAGTGATAATTACAATACCACCAATAGGTGGTCTCCAAGAATCAAATGCACAGAAACACAATCTAAATTAAATATTGAAATTTTAATGTCATTTTATATGACGATTCTTGTTAATTTTACGTGAAAGAATGTTATATATGCGAGCATATATTCAATCTATTGATTCTTTCGTTGGCTCTTTCACTTTAGTGCACTTGACATAATAATATTCGATTTACCTTTATGTTTAAAAAGATAAATATTACATGTAATATACCCTGCATCTACTTGGGTATCACATTCATTGTCTTATGACTTTGACATTGAACTTTTTCTTTTTTTTCTGGTTTGTTTTGTGTCAATTTAAACGTTAAGATGTTGTCTTTGTTTTCTTCTTCTTGATGTTGTAAGTAACATTGTCATGTTAAATGTTGTTAAATGTAAACATTTTGTTTGCATTATGTTACCATCTCTGATGACATTCCCTGATAATGTTTACTCAAATAAAACTCAAAATATTTTTGGAAACCAATTTATCAATATCAGTTTTTTTGGTAAATAAAACACGTCTTTTTTTCGTTGCACAAAAATATATTTATTTAAACGCCAGTTGATAAAATTTTGTGAAACTTTAGATAAGTTTAAAGGTTTCAATGATTTCATTAAACTTTTATTTCCTGTGTAAGAAAAATATTCCATTAATGACAAAATTAAAACACAATTGTTTAGAGGTTAGGTTTGCTTCAATGGGAATGCACAAGATGGTGAGAACATTTGGAGACCACACAAAGTGATTCCTTTAAGTTTACCCTCAGACCTTAAACTATTCCGATTCCTTAACAAATACCGCGATGCCGAATACTGAAATACATCTGTTAGATAATTTAGGGCATTGAAGACTAGAAATTTACAGAGCAGATAATACAATGCGCAGATTTACCAGAGAAATCCGTTATCGCTACAACAGATATGTAGCGCTTTATGATTAACATAATGTGATGAACGATGCAACTTTTGTTTTTGTTTTATAATAAAAATATTTGTAAAGTTTTCTTGATTTTCCTAAAATTTTTCGCCCTTACTATCTAAATTTTTCAAATGTATATCTTAGTTTAAGTCGACTTTAGTTAAAATATTGGGTGGCAGTATGCCTTGACCTATCAAAATGTTTGAAAATATAAATATTTTTGTAGGGTTTTCATACACAAAATGAACAAAACCAAAATATTGTTTTATAGTAAGGGCCTTTGTTTTTTTTTTATAAATTATATTTGAACTTGTTTTTTATTCTTACAAGAAAAGTCCAATCCGGATACTCACAGTGCTAGTGGACAATGGCAGTTGTTACGACAAACTTTGTTCTTGAATTTCGCGATAACTATTGAATATTTGTTTACAATTTTTTATTGAATTTCGTTTAAAGTTAGCCTTTGTTTAGTAAAGAGTTGTTTTTTCAAACACCAATTGCAATTAATATTATAATTAATATGCATTTTTATTAATTCTAATTCAGTAGGTTTGAGGTGAAGGAGAAGAATAAACATTTTTTCAAAAGTTATAAACACATTAAATTTGCAAATTAGACTAGATCCAGTTTCTGCCTTTTTCTATGGACAGGCTTCATCAGTGATTTTCCATTAAATTGTATTATTTAGCGTGTTTTTTAGAATTAGAATTTTTCATACAAAAATTTGGATTTAGAATTTTTCATACAAAAATGGATTTATTAAATCCAAAAAAAAGCTGGATTTAATAAATCCACAATAAAAGCACAAATATATGAAACAGCCTATTAATTTAATGTCAGAAAAAAATAGGAATGAAAATTAAAAGAGAAACAAAAAAATTGAAAAACTAACAAATAAAAGGTTTTTCTTAATTTTTTTTTTATGAAATATGTTTGAAAAAAAAACTACACCTCACCAAAGACATATTTTTCATCTTGGACATGGAGAAATAGCTCAAATAGAAATGGCAATTTTTCACTCTACAGTAAGTAATTTAATTAAATCCAATTAGTGAATATTAAATATTGCAATGGAATTTTTCAATTGTTTAAAAATATAAATTGAAGTGATAAAACTGAAAAGGCAGACTGTTTATCGCTGTTTTATGTAATTAAAAGTTAAAGTAGAATCCTTCATCATCGAATTCGGTATTAAAAATTAGGGTGAAAGAAGTGTCGGACAGAAATTTTTTTTAAAATAGGAAAAATCTAACCCCATCTGTTGAGCACTTTTAGAAATACTTTTTGGATTTATTAAATCCAAGTGATTAGAAAAAACGGCTATTGTTTATATTTTTTATTGTCAGATTGTCTCTATATGATAATTTTTTCAACAACCCGTCGGCTGTAGGAATCGAACCCATGCACTCCTACATTACAAACATAACTATACTAGAGTTCGACAGCTTAGCTATCTAACCCAAGTACGGCCTTGCATATAGTGCAGCTAATTCATAGTTTGTTTATTTACAAAATTTTCTAACTTCTCGCCAGTGGCAAATAATAAAAATAAAAAACCTGTTTTATCGACAAAACGTCGCACTGCGGAAAAAAGCCTGCACTGCGTTTTTTTGGTTTAGGCTAAAAGATAAAAAATCAAACGACAGCTGATATATAACTAGCTGATCACAATCAGCATAAAGGTAGCGCTGCCAAAATAAGGTAGCGCTACCTCAACATGTTGATTTAGCAGTAGGTAATCAAATCGCTCACCAGATTGTTGGGTAGCAGTAAAGTAGCAGTTGAGCGTCTGTTAAACGCACCCAATAAACCAAACCACATAGTGAAAGTGCCAGTGGACAACGGCAGTGCTGTCAAACTTTGTTATTAAATTTCGCGTAAACGATTTAATATTTTTAAAAATTTCTTATTGCGTTTTGTTTAAAAACAGCTCTTGTTTATTTAGAAACTTTTCTTATTTCTCGGCAGTGACAAATAGAGAAGATACAAAAAACTGCTTTATCGACAAAACGTCGCACTGCGGTCGACACTGCGTTTATGTGGTTTAGGCTAATGTTTCCTATACTTATGAGATATTAGTACATGGTGTAAGTGGTAAGTCTAAGGAATATCCACTTACCCAAACTAGTGCCCGGTTTATGTTTATAATGTGAGAAATTTTCGCAATGAAAAATGCAACTCTACTATATCAAGGACTGGGTGAGTCACATAATATCAAATTGTCTCACAGACAAGTTTTTTCTAATATGAAGGAAAATATTACATATGTGACTCACCCTGTTCTAAACATGAAAGAGTTGTATTTTTCGATGCGAAAACTTCTTACATTAGCTGCAGAAACCAGGCACAGATAATGCAAAACAAACTTCACTACAGGAGTAATGATTATTAACTGACCTTGGCCAGATATACTGTCCGCCTCTCTTGTCCTTCGATCACCCCCTAATGATTCTTATGAACTAAGGTCACTTGTCTATGATTGAACAGTGCCAATGCTACCTCATTCTCTATAACTAAACGAGGAATCCACATTTCACCATCGTGGATTTGATAAATCGGAACGATGTTCTTACCCAGACATTTCCCATTACTCTTTCCCATTACAGCACCGAACTATCCTGAAGCCCTCTTGTAAATTGGTGCCATCGAACGCAAAAAAAGCATCATATTTACTGTGTGCGGATATGTCAACTAGTCCGTTTAGTATTCGAGCGTCAAGGATTATTGATCTGTTCTTTGTCATTTTGCCCTTTTGATTTGATCCTTATATAAAACTAACCATTACCCAGCAAAAAATACTGCATACCTAGAAGCAGTTTTGGAAGGCATTATTTAATAACCGTGCGCTTCCTAAACTAATTCCAGAAGACATGATTTTTGTTCGTGATGTCCCACTTGGTATGTCTCTTTTCAGCAGGTGAAACGCGCTTCTTTCATGGCAATTAAGAAGCAATAAAATCAGGCCTTCATAAGCAATGAAATGCGCATTTTCTTCAGCTTCGAGATGCACTAAAATAATGTGTATTTAATAAGATTTAAAGCACTTCACTCACTTCTCCAAAGATGCAGTAAAATTCTTGCTTCAGTAATGCGCTAATAAATTTAAAGGACCCCTTCTGGAAATGAAAAAAAAATGTTCTATCTGTTTCTAAAGGGGTCACGTACTTTTTTTTTGAGGAGCTCCCGACAAAGTCCATTCTGGTAATACTTTGTCGTAAAATCGATAATAAAATCTCTGCCTTCTTTCCTGCTTATAAAAGAAGCAGTTTGGAAGGCAGAGTAAAAAAATGTGTGCTCGTAACAGATCGTAATTTAGAAGCATTGTACTGTTCGTAACAAATCGTTTATTTAAACAAAAAAAGGAATCTCTGCATTCGTTACTGCTTCAAAAGAATGCAGTTAGGAAGGCAAATCAAATTGGAAGATGACAAAGCAAATTGTGGAAATTTTCTGTTGTTGTTTTTGTTTTTTCTTTGATATTTTAAATGTTTAATAACGCTCCTAGACGAGAACAAGAAATTCTCATTGAGTTTGTAATTTAACTTAACAAACATTTCCAGAAATTCTAAAAATGTCGTCCCCTGACGATTTCCTTAGGCAAGAATGAAATCCGGATAGGGACATGCCTACAACGGATTATTTTTTACAATTTGTTAAATACGTTTGGGATTTTAGCATATTTAATTCCTTTAATTAAAATAGATTTGATTTTCTGCCTTCTTTAAATAATTTCAATCTCTTTCAATTTCGTTATATCAATGCCTGACACGTACACTGGAAACAAGCTAGGTAAATTTCTGATTAGGTAAAGCTTGTAACCATGGTGGTCAGTAACAACCCATCAGTAAATTTAGAGAGATTTCTCCACAGTTTTTTTTTTGTGAATAAAATTAGTTCTGTTTTCGCGGAGTTGACTTCTACACCGTTATCCATTCCCCATGTTTTCGTAGCAACTCGTCTTTCAATACTTCGCAGTGTTGATGTTAATCTCTATAACCGAGTAAATTTATCCTTTCACGCTGAATTCATGTAAGCATAAAATTTAAGCATAACATTTAATGATATAAACGAGCTTGGATATTATTCTCGGTATCCATTATTCCCTAACAGTACATTGAAAGATGAACGACCTGTCGTTTATAGCGGACATAGGATTATGTGATCTCATCCATTATCTCAATCTTGTAGGTTGTCTCTTGTTCCCCAGATATCAGCACTTTACGAAGTAGCCGTTTTCAAGTCTTTCTTTCAATGGAGTCTCGGAGGTGTGGGCCTTATGGTGTAATGTTTAACACGTTAAAATTTTTCACAGAACGTTGCGGGTTCGAACCCCAGTGACTACAATTTAAATTTATTAAAGTTGTATGTATAAGTTTTCTATCCCTTATACTCTCTATACCCTCCTAACCCCACCTAAGTAAACTAATTTACCAAGGCAATGAACTAAATAGTTTCAACAAGTTCCCCACCTTTCCATCAGATGGCATGCAACTATTGTTCAAAAATTAACACCTCGCGCAATTACGGTGTTGCTACATTTGAAGAACTCCATCTTTCGCCACCTTTCATCTCTCCTCTATCCCATTTCCAAAGAAAGTCACACATTAATTAATAGGAAAAATAAAACAACCTTGCATATTGAAAGTATTATTCAAGGGGTTCCAGATCAATGTAATAAATCCCGTATGACACTAGCTTTTTCTTCACTTTTTCTTGGTTTTTTTTGGTTTTTGTGAAATTTTTTGGTTATTTTCGAAAATGTTAAAAGGAATAGGAAAAAAAATCAAATAAAACCTTTAACAAAAGTCAAGAAAAAGTGAAGAAAGAACTAATGTCATACGGGCTTAAGTGGTATGAATTGTTAAATTATTTGTTCCGGAGGTGTTAATAAAAAATGTTGTCTTGGAACACACTAAAAAGATTAATTTAAGAGTTTTAAGAATGATATCTACAATAATCTCTAGCATAATATAATATTTTCCATAAACAACCCAGAATGGCTTTGGGGAGACTACCAATCTTTTTATGGCTTTTTATTTCTTTTTGTAACCAATTTATCCTTCATCAACTCAGAAAATGAGTTTAAGTCGATCGAGGTTATAAAATAATATACAATTAAAACTAAAATAGCTATTTGCCAACTAATGGCTAACGTTGTTCATTGTTCCAACAAAATTTCTGAAGGAAAACCGACTATATAAAGGTTTTCAGTCTAAAAGCATTGACACCAATACAATTTGGTTGGAATTGTATTGGCTTCAATGCAATGTTAACCTACTGCTTACCAAAAAGAATCCACTCAATAATGAAAAATTTATTCTTCAAATTCCATTGAATAATATTTATTTGTATTTCTTATTTTAAGCACCTGTGGGTCAATTTGATACAAGATTAAAAAATAAGTAGATTTGACTTATTATCGCTTTCATTGTAGGTGTTCCTGAAATAAACAGCATTAAACAAGCCACAACAATTTTTGAAAGTTACAACTTTAGAACATAAAATCAAATACTTAAATATCTTCTCATTTTTTGCGCATGCCCGCCTGCCTGCTAACTAAGCATGGCTAAATTGTCTGATTAATGTTGTAGCGAGGTGAGATTTTTGTTGTTGTGGATTTGACTAGAAATTACCACTACTATTCGTGCATTCATCTATCCATCCACACAATTTGAACGGAATATTGGTTTGCACCTTAACTGTGAAATGTTTTGGTACATGTACTGCCATAAGCGATTTAATGTTTGTCTAGAGAGTTCAGCTGGTAGACAGAATGCGAATAAAAGAAGAACATGAATACAGTGTGAAAATTGAAGCTTTATTTAACTTTGCTAAGTTTAAAGATTGTCAAAAAAAGGAGTCTTACATGATGTGTTTGTAAAAAATTTAATCTAAACAAACGAAGGAGTTGGTGGAATGATAGAAGAAGAACATTTAAAATTACACTATGGGGTTAAATATGCTTTTAACATCATTAACCAGTATTTGTACGATTATAGTGAATTTAAACATAATTATAATTACAATTAACATTTATTTAGGCTTCAGGCGGAGAAAATTGTAAGTATGAAATCTTGCGTTCTTATGCTTATTTGTTTTGGCATGTAGTCTTAATAGTGATATTATTTGGTTGTATTTCCTATTCATTTGATAACTTTAAAAACGTTTAAAAAGGTAAGCGAAAGAAAAAGAGATTTTCTAAATACAATATGATTATTTAGTGTTCTATTGTAAATGCCACTAGGTACTAAAGGGCTGCGTGAGTGCAATTGGTTTGTTGTAGTCATTAAATCACATGGTGCTAGTATGTGTGCATTACGATTTAAACCACCCTGTTACGACTAGAAGACAAATCAAAACGTAAGCGATCTTAAGCATTAACCATGGCAACGAAAAAAACAATAAGTGATTGTTGTGACACACGGTTGTTCGCTACCATAACAAAGCAATTAGTACTTTGAACTTGTGTTTAAGTATAGCAATGAATGCTATGGATGCGATGGTGTGTTGTGTTATAATATGTAGGTTTTATAAAACGAAAAAGTATAAATGTACACTCAGATAAAAAAGTTAGCAGTTAGTTAGTTGTTCTTTATTTTCAATTCAATGTTTGTTTTACAATTTTTATATTATTATATAAAAAAGTTAGTAAAAAAATAAATTAATAATGTTATTAATGCATATTAAATTATAAAAACAAAAAAAATAATTTATATTAATTCTTATTAAATACAAGAAAGTTAAAAATATCTGCGTTGTAATTGTTTTTAATATAAACAATTATAATGCAGAGATTTTTAAGTTTTATACACCCGGTGAAAAATGCTCATATACACTCGAACATGTTCATATATGGTTTATGTGGACACATATGAACAAATATGGAATTTTTATGAACATATATGGATTTTATATGAACATATATTATTTGGTAAGTATGGAATTATATTAAATGCAATGAAAAAAAAGGAACATGTAGCGACTAATTTGAATGTCATACATAAATTTATACCTATAGTACAACCTTATAATAAAGAACAGCAAAGTTCGCATGTATTCGCATATATTAAATAAATGTATATGTTCATATATGTCCATATATTAACATATACTTAGGTGTTACCTCATTTTTCGGATCCATACATATATGGTTGAACCATAAATGTTCATATATGGACATTTTTTACCGGGCATACATATATTTTAATTTCATTGGTTGTTGCAAAATATTATCTGTGTACTTATTTTGTCAAACAAAGCGACATAGACCTATTTTGTTGACAGCAGACGTGCAACTAAAGGTTTTTTTTTTGTTATTTTTACCCTTTCTATTTTTTGTTTCGTTGACATTCGGGTTGTGTACGTGTAAAAACCCGATTGATCTTCGTCGTTCAACAAGTGTTTGGGCGTCACTGCTTGTGATCTTTAGTTGATCGTCAAAGTTGAAAGTGTCAAGGTCAAAAATAATAATTGAGGTTATAAAATTCAAATATTTATAAAATGTAAGTTAAATTAATTTTTTTAGTTATTATATTTATCAGGGTCATTAACAATAAACAAATTAACCTAAAGTTTTGGCTAACTTTAGGTTATTGTATTTGTTAATTACGCATTTGCCGATTTTTCTAAATTTTGCTATTTTCAAAATTTTGGCGGTTTTTTATGATTTTTTAAAATTTTGGCAATTTTTAAATTTAAACGATTTTTTCAATTTTGGCAATTTTTAAAATTTTTAACTTGGTTGGGAAACACTAACTGTAAAATACCGTTAACGATTCGAAACCCTTTCAACGAACTATTTTTAACCCTAAAATACCACTAACGAAGTAACTTAAAATACCGTTAACCTTAAAATAACCTAACGAAATAAATTAAAATACCGTTAACCCTAAAATAACTTAACGATATAACTTAAAATACCGATACCCTTAAAATAACCTAACGAAATTCTATAAAATAAAATTTACCAAATTCATTCCAAAAAAAAACATTTAAAAAGAATCGGTGGTATAATTAAACAATATTGAAAAATAAAATTAAAAATAAATAATATAATAAAACCAATACGTAGTAGAGTTTGCTAAAAACCCTACTCATGTTCCTTAATGTATTCGTCGCTTTAGAGATTTTTTTTTTTGGTATCATTAGAGTATTTCACATATTAAATAGTTGAAATATTCATTACGATCAACTAAAGAATTTTTTGGGGGTAGACACATTTGTCTATTTTAATTTTTTCAGTATACCATTGGCCGATCATAATCGGCTTTTCATACCTACACAACACGAATGAAAACAAAACTCTCAACTAAAAGCATAACAAATAAAAAATACTCCATTCATTAGCATCACAGGGTATACCAGTGAAGACACGCACTAGCGCTGCGGGCGGACGTTTTTGGAACTACCGAAATTTGCAACTCTGCAACTAACTAGCAGAGTTGCACCAAAAACGTAAGTGCGAGAGAAACAAATATATTACAACTAGTTCTGTCTCTCTTTCCCAAAAGTTTTCCAGTTCGTCGCATTATTATTGGTTCGGCCCACCGGCCATTTTTGAAAATATCGAGTTAGAAAATTTATTAAATACATATTTTCATTCAGATTTTGAGACAGTTTCTTGCTATAATGCATCATATCTGAGATACCTAGTGCATACACAAATTAAAAAGATGTGAATCTCTTTATCGTTTTTCTGGATAAAGACTATTTGGCATATCGACCAAACCAATACTAAGCTGACGATATGTTGTGCTTTTTTTTAGTTTGTTTAATAAATTTTCTTCACGGCATCGTTTGTGTAACAAAAAAAAAATTATATAGCTCAAATAATGATTGAATAATAAAAACTAAAAATAGATAGTGTTATAAAGTGAATATTTTATGTTGTCGAATAATAATAAATAATATAAATCTGTTTTGTGAGTGCGTTTGTGTTTTTTTTTATACATTTCACACAACATATGGATGTGAGAGTTTGTTGTATGTTGTGTTATGTTTAATAGTACTTTATAAGTTTTCCTAATTGTTAATAAAGGGCATTAATGTGCACAAATTTTATAAAAAAAAGTTTAAATTAATATTGTTTTATTCATTACAATGTGTAACTACAAATATATAATTATTTTGTGAGTTTGTAACACACCAGGGAAGTTAAACTGTTTGCCCAATACAACCATGGTGTGTATCTTCATACTTTCTAGGCTATCTTTTACTTTTTTTGTGTGAACACATGTTTGAAAACATGCTGTATAGTTGTTTACTTTTACTCATGGGTTTCGTATATATACTTTTTTTTAAATCTCCTTCGCACTTCGGTTAAAAATTAAAACAACAACCACACCATACGGTTTCTGTTTACTCGTTTGACAGCTGTCACTTTTGACTTCACTGGTATACCCTGTGATTAGCATGATAGCTTTCAACAGAGTAGGTACGTATTTCGGTTACATACATCAGTGTTGCCAGTCTTTTCATACCTTATCCCCAATTTTTAATTTGCCATCCCAAAAAATTTCCAACTTTTATTTTATATAAAAATTTGTTTTCGTTAATTTTTTCGAAAAATTAGTGGAAAATACCATATTCGTTTATTTTTTGCGGTAAGTTGTACACTCAGACTTAATAAATTTGTGCTTACAACAAATTATAAAAAAGAACAAATAAATTTAAATAACAGCAAAGAAAATTTGAACCAAAATTTTTCATTTTAAATATATAATAATAATAAACAGACATTTAATAAATAACAGACATTTTGTTGTGTATGGTACTGCATTAAAAAGTTTTAGCATTTCAGCAGATGGATTAACTTTTGACAATTGAGTAACTTGTAAAGTATATGTTTAATTTAAGAAGAACTTCTTATAACTCTTATTAAATTTAAATAACTTTAAAAATTTTAGAACCAAAACGAATTTGAATTTTCACCAAGAGGAATTATAGTTTCTAGGAACATTACCTTGCCAGACTCAAATTTTTGTAGCTAAAAATCATGCACTATTATCATCATTCTTAGAAAAAAATATAAATATTTATAATTATCAGGATTAAATTCATAAAAATATGAAAAAGCAATAATATATTTTATCCCCAAATGATCCCCTAAATTTCGTATCATCCCCAATAAATCCCCAGTTCTACAAACGGAAGTTTTTATCCCCATTGATGATACAATTCCCAATTTGGAGATAAATCCCCCAAACTGGCAACACTGTTATACATAAGTTTTCAGTAACACTAAAACGATGGTGTTGATATTGTGTTGGTTGCTTAAGTTCACAATAATATGATGTGGTAATGTACTGTTGCCATCCGTGATAAACGATTCATGATGGGATTCGTCTCACTATCCATATGCTTTTTTGCCATCGTGTTTTTTTTTTGTTGTTTGTACTGAGTCAATCGTTATAAAAAGTAAAACCACACAAATTGTTATGGCTTGTAGGCTATCATGTGTCTTGAAATCTCATTTAAGATGAATCGTTCAGCCCTTTACTAGGTACAACTCTATTGTGTTGATTAAATTCAACAGATCAGGAAATTCCTGCTTTAGGAACAAGAGTATCAACTCGGAAGGACTGAGCGGCAAAGTCTTTTATTCAGAGGGATAAAAGAATGGTTTTTATATACGGTTTGAATATAGAAATGGGACAGAGAAAAGTTACCAAAAATAATGGACGCAGACATCCCTTATAGTATACCCATCGACTCAGAATTACTCCGTATATCCATGTAAAATGAACCACCCCCGTAATCAAACTACATGTTGCAATTCAGTAGTGCCACAAGGATGAACACTATTTAAAATTGTTGAAATCGGTTCATATTTTGACTCTGTAGCCATTGAAATTTCCTATTTGAGCTTGAATATATATTGTTTTTTAGTGGTTACAGTTTCCCCCCTTTTGAAAATTTTTATTGTGAATTGGCATAGGAATCCATGTAAATCTTCATTTTGGGTATAGGATGTGTCCAGCGAACTTATGTAAAACATTGCGAGAAACATTTTAACCCTCTAACATTTCCATTAAAAGGACTTTTTTGGCCCCTTTTTAAATATTGACAAAAAAGACCTGTAAGTTGAAGAGTTAGAGGGTTAAAATGTCCCGCAAAAATATTTGTCATGAATTTCTACTACAAGTCTCTGAAGACATCGAAGTTGAAAAGTTAACTTCAATGGCAGAAAAAGTTATTAAACAAAAGGCAAAAATATCATTTAAGGGGGGTATCGACTCTAGGAAAAATTTTGTTTTCGAATTTTTTTTATATTTTATTTGGATAAAGCATACTCGTAGTATATGCTCAGAAAATATCAATAAAAAATTCGAAGAAATAAAACTTCCACATGTTTTTTTGTAAAACATATTTTAGTCACAATGTAATATTCTATGCATTAAATGTGTACACAAAATTTTTTTGGGAGCGTTTTTTTATCATTGTCTTTATTAGAAATTTTATTTCGCATAAAACAGCAGAACAAAAAGAAAAAAACTACGTCCAAAGATGCAAGAATTCCACGCATTCTTTAAAGAAAAGCCAATGACGATTCCTCGATGGTGGGCGAATGCACATTATATGAGGCATGTACTGATGGCTTTTTATAAGACATAAAAGTAATCAATGTATATTAAAAATAAAAAACAAATACAAAACTAATTAATAAATGTACAAAATAAAAGATTTTGACCGAAAGGAAATGTCTAATAAATTCTCTACCACCGTTTTTAAGAATATTTGGGTTAATATATAAAATACTCTTTATCTGATTCTTCCCAAATTTGGTACACGTATAGAAAACTGCGAGATGTAAATTTTGTTCATACACGGTTTTTTAAAATTTTTCTGTTTTCTTAGCGCAAAATTAATTTTAAACTTTAAACGGGTTTTCCCATAACCCTGAGTTCGAAATCGGCTGCCACTGTACAGCCAAGGCGGGTTAACCGATTTAGATCCCGGTTTTTTTCTTTCGTTGGCAACAAAAAACTCTAGTCCTTATCGTGGCCCTTTTTATGAATTTTGGTCAAATAAATTTTATATCCCCGAGCAAATATGTTTTTTCTTGTCTTGTTTGGAATTTTTAAGTTTGTGTGGTAACTTTGTTAAAAAAAAATTTTTTTAATAAAAATCGGGCCACGATAAGGACTAGAGAATTTATATGGGATTAAGAATCACTTTACATTTTTATTTTCCTATTATTAATGAAGGCTGCACAGAGGCAGCCGATTTTGCCTTTTTTAAAAAAGACCTGTAATGAAGTGGCAACTCTAGCGATTTTGGTTGGGGAAATATAAAACTAATATTTTTAAAAATACTAAAATAACATGGTTTTTAAATAAAAAAATTAAATATTAAAAATATTGTTAATTGAATTTTTGACAACCGTTCAAATATGCCCTTTAAAATGCTGTTGTTACAGTATTTACCCCCCTTAAAAATATCTTCTTTAGTTGATTTTTATAAAAATCAAATATATTTCAATTAATTGTGGAAAAATATGTCAACCACTTTGAAATTATATTTCACATTAATTAGAATTGCATTTGATTTTTTTGGATTCTTAAGCCCATTGTGAATTGATGTAATTTTTGTTTAGTATGAAAAACTAGATTCTTTTGATTTTAAATGTTTTAGATTCTCTTTGACTTTAAGTAAAGGAACGGTAAACATAAGACGTATAATTGAAAGCTGGTTTAGTTTATTTTTAGTATTTTTTAAATATAAAAGAGTTCACTTGGTATGATCTTCATTAGAAACCGGTGACAATTGTATTGGAATAAAATTGAATTCCTTTTTTCTTTGTGAATTGAGAGGCACCTGCTAAAATTAAAAACACAAGCCACAACATGAAAATAATTCACAAAAATAGAATGAAGATGTTTTTTTGAAAATGTGTTTTAATTGTTACAAAAAAAACAAAAGATTCTTAGAAAGGAAACCCAACCACATGAAAGAAGTAGGAAAAAAAGATGTCGCTGTGTTAAAATGACCTTTAACATTTTACCGACCAACCAAACAACCAACCAAAGGGACTGTCTTGCATAGACAACTGACTACTGGGCCTTTTGTTCTTTTAGGAATTAAACAACAGTTCTTACTATCCAAAGATACACAGCATGAGGGTAGAGTATAAGAAGATGATGTCGATGACTTTGTGGTCTTCTTAAGTATTCATTCGAAGGACAACGAATTGTTATTCATAGTTTTAGTTTGAAGGTAGGAGAAG
This sequence comes from Leucophora obtusa, assembly GCA_949987735.1. Classification (NCBI taxonomy): domain Eukaryota; kingdom Metazoa; phylum Arthropoda; class Insecta; order Diptera; family Anthomyiidae; genus Leucophora; species Leucophora obtusa. Next base: position 299,994,932 of record OX465295.1, on the reverse strand, counting down.
GTTTGTTATTGTTTTCTTTTTATTTCTGGTTTAATATATTCATGATTAATAGTCATACCACCTTAATGACTTAATTAGCCTGTTTTTTTAATTTCTTAGATACCTTAGTTTTTTTTTTGGTTTTGACCCTTTTTTTCGAAGTTCGTTTTTTTTTAAAGAGAATTACAGGAAAAAATGTTTTTATCCTCTGAACTCATTAATTCATTTAAACTCATTCTTTATTTTTTCATAATTAATTAAAATGTTATTGTTGATTTTAGTTAAATAAATTAAGTCACCCGCATTGCAGTGCTGTGTCCACTTAAAGATGAGAGCAAGGTGTCTTCAAAGTATTTAACTAAATGACTCAATACACACCTGGATTTGTTCCACCATATCTTCGTGGAAATTTCTTTTCAACTGAATTTTTATTAATCGCATTTTTGATAACATTAAATCATCTTTATGTTATTTTCAAAATATTGTATACAAATAGCGTGGTGGGATTTTTATTATCGTACCTATTTTACACCTTTTTGATAAAGCAATTATGTATTGAGGAGTTTCACTTCATTGCGTAAAATAGGACTTTCTTAAGGTATAAAGATTAATAAAGTTACACTAACAATATATTAGTGCTGGTAAAAATATGAGTAGTGAGTATCGAGTATTTGTCTTTTTGTTTGGGTACTCGATACTCAAAACTACTACTCGATATTTTCAGAGTTGCATTTTGGACAGACAAAATATGTCGACAAAAAGTTAAATGTGACTCAGCTAAAATATTTACCACAAAATGTGACTCCTCTAAAATATTTATCACAAAACTACAACTCTGCTAAAAGAAAATGAAAAATTCAATCAATAGTTAGTTTACAAATATGTTTATAAATTTAAATATTGGATTAACGTAAACATTTTCAAAGAATTTTACTAAACATTTTTAAAAAATTCCAAATTTAAAAACCGTTAAAAGTATCGAGTAGTATCGAGTATCCAAATCAAAAATATCGAGTAGTATCGAGTATACGAAAGTAACCGAATTTACCAGCACTACAATATATTTTCCATAACCGATTGAGGTTTATTTGAAAAGTAATATTTAGGTAAAGTTTGTTTTCAATTGAAGAATCAATTAAAATACATGAAAACATATTGTTTAACTTTTTGTACAAGTCAATAAAAAAAAAACTACAAAAAATACGTATCGTCTCTAGGACTTAATATTTTCAGTTAAATGTTCTATTTTTAGTTCTCTATTTTTATAAAAAATTATTTCGTTGTTTTCTGTTTTAAAACAAAAAAATCAAATATTTTCGCTTTTATTTTTTGTTAAAATAGTTTGTTTATATACAAAATTATTTAAATTCAAATTACAAGAAATTCTTTACTCATATCTATGAATTAAAAATTATTTTTACAAAAATGTTTTGAGGAAAAAGAACTATTTCTTTTTAAATTTTCCAAAAAATTTTTGAAACATTTAGAAAAAAGAAAACTAATTTCAGTGAGATATTTGAGCACATAAGTATAAATAAATCTACGAACTGAACGAAAATTGCATGCAGGTTTTATTTTAACGAAATTCAGAGTTATGAAATTTAAGCTAAAAATTAAAAAAAATATCTTTTTATAGTTGCCAAGACAACTTCCACTTTATCCAACTGATTAGAGTCTTATTTGGAAGGTATATAATACTGATCAATTTTTAATCCAGTGGATTAATTTTTCATCAAATGCATATAAAAAAAATCAATAAAAATCCTAATCAAATGTATTAATATGTCATAGAAAATTTATTCTGAAATTTTTTAATTGAATGAAGAATTTTCGAGATTGGAGAAATTTCAACCATAAAATTTATTGAATATTTAGGCGGTTTGGTGACTGAAATTAGTTTTTATTTTTTTGTGTGTAAAAGTAACAAAAGTTGTTTCCCCCCTCATAACATGAGGCAATTTCAATTTGAAAAAGTGTTCGAAAACTGACGATTTCTCTATGAAAAAACTCATCAGAAAATATGTACTTCAAATTTTTTGGAGTTTTCTATAGGAAAACTATGAGATTCGGGGAACTGTTACTAAAAACAAAGCCTCAGGTTGTGATGAAATTTTCCTCTAAAAACTGTCAAATTCTGAGGAATTTCTCGTAAAAAAAAATTCTTAGTTTCTAAGAACTTTTCCTACAGAAAAACCTTGACAACCTTTTAAAAAAAAAGCCGCAGATGGCGCTGATAAATTTTTCCCAAAGAAAAACTCTCCGATTATATAATTTTTTTTTCAGATTCTGAGGACTCTACCTATGAAAACAACTCCACATTTCGAGAACTTTGTCTTCCAGAAAACCCTTTGAATTCTTAGGAAGACTTACAGAATATACTTCACTTTCTAAGCATTTTTTCCTAGGGAAAAAACTTCGCTAAATCAGAGATATTTCCATAGAAAAAACCTCAAAATATGAGGTTTTTTTATAGAAGAATCTGATGAATTTCCGGTAGGAAAAAGAACATAGAATTTTAGGCTTTTCCTAGGGCAATAGCCTTTTCTATAGGAAAAAGGTCTTATAATGTTTTTTTTTTTTTAGGAAAAAGTACCCAGGCTTTTCCTACAGCAAAAAGTACTCAGAATCTTATCTAATGTGTGAAAAGAGAAAAATTTACCCATAATCTTAATCTCTTTTTTTACACATTTTTAATGTAAATTTGCAAATTTTTTGTGTTATTAAGTTTTGCATCCTGTGCATATTTTTTTTTTAATTTGCGCACTAGGAGTAAATTTACCATATTTAGGAGTCGAGTTTCCTGCTATACGTTGGATAAATTAAAACAAAAATTAATTAGATTGTATTTAAAATTCTATTTTCTATAATTATTTGTGAGTATATTAATTGAAGTTAATATTTTATTATTGTATTTATTTAGTAACATTTATTGTAGACTAATACGTTATAAGTTCCTCGAACATTAATCACTCGGCAGGGTCTACTTATAATAAATAAGCTGCTTAATAAATATTGCAGTTGTTCTATATTAAAATTTGCATATTTATAAAAAAAAAACAATACGTTCAATCATACAAGTATTGAAATTTTTAACATTTTAATTGTTTTTTATCATTTTAATTTAATATTCAAATTGTCTTAATGTCGCCAAAAGAAATGTTTGTTAAGTTGTTTGACACAAATCGTTAATGGAAAACAAATTTAACTACAACAATTGTAAAAGGCAATTAATCAAAATGTATAATAGAGACATATTTGAAATACTTGCTGAAATATGAACCTACTGCCAATAATTTCAAATACTTTCAACATTTCAACAATTACTTGTTATTACTTAATTGTTTCACAATATTAAAAGTTTATTTCATTCTTTTCAGTTAATTTTTTCGTATTTTTCTCTACAGGGTTCCATTTCTTTTGCTGACATGCGATTTAAGTTTCTTGGCTTAACATTTAATTGGACATAAGTAAGTAAATATTTTTTTATATATTTATTCCTTCAATTATAACTGTTGACAAGTAACACGACAGTTTACTTCTGTTATATAAACCTGCAATAAGCATAAAAATAAGTAATTTAAAAAGTGTTAAATGCGGATAAATAAAAATGTAGTTTTTAAAGACACACCTACACGGGATAGAAATATCGTAGAGTTTGAGTTAAATTTGTCATCTCTAATATAGTTGGCAATAATTTTTATCGTAAAAGTACCATCTCCAGTTGTTCAGAATTTGCTTTTTATTAAATTTATTGCATTTAAAAAAATTTTTTCTCGATATTTCGTACAATTATCAAAAGCAGAGAAATTAAAATAACGACATTTAAGAATAATAGTATTTTATTTATTACGGTAAAGGTATTTTAAGGCTATCAATATTTAACTTATTTTTTTAGCGATATTTTGAGGGATAACGGTATTTTATTTTTTTTTGGTAACAGTATTTTATGGATAACGGTATTTCTCTTATTTCGGTAACGGTAATTTAAGGATAACGGCAGTCAGTTGAAAGGTTTTGGATCGACAACTATATATGGCGGTATTGTTTGCCAACCCTTGTTAAAATTCAATTTCTATTTCAACAACATTTTTAATTGAATCAATTAAATATTTTGCTGATATGACAAATTTTCAAGTTTTTTAAATTCGATTTTTTTTTTTGAAACTCAACAAGTTCGTTTTGCTGACTCGGGCATTATCGTTAATTCGAGGCAGTGAACTACATCATTTTCAATTGTATTTCAGAAATTATCATTTTATTTCAGAAGTAATCAATTGTTTTTCAGATTTATCAATTGTTTTCCAGAAATAATCAATTGATTTTCAGTTTTATCTATTGTATTTAAGAAATTATTAATTGATTTTCATATTTATCAATTGTATTTCAGAAACTACAATTGTATTTGAAAAATTATCAAAAATTATGAAAAATTAGGTCGAAAGATGGACCGATTTTAACCTAAAACCGACCGGAGAAAGGGTTATATGGGGAAAAAAATTGTTCACCAAGCCGTTCTTGAGAACAGGAAATTTTTGTATTTAAATTAAACAGTGCAACAAGAAATTTTATCATTAAGTTATAAAAAACTGGCAATTGCGTCCTGAAATTCCTGTCTGTTTAACTGGCAACTACGACGGGAATACGCAAGAAAGGTTATTTATTTTTACTCAGATTTTTTGTTATCCTTCTGAACAGTTTATTGTTAAACTAATCAAAATCAATCCAGCGGTTCAACAATGTCAGCACACCTCCAAAATCCCCATATATTTTATCAAAGTACTAAAATGTACAATTCTGAATGGAAAATTTCGAGGTGTCTACACATTTTTACTTAAAACTTGTGACATGCTGGACTGATTTCAATAATTTTTAACATTAAACTGCTCAGGAGAATATAAAATATTGCGTGCCGTGATCGGCATTTAAATCGTGTGATTTTTCCAAACAAAATTTACTTTTTTTTAAATGTCTAAATTTTTAATGCGTTTATAGATTATGAAAAAAAAATATTTTTTAAGTCGTGGGAATATTTCCTGCAGTTGAACCTACAAATATTTCTAGAGGACATAAAATAAAAATCCGAGATAACTTTCAAAATCCTTTGCGGGTTTTGTTTTAGCAACAGTGTAGGTACTTGAGGCTTAAAAGGAAAATAACTCAAAATTCTTTGCACAATGGGTGTGTTCAGAAATGCATTACTGAAGCGAATCTATGATTAATTTGCGATGCTGATGCAAATCAGCTGATGGTTTTTCATTAGATATTTTTATGATGCGTGTTCGATATTAGCGCATCATCAGCTTTGATGATATTTTTTTATGCATTTTCGAAGATCTGGCAATAGCAGTGTTGCCAGCTTATGCTTTTACGAAAGCGCTGCGCATCACATGCAAATAATTGCTGTATTTTCCAACAAGTTTTATCTTCAGGTTCTAAATAAATTTATTGCTTTTTAAGCAGAAATCAAACTCGCATATAATGAAAATGAAAACACTGGCAGATTCTTAGAGTTTTTTTTTATAGAAAAGCTCTTTAACCCTAAGGATTTACTTCCACTGAACATATCTGATAAATTTTTTTTAAGAGCCGTCAGATACATCCAAAATAAAGCCCCAATATCTTAAGCATATTTCTTTACAAAATCTCAGGATGCTTTCAATCAGCCTAAACAAGCACTTTATAAACCAATGTCGACTCAACTTGAAATTAAAAACAAAGCAGCTCGTTGTGTTTTTAATAGATAAATAAAAAATAGGAAAATACATATTAATTTTGCATTAGACGATTAATCGATCAATTGCCAATTTTGTGGATTAACCGAACCAAATAACGGGTTAATCATTTTAAGTGATTTTTCGAATAATGCTAATAATAACCGCCTAGGTCGAATAATTGGAAACACTAATTTTTAGATAAAAATATTAATTAATTTTATATTATTAAATTTAAACTGTATTTTTTGATTAAAAAAAATTTTACAAAAATATTTATTTTTTATTTAGGGGTATTTTCTAAATAAAAATCAAAAAATTCGATTGTCAAATATTGCTTTGAATTTCAACGAACTAATTAATTGAAAAAAAAATTAACATTCAAGTCAACAACTTCGTTGGTTAAAATTTGCTTTAAATTTCAACAAATGTGTTAATGGGCTATTTAATTGCAATGAATTCAATAATCAAGTGACAAACATGTTGTTTATATTTACAAAATCAATTGCAGGCTCAATTTAAATTAAAAGTTTAATTGGATTTACAAACGGTGGGTCTCATACTGCAGGTTTAAACTTAGGTTAATAGTTAACCCAAAAATTTGTTGTTGTTTTGTGTACATTTTTTTGACATTTTATTTTGTTTTTAGTTAAGTTAAAGTTAAACCTACAGTATGAGACCCACCGAAAGAGTTTAATTGTACAGTGTGGCCCAAAATTGCCGAAGGGGTTTGGATTAAAGAAGCCATTGTGTCCCTCGCAGTATGCGCTGCGGCTCCATTCTATTGGAACCATACTATCCTTTCCGACGAAACACCGCACCAAACCGTACACTAGAGTGGATGTAATTGTCTCTGTTGAAATACTCTTGGATTTTCCGTAGCCCATATCCTGCAGTTTTACCTATTAACGAATCCATTTAATTGGAAATGGGCTTCCTCGATCATAATTAAATTATGAATAAAATCATCATTTTCTTCTGCTTTTTGCCGGAAACGATTTGGGCACGTTGTTCAATTGTGTACTGTTCCATTTTAAATTCCCCAAGTCTTCTTTACAAAATACTGAAAAAAAAATTATAATAAAAAAGTTATAAGAAATTCAAACCCCTTAGGTAATTTTGGGCTACCCTGTATTTACAAACTACTTACATCTGTGTTCGAAGGCAACTATGAGTAGGCAGGCCAGACTTGGGATTTTGTCCCCAAATTTGGGGATTTTTGTTGGTCTTGGGTACAAAAAATTTCATTTAGGGACAGTGAATTTTTTTGGGGATTTAAAAAATGTTTTGGGTTTATTTAAAACCTTTCGTAAATTATGAAGATTATATTAATTTTGTATAGTTTTAAGGAGACTTTAGTCAAGTTTTTTCACATAATTTTAAAGAAAGGTACAAATTTGCCCTTTTATATATTTACTGTAACAATTCAAAGCTTTCTATAATAAATTCTTTATGCCCGAGATTTTTATAGGATTTAATTTCCACACACAGAAAATAAATTGGTTGAAATTCCATCGGAATCAACGAAATATTTTCATCATTAAATAATTTTAACTGCAGTTATTTAAAATTCATCATCAGGAAAGTTATATTTATTTGTGAACAGAAAACATATATGATGAACCAAAACACTGTTATCTTATCGAAAATATTGGCTTTTCTAACCAATATTGAAAAAATACTAACTTCCACATTACCTTCAATACCAACAACCACCAATTTATCGAAGACTTAGTCATTTCAATAAAATATCGGCAGCAAAAATCTAGTATCAGTTGTGTTTCAATAAAATCGATCACTCTATCCAAAGTATTAGTTCTTCCAATCAATTTAAAATTTTTTTTAACTTTAGTAGCTTTAACCATTAATTTCCATTATTTTGGTAATTGTAATAATATATTGAGACAAGGAACAGAAGTTTTATTAATCATAAGTATCTATGTCGCGGGAGGTAGAGACACAGCCTTATAGCTTTAGAGATTTGAGTTCAAACCTCAACCAAGGCATTACTTTTTTTTTAATAATTTTTTTATTGATTCAAATTAAAAGACACAATTGATTTTCTGTTGTGAATATAATTTTATTCAAAAACAAAATATTCAAATTTTCAACCTGAAGAAATTCAAATCTGAAATTTAATAAAAAAAATTTATGTCGAGGTTAGCCTAGAGGAAAAGCAATGGGCTGACAAGCGTAGGGTCGCCTGTTCGATACCAGTTAGCGACATAAAAAAATTTTAATTTTTAAATAATTTTTGTGGAACGTGTTTTTCTATTTATAGAATTTATAATCCACAAACATTAAAGTAATCTATTAACACAACAAAAATTCAAAAATTGTAAATAAATTTCGGTAGTTACAATGGTATTAAAAATATATAAAAGTGATTGTACCTGGAACTACAAAAATTCGGTTGGCGAAATATTCGGTTGGAACTACGAATCTGTTTTCTGTGTGCAAGTATCTAAAATACTGAAAAAGAATATATTTTTTTTAAATAAACTGGATTAAAATATATTCCTTTATGAATTAGATTTGAAATTAAATAAAGTAAGGATGAGATTTATTCAAATTTAAGTTGAATCAATTTCGATTTGATAAAATTTATTATTTTAAAAATATGATTCGGAAACTACAGGGCAAACATTTTTGGTTAAACTAATTTGTTAAAATTTAATCAATTCATTTGATTCTATAAAAAAAGAATCAAGCAAAATCAAACTGATTCTTTGAACAAGATATTGCCAGATTGAAGTAGGAAATGAGTTTTACGAATCAATGAAATGAGTTTTACGAATCGATTTGTTCAAAATTTAATCAGATTTAAATATCGAATTAAAGAATTATTTTTTTTATATGTATTTAATAGACAAACTTAAAAATTCCAATTTACGAATTTTTTAAAAAGTTATTTAAAATTTTTGAATATTAAGTTGCGTTTACAATGATGGAGTACTCCAATCTGTAGCAAATTCAGTTCTTTTCTCTTTCATACTAATACATTTTTGTATTTAGCTATCTTTTTTTATTCCACTCCAGAGTCAAACTTGTTCGAATCTGGAGTACGGATTTGATGCACTTTAGAGTTAACATTGATCTGTTAACTATTTAACATGACAAATATACCTTAAAAAACACATCACTAATTTGTACACATCTCTAATTGTCAATAAATTTGAAAAAAAAAATATTAAAAAACATGAAACCAATACAAAATATTTGTATTGGAAATTTTGTAATAAAATAAAAAATTATTTCAAAATTTATTCAGCTGGAACAAAGCCTGGAGATTCGCGAAACAAAATGTAAGTATTTAAGTGTCAAATATTTTCTGAAGTAACTCTACTCTGCACACATTTTAATCTGTGCTGCAGAGTAGAATGACTCTACCATTGTGAAAGCACCTTTAAAGATGCGTTTACAATGATGGAGTACTCCAATCTGTAGCAAATTTAGTGCTTTTCTCTTTCTTACTAATACATTTTTGTATTTTGCTATCTTTTTTTATTCCACTCCAGAGTCAAACTTGTTCTACTCTGGAGTGCGGATTTGCTCCACTCTAGAGTTAACATTGATCTGTTAACTGTTTAACATGACAAATACAGCTTAAAAAACACATCACTAATTTGTCCACATCCCTAATTGTCAACAAATTAGAAAAAAAATATTTAGATACGTAAAACCAACACAAAATATTTGTGTTGGGAATTTTAATATAAAATAAAAAATTATTTCAAAATATAAGCTTTAGTAATAAAGCCTGGAAATTCGCGAAACATAATGTAAGTATTTAAGTGTCAAATATTTTTTGAAATAACTCTACTCGGTATTGTGAACAGTTAACATTTCAATCTGTGCTGCAGAGTAGAGGCACTCTACCATTGTGAAAGCGCCTTAAAGAAAAATATGTTGGATAAGGTGCACTTATAAAAAAAAGTTAGTACAAAAGTCTGTTAAACGCGTTCTAATTAAGTTGAACTAATTTTTCTGTTATTTTCTCTAAAAAAGCCTGTACAAATAGGTAAAAATTCTGCTAAAATAACAGGAAATAGTACATGTATTTGCGCCAGCACAATTTTGACCTATTTGTACTGGATTTTTTTATTAGTGTAAATTTAAGCAAATTATTTGTTGTTATTGTTTTGCATGTAATTTGTTTCATGTTTGAAGAGATCCATGGCTGGCCAAGTCTACGAGTTACTTTTGTACTTTTTTGTTTGCCAACATTTCAATAATTTTCGAAATTCGATAAAAAAAAATCGCCATACAAATAATACACTCGTCAAAAGCGAAAATTTGATATGTATATTGCCTATGTTTTTGCACAGGCTTTCCGAATTGATGAAAAAATGACAAAAAGATGTTCGATAAAAGTTCGTTAATATCCGAGAAACCATGGATATCGGGACAAGAAAAAAATGCGTGTTCGATGAAATTTAATATATGTACATGATTATGACAGTTCTTGGGGTATATATCTCATTGTTCTTGGGGTATACATCCCTTTGAAATCTCTTTCCATTAATACATTTGCACCGTTGCGAAAAACAAAGTCAAAAACCGATGCAAGACTACAGAGTAGTTATCAGCTATATATGTATAGATTCTGCTAATAACTAAATAAAATTATCTAAATCAAATAGTGGTAATGGTAACTACCCTACGGGAAATGAAGGGTCGATTGATCCAAAGTGACAAATCTGTGACAGGTGCATAGGGGACAGGTTACAAAACTGATGTAAACCCAAATTTCGGTGTATCAAAAAGTGGTAATTGCAGCAAAATATTCAACATCGTGACTATTGAAATGGAGGCCAAACATTAACTAGTTCATTTTGGATATATCCTATAACTGGAGAAAAAGTATCATAACATCAAAATGACAAAATTAACTAGTACCTTTGCAGTTGAAGTAGTGATATAACACAGAACTGGTGCAGTATAATTAGATGTGTATGAAAAAATGGCGATCGGTACCGTAATACCCTATCCCATGACCGTTACAAAGTTTACATAATACTTAACTTTGTGGCCACAGAAATGATGACATAATAATAAACTACGAGTAGTTCAAAAATATTGTTCGGATACGAGTATGCATAATAGATTGTCAATGACAAGCAAAACAATTTATTCACAAACACTGGGGATGTTATATCCAAAAAGTCAGAATTTTTTATTGGATATTTTGATTACCGGTTCTTTTCTCTAATCGTTGGTGAAAATGTTTTGTAATACCGATATTACCATTATGAAATAGAGGAAAGTATTCCAAAAAAAAATCACTAGGGAAGCTTAAATCACTAAGGGGTCGAAATGACCCATTGGACTAAAATAGGTACATCACATCTGTATTTTAATTAAAGAGAAGATTAAATTTATGTTAATAATTGAAAACTAGCTCAAAAAGCCCAAAATGACCCGAAAACCAGTTTAGTGTTGAATTCAGGAATGTACTTTTTGTAAATTGCGCACATATTTTTTTATATGTAAACTTAACAGGGTTTTACTTAAAATATGTGCCCAGATTCTATAATACGATAGACGATTATCGTACACTTTTCGAAGTTTAATAACTATTATATTACATAAAATTTTTAATTGACTTATTGGCATAGACAAGCAACTTGATGGAACCTCACAAGAACAAGTAAGTCGCTTCTGTGTGGGATAACCATGCCCTCAAATCGGTCGTGCAGAATGTCCAGGTCGCTTCAGCTATGTGGCACGTAGCGCCGCCTGTTAGAGCCACATGTCGTTCACATCCATTTCATCCAATTTTGGCCAAAGAAATCATCATAATGTGATAATTACCTGTGAAAAGGAAATAACGATAGAAATTTTCTTCCGATTACAAAACATTCATTGTGTAGGTTATGATTGACAAGACTTCAATTAGCCACACTCATCGATGTGTCGACCATGGTTTGTCTCGTTAAGACGGGTCGTAGCCTGTGTAGAGGGTTGGTCGTTTGATTCCCGGTAATGGAATACACAAAAAGTTTTTCATATAGAGGCAATTTAACGATAAAAAATATTTTGATCAATTCACACATAAACTTCTTTTTGTAAATGAATTTTAAAAAATTGTATTTCATATTCGTAACGTATATAAAATTGTTCAGAATTTATGCAGAAATCCTGAAAAGAAACTTGAAATTTTTAGGGACCTATAAACGTCATTCCATTTTGCCGAAATTTGGTCCGTATGTATATACGACTTGTTGCGTGCACACAAGGGTACATGGACAGTAGAGCGTACCACCTTACAGGCAAAAAAAAAAAAATGCGCCGTACACCCTCCAATATGAAATATTTTTGCAAGAAGGTTTTAAAAAAGAATTTTATTTTTTTTTTGCCGAACGTAGGGGTCGCTATTTTACATTTTTCGTTATATCTTTGGCATTTACAGTCGGATCTTAAAGTATGATACATCGATGTAGACCAGTATTTTGCTCCAAGGGCATTTTGACCTCAAGTTTCCCGTTATAGTAGTTACCCACCAGATCTCAGTTGCTACCACCCTAATGTTAGAAATTTAAAGCTCGCAAAAAATCATTCAACTTTTGCTAAGGAAGTTTTTCGCTAAACCCAGTAGAAATTTTTTTATATATTGGTTGCCGAACGTAGGGGTCGCCTTTTTAAATTTTTTTTAATTGGATTTTTACTATGTAGCAAAACACTGGTCTCCTCGAGGCAAAAAAATCGATATATCACACTTTAAAATCCGATTTTAAATGCCAAAGCTATAACAAAAAATTAAAAAAGGCGACCACTACGTTCGGCAAAAAAAAAAAATTTTTTTTGAAATCGCCTTCCAAAAATACTTCATATTGGAGGGTGTACGGCAAACTTTTTTTTTGAGGTACGGTCTAATGGACAGATAGATAGACCGACGGACGGACATCGCCAAATCGACTCAACGCGATTCTGAGTAAATCGGTACACTAATAGGTTGGTCTAGGTCCAATATTTTTTGGTGTTACAAACAGCAGTATAAACTTATTTTACCTTGTCGAAGTAGTGGTGTATGGTGTAGCTAGTATTTCTTAACTTACGTTAAAATTTATATGTATACTTTCATATATGTATTTGTTATAATATTGTTCTACCTCAAGTCCAAATTCGAATATGACATTTTGAAGCAACAAATAAAATCTAATATTACAATATTATCCTATTCGAATTTGGACTTGATGTAGAACAATATTCTAAGTAAATGTATGAAAATCTATTTAGAAAGTCCGAAAAAACTATTTTTGAATTTTTAATGCAAAAATTAAAATAATTTATATGTATAGCTTATATTGAATTGTAATCATGAGTTAATAGGGGTTTTCATATAAATGCGTATTATACTCGTAAACAGTGTAAAGTTGGTATGTTTATGAGTTTAATATCAATCTCCATACATGAAAAATATGTTTATATTTATACAAGATTTACATGGAATTTACGAGTTTATATGAAAACCCCTAATATTTATGTTTTTGGAATTTGGAATAAAATGTTTTTTTTTTTAATAATTTTTTGTGAGTTTGTGATGTTTTAAAAACATATTCGGTGACTTGTCGTTTTACGTAAGTTCAGTGACTGGATCCTTCTAGGTTCTTCCAGCACCCATACTTATTATGACACATGGTGAATAATAAGTGACATGTTACACGTCAATTAGTTTCAGTTAGTCCTGTGACTTGTTAACTTAGAGCAGTATAGTGATATGTCACGAAACTATTATTTTGTACTAGTTCAGCAACAACACACATATTGACTAATGTGTGACCAGTTTTTTAACAAATATTTTTCTTTAGTTCTGTGATATGTGCGCTTAAACCAGTCACCTGATATTTTATTTCTCACTAGTTTCGGTACTTATCACATAATGTCTAACATGAGACTACTTCCGTATTAGAAAACTTTAACTTGTTATATTGCATACTCTCTTAAACCAGTAGTGTGATATGTTATAAACGACAAGCTTTGCGACAAGTTACAAGTAGCTCAAAAGGAGGAAATTGCCACCTCCTATGACAAGCCCATGTTAAAGTTGCCGGTTACTTTCATATAAAAAAACCGAATCGAGGACCGGTGACTCCCACAAAGTTCCAGTCACGTGACCAGCTCTGTGACTGATCCATTTCCCGTAGGGTAGTTACTTTTCTTCTTACATTTTATATAAAAAAAAATTTTCAAAAAAATAAGTTTTATAAAAAAGTATTTTTTATTGTAAAATTTTTTTTTTAACAAAATTTTCTCATGCCGGGAATCGAACCTGGGACTCCAGGTTGATAGATAAAAACATAATTGACCTGCTGCGCGTAAGTATGCTTACTGGCCAACATGCAAAATATCAAAAAATATTTGATTGAGTCTAAAAATAAATCCCAAAAAAATTTACATAAAAAAATCGAGAACATTTCTTTATGTTTGAAATAATGGTAAAAATAAGCCATTATTGGTAACTAATTTTTTTATTTTGAAATAAGGGAAAAATAACTAGTAAATAGCAACTCATTGTTATACATATGTATTAAAATAATGCAGAAAGTAAGTCGGTGTCTTTACTGGTAGTCCAAAAAATAATGATATGTCATTACGGTTTCTACACTGGGAACTTTTAACCACTTATTTTTAAACTGCTTATCAGCATACGAATAAGTACTTATTTTGGTAACTACTTATTTTTTATATTTTTGTAATGAATTGGGTAAGCAGGGGCACAAATTTTGTGTGTTTTTCATGGAAAAATAAGAACATCTACTTACAAAAAACGACCTTGCCAAATAAAAATAATAAGTTTTGACACTGAATTATAGCAGCAAACCCTAATTATACTGCTTATTATTTATATTCTAGTAATGACCACCCATTACTGAAATTTTTCTGGGTAAATTCTGAAACAACAATATCCCACAATAATGATCAAATGAAACATATCATTTTTCAAAAAGAGATTGAAAAAAACGAACAACAATTAGTTGATTAAAACAATTTTACATGTTACATAAATCACCTACAAAACCACCAACATTATGATAATAACCTTGAATTTAAATGAAAGATCAATAAACGTGGCTTTAACCATAGTATACTATAGTAGCCCCACTCATTAAAAAATTGAGAGCTTGTCCCTATCTCATGTAGTTGTAGTGGTATTAAGAACCATATCTACAAGTAAAATAACAAACACTACTTCAATTTTTCAAATGACAGAAAATGAGTAAGGCTACTATATTATACTATGGCTTTAACCACAACAAACTATGGACAATGTAACTCTTAGGAGGTGCCAAAATAAAGATATGATATGGATATAAAAGTACCTACAACATAGATAAAAATAAACATGACCTATGACTTTAAGAAAAGTTAATGGAAGATTTACAAGTATGAAGCAAGGCTGTTCATTTTAAGAAATTCATGTTGTTTAAGCTTAAAAAATTCGAAAAACGGAATTTTGTTTGAAAATGTTGGTTAGTCAAATAAAATTGCTCTTAACTATGATTTTATTCTATATTTATAATTGCATGTTTGCAGTTGTAATCCTCACATTTTTCCTTGAGATATTTTATTAATTGACAAATTTTAGAAGACCCATTTAATAATTTTTTTAGAATTTCTTATCCAATAAAGTCATAAGTCCAGAATTACACTTAATTTCTAGAAATTAAATCCCTCATATACCTTTGATCTTTCACCACTCCAATAGTTAATTTGTAAAATTAAATATTCTGATAATAAAATTAAAATTATCAATATGTACCTAAATACACAGCTTTTTTGGCGCCCAACTTTAATAATAAAATTGCATAAACATATTTGATAAAATCATACCAATTTGCTTATTTCGCACTTGCTGTTACTTACATGAACTAGGCCCTGTAAGTACTTAGGGCTAAACAAATATAATGTCCAGTAACAAAATGGACACATTATTATTATTTCATGTAAGTTCAATACTAAATACATGCGTGTTAACATCTCATAAATTTTAGTATAATTTTTCTTATTACCGTAAATACTGTTTGGTGTCTGGACCCCAAATGAAAATAACCGTTAAATTTCATTTCTTTTAAATTTAATGGCAGTGAAGTGAATAAAAAGTGTTGCAAATAATTCAGTGACACCTTAAATACTAGCCGCCGGCAACAAAATAATTCTTAATAAATTTTTCATTTACTTAAAAGCAAAGAAAAAAAAATTAAATGTGCAATAGAAAATTATTGCCTAATAAAATGAAAAACAGCTTAAAATATTTCCAACACAAACCAAATAAGAAACACGCTTTACAGAAAAATAACCAGGCTTTTTATTATCATCTAGTAATGCATCAATCAATAAATATGTTAAGCTTCCCGATAATATTATGGTTTGGATTCGTTGTTATTGAATGGTCAGTAATGTTTTGGTTGGAACAAATTTGTTGGTTGTTTAATAATTTATGTTTGACCAGTATTTTGAACGCCTTAAATATCTATGAATCTATAAATTTCATTTGTACACGTACTAAGTGTAACAAGCAAGATCAAGGATATCAACAGAAGCTTAAGGCTACCAAATGTTGTACAAAATTATTGCCAATACAACAGGCACCAGGCAGCCAGCCAGCCGGCGATGAGAAGTAGCAGCAACAACAGGCTGCCGTTAAAAGCGTGCACACACTTGCGCCCACTTTTCAGCAAATTCAAATGTCTAACAAAAGTGGACGTATTCTATGTTTGAAAGTGGACAATTTGTTTTAGATAAGTGTAGTGTTGCCAGAT
Source organism: Leucophora obtusa (assembly GCA_949987735.1). Lineage (NCBI taxonomy): Eukaryota > Metazoa > Arthropoda > Insecta > Diptera > Anthomyiidae > Leucophora > Leucophora obtusa. The sequence goes on along the minus strand of OX465295.1, from coordinate 299,978,479 downwards.
TCATTATAAACTTTGTTGTTGATTTAAAAAAAATGTCGTTACTAACGATCACAGTTGAGATCAAAAGCATTTCTCACGGCAGAGCAAAAGAAATTTTTATAAACAAACTTTGAGTATACAAAATTTAATAAGAAAATCTTAAAAATATTGAATAAATTTCGTGAAATTCAAGAACAAAATTTAACAGCGCTGCCACTGTTTACTATTTACTGTTCACTGGCATTTTCACTTTCTGATTTGGGCTTTAATATGAAATTACCGATTTGAACATATCACGAAATATTCTTTCCACATTAGTAATGTGAATAAGTATTGTGAATAAGTATTGTGAATAAGTATTGTGGATAAGTATATATCTTCTTCTTTGGAACCTTCCTAGGTTAAAACTTCGATCGGCACAATTTTGGAAAGCCATTGGTGACGGTCGGTTGTGCGTTGGCAAAACTTTTGATTAACAATATTGACAGTATGTTACCCGATTGAGTACAATGACCAACAGTTGGTCGTTTTTCCTTTGGAAAAATAAAAAAAAAATTGGTCTAAAAATAGATTTTCCAATTAACACATGCGGGCATGGATATTGATGATGGGTGCTGTGGTGGAACCCGGATATACACATTCAATCCTGTTGGCTGTTATAGAATTTTTCAATTTTTATTTTCTATAATTTACTTGTACAATTTATCATTTTTCTTTTCATTTGAAAAAGTAGAAATTTGTAACCGATTATGGCCTTTAGGCTAACCTTGTTATAAATAAAGAAATTAAATTAAATAATTTAAAAGAAAATTTGATAATATCAACTCAAATCGGACGATTATCATACATTTAAAAAAATTAAGAAAGACTGTTTAGTATTTTTTTAATAAAACACTTTCTGACTTTACAAAATCTGTGCTCTGCCAGTGAAATCAATAAAATACTTGCATAACTGGGAGAACGAAGGTGGGAAATTTCATAAAAAGAATAGCGACCTTATGTAATCAGCGATTGAGGAGTCAAAGTAAAACGGGTTGGGAGTGAATCCCGTAAAAAAAGGTTCTGTTGAACTCTGTTAGCCCTTATTTCGATGCTAATTTTCAACTTTTGAAAAAAGACAACGTACCTAGGTGTAATTCTGGACTCAAATCTGTTTTGGAAGAGGAATATTGAGGAACGGACGAAAAAGTGCTTATGTGCTTTTTACACCTATAAGAAGACTTTTGGCAGGAGAATATTAACATCATGGTATAGGACTGTGATATATTAAAAATATCTCTCTAATCTAGTTAATACCTCATTCGTACTAAATCAAACTACAAAACTAGTAGTTTTAAAATTTATTTTGTTTTCGATTGTCAAATCCCATACAAATTTCAAATCGAAAACTAAAAAAAAAAAAAAACGAAAACTTCTTGTTTTGGATTCAGTATGAATGAGGCTTAACGTACAACATATAATTTGTCTGACGTTATGGAAATAATACTCAAAATCCCGCCAATGCACATATCATTGGCAGGAGGTCAACACAGTTATTATACTAAAGGAGCAGCAATTGCTGAGGTTATTTTTTTCGGATCACAGTACTATACAAAGTGAAATTGGTGATAAAATTGTTATCAAGATACGAAATACATTTCAACGATTGCAAATTTCCTGCGGAATTTAGAGGTTCGAGAACCGACGAGGTAGAATTTGGCAACAAACTCTCTTATTCAGGAGGATGGGATCTCAATTCAAACAGACGGATCGAAGGTAGAGAAGGGAACTAGGTTCGGTTTCTCTTCAGGGTAACTGGAAATCCAGATTTCCCTGCAACTAGAATTAGATCGTGATATGAACTCCTTTTCACCGATCGGGAAATTTCTGCAGTCCCTTGAGGTTAAAATACAGACCTGGGAGAACTTAATCGCAGACTCTGTTAATCTGGATGATGGTCTCTCGAGCTTCACAAAGACTCGAAAATGGATATTGGAATAAGGCCTGAAGCCAATTCAGAGGAACAGTATATTCTGACTTCTATATCACTTTCTTAAAAATTTAGCATTTTAAGGCTAAAATCGAAGCACCCATTTGCATTTCAAGGACAGTTTTTAAAGGCCCTGTTATCTGTTGCTATAAGATCTAACAATTAAGGTCTGCCTTGGGGTTTACATCGATTTTATTGAATTGATGATATGTGTTGGAGGGGCAAAAGAAATTTTTATGTGTACCTTTTTAGCGCCCCAATTTCACATTAAAAAATTAAAAAGTGGAGACAAAAAGACCCAGTTTTCTTTGTTTAGTTTTTTTTTCATGTTTGTTGATGTTATTTCGAAGATCTATACAGTGAAGCAGGGGTATTGCATCACCAAAAAAATAAGTTATAACAACATCGTTGTCACTAGATGGCACTTTATTCAAAATATTGACATTTTTTTTTTAATTTAAATAATAACAAACAACAAGGCAAACAAATCAAACGGATATCAGTTTTTGAGTTTTTAAATATGGGCTCAGCTGATAGTAAATAGTTGCTCAGGTAATATTAAATTTTTTTACGCCCTTAATATTAGATTGGCCGATATGTTTAATACCGAAAGTTTTTTTACTTTGTCTCCTATATCCAAATTTCATCGAAGTCTGAGAGGAACCCTTAAACAAACTCTCCTTATGACAATATGAGGGACCGCTTGAACCCTTTGTAAAAATTCGTCAGAAACAGGGTCAGGAGTCTATTAAGGACCGATCAGGAAGAACCAAGTAACAGACTCTGTACTTAGGGAGATGAAAAAGAATTAAACGAATATACAAGTGATCTGGATATTTGAATTTGCATGCAATTTCCTAACGAATATAGGTAGTGTTTTCAGTATTAAAATCCATGAAATTATTAAAACTGCACTGGTAATGAAACTGGATATAGATCCATCATCCACAAGCATTTTGGTGGACATTTCTACTGCTTTCCAAGCATTGCAGTCCAATACTATAAAATTTAGGTATGTGAGACACTTCGTTGAATCCTTTGGCCCAAACTATCGGCATTTGTTTAGATGGATATCGTTTCCTCGAGACATTGGAGTCAGAGGAAACGAGTTGTGCGAAAAATTGCTCTGAATCAATCGGGGATTTAATACCTCTAGTGAAGCTTTTCTATGTGAGATTGAGATGGACGAACTTCACAATTTGCGAGGTATATCGGACCCTACAACCGTTGCCTTACCCAAGGAATCCCTATAAGTACGCTTGCAGGGATTCTCAATGGGCACTGCGCGTTGAACTGGATAGTTGCGCCTTCGAATTATTCAAGAATGGAGTACTCTGGGAGCTGTGGGAATGGAGAGGATAAGAAAGTTTTTAATATACTCTATAAATACCCGGAACTGAAGGAGGGGTGACTCTGACATCTCGACAGGAGAGTCAGGATAGTATGAAGAATGTATTTTCTGAAATTTTTTTTAGGAAATCCGCATGGTCGTGTTTTTTCATAAGAATGTGAGTTGAAACTGATGGCAATCGCCATATGTCCTATGAGTGTAAATGCCTTCGGATGCGCTTGACGTCTAGTTGTAATATCAGGCATTTACGATCCATAATTATAAATACTTAATTTAAAAAATATCTGGCAACTCGTAGTACATCTTACAATTTTCATTATTTAAATGAACCCACTCTACTATGTCTTTACGAGTAAGTTAGCATTAGAAAATTGTTTAGTATTTTTATTATTCATTATCTATCATAAAGTTGTAAAATTATTTGTAAAACTATTCTTTCATATGTAATAAATTCAACACTTCTTTTTTTCAATGTCTTGACTTGTCTTATGTAATTTGTTTGTATGGATGTTGGGTTGCGTTGCTCAAAGGCTTTAAGCCATAACTGTCACTGATAATAACACCTTAGTGGTCACAAAATTTATAATCCATTCTATTTTAAATTGTTGTCTTTCTCTATGCATTTCAAACGGTTTTAGCTGTCATATTATGTCGCTTTTTATACATTTATATTTATTTGAAGAGATGATGTCTTGCACAATTGTCCAATTCATTAATGTTAAAAAAAATAAATAAATAATAAAAGTTGTGCCATTAGAACACTCAAGCAAATAACTTTAAAAAAATCTGGTAACAAGTATAGTAGACAAATTTTCAGTTTAGCTTTTACTTAAATCAGTGCTTTAACTAATTTTTTAAAATAATTTCGTTTCGATTATAAAATAATCAGGCATGTCACAGGTTTTTTTCGATATTGATTTGATTTCGCAATTTCACTTCCGCAATTGTTTTCCTAAAGTGATCGAAAACAATTTTTTTAATTTTGATTTTGGAGTTTAGTATGCTACGGATAATTTTGTATTGAAAATAAAACGTTCTGGTAAGTATCGAGTATGCTACAGGCTTTATAGTGGTACTTAAAACGTTAAAAGTTTCTCCAGAAAACGTATAACGAAAAATAAAATCGTTTTCATACCACTTTCAAAAACCAAAGTGGAATTGGTATTTAGAGCAGCTTAAACTCATAAAAGCTTTTCAATAGTGCTTGGTATGTATTCCTTAAAGTGTCCATAACTATTTCACTTAAAAAATTTACATTTACGCTTTTTCTTGGTAAATTCAATAATTTTCTTATTGATTAGCAAAACGTAATTTTTTCTGAAAAATTAAGATTTTAAATTTTTATCGTTCATCTTCTTTTTCTTAACTACAAATGGCAATTTATACACTGAAAATATTATTACAGTAACTACCTGTAGTTTATTTAAAAAGTTATCCGTACATTTATTTTTAAATGATTATACAGTTAAAAAGAAAGGAAATATATTTTTCAACTTTTTTGTTATTTATTTAAAAAATAAACTACATATAAATACGGATTTTCTTTTACAGTTAATATTTTCATTTAAAATGTTTTGTTAAAAAAAGAAACCTTTTTAGATTTCTAGATCAGTTCAAAAACGAAATAAACTAAATATCATTTATTCTTACGAAATGTAGTTAATTTTTTGAAAGTTAAAAAAATTAAATAAACGAAAAATCATTATTTTTTTAAGGATTTTGTAGTTAATTTATTAACATTTAAAAATAAATGAAAAGTTCTTTGGATTTAAATGAAAAGTCAGTAGACCGGTTTTCAAGTGATTTTTCATTTATTTTAAATTACATTTTCATTTAATTTAAACTACAAACTATTTTGAGTGTATCAAAATTTAGCAGTTGGAACACGAACTTATCACAAAAAGTCTTTTTTTTTAACATTTTAGAATTTACGAGAACGCAAGAAACCTGAAAAAGCAAAAGTAAAACGTTACGAAAGTGTACTTCGAAATCATATTTATTTTATGTGAAATAAGTGTTAAAACTGTAAACATGCTCTCTAAAGGCACATCTACACGAGAGAGAAATCTCTAGAGATAGAGCAAGAATTGGCTCTGTTGTGAATGATTTAAGCTAATTAGAGGTGTTTTTTGCTCTATCTCTAGCAATTTTCTCTCGTGTAGATATGCCTTAACAAAAACTTTTTTAAGTGAAATTATTAAAAAACGAGTAAAAAGGTTAAAGTCGGGCATGCCGACTATACAATACCCTACACCAGTCTGGTGTATTGTTTGGATCCGAAATTCAAATGGGTTAAAATGGGGCCTGTGTCAAAATTTTCTATAATGTGAGTCAGCGCACCAAATTTCATTAAAATATCTTAATATTTGCGACCTGCAGTTTGTAACCAAGCCAATTTTGGGGGGACCCTTATATGGGCACTAGTTCTAAACATGGACCGATGTTCGTCCTTGGGCCAACATAGGTCTATGTACCAAATTTCATCAAAATATCTTAATATTTGCCACCTGCAGCGTATAAACAGTATAATTTTGGTAGGACCCTTATATGGGCACTAGGTCTAAACATGGACCGGTGTTCACCAAAATCAATAGGCTGCGTTATTGGGCTAATATAGGTCTGTGTACCAAATTTCATCAAAATATCTTAATATTTGCGACCTGCAGCGTATAAACAGTATAATTTTGGTGGGACCCTTATATGGGCACTAGGTCTAAACATGGACCGATGTTCACCAAAATCAACAGGCTGCGTTATTGGGCCAATATAGGTCTGTGTACCAAATTTCATCAAAATATCTTAATATTTACGACCTGCAGCGTATAAACAGTATAATTTTGGTAGGACCCTTATATGGGCACTAGGTCTAAATATGGACCGATATTCACCAAAATCAATAGGCTACGTTATTGGGCTAACATAGGTCTGCGTACCAAATTTCGCCAAATATCTTAATATTTACGACCTGCAGCGTATAAACAATATAATTTTGGTAGGACCCTTATATGGGCACTAGGTCTAAACATGGACCGATGTTCACCAAAATCAAACTTGTTCGTCCTTGGGCCAACATAGGTCCGCGTACCAAATTTCATCAAAATATCTTAATATTTGCGATGTGTAGAGTGCGCACAAGATTGCATGGACAGACAGACAGATGGACGGACGGACGGACATCGTTAACTCGAAATAAAAAAAAAATCTGAACCGATCGGTATACTATAAGGTGGGTCTACGACCAATATTTTTTGGTGTTACAAACATCAACACAAACTTATAATACCCTGACCACATAGTGGTGTAGGGTATAACAACTGTTATATTTGGTCTAAATATGCAAAAATACCATTTACTTCTGGAGAAGCAATTTGCGTTTTCAATTTCACTTTCAAGAGAAATTGAAGTCTGTGACATGCCTGAATATTATTTATCTGGAATACTGAAATCAGAACCCATATGGTTCATTATTGTGGTTCATTATTTGTAACTGTTTATCTGTGAAAAAAATCACCTACGAAACTATTGACCCTCGTGGACCGAAGGACTAAGTTTTCAGTCGAAACTTAAAAAATTTTACTCACAAATTTTAAAGTTTCCCGTCTTTGGCCTGTTCGTGCAGCATTCGCTATATGAAACTATGTGTTTTTTACATCTGAGGTGTAGGGTATGTTCAGTAACTTTGTAGAAAATGTTAAGGCAAATATTTTTGTGAAACATATTAACCCTCTAACTCCCCCACATAACGGTAATTTTTGACTCTATTCGAACAAATCGTTAAAAACACCCCTAACAAGGGGGAGAGCGGGGATGTAGTGTTCTACAAAAAGGTTGGCCTTACAATTTTACTGCAAATGTCAGAACACACCGAAGCCCAAAACTTAACACAAACAGCAAAAACCAGTCAAATTCAAGATTGCCCATAAATGGTTAATTTAGTTATTATTTGGAGTTGGTACAAAAAAGTCTTTCAAAAATTGATTTTTCGGGGTTGATGTGTATGAAAAAATTATTTAAATAAATAAAATCAAAAGAATAAATATAAATAAAATAATATTTGTTTTTAAATTTCTTTTTATCGGTATAGACATTAACTACGGAAATTAAATGTGCTAATACCCAGGAAAAAAAGTGAGGAAAGAGAAGTAGTTAAAGCACTGTAACTGTTGAATAGGGAGTTGTTCTTTTTCGGATTTTTCACCGATGAATTTAACATTGGCTTTTCATAGGAAGGACGTTGTTCTTTTTAGGAACAAATGATGTATATTTGAACCAATGATAAGGAAGTTCTTTTTCACTTCTTTTTATTTTAATTTAATTAAAAAAAAAACATCTTGCAACATGTGGGGTTTGAACCCAGACCTGTTGTCATTTCAAGCAGACGCTCTACCCCCTGTGCTATCGCTTGTTATAGATAATAGCTGACTTTTAGCAGTCTTGTTCAGTAAATTGTTGTTATTTTTCTTTCTTTCATTTTTTATTAACAAAAATATATAACATATTGGAAGAATATATAAAGTTGTTTTTTTTAAGTGTTATTTTTTTATAAAAAATAATACACTCATAGAAAGAAATAAAGCTGTAAAAATAGGAGCAAATGCTACTAAAAATATGTAATTAATAATGACTATGCAAAAAACTGCTGATATTAGCAGATTTTTTTCCTAAATACTAGTAAGATAAGAACAGGAAAAATAAAACAGCTAAATTTACAAAATTTTAGTTACATTTAAGTTAACCTTTAGTTAATTAAAAAAAAACAAATTACCTTGATAAAATCCGGAAAAAATTTTGCAGCATATTAGGTGACAAAAAATAGTTTTTTCTGCAAGGTAATTTTTAATTTATTTTTAGTAGTTCTAATTAAAATGTTTACAGCATTTTTATTTTTCTGTTAGTGCAATAATAAATATATTTCGTAAAAATTTTATCAAAATGGATTTTTAAATTACAATTTTTTAAATACAAACGAAATTGTAATATTTACTTTTTGGTATTTAAAAAAAATGTTTGAAGAATTACATTTTTATTTAGAATTTTTACATTTCCATAAAATTTCATTAAAAAGTAATACACTGGGAGAATTATCTGCATGATAATAATGAATATTTGCATAAAAATAACGAAGTTGCACTGGAACTCGTCAATTGAAATTTTTTGGGTAACCACGGTGTTAAAAATAAATGACTGGCAGAACACTCATTTGGGACGCTTTGTATTTGTTTTACAAAAATTTCGGTGGTTTATAAAAAAAACCACTGGCAAAGAATTGGCTTAGAGTGATATGCCAAGGTTTGCAACCAGTGGTTATCCAGTGCTACCTAGCCAATGCTACCAGGCGTACAAAAATCAATTCACTGGTAGACCAATGATTTTATAAAAATGCTGACGCTTCGTTAAAAAATGTTTGTAGTCAGAAGGTTCCGAGTTCGAATCCGGTTGCAAGCAAAAATTTTTTTTTTGGATTTTTTTTAATTTATAAAAAGTTTTATAAAATCAATTTTTTTGTTTGTGGGAAAGCTCCTTCAAGACCAACTTTTTTTTTGCCCTCCCAACACTGGCATACTAGTTACAAAAAATTGTTTGCCAGTACTAGCATTTTGGCACAGCCAGTAGTTGTCCAGCTATTATCACTCATTTATGTGTTTAGCCATCAAATATTATATGTCTCGTTAGCTTAGTGGGTAGAGCAATCGTCTGCCAATCTGATGGCCTGGGTTCAAATCACGGCAGGACCAATAAAAATACATATGAACTTTTTTTAAATTTTATTTTGGAAAATATATTTCCAGACCACCTATTTATTGGTTTTGCCAGCGTTTTTCCAACGTTTAAAAATTTTGTTCCTCCAGTGCTTTTGCGGTGCTTTTTGAACAGCCGGTCCTTTTGTCTAATGATGTTATCATTTTGGGAGTGGGAAAGCACTTTTTGCCAGTACTTGTACCGCCTGCTAAAGTGCTTTGCCACCGCTTTCCCGTTTGTATTTTTCTGACTGGGTAGTTTATTGAAAATTTTCATTAAAAGCCGTTCAGCAAAATTCTCTCTGTATAGAAAATTAAAAAAAAAATTTTAAATCGTTTCAAAAACTAATTGAGTGTACAGAAATAATTTCCAAAAATTTTTTTCCGACGTGGTAGGATTCGAACCCGCAACCCTCTGATTTCTGTGCCAGCAAGATCCTATGCAACCCCATAAAAAATATTAACTTCTTATCACCCATGAAAAAGAACTTCTGACTAGCATATACATATTTATTGAAGCATTAGATGTTGTGTAAACGCCATTCCTAAGGGAGTAATGCTTTGTGATGTAATGGAGGTGCTGATTCATTTAGAAGTCATTCCATTTATTTTTGCTGTGTATTCCAAAATGTATCTAACAAATTGTGAAAAATAATATAATAATCCAGATATTATTCATGCCTTATGAAATCGTAATGGGACGACGTTTTAAAAATTTCTAGAAATCTTTGTTACGTTAAATTACAACCTCAATGAGAATTTCTTGTCCTTATTTAGGAGCTTTATTATACATTTACAATACGAGTATCAAAGAAAAAACAAACAAGAAATTACCAGAACTTGCTTTGTCATCTTCAAAAATATTACTCTGTTTTTTTTGACAGATTTACTGAATTTGTGTTAAATATACTGAATTATCAAATTTAAATTTGTGTTAAATTTCTATCTGACCCCAAAAATCTTTAAATTATCGTGACCTCTAAACATTGACCGATTTGGCTGAAATTGAAAAATTCCTTATGTGGAAAATTCGATACTTTTGTATTTTTGGCCAGCCTAATGTTGACTACTATAATTATGAATTAATAAACGAGGGAACTAAAAAAATCTCCAGTTGGAAATATCCTAAAGACTTCTTCATGAGGGAAAATTTTCTGTACAGTAAGGAAGATGTCTGAAGTGCATTTCCAACTGGGTAATTAAAATTTTTTTTGGATGCTTTATTCTCTCATTTATTAATTAATGAGGATGTGTTGTTCTATAACCATTTGGTTGTAATCTTGACACCTCGAAATATTTTCTATTAACAGATTCATCAATATTTGTGATAAGATTTAAAAATTTCTCCCAGAAAATGCGACAAAGTAAATTGAAATTTTAGTTGGAAGTAAACATTTCATTTAAATAGTTTAAATTGATAGTGAATTTAAATAAAATGCGTTTTCAAATAATAATAGTTTTGATATTTTTCAACGTTTCGAAATATATTAAAGCTAATTCACAAGATTGTATTGATGTAAGCAAATATTTTAAATAATTGGTTTTAAAAGAAATATATAACTAAAATTCAACTAACCGAAAGAAATATATTGATGGTCATAATTTGATTTTTGTTAACTAACCGGCCAACTTTGTACAACAAAAGAGAAATGCGAAATGAATTTTGTATGACGGAAATGACAATAGTTAATAGGTTTCAACTTTTGACCTACGAAATATGATTTAATGATTTATTGATGTTTGTCTAGGAATACAACCATGCGCATCTAATGTGCCTTCGATGCTATTAATCAGTGTGTTCGTTTACTCGAAATTCATACTACTTTTACTAAATTGGAAAGTTTTGATTACTTTTTGTACTGAATTTTTCCAGCTGTAGTAAAAGTAGTAACTTGTAGTAGATAAACGAACAAGCTTGATGCTACTCTTCCACCAAACATGTCGATTTGGTAGAAAAAAAATATTGGCAAATAAGTTTAAAATGACGTTTTGGCCTAAAACAAGTTATGCGGAAACATAACCTAAGTTTTATTAATAAACCTTTTATAATATTATCATGATTTCTTTTTGCATTTAGCATGAATGTACTGATGACGAAATAATGTTTGGAGATTTCCTGCCCTTCGATTTGAATTCGATTGTTAAACAAACTATTCAATATCTTAATGATTTAAACCAAAAGTAAGTAATTGTCATGAAATATACATATTTTATTCAGTTTTAATTATTGTTTAATCATTTATAGATATGAAACCAAAATCGATTCTATATCAAGCGATATCGATAACATAAAAAATTCCCTGAAAGCGAAAAATATTGAAAACCTTCAGCAGCAGTGTAGTACCTTAGATGAAAATATTTCGGAATTTGAAAATATCGAAGAAACAAATGATTCCCCACCTCCACTACCTCATTTGTATGATAATTTATGGATTGTCATACAAAGACGTCAAGATGGTTCTATTAGTTTCGTTAGAACATGGGATGATTATAAAAAAGGATTCGGTAATCCATTTCGTGAATTTTTTATAGGTCTAGATAAGATTCATGAACTTACCAGTAGTCGACCTCATGAGTTGCTTTTACAATTGGAAGATTTTAATGGCAATATCAGATATGCAAAATATGATGAATTTTTAGTGGGTAATGAAACGGAAAAATATCAATTGAAAACGTTAGGAGAATATAGTGGTGATGCCGGTGATTATTTGCGGGATCATGAAAAAATGTATTTCTCAACAAAAGACAAAGATCATGATGCAAATGAAAAGTGGGATTGTGCCAAAAGATTTCAGGGAGGATGGTGGTATAAAAATTGTTTAACCAGGTAATTTGTGTAATGAATTTAATTAAGCGATCACTACCGGTTTTATAGTTAGAACTAAGAACCAAATTTTTCTAAAAAATTATTTAAGTACGCTAAATAATAGAAAAGTCTGTAAAAAATTTTGAAAACTACTAAAAATTATTTAAAAATGATGTTGCAGTTTTTTTTTTGCTGAATACACTGAACATTCTATAAATGTCACCTACAGTAATCAATTTTTTCAAGAAAAGAAAACACATAAATTATATGGGCACTTCTAAAATTTCGGAAAAGCTATATTTCGTCTTAGATTTTTGTAGAGATTTACAAAAAATAATTAAAATTTTGGATTTAATTTTCAGGCGGTTTTGGAAGGTGATTATAGAATTATGACACTTAAAGCATATGACAATTATAGAACTTTTAGTGTACTAGTAAAGTAGAAACAGCAAAAATAAAGCTATTCAATTTACTGAATAGTTGTTTTTTGTGCTATTTTTATAGATTTATTTCTATGAGTGTAAGGTCTAGTTTTATAATCAGAAGTAAAAAAGATATTTGTCGTAAATATTTCATAAGTTAAAAATTTTGTTTAAAAATTTTTGACTTTAGTAAAAGTTTAGAAAAAAATCATTCTTATTTCTGACTATAAAACTGGGTCTAAGACATTTTCAAACAAATTTTCTTACTTAACTAATATTTAACACAAAAATCACTCTTAGTTCAGAATATAAAACTGTCCCTCAACCACTACAAGCAAGGATGGCAAGGTTGGTATAATTTTGTTTCGGTTACGGTTAAGCTTGCCAACTCTTGAATTAAAAAGAATGGCTAGATTACGAAGAAAAAACGGTTAGAATTGGCTATAACTGAAAAATGATGCTAAAGATCAGTAATTTCAATGTAAATCATTGATAAAAATGAATTTTAATATTAATTTGATGGAATTTGCACATAAATTTACTTAAAAGCCACTTTTAAAATTCTTAAATTCCAAAATATTTTCCTTAAAATTTTAAAAATCATGATTTTAAATCAAATGCAAAAATACACGATGTATGTATGTATTCTGTGCACAAAAATAAACTTTTCAAAAATTGAAAATTTTGTAACAAAATTTTTAAAATCATTAAAATTCAAGCATTTTTGCATGAAGTTAACTGTAAAACATTGAAAGAAGAAATGGCTAGGGAAGAATAAAATGGCTAAATCTTCCGGCTGGATACAATCTAGCCATTTTTTAATGGGAAGATGAAATTAAAATTGCTAGATCTAGCAGGAAAATGGCTAAATTGGCAACCTTGATTACTGTTAAGGTTTTTGAAAAACAACGGTGACAGTATTTCAATCGGTAACTGTATAAATATGTTCTTTATTATTATATGTGACGCGGAAAATAGAAAGGGACCTAAGGATAGAAAGGGACCTAAGGTCAGGAGAGCATGGGATCGGTCTCATTCGATGCTCAGATGTTGTCCACAAAACAAAAAAAATTGATTTTTTTACCCTTAGGTCCCTTTCTCTATGCGCTGTCGCATATGTTCTTTGTAACGATTACTTTATTTCATTGGGTTATAGTTTTTAATTTGAATCGGCATTTTAGCGGTTACGGTATAAGTATAAGTGAAACAATATAGGATAAGTAATAAAAAACAGATACAAATTATTTAGAAGTATTCAGAAATAGAAATATATCAAAATTAATTGCTATTTCCTTTAGAATCTTATTAATTTTTGTAAATCTCCTTAAAGAAATGAATTTTGAAATTTTAATAATTTTTATAGTGTTAAAAATTTAGATCCGACTTCGCTACATTATTTAAAAAATACTTTTATAATACATCCACAACCTTGCAAATAAACCCAAAATCAATTCCTTTTTTTAATGAACTTACATTTTAATATTTAAAATTACATACTATATATTTTATTTGAATTCTTTTAGCCATCTGAATGGTCCCTTTCGAACTCGTTATGTGATTAGTAATGTTGGCATTACTTGGGGAAAATATGATGAAATGCAAATTAAGACTGTACAGATGATGATACGTTCCAAATGATTATGAATATATAAATCTGCATGATTTCAACAAGTGTTTTAGCCGATCTATATTGAAGAAAATCGCAGTAATTGAATTTTCGTGCAAATAATCTTATGAAATGCAGAAGTCAATAAGTTCCTGAAAAAATAGCAGATATTTAGCAGTCATCACTGGATTTCATTAGGAGCTACACCTGAAATTTTAAATTATATTCATATAAGAGATTCTTGCATTAATGAACAAATCGTATTTTTATAATTGATATAAATTGTTATAGTAGAATATAGTATGCCGCCATATTTGGCGCCATTTGGTATAGTAAAGTAATGTGTATTCAATTTTTTTACTTAACTAAAACACTAAAGTTCTGTTTTTGCAATTTATATCTTTAAGCACTGTTAAAACTTTTTTTTTCAAAATATTAGGTCCGTTTCTTTACTTTACGACGGTAACACACAGGTTCCCAATCCTACCAACTCTGGGGAAACAAAATGGGCCAAACTGCAGTTTAGCGTTTGTAAGGAAAACAAAATAGATAACCACCGCGGATATAAAAAGTTAAGTTTATTTCAGATTCATAAAACGTTCTCCGAGCTAGAGCCATTTTAGTATATTTTATACCCTTTAGGGCGGGATGGTGGCGAATCATGGTCAATTTCTTTATGTGCAAAAATATACTAAAATTTAGGGAAATTTCGTCACGATTATAAAAATTAATATGATTTTTCAAGATATGTGAACGCATAAAAAAAAGTAATCAACATTCCAAAACAAAAAATAAATTTTTTTTTAAAAAACCGCGTGATTAAAAAAAAATTTAGCTTGCGGTGCTTAGATATCAACAAAAAACCAAACATTTTTGCCAACAAAATGTTCAAAATGTTATTCCTAGACAGGCTGGCTAGATACTTTTTTCATTATCCCCAAACAAATATAAAAATATACCCAAAAATCCCCAACTACAAAAAAATGTTGAAAATGGTAATAGAGTTTAATTTGTTCAAATTAACCTTATCGGCGCTACTTTTTTTTAGAATTTTCAAGATTTTGAAATAATTTCTTAGAGAATTAGTAAATTCGAATTTTTCGAGTTTGTCAATCTGGCCCCAATCTGGCCTTTAAAAATTTCAATTGAAATTTCAATAAATCTCATCCTCACTTTATTCAATTTAAAATCATTGATTTAAAGTGACGATGAATTAATTATTCACTAATTCGTGAAATGTATAAAATTGATTCAATTGAAATTTGAATAAAATCATACTATTTATTCAATTTAAAATCATTGGTAGCATTCGGCAGAGAAACCTTAAACTGATACCGGTGACTTGTAGCGATTTGTGATTACTTACTCTGCTGAACGATGTTTTCTTTGTTTTTAAATACACTTTTTCTATAGTTTCCTTTTATTTTATAAAATTTTTGTTTTCGAATTATATTTGTATGTTTTTATTTATCATTCTTACAAAACAATTTTTATTGTAAATGAACAACAACAAATGTATCACTTATTGGTCAAAAGTAGCAAACATTTTTTACGCTACCAAAATATGACAGCGCTACCAGAGTGCTCAGACTGAGCGGTTAGTAATCAGATAGTTTAGCAGATAGTTGTACAACTATTGTCGAACTGTTGACTATTAAAGTGTATCTGCCGAACGCACCCATTGATTTGAAGTGATGATGTATTATTCACTAATTCATAAAATCAGGGGTATGGCATCACCAAAAAAATAAGTTATAAAAAAATCGTTATCACTAGATGGCCCTTTTTTCAAAAATTGACAATTTTCTTTTTTTTATTTAAATTTAAATAATAACAAAAAAAAAAAAACCAAAAAAATAAACGGATATATCAAATTTTATTATTTGAATATATTCCGCGCTTCTTTTTTCCTTATTTTGGGAAGTTTTCAGCAGTTTTTAAGTTTTTAAATATAGGCTCAGCTGATACTAAAAAGTAGCTCAGGTAAATTACAGCACCCTCTACCGGTAAGTAGTGTAAGTTTTGATTTCTTATCTCTATAATTAATAGTCTCTGCATATAATGAATCAATTTTAATGCCAGTTTATTCGAAAAGAATTATCGTTGTCAATATTGTATTGTAGATACTTGGACATTAATCTTATAAAAATCTCGGGCATAAAGGATTTAATTGTATTAAAAGTTTTGAATTGTTACGGAAAATGTATTAAATGGTAAATTTGTAATTTTCCTTGAAATTACTTTAAAAAACATTATGAAAAAAAAAATGTTTTCTGAAAATTATACAAAATTAGTATAATCTCCGAGAGATTTTAAAAAAATCCTCAAAAAAATTCCCTGTTCCCAAATGAAAACTTTAGTCCCCTACACCAACAAAAAATCCCCAAATTTGGGGAAAAAACCCCAATCTGGCCAGCCTGTTCCTAGACCACCAAAAAAAGTTGATCTAGAAATAAATTTTCCAAAGTAAATTTAAAAAATTTCATATCGTGGTCTTACCTTCAAAAGGTTTCAATAGAATGAGTTTTTGATGGCGATCGCTGCAGTTATGTAGTTATAATATATGATGTTAATTTTGAATTGAAAAAGTAATTCCAAAACCACTTGTTCTCAACTGAGCTATTTACCAAACATTTTTTATACCCTACACCACTACTTAGACAGGATATAATAAGTTTGTGCTGATGTTTGTAGCATCAAAAAATACTAGACCTAGAATAGAGTGTCCAAAAGTAGGCCATTTGAGAAAAGCGGTTTCCGGTTTGTTCGAAAATTGCTATTTAAAAAAACCGGTTTCTCTTTTTTGTTAATTAAAAATATCACTATGACTGGGTCTTGTACTGAAGGTTTAAGATTTAAATATCCCTAGTAAAAATGATTTTTATATTTATAATCAATTATAATTTTTTATATGATTATATCAAAACAAATTTAATTATATAAAATTATATTAACCACCATTTTCCCGCTCAAATCATATATGCGTAATTATATATAAAAACATATTAATATATCAGAAAAATGGTGGATCTGGTTAATCTCAATCTGGTAATACTCAACGGTATACAATTCTATACAATCATAAATGGTTGTAAAAAAAAATATTTTTACTCGGGATTAGTTAACCCCAAAACACCATGTAGGAAAAACTACTGAAATCAAATAAATCTGCAAAAATGGGGTTTATATTATCTGATTTAACATCTGATAAATCAAACAAAAAATCATATGTAATGAGGTGATTGTCAAAAAAATCGTTTCGTAAATCTGTTTTTATAGCGCCAGAAGCAAATAGAGGAAAATTTAAATTAAAAAATTTTGTTAGAATATTGTTCTACCTCAAGTCCAAATTCAAAAATGATATTGTCATATTAGATTTTATTTATTGTTTCAAAAAACAATACAATTGTTTCGCGGCCCACTCATCAGTTGTATGCAACAAGAAAATGATGATTGGAACACACAAAGCGAAGCATTGCATAACGTATAAAAATTCAACGGAACGAGAATTTTATTTCTGCTGTTTTTAATACACTAGTATATAGCAAAATAATCTGTTAATTTCAGCAGTTTTTTCTGCAACATAATTTTTAACTAATTTTTAATTGAATTGTTTTTGCTATTTTTACAGATTTATTTCAATGAGCGTAAGGTTAAGAAAGCCATATTTCACGTTATAGATCCTAAACATACATATATTTTCAATCGATTTCCAGCGCGACTTTTCTTATCCAATCACCACCAAATTTCATATCAGTAATTATACCCTACACCACTACGTGGACAGGGTATAATAAGTTTGATCTGATGTTTGTAATACCAAAAAATATTTCACCTAGACCAACCTTTTAGTATACCGATCTACTCGAAAACACATTTGATTTCAATTTAACGATATGCGTCTGTCTGTCCGTCCGTCTGTCCATGCATTCTTGTGTCAACGCTACAGGTCACAAATATGAAGATATTTTGATGAAATTGGGCACACAAACTTATATTAGCCCAAGAATGAAGCTTATTGATTTTAAAATCGGTCCATGTTTAAATCTCGTGGCTAAACTGGCTTGTTCGCAGGCTCCGGGTCGCAATTGCGAAGATATTTTAATTAAATAGGATCGCTCCATATTTGGAACTAGCGAACATATGGACTATATTTCCGACTTTCTCTTAAATACATCTAACATTAGGTAAAACCAAAATTTCTTACAATTATTCAATTTTTTTATATCATTTTATAGAAAAATTTTGACACAAATCCATTTCAACAGATTGAAATTTCGGATCCAAACATTAGTTGGCTTTTAACCAGACTGATGTAGGGTATCATACAGTGACATTCCCGACTTTAACTGTTTTACTTATTTTTATATAAAAACAAGAAAATAAGTCCAATCGAAACTGTTAAAATTCACTTTTTTGGAAATCTCTAGTTCATAGAGAGAATTTATCTGGACGAGTTTTAATGAAATTTTTCAATAAACTAATGAAATTTTCTTCACAAAATAAATGAAAAAATTATTAAATTTGAAAAAAACGCTTCATGTATTTTATCAATCTAGTTTTAATGAAACTTTTTCATTGACTGAATGAAACTTTTGGTAAATGAAATGAGATATTTCACAACATTTTATGAAAAATTCCATTAATTCAATGAAAAGTTGCAATGGACGAGTTTCGATGAATTTTCATTGATTTTATGGAAAAATTCATTTATATCATGCAAATAATTCTCTCAGTGTAGGCAGTTACACAAGCAGCTAATACCCTACGGGAAATTTTAACGAACTGTCACCGAACTGGCCCCTTTATATGAAATAGAGTGATCACTTTTACATGGCGTTGTCATAGGAGGGGAAATTGACCCCTTGTGACATGTCACAAGACAATTCCCACGACAGGTCCCTGCACTTTGTTTTTTATGAGAGTTCAGTAACCTGTCCTAGGATTTATCTTGTGACATGTCACAAGGGGTAGATTTCCCCCTCCTATGACAACGTCATGTAAAAGTGACACTCTAATTCATATAAAGGGGCCAGTTCGGTGACAGTTTGTTAAAATTTCCCGTAGGGTATTTACATTTTCGAAATCAAAGGAAGTCGGCAATATCGACTACAGTTTTCAGTATATGTATTTGACTAATTTTATAAGAAATTAAAAATATTAATTACAGTATTTGAAAAATTAATTAAAATCGAAAATAAACAAAATATTGTCGTAGTGAATTCATATCATAAATGCCGAAGCATTTTTTATTTTCATTTAAAAATACATAAATATTATTTTCTAATATTGAAAAAAAAGTACCCAATGACGGTGAAATACTTTGCACGTATTACTCTTTAGGAATTCCATAATAGACCGGACAGTTTCGGTTCATACATAGTAGATGAATTTTCTTTATTTGGAACGTATCATCATTTGTGCAGATTTGTATGAATATAGTATTTCATCATAAGATCCCCAGGTAACACCAACACCTCTTTCATTGCCACTGAGATGACTTATGTTCCTGTAGGGACCATTTAAGTTGCTGCAAGAAAGCAGATATAAAAATTACAAGAGTTATTAATATTACCACTAACTTTACCTTGTCAAACAATGATAATACCACCAAGCTCCCTTAAACCACTCGGCGCAACTTCCTTCATCAGACATATCATGGTCACGATCTTTCGTAGAGAAAAACATATTCTTGTGTAGTCTTAAATGATTGCCAGCGTTACCGCTGTAAGTGCCCAGTTTTTTCAGTTGATATCTTTCGGCTTCATTGCCAATCAAAAACTCATCGTAATGAGCATATTTCATATTACCCTCAAAATCTTCTAATATTATGAGCAACTCATGTGGACGATCATTTGTGAGATCATGAATTTTGTCAAGACCCACAAAGAATTCACCAATTTGATTACCAAATCCATTTTTATATTCAGTCCAATTACGATAAAAATCCACAGAACCATCTTGACGTCTCTGTATTACAATCCACAACTGATCATAGATACCATATTCATTCAGTGTAATGCTATCGTCATTAGATTGTTCTATAAGTTGTTTTACAATTTTAGTCGTTTGCCTTTTTAACGAATCTTTAATATATTCAATTTCGTTGCTTAATAAATCGATTTTATTTTCAAATCTAAAAATTATAAGAAATGAAAAATATTAATTAAAGTATTTGAAAATACATTCAGTTGTTCAATAGCAAATTAATTTTCTATTTCAATTTAGAGTTAAATTAAAAAATTTAAATGTTTTTTTGTGAAAGTTTATTCTACTTATTATGATTTTTTTAAAATAATTTACTTCAAATTGCAGTAGTTACTCATACTAATTAAAAAGTCATGGTTTATACCTTTCATTTAAAGTATGTAGATATTTTGTGGTATTTTCATTTCTTTCAATAATTTTTCTCAATTGTGAAAAAAGTGTATCGCTTGATATTACTGCAGCTGTTTGACACTCATTCTGAAATGAGGAAATAAAAAATTAAGTTTTGATACTTAACGCGCATTAAATCAAAATATTTATTCACATCATCACATATTAGCAGATCAGCACTTGTTTTTGTAAAACTATATAATACTGTTAATATTGTTAACAAGAAATGCATTTTCTATCCGAACTCGCGATTTGTATTAAGTTTTTTAAATAAGCGATTATTATAAACTGAATTTTTTAATCGTTGCATTCTGATTATTATACTTGTTTTGAATGAAAAATTCTCACTTCCTAAGATTCAAGCAAAGATAAGAAATATGATCTATCTCGCATTGGAAATGTACATCATGAAAACACATTCGGTGCTGACAACCGCATTTGTAGCCAATGGTTTTGGTAGCCCATTTTTTCAGTTGTGACAACATAAAATCAATTAAGACAGCATTAATTTGACAGTGACAACGGAATTTCAGTTGTATCAAGAATAATTCTGGGTGCATGTCTACTCATCTTATGATTCAACTACACTCTCAAAACAACTCCGTTGTGCCAACCGAATTTTTCCGGATCAATTCTAAGCACTTTATGGCATCGGCCTGTAAAATTCTGCACTAATCCATCTCTCTTGTAGCCATCTGTATAAATCTCGAAGACTCCTATAGGTATATCGAGCCGATCTGACCATTCCCATCTGTTAGATATTCGAGTCCTGAACTAAAAATCGAACGAGGGTTGCGGGGTGTGAGTGCCTCTCACCACTACTCTGGATCAGACCTTTAAAAGAATAATTCAGTTATCCGTAATAATGCAATTTCTAAAAAAGAATCAATAAAGTTTCTTTTAGATTCGCGAATTATGTTTGAATTTTTTTGATTCACACGAATTATCATTTTAATTTTTGATTCACGAAACGTTTGGTAAAAATATTTAAAAAAAATCCGTAGAGTGATTTTGGTCCAACAATGATTTATTTTTAACGATAACGGTATTTGTGTTATTTCGGTAACGGTATTTTATGATAAATGTTATTTCAGTTATTTCCATGACGGTATTTTAGTCAGTTTTTTCGATGTATAAATGATTTTTTTACAAAAAACAAAATGCTATTTTAAGGATATTGATAGTTCATTTATCTCGGTACCGGTATTTCAAGGCTAACAGTATTTAAGTTGTTTCTGGAACGGTATTTTAAGAATAACAGTTTTTCGGTAACAGTACTCGTATTGAGAACAGCGGTAGTTAACTAAAGGGATTTTACATCGATAAGAGCATTTTAGCGGGATTTATCCTGCTGATTTATCCTTATGTTTTTAAATGAATATTTGTCATTTTTGGAACAATAAATTTTCAATTTAAGAATGTACGTTAACACACAATTTCTGAATCTCCCACATATATTGCATTGTATAAATGTATTGAATAAGCCAAAATTCCATTTAATTGTTTCAATTAAAATTTTCATAACACTTCAATTATGTGTCTCAGCAAGTTAATTTGTAAAGTCTCCACTTTAATATGATTTCAGTAACGATAAATTAACTCAACACCCAAAAGTACTTGATTGTTAAATACAAAATATAAAAATAAAAAAAGTCTTTACACTGAGAGAATTATCTTCACTTCAGTAGTGAATTTCTTCATAATTTCAATAAAAATTGTCACTGGAACTTTTCATAGAATCTATGAAATAGGTTTCAAAATTAATAAAACTCTTCATAAAATGAATAGAACATTCTGCCAATGAATATATCACTCAGTCAGTGAAAAGTGGACAAATAAAACACGTACTAGCGACCCTAGCGTCAGTTTCTAGGCTGATAAAGTTATAGCATATTTGGCGGTTATACAAATAATATCTAATGAAAGATTTCATTAAATTAAAAAGTTTTTTTATGAAAATTAAAAAAAAAAACAGTTATGAAAAATTTCATATTAATAAAATGTTCAGGGACTTAATAGTTATAACTTTTATTCAAAAAAGTGATTGTTTTACAATTATTTCTTGTTTGAGTATTTTAAATTTTATGTTTATTTGCTCTGTTTGATTTTTATTTTTAATTCAAACAAAAACAATTCAAACACGATTTTTATTTTTTCAAAATTAATAAAAGTTATTTTGTGATTTTTTTTCTTTATCAAAAAATAACAATTAAGAATATAAATCAAAAGCCATAGAACCAATGACTTCACCAATTATAATATCCTGATGATGTCAACTAGTGTTAATAAAAGATTGAACAGTGATTTAAAGTGAGTAAATATGTATATTTCAGCAACTTCCGGCATTCAATTTAGGTCAATTTTTAATTTTTATTTTATTATCAAATAAAAAAGTTAGTGCTTAATTTTTTCAAAAAAATCATTCTGTAACTTTTATAAAAAGTTTTAAAATAAAAATCAAAAAACAACAGAAATTTATAGAGTAAAATATAAAAATTGAAAAAATTAAAATCTTTGCCAAACTTTGTGATTTTTCTGTGCAATATGATTTAGAAAATATAGTGCATTATTGAAATATTATAATGAAATAAATTTGGGTGGTGACTTTTTTAGAAATATAACAGTTATTTTGGGTCTCTGAAAATGTTATATATTTAATGAAATTCTTTATTGTATCTACTATAAAAAATTCTTTGGAATTGTATTATTAATATCATGAAGGATAATTCTTTCAGTGTACCAAATTAATAGTATAATTTGATGCAATTTTTAAACAATTTCAAATAACAATTTAAATACATAAAATATAGCAATAAACATAATGATTATCTATAATTTAGACTGAACAAAAATCAAGTAAAAAATTAAAGCCGGGCATATAGACTATATGATACCCTACACCACAATAAGATTTTAACCATATTTCGCCAAGTCGATCAGTACAGATGCAGTAAATATGGCGCAATATTTAAACAGAGAAAATTTTCTTGGGCAAATTTTAATGATTTTTTTTTATTAAACTAATGAAGTATCTTCATAAAGAGAATGAAAAATTTATTAAATTTAATGGAAAACCTTCATAGTTTTTATTATTAAAGTATTTTTAATGAATTTCATAAAATTTTACGGAAAACTGCATTAATTTAATGAAAAGTTTCAATAGACGAATTCTAGCGAAAAGTTATTGAATTAATGTAAAAAAATCCATAATAGCATAGAGATAATTCTCTTAGGGAAGTAATAGGTGCAGAGCTTCGAAGAATGAATTATATTTTGAATGAAGTCCCTAAAATACTATTTTCTTCTACCATAAATTGATTGAATTTAAGCACTCGCAGAGACTTTATTCTTTGGAATTCATTCGATCGAATACACTTTTAAGGAATGCAATCAATTTATTTCATTAAATTTTGTCAATCATTGAATTCAATCGTTAGGAATTCATTCGATTTCTTATTATTCGATTGTAAGTTTGGGAAACCATTATTTAGAATTTGCGCTCAAATGTCCAACAAACCTGGATTTTAGGGGGAAACCATGTGAATCTTCCCTTTTGCAAAAGGGGCCAAAAAAAGTCCCTTTACTTGCAGAGTTAGAGAGTTAAAATGTTCCACAAAAATGTTTCTTGTAGTGTTTTACATAAGTTCGTTGAACACATCCTATACTTAAAGTGGAAGATTCACATGGTTTCCTATGCCGATTCACAATAAACATTTGAAAAAGGGTGGAAACTTTAATCCCCTAAATTAACACGTTATTTTTTTTTGTCACTTCTACCAGAATCCATTGTCAGTATCCTGTAATTTTAGAAAAAAAGTAAAAAAAGTGCCACCCTCAAAATAAACTTTGGTTTGTTTTATGACCCAAAATATTTCGGGTCTAGCATTGAGACCTCACGAGTTGAACCATTTTTAAAAAAGGTCTTTTTTTAGTTTTTGTAAGACTTTTGCAATTTAGCTGAAGACAACATATTCATTATGCTTATCAAAATTTGGTCCAGAGCACCGTGAAAAATGTATTAAAATTGCGAAGTTCTAAACTATATCCACTAGAGCATACCACCTTACAGGCAAAAAAAAAGTGCGCCGTACACACTCCAATATGAAGTATTTTTGCAAGGAGGTTTCAAAAATTTTTTTTAAATTTTTTTATGGCGAACGTAGCGGTCGCCATTTTACATTTTTCGTTATATCTTTGGTATTTACAGTCGGATCTTAAAGTATGATACATCGATGTTTTTCTCTCGAGGAGACCAGCTCTAAGGACATTTTGACCTCAAGTATCCCGTTCTAGTAGTTACCCACCAGATCTCAGTTGCTACCACCCTAATGTACCACCCTAATGTCAGAAAATTAAAGCTCGCAAAAAATCATTTAACTTTAGCTACGGAAGTTTTTCTCTAAACCCAGTAGACATTTTTTTTTTATATATTGGTTGCCGAACGTAGTGGTCGCCTTTTTAAATTTTTTTTAATTGGATATAGCAAAACACTGGTCTCCTGGAGGTAAAAAAAATCGATATATCACACTTTAAAATCCGATTTTAAATGCCAAAGCTATAACAAAAAATTAAAAAAGGCGACCCCTACGGTCGGCAAAAAAAAAAAATTTTTTTTGAAATCGGGTGTACGGCGAACTTTTTTTTGAGGTACGGTCTAATATCCACTCAGCGATGATTTGCTTGTCAAAAGAAAAGTTTTGGTATCCATATTGCCCTATTTAGAACATATTGTTTCCTCCATATTAAATTTCTAACAAAACGCGAATAATCGCGAATTTCAAAAAAATCTGAAACACGTGTTCACTTAAATCGACTATAGATTATGATATGTAAGTTTGACATTTCAATCACAAACTTTTTCGTACAAAAGAGTAAAAAATTTGTTTTTTTTGTTGAATATCCTTGAAAATAGGACATGTCTGGATATGCTTCAATATGTTATACTTATATACCGCTGGACGCACCTCAAAAAAACCATACTGAGTATGTTGACTGCAGCTAAAATGCAAAATTCTTACAAAAACTAAAAAAACCTTTTTTAAAAATGGTCCAGCTCGTGGGATCACATTGCTTCCCGAAATATTTTGGGAATCATAATAAAATAAACCAACATTTTTTTTGAGGGGGGATCTTTTTTTACTTTTTTTCTGTCCATATAAGGGAAGTCGGTCTATTGTACAGTGTTATTGATTTAGTTGTACTTCTTTTTAGAGAAATACTAATGATTTTAACATTGAGTTGTCATTGGAGTGGATTACGCCCACTTTAACATTTTTTTAGTACTTTCCGGAAAAATTTAATTTTGGAATTTAATAAAAAGGGTCTTTTTATTGCCGCCAACGGTTATAGAACTTGAGACCTTAAGATTGACTGGCATAAAACACCACCTTGGTCAGGAGAATGGCAAAGTTGTAACGACATCGATATCAATAGATGGCACTTTATTCAAAAAATTAAAAATTTTCTTTTTTTATTTAAATTTAAATAATAACAAACAACAAAGCAAAAAGATAAACGGATATCTCAAATTTATTTATTTGCATGGTTGTTTTTATCTTTATTTTGAGCAGTTTTCAACAGTTTTTGAGTTTTTAAATATAGACTCAGCTGATACTAAATAGTTGCTCAGGTAATTTTAAAAGGATCCCGATTTTGCTAACATATATAATATCATTTTCCATACCCGAGTAAAAAAGTTTTGATATAATCATATATTATTTTATGTAATTGCTTATAGTAACTTATAGCTACATATGGCCACATATGCTCTTAAATTCAAGCAGATATACTTTTATATAGTCATATGTTAGATATTTTTTCCTCACAGGTTTTAATATGGAGACATATGTGATTTTATATTATTACATACTGGCATACATATAATTGCATATGCTATTTATAAGTACATAAAGTAACATATTACAGATATAATTACATATACGTTTATATATAATTTAGTATGACACTATACATAATAACATAAAACTATATGTGGAGCCATATAAGAAATATTCCACAATTTGTGTTACATATGATTATATATTGACAAATAAGAACCCATATATAAATTAATATGGTTCCATATCTACAATATTTCATAATTTCTTTAATATATAACAATACAACGTTCTTTATAAAATCATCTATAATTATATATCATCCCACATAAGCAATTATTTCAAAGTGATTTTATATAAAAATATATAAGGTCCATATAAAACCGTATTATATTATATGTGGTTCTATGTTAACAATGATTTTGAATTAGTTTTAGATTTAGTAATTACTAGGGATTGGCGCGTGACTAGAAATGTTCGTGAGTCACGTTATTCACACGTGATCGTGAGTAATAATTGCTATACTCAATTGATTCGTGCGTGAGTCTGAGAATATATAATTCGTACTTGATTCGTGCGTGAGCGTGAATAAGAATATATAACCCGTGCATGATTCGTGTGTGAGTTTATTTTTTGCATCATATATTTTTAGTCATTTTTACTATTTTGTAATATTTTACTATCTTTATCACTTTCAATTACAATTACTTGTAATTGAACATTTTCAATTACAGTTACACGAAATGTAAATGAGTTTTATACCCTACACCACTATGTGGTCAGGGTATTATAAGTTTGTGCTGATGTTTGTAACACCAAAAAATATTGGTCGTAGACCCACCTTATAGTATACCGATCGGTTCAGAATTTTTTTTTATTTCGATTTAACGATGTCCGTCTGTCCGTCCGTCCGTCTGTCTGTCTGTCCATGCAATCTTGTGCGCACTCTACAGGTCGCAAATATTAAGATATTTTGATGAAATTTGGTACGTAGACCTATGTTGGCCCAAGGACGAACAAGTTCGATTTTGGTGAACATCGGTCCATGTTTAGACCTAGTGCCCATATAAAATTATACTGTTTATACGCTGCAGGTCGTATATATTAAGATATTTCGATGAAATTTGGTACACAGATCTACATTGGCCCAATAACGCAGCCTATTGATTTTGGTGAACATCGGTCCATGTTTAGACCTAGTGCCCATATAAGGGTCCTACCAAAATTATACTGTTTATACGCTGCAGGTCGTATATATTAAGATATTTCGATGAAATTTGGTACACAGACCTTCATTGGCCCAATAACGCAGCCTATTGATTTTGGTGAACATCGGTCCATGTTTAGACCTAGTGCCCATATAAGGGTCCTACCAAAATTATACTGTTTATACGCTGCAGGTCGCAAATATTAAGATATTTTGATGAAATTTGGTACACAGACCTATATTGGACCAATAACGCAGCCTATTGATTTTGGTGAACATCGGTCCATGTTTAGACCTAGTGCCCATATAAGGGTCCTACCAAAATTATACTGTTTATACGCTGCAGGTCGTATATATTAAGATATTTTGATGAAATTTGGTACACAGACCTACATTGGCCCAATAACGCAGCCTATTGATTTTGGTGAACATCGGTCCATGTTTAGACCTAGTGCCCATATAAGGGTCCTACCAAAAGTATACTGTTTATACGCTGCAGGTCGCAAATATTAAGATATTTTGATGAAATTTGGTACATAGACCTATGTTGGCCCAAGGACGAAGCCTATTGATTTTGGTGAACATCGGTCCATGTTTAGAACTAGTGCCCATATAAGGGTCCCCCCAAAATTGGCTTGGTTACAAACTGCAGGTCGCAAATATTAAGAAATTTTAATGAAATTTGGTGCGCTGACTCACATTATAGAAAATTTTGACACAAGCCCCATTTTAACCTATTCGAATTTCGGATCCAAACAATACACCAGACTGGTGTAGGGTATTGTATAGTCGGCATGCCCGACTTTAACCTTTTTACTCATTTTTAATATCAATTACATTTATTTGCAACTGTAATTGAAATCCCCCAGGTCTGATCTCCAGATATTGCATATCTTTTTTATTGAAAAAAATAATTTTTGTATATTGTTAGATGTGGTCATATATAATATGATCAAAAGTATAAGGTCAATATTTAGATATAATTGTATCCAACTATGTCCACTTTTATAACATTTTATATAATTTTATACAAAACGATATAATTTGATGTAATTGGATGAGGACAAAATTCGGATACAATTGTATCGAATTGCATAAAATTGTATCAAATTGTACCAAATTGTATACAATTGTATACAATTCGATACAATAAGATAAAATAAGATGTTCTCATTTTTCGGATATATTTATATCTAATTACATAAAAGATTATATATAATTAAATATAACTTCATATGGCTCCATATAATTTTTTTTTACTTGGGTATTGAAATCTCCTAGATTAACGATGGTGTTTCGATGCTGAATCAGATTTCGGGGATTTTCCCGGGAATTTCGATAGTAAACGGTATCATAAAAAACGGTATTAGAAAAACAATATCGCTATGAAAGGTACATTTTAGAATAAAAAATCTGTCGTTTTCGTATCAAAAGTGATTAACATATAAGTATCATAATAAATATCACCTAGGTAATATCGTTTTGATATCGTCACGATATCGTTTGGGAATAGATAATTTTCAAGCAATAAAAAAAATGATTTTTTCGAAGTTGTTCATAATTACTTCTAAAAGTGCACTAACGGATACTTTGAAAGCAATGAAAGAAGTGGTTTGTAAAGTATGACTTCCATTTTTTTTCTGGGACCCTATACCACATAGTATGTGCTATAATTCTATAAAACCGCGTTTAGAAAGTTCGATTCCCGACTATATGTCGTCTATTAGGTCAGTTATTCTAGTTTATGAATTGGTATGTTTTGTAAATATCATCCCGACAGTTTCCCGGAGAAATCCAAAATCGAGATCGTGAATTTTTCGGGGTATTTTTAATATTTTTGGTAGGTCTTGAAACTTTACACGTCAAACTTTTATTTTTATTGAAGGGTCCTGCATCCAAAAGAGTCTATCAGTTAGGTTTCGAATTCTACTTCCCGAACTGGTGCGATTTGAACTTTTCTGACTTCAAAACGCTCTAAAAAAAGGAACTTGGGAAACTAAGCCAAAGTTGGATCCGGTTTTTTTTGCCTGAGATGAACACTATAATTTGCATGTATGAATAAACAAATTTCTTAAAATCACTAACAAATTGCTTAAAATCCCTTAGGTTTAGTAATACCAATTAATCTCAATACATTGAAGCTCAGAGATGATATCTCCATGGCTACTGGATTAAAATGTGGACCGATTTTAACCATTGCCAATAGTGCTTCTTGTACCAAATTTTGTCAAAATTTCTTCAGAATTGCAACTTGTAGTTAAATTACAAGTTAAATTACATTTTACATGGATAGATGGACGGACGTGCATAGTGAAATCGATTCAGCAAGTAATTCTACCCCCGTCAGATGGTGATTCGGTTGGCCCCTCCGACGGCATCCCAGAAGGAACTTCGAAAGCATTTGTCAGTGTTCCTTTACTGTAAGGATTTTCGTTTCGTCATAGAGATGTTGTACTGAGGACATCTGTACACATCCAGTAATAGTCCCGAGGGCAGAGTTCTGGCAGGTTTGAAGTTTTCTCCACTGGTTATTACTGGCTCTAGGCGACCACACTGGCGCATCATAATTGACCAGTGAACGACCAATCGTTTTGTAGGTTGCCAATAAGGTTGCTTTGTCTGTACTTCAAGAGCTGCCGGCTAGCGACTAAAGGAACTTGTTCCTATTCTGCATTTTATTACAAATTACAGTGGCGTGCGCTGAGGACATGATAAGGCTGTCGAGTGTGACCCCGAGAATTTGGGGTGGTTAACTGTCGGAATATGTATGGCATCGACTACTAAATTCAGTTCCAGCCTTACTTCTTTCGTCCAAGTGGTAAAGAGAGTCGCCGAGGATTTTGCAGGGTAGAGCTACATATTCCTTTCAGTGAAGGAATTTGTAAGATCCTGAAGATAACTGTTGAACCTAACGCATAAGCCATCAATGTCATGACCCGTCGCCAGTATCGTACAGTCGTCGGCATACGAAATCAATTCCATTCCTTCCGGTGGTGCCGGGAGTTTTGAGACGTAGAAATTAAAAAATATCGGGGAGATCATTCCACCCTGAGAGGCTCCTTGTTTAATTCTACGGGGTTTGAATATTCTGTTCCGAAACTACACAAACGACTGGCAAATATACAGATAATTTACTGTCCACTTCTTCGTACCATTTGGGAGACTCGATTCGGTAATGTTTTTGAAGAGGTTCGAGCGTTATGGCTGACCATATCAAATGCCTTTGATAGGTCGAGAACCGTCCTTTCACAAGGGCGGCTCTGATTCAGACCGTTAGTTATCTGTGTGGCAATATCTGTTGTTGTGCTGTGTTGCTTGCAGAATCCATGCTGGTGCTGAGCAAGCTGAAAATGTTGTGTCAGCCTGGGTAGGAGTAATGCCTCAAGTATCTTCCCGACCGGTGACTATAGGGAGATGGCTTTAAAAACGGTACCACCCTGCCCATTTTCCAGACCTCGGGCACAATTAGGGTGGATGAGGACTGCTTGAAGGCCTTTGTCAGGTACTCGACTCCCAGCATATCCAGTTGCTTGATCATTAGCATGGAGATTCCGTAGGCTCTTAGAGTTCTAGATGGTTTGGCTCGTTTTATGGCTTCGGCAACCTCTAATGACGTAAAAGTTAATGGCTCGTCACTGACTCGGAGTTCATGAAGTTTCCTTAAGATACTCCTTTTCGCTTTGTCTCTCTCGGGGTGCTTTATAAACTCGCGGCTAAAAAAGCTCGCGCACCTCTTTGGGTCCGATATTGTTTTGTGATCAAAATCCTGTCGTCTCTTTTCGACGGGTTCGAGCGAAATTTGACCATAGCTTGTTGATTCCGGTTCAAGTGATCTACTCCTTTGCTCGTTGACCAACTTGCTGATCTCTCGGTTAAGTTGGCCGATTTTGGTGTCGCTGTTGTTGGTCGAGCGAAGATCGTCCCGCTCATCTGCGAGTGCTGTCGCTTTAGCTTGGCCTGATGATAGAAATATTTCCAGCTGAAATGTAGCGAGCAGCCGCTGTGTTGACGATTTCACAGAACTTCCTTTCCGCGGAGCGCAGGAGGCGTAATTTATCAGAGCTGCATTCGAAATTGTTGACAATTCTGGTGGGGCATCCTCATTCAGTGTGCAGAATGTGGAGTCATCGACTTGTTCCGCTAGCGCTAACCCTCTCTGGTCTTCCCCAAATTGGAGTGCCAGAGTTCATGGTGGGCGTTGAAATCGCCCATCACCATGGGTATCAATAATCAGGACGAATATGATATCCGGGTGATTACCTGTGGGGCAGCTGGAAACTGCCGGGATAGACACATTGTACATCTCGATCTCGGAAGCACTTGACCTTAAAGCTTAGAGATCAATCTATACTGCACGGTATTGTAAATATTGAATGTGAGGCCCCCGCCTCCGCACCGCGTACGGGCCTTGCGTAGAATGTTGTAGTTACTACAACTCATAAAGCTACAGGTGGCATTGAGCTTAGTTTCTTGGACCGCAGCGACCATGACTTTGTGGAGCTGCATGAATCGTGTTATCTCCGTGATCTTAGCTTGAAGGACGTTGCAGTTAAACTGCAAAAAATTTATTACCTCAGGTCGCGGGACAGCCACGAGTGGCGTTGTCTGCTGTTGTTACTGTGGTTGTTGCTGTTGGTATGGAATCGGTGTCATCATAACCGATAACGTCAGATCCAACGATGTCGCCGGCGTCGACGACTCCGATGACGATGAGCTACTACGTAGGCTGGTACAGCATGAGGCCACGTAGTTTTCGTCCCAGTCCCTGTGGGTTCCTAACCATTTTCTACTGCTGTCCCTTCTAAGGTGAACCCACTGATTCCAGATGTTACACCTGACTGATGTTCCGCCAGAGTGTAAACGGTCCAGACAAACAGAGCAGAACCAAGGATTCAGGCAGGGACCAAAAGGATATGGGGAAAGTTTGGCGAATAAAGTTGCTCCGTGTTAGAAAAAAGAAGGTATACATACGTTTTGTAAGTTTTCTGGGTTGGCATTCCTTGGTCCGGGCTTCTTGGTCTACGAGTCGTTCCGGTACACAGAACCGAGTGTACCGCAGAGTGGTGTAGGGTATAGTGAGTTGAATTTGAAAATGATGTTTTTTTCCCTTAACAAAGTTTAACTAAACAATACCAATTTATATTTTTGTTTAGTGCACTAAATACATAATTATTTAAATGATTGTTTAAATAGCCACCAATATAACCCAGCAAAAACAAATGTTATAACAAATAATGAGTCTAGCAATATAAACTCAAAGATTTATCAAAAGTAATGTGCAGGGAAAGCAAAAAACGCTAAATCCGACATATTTAAATAAAAAAAAAATTATATAGAAAAAGCAGAAATAAAAAAATCTGGAAAAATAAGTTTTTTTTTTAGAAAAAAGTTCAAATTTAAGAGAAAAACATTTTTTGTGACCAAAAAAAATTATTTTTGAAGAAGTCTTAAAAAAAAGCAATTTAAAGCTCAAAAAACTTAAGAAAATCTTAAGCTAAAAACTGGAAAATCCAAAAAAGCAAAAAGAAGCAAAGATGAGTAAAAAATCAATAACAGCAATTTTATTTTCTCTGGTAATATTATATAAAAAAATAAAAAATATTTTGTTAGACTTTTGATGTAATAAAGGAATAGGCGCATGTGTTCGACTCCTACAGGGTTCTTTTCTAGTGCAATCAAAATAACCAAAACACTCTTTTGTTCCTTATACACCTATTTATTTATTTACCAACCATCGACTATTGTTCGACTGAACTATAAAAACGCTAATGAGCAACCTAACTCTATTCGCCAAGTGGCAGCACTTTTGTAGTTTACCCTCCGTGGTTGTAGAATAAGTTAGAAAGTTCGAAAATATCCAGAGTACTAAAATTATGACCCCTAAATTCATAAACGCTTTGTAAAATTATAGGAGGTTTATTGAACAAATTTTTTATGAAAATGACGTTTTGTAAACCTGCTATATCTTTTCAAAGCATTTATGAATAGAGGGGTAAGACTTTATTTTATTTATAACGGAGCCCCAACCACTTTGCCAGATTGACGGGATTAGTAAATCCCGTTTCTCGGGATTTACTATTTACTAAATTTAATTTGAAAATCACTGATAAAGCCTTTCCATACAAAAAGGCAGAAACTAGTCTGATTTAAAAATTAATGTGCTCATAATTTTTAGAGAAAGAGGTTTATTTTTCTTCTTAACCTCAAACTTACTAAAACAAAATATGGTTGTGCCGGGGTTCGAACTTCGGGTACTATTGTTTCCAGACTACTGATCTATACCCTAAGGCACCGAGATATAGAAATACAAATGAAAAATAATATCTACAAAAATTGATTTCCAGAAAAATGTTATATCATTATTTTCTGGTTTGTAATACTGCAATGTGTGACGTATCATTATTGAACAATTATTTTATGTTTAAAAATAATGCATTATGTAACTCTTTTAGGTAACACATTATTGTGTGTTATAAAATAATGCCAAAGGTAATGAGTTATCATGACGTGGTAATATTATACAGTTATAGAAATAAACCTGTAAAAATAGTTAAATATTACCTTTCAGAAACAACTGCTGAAATGCTGAAATTAGTAGATTTTTTTTTTGTTAAATTTTAGTAAAATAAGAACAGTAAAAGTAAAACTGTTAAGATTACAGAATTTATTATATAAAGTATAAATTATATTTTTAGCAATACAAACTGTTATATCTACAAAATTTTTGTTATTTTTAAGTTAAATTTAGTTGAATGCAATTAGCAGTCTATCCTGCTAAATTCAGCGGAAATATTTGCTAAAAAATAGTAAGCTGCTGATTTCAGAATGCTAGATTTTTATTTTCATTAAAAGAATCGACAAAAAATCAGGAAAAATTTTAAATATTTTTTGTAATTTTTTAGTTTATTAAATATTTAGCAAAATTTTTTGCTGATTTTAGCAGTAAGTTAAAGTTTGCCAAGTAAGTTAAAGTTCGGCAACTGGCGCGCAGCAACTGTTCTAAGATTTAACATCTCGCGCTATTACAGTGTTGCCATATTTGAAGAACTTTATCTTTCACTTCTGCATTATCCCCTTTCCAAAGAAAGCAACACGTTAATTAACAGGAAGAATTTCCTGAGTGTTGTTCTCTTAAAAAAAAAAAATAAGTAAAACTAAGTTGTTATTTTATATTAACAAAAATTTAAGTCAAATATAACTAAAATTCTGTTTATTTAATTATTTTATTTTAGCTGTTCCTATTTTAAACATAGCAAAAATAATTCGCTAATTTCAGAAATTTTTTCTGCAAGGTAATTTTTAACTAATTTTTAATAGTTTCAACTAAATTTTTTAGAGACTCTCTTCTATTAGTGCAGTAATGACAAGCCTTTATTATATTTTTGCTGGGTAGTTTTGGTATATTCCAAAAATATTTAAACCATTTACAATTATGTTCATAGCATGCACAATTGCACAATACCAAAAAAATTAAAATCAAAACTTTTAGAAATTACAAAAAAGAAAAATTTCACAGTATTTATAAATAAGAAATATTTTACGCTGCATGTACTCGTTTAATTACACTTTAAACAAATTGTATACATCTTTAAACAAAATACAAGGTCATTTGTAAATTGTGTATGAGTTTGTTTTTATATCTTTGTCAGAAACTTTTCAAGTGGCTGGACATGGAGAAATTTAATAACAAAACAAATTAATTTAGGGAATAAATTGCATCAACTAACTAAATCCCATTACGAATGTGATCAAAAGTAATTAATGCAACAGATTTTGTAAACGTGATTTAAAGTGTGTGCGGAAATTGTGAAATATTACATGGAATAAAATATTTAAATTGAGTTTAATTCAAAATGCATGTAAAATAATTTGAAAGCTAATTCAAATTCGGTTCTATTGAGAAATGCTAAATGCTACATACATATATACACAAACGTTGAATAGTATCATAACATTTTTTCGTTATTGTTGATTTAATTTTATTCGATTAAAATAAATTTCTTACTTATTAGGGCGTATACTTATTATTAAAACACGTGTATTAAGTTACTCATACGCTCGGTGAAATTGTTTCTAATGCTTCGTTCACATTTGTTTCTAAATCTCAAGATTTCAATGGAAATCTAGTCAGAAATCTTGACATCTTTGCACCATTAAAAAATAACCCCAAATTAAAAATGTTTATAAAAACCATTTTCTTCTTTGGCGGAGTATGATTAATAGGGCAAGGATTTTCAGGCACTTAAAAATAGAAAATATGCGCGTAAAATTTTGAGGCTAAAAAAGAAAAATATGCATTCAAAATATAAGCATTAAAAACTATTATTTTTGCAAAAATAATGCACTTTAAAACTTAAAAATATATTTAAGTTAGTTATTTTGCAAACAGACACAGAACTCGAAGATTTTCCATAGGTCAATAAGGTTTTTAAGAATGTTTATTTTGATTGAATCAAAACACGAAACTTTCCATTTTTTATATTTTTTTACAAAATAAAAAATGCTCATAAAAATTAAAAATATGCACAAATATGCATTAAAAATCACAGAATATGTAAAGGGTTTTTCAATAAGAGCGCTACAAAAGTTTTTTTAAATAAAGCAAAAACGGTTTTGGATATCAATGAAATTCTTTATTCCTATGAAAGTACGTTCGATGCCATTATGTATGGAAATCGATCTCTTTTGCATGGCCACCACGGGCACGCTTGCAGAAGTCCAGACGCTGAATCCAATTTTGGACGGTTTTCAAGCATAAATCGGCCGATACTGCTGCAATTTCACGTTCGATATTCGTACGAAGTTCATCAATCGTGGCTGGCTTGTTGGCATAGACCATAGATTTGACGTAGCCCCACAGGAAATAGTCCAACGGCGTCAAATCGCACGACCGAGGCGGCCAATCGACTGGACCATTTCGTGAGATAACACGTTCTCCAAACTTGGTTTGCAATAAATTGATTGTGACATTCGCTGTGTGGCTTGTGGCGCCGTCCTGTTGGAAGCACATGTCCTCCAAGTCCATATCATCCAATTGGGGCCAAAAATATTCGGTTACCATTGAACGGTAGCGATTCCCA
The DNA here is from genome assembly GCA_949987735.1 of Leucophora obtusa. Taxonomy (NCBI): domain Eukaryota; kingdom Metazoa; phylum Arthropoda; class Insecta; order Diptera; family Anthomyiidae; genus Leucophora; species Leucophora obtusa. Next base: position 299,942,106 of record OX465295.1, on the reverse strand, counting down.
TTCACAGTAACGTGCCGGTCTTGATCATCACGGAAGAAGTACGGCCCAATGACGCCGCCGGCCCATAAACCGCACCAAACCGTAATTTTTTCGGGATGCAATGATGACTCATGGAGTAGGTGTGGATTGCTGTCCGACTAATAACGCATATTTTGTTTATTGACGAAGCCATTCAGCCAGAAATGAGCCTCATCGCTGAAGATGATTTTTCGATGAAAATCCGAATCATTTTCAAGTTATTGCTCAGCCCAATTCACGAACATACGACGCTTCTGGTGGTCAAGCGGCTGCAGTTCTTGCGTCAATTTGATATTGTAAAGATGTAGGCCAAGATCTTTTCGCAAAATTCGCCACAACGACGTCACAGAGATGCCCAACGCTTGAGAACGACGTGGGAGAGACACATTTGGGCTTTCTTCAACTGAAGCCTCAGAGGCAGCAATATTCTCGACACTACGGGCACTTCTTTGTCTCACTGGCACGGGAGCATTTTGTACTGTGCCTGTGGATTCAAATTTTTCCACTAGACGCTCAATTGTTGATCTGCAAGGACGATTATGACGACCATAAATTGGACGTAGCGCTCTTAACGTTGAGGCCACTGACTCCGAATTTCGGTAGTAAATGTTAATAATGTCGACTCGTTGTTGGCTCGTATATCTTTCCATCATGAAAAGGCAAACCCTACTGAAGAGAAATGTCAAAAGAGCGGCAAGAAATATGGCGTCGTTTGCTGTCCCTCTCTTTCTACTTTTGTAGCGTCCCTGTTGAAAAACCCTTTATTAAAAAGTCACCAAATATGCATTTAAAGTCAAAATATGCAAAAACATGCATTTTTGACAAAATATGCAACTTCAAATCGATGCCATTTTGTTCTAAATTTGATGATTCGGACAAATATTTAGTCCATGTTAGTGTTGGACTATCGAGAAAAAACATGCATTTGCATGGAATTCCTTGTCCTAATGATTAGCATCGAAACGGCTCGACCGATTTTTATGAAATTTTTTATGTGTATTTGGTAGGTATGAGAATAGGTCGTAAAGTATATTTTATACAGCTAGGAGATTAGGGCGTCCCTACATATATAATTTTCATGTTGCTATAACAACCAGGCCTTGGCGTTACTACACTCATAAAAAACAGTTAGTACAAAAGTCTGTTATTTTTTTTTTTTGTTAAACGCGTTCTGATTATATTGAACTAATTTTTCTGTTATTTTCTCTAAAAACGCCCGTACAAATAGGTCAAACTTCAGCTAAAATAACAGGAAATAGTACTTTTTTTTGCGCCAGCACAATTTTGACCTATTTGAACGGACTTTTTTTTATAAGTGTATGACAACCAGGCAGCACTTATAGCAGTAATCTCATCTCATCCTATCTCATTTATCTCATCTCAATTTTTTTTTGTGGAAACACTTTTTTTTTTTTTTGTGGAAACTTTTTTTTCTTTTTTCGGAAAACACTTCTTTTTTTTGTTGTAAACTTTTTTTTTGTTTTTTGTGGAAATATTTTTTTTTGTGTAAACTTTTTTTTTTGTGGAAACGCTTTTTTTTGTGGAATCTTTTTTTTTTATGGAAACTTATTTTTTTTGTGGAAACACTTTTTTTTTTGTGGAAACACTTTGTTTTGTGTAATTTTTTTTTTTTGTGGAAACACTTTTTTTTTAAAAACTTTTTTGGGAAAGAAAATTTGTCCACGTCCACTTTTTTTAACACTCTTTCGGCAACGAAAATTTGTCTACGCGCACTTTTTTTAAAAACATTTTTTTTTTGTTTTTAAATACACATTTTTAGTAAGGAAAGTAATATAGTGTTTGTTTAGGGCCATTTTTTTGTTGTTTTTTTTAAACACTTTTTTTAACACAATTTCGGGAAAGAACTGGGAAATTGAACGGGGAGCGAGTGGAATTGAAACTCTAGAAAATGTCAACGGAACAGAGAACGAAAGGGAATGGAATGTGGAACGAAATGAAACAGAACGGGGAACGAATGGATTCGCAACGACAATAAACAAATCGCAAAGAGAGTCATAGAGTCTGCAGCATTAACATTGGAAATCCATGTTTTTCGCATGGTATGTCGCCTGTTCCCGTGTCAGAAAACCGACCTATTCTCATACATATCTACCAAATACACATAAAGAATTTCATAAAATTTCAAGATCCATCTGCTAACACATTCTCGAACCAATTATTAGATATCGGCGATGGAAAAGTTGGTGTCTACGAAAATAGTGGATGCATAAAATTCCCCGCTAATTTTTGCACTATCGTTGATTCGCAAAATGCTCCATTGCACTGTTGGCCAGAAAGGCCGTTTTTTTTGGCCAAAAGTAGAATTTAGATAAAGGGAAAATATGTTTATATATTCAAAATCTAGGATTGTTGAATATTTTGTGAGTGAAATATTGTATCATTGTGGTCACTCGTTGTTAGTTGGCGAGAGTTCAAAGTCAAAGTTTTTTAATTTTGTGATATTTTTTATTTTATAATCATACAATAAAAAAATCATAAATAAACAATAATTTGTTCCAAAAATAATCTCAAATTATAAATCTGAAACTAGTTCTCAACAAAAAAAAAAAAAAAAAATAGAAACCTGTTAAGTATTTACGAAAAAAGTAACAAAACTATTTATTTTACCTCAAAAATATAGGTTTTTTTTTCCCTGGTGGAAATTTGGAGTAAATCAGACGACATAAGAAATTTAATGAAAACATTTTTTGTCGCCATATTGAATCTGCCATTTTGAATTTCAAAATTTTAATTTCAGATTTTTAATCAGCGGATCCTAGACCTGTATAATTGATTATTTTAAGTCCAATATAATAAAAACTAAAAATTAATGGCCGCCATCTTGGATCTGCCATTTTGAATTTTATATTTTTTATTTCAGATTCGTTATCAGCAACAACCAAACCCCTCTTTGTGATATCTTTTAGTCTCATATACTCAATATTCTAGTTTTGGCAAAATTTCAATGATGCTGGCCCACTGTGAGGTGTACCAATTGAATTCAAACACGTTTAATTTCCTTTTAGATTGGCAATCGCAATGACAATCAATAAGTCGCAAGTCCAAACGATGTCTGTTTGCGGCTTCGTTTTGGGCACACCATATTTTTCACACGGACAATTATACGTGGCATGTTCTCGCGTGGGCAAACCATCGAGCTTATTTCTGTTGGCTAAAGACGGACTGACAAAAAATATCGTACACTCAATTGCTCTTCGAAATGAATATTGATTTTCATTGTTTTATTTTCATAACACAAATAATGCATAATTGTATCATTAAAATCACAATTTTATGACAACATTTTGAATTTCTCACCAAAAATCACGACAAAATTATGTTTTTTTTTTTTTTTAATTTTACATAAAATAGAATTTTAAAATAATAATAATAATTTGGCATGACAAATTAATGATTTTATTGAAATAACAAAACACTAAGAATTATTTGAAAATGTCAAATGCATTTAAATGATATATAGATTTATTTTGATATTTCTTTTGAAAATATTTTCAAGGCTTCATTTGCAACAAAGTACACGACACTTTACACTCACTAATGAACTCATAAAAATCATAAATAATGTCATAATTAAAATTTTTTAAGTTATTTGTGATATTAGATACCACAACCCAGCAAAACCACACATTATCAAATAGTGTATAAAGTAATGTATATTCAAGGGAGTCCATGCAATACCTTACACCATATTTCAGTGATGAATTGTACAGGCAATGGGCCCCAAGGTATTGTATATACTCATTTCCTCGGAGGTGATAGGATTAGTGATAATTTAAATGGGTATGGACAGGGGAAAAGTAATGTGATTAAAAATAGATTTTCAAAAAACGATTTATTAAGTACAATTTATTACAAATATAAATAACCTGCGACTTCTGATTGCTATTGAAGCTCTATACCAGATAACTCTTACTAAATTTGATTGCTTAAAATATAAATGAATTGTTATGCTTCGTGTTTTCTTTCGTGATGTTGCAAATATATACAAATTTTCCCCCATTGCTTAAAAAAAATAAAATAAAGTAACGAATTTAAAAATAGAGTTTTTTTAGATCGTTTTAATTATTAAGCTTGTTCGTTTTCTTACTACAATTTACTACTTTTACTACAGCTGGAAAAATTAAAAAAAAAATTAAACAAAATTGCAATTGTAGTAAAAGTAGTAAGAATTTCGTATAAACGAATACACTGATTATTTAACGTTTATAAATCATGTAGTTTATAATTGATAATCGGCAGTAAATTATTTTGCATTTAAAAATAATGCAATAGGTATCAAGCTATTATTAACAAAGTAATTAATGAATATATCACATTTATTACCAAAGTTTAACTGGGAAATGTATGAGCCATATTGATTTGGGTTTGGTTGAGGGAAACACCTACATCTACGTATGTTGATACCGAGACAGATACTCAAAATGCAAAAATAAAAGTATAACAAGAAGTCCAACAATTTTACCAACAACCACATTTTGTTTTATTAGGTTTTAATAAAGAATTAATAATTCTGTCATCGTGGTGGGATCAAAGAGACAAAAATAAAAAACCATATGGGAATATACAAATTTGAAATTTTTTGGCTTATTCTTGTTTGGCAATATTTAAATAACTTAAAGTATAGGCGACTTAAATAGAACCCTTTTGATGAAATAGAATACAAATAATAAAAAATTCAAATTTTAGAAAAAAAAAAATAAGAAAAGAAAAATTTTTGGTTAACACCACTAAAAATTAGTTTAAAATGACTGCAGAAAAAACTAATAAAATTAGCAGAAAATTTGTGCTAAATATTAGTAAAGTAGGAAAACTGTTAAATAAAAAAAAATGTTATTTTTTAGTTAAGTGTTTGTAACCGTCGCATAGGACAATCGTAATTAATATTAGAATTAATTACTAAAGAATTTTTTTCTAGAGTTGATTTATAGGAAGAAGAAGAAGAAAACATTTTTATTGAGAAATTTAACAGACACAGGGGAATCACCAGACTGCCGCAGTTTCGTCTCACCCAAAGAATCGTCAGTGGTTAGTTTATGTGTCAACTGATCAAAGTAATTTTTAATTGTTAATTTGTCTCTATATGAAAAACTTTTTGTGTATTGCCATGACCGGGGATTGAACCGGCAGCCCTCTGCACAGGCTATGACTCGTAGTTATATTTGAGTTGAATTTTAGTTAATAAAAACTAGCAACTTACACCGAAAAAATTGTTTCCCAAATACTAGGTCATTTGAACTAAATTTAAAGAAATTTGGGAATGATTTGGCTCCAAGGAAATTTTAATTTAAATCGAGTACACAATTTTCTTAAAAACAAGTTAAAACAATTAACTTAAATTAAGTAAATTTTTTCTGAAATTTAGTAAATACTGTTTTAATTTTTCTGAAATTTTTACTAAAATTAATATGTATTTTACTTAAATTTAGTATAAACTTGTTTTTAAATTTAGTAAACATGTCTTAAAATCAAGTCAATTGTTCTTAAATTTAAAGATGCTTTGAATTTGTGTTAACGCAGAATAAACTTATTTTTAGTTCATATGTTAAGATTAAATTAGACGTGCCATAACGCCATAGCCGTAACCATAACGCCATAGCAGACAACCAAAATTCAATTGGTTTCTATGGTTACGGTTATGGCGTTATGGCATGTCACCAATAATCGTATACATTGTAGCCCATAATATTGGTTTGAACAGCTGTTTTATATGGTTATGGTTATGGCACGTCTAATTGAGCCTTTAAGCTCGTATTAAGTAAGAAAATCCAAAAAACATGCAAAAAACTGCAGGTATTATTTATTAATTTTTAATTCTCATTAGGTATAAATATTCAAATATATAAGTATTTTAGTTTCACTACCAAAAATCTAAGTAATCAATTTCATATATTTCATTTCATTTCATTTATTCAGTCTATGGATACAAAATTCCTTACAGACTATGATGTTACAGTTTTAGAATAATCTAAATATTAATTTATACATTATTTTATTAATTTACAAATTTAAACCCATCAAAATGGAATATAAATATTGCTTAAAGGCAGATTTTGATGCACAAAACTCTATTTGCGGTTTTAAATGAATTTGTTGATAATGATTAATGTCATTCAGTTGAATAAACATGCGGGTCATTTTTTTTTATGAAAGTATTAACGAACATAATTTTAATATTTTTTCCGATAATATAAATTTGTGTAAAATTTATTGCTTAAATTTTCTTCATAACACTAAAATACTTATATAATACAAACTACAAACCAAATAAGAATTCCATAGGTTATAAAATATTTTCAGGAATGTGAAAGAAATCTTTACTAGAATTTAAGAAGTTTATACTTGGTTTAAAGAAGTTAAAATGTTTAAACTAAATTTAAGGAAGTTCATTATTTGAATTTAGTTTTTCATACAATTTTAAATTTCGTAATTTTTAGTTCAACCAAATTCTTCACATTTAAGATTATTAACTAAAAATACATACATTTTTCAACAGTTTTAAGAAATTTTAACCTAATTCAAGAAAATAAATTTAAGGAAAATGTTTTATTATTTTTGAGTTAATACGAATTTTGGATAAACTAAAATCAAATAAAATTTGCATTATTTGAAAGCAATTTTACTTATTGGAAAGAAATTTAACTTATTTTTATTAATAACTCATATACAGTGTTGCCAGAACTCTTGAATGGAAATATGCTAGATTCCTAAAAAATTTCTGCTAAAATCTGCTAAATCCTAAAATAAAAAAATATGCTTAGAATATGCTAAATTAAAAAATCGCAATTTTTTTATTATATTCATTATGCTAAAGATCTGCTAAATTTAATACAAAAAATATGCTGAAAATCTGCTAAATAATTTTTTTAGTATTATTTAATAAAGTCTTATTAATGGAAAATACTTTTTTTAAACAATGTTTATAAAAAATTATATTTTAATACTTTTTTAAACTATCTTAGAATAAATATAAAAGTTTACCCGTTAATTCATAAATGCTTTCAAAAGTTATAGGAGGTTTATCGAACAAATTTTATGTGAAGAATTTGTTTTGTAAACCTTCTAGAACTTTGCAGAGTGTTTATGAATTGATAGGTAAACTTTTACATTTATTCTAAGATACTTTAAAAAAGTATGAAAAGATAATTTTTTGTAAATACTGTTTAATCTTTCTTTGAGTCTAAAAAAATAAATTTTCTCATTTAATTTTTTTCACAATAAACATAACTAATTTAAAATTTTTGCAAGATTTTTTTATGGTTTTTGTAGCATTTTCAAATTATAGTAGTATATCAATACTACTAAAAAAGTTTACATTCAAAACCGCTTTTTCTAATCACTTGGATTTACTAAATCCAAAAAGTAGTTCTATAGGCACATCTACACGAGAGAGAAGACTGCTAGAGATAGAGCAAAAAACACCTCTAAATAGGTTAAATCATTCACAATAGAGCTAATTAGAAGTGTATTTTGCTCTATCTCTAGCAATTTTCTCTCGCGTGTAAATGTGCCTTAAAAGTGCTCAACAGATGGGGTTAGATTCTCCCTATTTTAAAAAGAATTTTCTGTCCGACACTTCTTTCATCCTAATTTTTAATACCGAATTCGATGATGAAGGATTTTACTTTAACTTTTAAGTTTTAATTATATTTTATATAAAACAGCGAACAGTCGGCCTTTTCAGTTTTAACACTTCTATTTATATTTTTACACAATTGAAAAATTCCATTCCAATATTTAACATTCACTAATTGGATGTAATTAAATTACTTACAGTAGAGTGAAAAATTGCCATTTCTATTTCAGCTATTTCTCCATGTCCAAGATGAAAAATATGTATTTGGAGTGTAGTTTTTTTTCTAAACATATTTCATAAAAAAAATTTAATAAAAACCTTTTATTTGTTAGTTTTTCAATTTTTGTTTGTTTTTCTTTTAAGTTTTCATTCGTATTTTTTCTGACATTAAATTAATAGGCTGTTTCATATATTTGTGCTTTTATTGTGGATTTATTAAATCCAGCTTTTTTTGGATTTAATAAATCCCCTTTTTGTATAAAAAATTCTAAATTAAGGTGATTTAAAAAAACGCTAATTGTTATTGTTATAAACATTATTGCAGAAAAAATTATTTTGTTAAAAAATATGCTAAAAATATGCTTTTATTAAATAAAACAAAATATGCTAAAAAATCTGCTTTTGTCCAACAGAATATGCTAAAAAGCAGTTAGCATATTTTTACAAAAAAAATATGCAATTGCCCAACTCAATCTGCTAAATCTAGCAGAAAATATGCTAAAATGGCAACACTGCTCATATACATTGTTTTAGTAAAGTGAAACCTTAATTTTAGTTCATACAATTTTTTGAGTGTAACCTTGTAAAATCAGTAAATAATTTTACTAAGTAATTAGTACGCTAAAAAATCAAAAAATAAATGTAAAATTTTAAAGGTGTTTTAGATTTTTTTTAATGCAAATAAAAATCTAGCTTTCTGAAATCAGCAGTTCAATATTTTTTTTAGTAAATATTTCTCTCGATTTTAGTAGAATATATTGATATTTACATTCAACTAAATTTAACATAAAAATAACAAAAATTTTGTAGATTTAACAATTTGCTTTTGCAATTTTTAGTCTTCTAATATTTAGCAAAATTTTCTACAGATTTTACATTATTATTTGTCATTTCAGTTAACTCAAAGTTACCTCAAATATAACTAAAATTTTTTAAATTTAACAGTTTTTGTATTGCAGTTCTTATCTTACTAGTATTTAGCAAAAAAAATCTGCAGTTTTTTCTGCAAGGTAATTTTTAACTAATTTTTATTGGATTTTTCTGGTATTTTTTCAGGTTCATTTCTATGGGTGAATATATTAATACAACATTTTCAAACGAACTTAATTTTTCAGATTAAAATATCTATTAAGGATTAAGTATTAAGGATCGAACTCTAAATTTCACAAAACTATTCATTTTTTATCCAAATAATTTGAAAAACATTATACCTTAAATTCCTGTAGGTTTTTCTTTCGAAATTAAACAAATAACCAAAAACACAAATTAATAATCGTTAATATTTAATAATAATCATTATTTATGTGGCATTTTGCCTGCACACGAATTAAAGGCGCCTTCTTATGCATTCATTGGACAACCTGCTGAAATATTTACGTATATTTATTTGCGTTAAGACATTTTTTTTTTTGCTTATTAGAACCGAATATCCAAGAAATTAAATTGATTTTGAAATAACTTTATTAAAAAAAACCCAAGGGGCGCTACTAAAATATTTGCATAAACGTTAGAGTGGGCTGAAATTATAGAATTTATTAATTACTCCCACTTCAACACTTTTTCAGTACTTTTTGAACGAGTGCAAAGAAAATTCTATTTCAATAATTGAAAGTAAAAAAAAAAATAATAGAAAGTAAAGAAAAATTATTATTTGTTTTATTTAAAAAAAAAATTTTATTGCCGCCAAAGATTGCTAGTCTATTATTATTTTGAGTATATACTCGTAATTCACCTTTCGGGTATCGATTCCACTAGGTTTCTGGTTACTTCGGCAGAGATTTTTTGCCATTCTTCCATTATCACTGATTTGAGAGAGTCATTGCTGGTAATTGTTCTTTTCCCTTTTTGAGAGTCCAGATGATCCCACATATGTTCAATGGATTTAGTCTTCGACACTGGGTGGCAAATTATTTTTCGAAATGATGAGGAAATCTTTTGTATTCATAGTGCTCTCTATGAAAACCAAGTTACCTGTACCACTGGCCGCCATACACCTTCATACCATGACCGAACCACAGCTATGCTTCATTGTGGATATTACATTTTGTTGGGCGAAATCAGAATACTTGCATCTCCAAATTTTAGGTAGTTTTTTTCTTCCCAAAAATTTAAAATTTGCTTTCGTCGTACAATGGATCGTATTTCAGTCCCAACAAAACCACACATTACTAAATAATGTATGAAGTAATGTGTAGCCATATGGCCCATGCATAACTTTATACTTTACTTCACTGATGAATTTTATAGGCAATGAGCCTCAAGGTAATATATTGAGGGGGGGGGGGGGTGATACAGCAAGTGGTTACTTATGTGGTTACGAGGGTGGGTAAAATAATATGTCTACACTCATAGAAATAAATCGCTAAAAATAGCAAAAAAAAGCAACTAAAATGGCGTTGCAGAAAAAACTGCTGAAATTACCAAATTTTTTTGCTAAATACTAGTAAAATAAGAACAGCAAAAATGGAAATGTTAAATTTACAGAATTTTAGTTATATTTAAGTTAACTTTTAGTTAATTGAGAATGGCAAATTGTATCGTAAAATCTGTAGAAATTTTTTATAAATATTAGTAGACTAAAAACAGTAAAAACAAACAGTCGTATCTTCAAAATTTTTGCTTTTTTAAGAAAATTTAATTGAATGCAAATTGCGATCTCTCCTGCTAAAATCAGCAGAAATATTTGCTAAAAAAATTACTGTAAACCGCTGTTTTCAAAAGGCTCTCTTTTTATTTATTTTTATTTTATTTTATTTTATTTTATTTTTTTTTTATTTTATATTATTTTATTTTTTATTTAAAGATGGAAAAATAGATTTTTTAGACTACTATGTATTGCATTTAGCAAACTTTTTTTTCCTGATTTTAGCAGGTTAATTTGTTATTTTCTATTAACAAAAATTTAACTGAAAAATAATTAAAATTCTGTATATTTAATAGTTTTGTTTTTGCTGTACCTATCTTACTAATATATAGTGAAAATAATCAGCTAACTTTAGCAGCTTTTTCTGCAACATAATTTTGAACAAATTTTTAGTAGTTTTAACTAAATTCTTTGTAGATTATTTTTTTTTTTTTGTAATTAGTGTAAGAACTTATTTTTATAAAAAAAATCTTATGAAAAAAAAATTATCACAATTATCTTTTTATTAAATATATAAATCCGGTCACACTCTACCCCCTGAGCTATCTACACAGGTAACATTTGATTGCTTAAAAAGTAAGTGAATTTATATGCTTCGTATTTTCCTTCTCGATGTCGAAAAATATACACCTTACCCCCATGCTTCCAAAGAAACACAAAGTAATGTGTTCAAAACTAGATTTTAAAAAATGTTTTAATCATTACTTTGCGTTTATAAACTATGCAATACGTAATCAACGATTTGTAAGTCATTATTTTTTCTTTTGAAATAATGCAGAAGTTAAAAGTACACTCATAAAAAAAGTTAGTACAAAAGTCTGTTAAACGCGTTCTTATTAAATTGAACTAATTTTTCTGTTATTTTCTCTAAAATAGTCCGTACAAATAGGTCAAAAGTCTGCTAAAATAACAGGAAATAGTACATGTATTTGCGCCAGCACAATTTTGACCTATTCGTACGGACTTTTTTTTATGAGTGTAGATTTTAAGAGATGTTTCGGTCATTACTTTGCGTTTATTATCAAACAAAATGTAATAAACGATCAGTAAGTCATTATTTTTTGTTTTGAAATAATGCAAAAGGTAACGAGGAATTATATCGCACCGATTACCAAAGTGTTGCTAGCATACAACAACAACATATATTACGCACGCCAAAAAATATCTCCTATGAAATCGTTATCTCGAGTTAAATATATAAGCCGTTAGGGATTGCCAACTTATGAACTAAATAGCTCACATGATAGAGCGGTTCCATAACATGTGAGAGGCATGGGAGGAAGCACACCCAAATATTTGTGTTGTGTTTTTTGTTTGTTTGTTGTGTGTTTATAAAAAAAAATATTTTTACAACATTAATATACTCGTACACGAGTATATATTTTGTTTATTTAAAACAATATAAACAATATAAACAACACTATAAATAGAAGTTAAAATAGTTTGAAATACTTAATTTATTCATTTCAGACTATGCGATTGTATAAATCAGTATGCAACATAATTTGTATGCAATATACCGGTTAGTCAAAAGCTGAAAGAGACACACGTGATAATGGTATTCAATTAGTAAAAGTAACAGCTATGATTTTTTTTCAAGGGTTGTTAGTACAAGCATTTTTTGAATTTTTTAACAAAAGACCAATGTGCTGCGATTGAATTTATGGGGATGTAGCTCAGATGGTAGAGCGCTCGCTTAGCATGTGAGAGGTACGGGGATCGATGCCCCGCATCTCCAGGTACTTTTTTATATTTTTTTTTATTGTTTTTTGTTTTAAAAAACATGAAAAAAATATTTAAATATAAATATACAAATAAAAAAATAAAATACAAATCTAGTTTAAGAGAGTAACTTGGAGAAAATGCTGAGGGTTATGGTACACACAGAAAATAAATTTGTTGGAATTCTATTGGAACCAACCAAATTTTTCCGTATTCAACTATTTTAATTGCATTACTTAAAATTCAATATTATAATAATTTAATTACGATTAATAATACAATATTGACTTTTCCAGTCAATATTGAAAAAATATTATAACATGGAAATTCGGCACTCTAGGCTACCTCTCTACCCACTACACCACAAACACTTATAAATTTTTATGATTAAAATGATACGAGAAAGATTATTCAATTTTAAAGATCAATAGTTTTTGTTATTACTTATTATAACAAAAACCAACTGAAATGTTATTTTCAAAATAAAAAAAAAGCTGTCTCCATATAATTTCTGCCAGTCAGTTTTTATATGTTTCTGTTCGCATTACCGAACAACAACAGAAAATCTTTTGTAGAAAAGGGGGCGGAGCACCCAATTTTTGGAGGAGAAAGATTAATATTTAATCATATTAATTTGTTAATTCATAAAGAGGTAGTGGAAGTGCGACACAGTTGACCCCGACAAATTTATCTTGTAAATTATTCAATATTTTTTTTTAAATTTGTTTGAAAGCTTTCTGAAATAGGCAACCTCTATTCTGAAAAAAAATCTGGTTTTATAACTTTTTCAGTAATAATTAAAAATATAAATCGCTATAAAAGGATCAAGTGTGATATACCATGAATATACTTGATCCCAAAGGTTTAAAAGGCTTAATTCTTTCATTCACTTTTTAAAAATTAACCCTTTCACTGCCGACTTTTTGTTTGGGGATATATCGTTATTTTGACTTCAGATTCTTGTTAAGAGTCCTCCAATTAGAAAAGAATATTTAACAGATTTTGCCCCTGCCCCTCCTATCCACCAAAATTGACGTTCGAAAATCGATTTTTTGAAACTTCTCATCCCCGTTTTACGCCTTAAACATTTGAGTAGCCAAATATCCTTTGGTTGGTTTTCTTCTCGTCATAAATTATCTTCATTAGTTTAGCAGAAATACCAAAAGACCCTTTTCTCTGAGATATATTAAAAAAATTAAGACTTTATTAACAAATATCGCGACTATATTGCCATGTTGAACTGCTTTGTATGTACCCTACGGGAAATGGATCAGTCACAGAGCTGGTCACGTGACTGGAACTTTGTGGGAGTCACCGGTCCTCGATTCGGTTTTTTTATATGAAAGTAACCGGCAACTTTAACATGGGCTTGTCATAGGAGGTGGCAATTTCCTCCTTTTGAGCTACTTGTAACTTGTCGCAAAGCTTGTCGTTTATAACATATCACACTACTGGTTTAAGAGAGTATGCAATATAACAAGTTAAAATTATCTAATAGGGAAGTAGTCTCATGTTAGACATTATGTGATATGTACCGAAACTAGTGAGAAATAAAATATCAGGTGACTGGTTTAAGCGCACATATCACAGAACTAAAGAAAAATATTTGTTAAAAAACTAGTCACACATTAGTCAATATGTGTGTTGTTGCTGAACTAGTACAAAATAATAGTTTCGTGACATATCACTATACTGCTCTAAGTTAACAAGTCACAGGACTAACTAAAACTAATTGACGTGTAACATGTCACTTATTATTCACCATGTGTCATAATAAGTATGGGTGCTGGAAGAACCCAGAAGGATCCAGTCACTGAACTTACGTAAAACGACAAGTCACCGCATCTGTTTTTAAAACATCACAAACTCACAAAAAATTATTTAAAAAAAAAACAGTTTATTCCAAATTCCAAAAACATAAATATTAGGGGTTTTCATATAAACTCGTAAATTCCATGTAAATCTTGTATAAATATAAACATATTTTTCATGTATGGAGATTGATATTAAACTCATAAACATACCAACTTTACACTGTTTACGAGTATAATACGCATTTATATGAAAACCCCTATTAACTCATGATTACAATTCAATATAAGCTATACATATAAATTATTTTAATTTTTGCATTAAAAATTCAAAAATAGTTTTTTCGGACTTTCTAAATAGATTTTCATACATTTACTTAGAATATTGTTCTACATCAAGTCCAAATTCGAATAAGATAATATTGTAATATTAGATTTTATTTGTTGCTTCAAAATGTCATATTCGAAATTCGACTTGAGGTAGAACAATATTCTAACAAATACATATATGAAAGTATACATATAAATTTTAACGTAAGTAAAGAAATACTAGCTACACCATACACCACTACTTCGGCAGGGTAAAATAAGTTTATACTGCTGTTTGTAACACCAAAAAATATTGGACCTAGACCAACCTATTAGTGTACCGATTTACTCAGAATCGCGTTGAGTCGATTTGGCGATGTCCGTCCGTCGGTCTATCTATCTGTCCATTAGACCGTACCTCAAAAAAAAAAGTTTGCCGTACACCCTCCAATATGAAGTATTTTTGGAACGCGATTTCAAAAAAAATTTATATTTTTTGCCGAACGTAGTGTTCGCCTTTTTTAATTTTATGTCATAGCTTTGGCATTTAAAATCGGATTTTAAAGTGTGATATATCGATTTTTTTTGCCTCGAGGAGACCAGTGTTTTGCTACATAGTAAAAATCCAATTAAAAAAAATTTAAAAAGGCGACCCCTACGTTCGGCAACCAATATATAAAAAAATTTCTACTGGGTTTAGCGAGAAACTTCCTTAGCAAAAGTTGAATGATTTTTTGCGAGCTTTAAATTTCTAATATTAGGGTGGTAGCAACTGAGATCTGGTGGGTAACTACTATAACGGGAAACTTGAGGTCAAAATGCCCTTGGAGCAAAATACTGGTCTACATCGATGTATCATACTTTAAGATCCGACTGTAAATGCCAAAGATATAACGAAAAATGTAAAATGGCGACCCCTACGTTCGGCAAAAAAAATAAAATTTTTTTTTGAAACCTTCTTCCAAAAATATTTCATATTGGAGGGTGTACGGCGCACTTTTATTTTTGCCTGTAAGGTGGTACGCTCTAATGTCCATGTACCCTTGTGTGCACGCAACAAGTGTATACATACGGACTAAATTTCGGCTAAATGGAATGACGTTTATAGGTCCCTAAAAATTTCAAGTTTCTTTTCAGGATTTCTGCATAAATTCTGAACAATTTTATATACGTTACGAATATGAAATACAATTTTTTAAAATTCATTTACAAAAAGAAGTTTATGTGTGAATTGATCAAAATATTTTTTATCGTTAAATTGCCTCTATATGAAAAACTTTTTGTATATTCCATGACCGGGAATCAAACGACCAACCCTCTATACAGGCTACGACCCGTAGCATCATCTCTTAACGAGACAAACCATGGTCGACACATCGATGAGTGTGGCTAATTGAAGTCTTGTCAATCATAACCTACACAATGAATGTTTTGTAATCGGAAGAAAATTTCTATCGTTATTTCCTTTTCACAGGTAATTATCACATTATGATGATTTCTTTGGCCAAAATTGGATGAAATGGATGTGAACGACATGTGGCTCTAACAGGCGGCGCTACGTGCACATAGCTGAAGCGACCTGGACATTCTGCACGACCGATTTGAGGGCATGGTTATCCCACACAGAAGCGACTTAAACTAGTCACCGAAATCGTGCGGTTTGACCGCTTTAGACTTGTTCTTGTGAGGTTCCATCAAGTTGCTTGTCTATGCCAATAAGTCAATTAAAACTTTTATGTAATATAATAGTTATTAAACTTCGAAAAGTGTACGATAATCGTCTATCGTATTATAGAATCTGGGCACATATTTTAAGTAAAACCCTGTTAAGTTTACATATAAAAAAATATGTGCGCAATTTACAAAGTCCATTCCTGAATTCAACACTAAACTGGTTTTCGGGTCATTTTGGGCTTTTTGAGCTAGTTTTTAGTTATTAACATAAATTTAATCTTCTCTTTAATTAGAATACTGATGTGATGTACCTATTTTAGTCCAATGGGTCATTTCGACCCCTTAGTGATTTAAGCTTCCCTAGTGATTTTTTTTGGAATACTTTCCTCTATTTCATAATGGTAATATCGGTATTACAAAACATTTTCACCAACGATTAGAGAAAAGAACCGGTAATCAAAATATCCAATAAAAAATTCTGACTTTTTGGATATAACATCCCCAGTGTTTGTGAATAAATTGTTTTGCTTGTCATTGACAATCTATTATGCATACTCGAATCCGAACAATATTTTTGAACTACTCGTAGTTTATTATTATGTCATCATTTCTGTGGCCACAAAGTTAAGTATTATGTAAACTTTGTAACGGTCATGGGATAGGGTATTACGGTACCGATCGCCATTTTTTCATACACATCTAATTATACTGCACCTGTTCTGTGTTATATCACTACTTCAACTGCAAAGGTACTAGGTAATTTTGTCAATTTGATGTTATGATACTTTTTCTCCAGTTATAGGATATATCCAAAATGAACTAGTTAATGTTTGGCCTCCATTTCAATAGTCACGATGTTGAATATTTTGCTGCAATTACCACTTTTTGATACACCGAAATTTGGGTTTACATCAGTTTTGTAACCTGTCCCCTATGCACCTGTCACAGATTTGTCACTTTGGATCAATCGACCCTTCATTTCCCGTAGGGTACATTAGAGCGGGTCGATTTGTAGGGAGTGAAAAAATTCACCAATTTCCCTATGATTTCCGTATTCTATGGGTTATTCCATGAAAATTTGCCGAAGGAACCATACCTCTATCGTTAAAATCGAGTCCCCTACTTTTTGTTGGTGGATTTTTTCCCAAATTGACGTTCGTATGAAATATTACCTACACGTTCACATCCATAACTCAAAAACTATCGATCGGGTTTAATCGCCAGTAGGCGCGTTGGAAAGGTGAGCTCATTTTGATCAATTTACAAAAAAAAATCTCCAACATTGGTCCAACGGTTCAAAAGTTACGGGCATTTTTGTCCAAATTTTGGAGCATTTTTCCATTTTTTTCATGATTTTGTCCAAGAATATTACTTTCATGGCCATTGTTTTGGCTCAATCCATTATTTTATTCAATTTACAATTCAAAACGAAGAGTTTAAGCCCAAATTTATCGAATTCGGTTGATTAATTCATGCGATATTGCTAAAACAAAATAACACATAAAACCAAATTTTTGTTTTTTTTTCCCTTTTTTTTTTTGTACAAAAATTCAAATTAAGAGAAAGTATCTATCAACCTATTATCAAAAAAAATATTCAGTTTGAGTGTAGTAAAAGACAAAATGTGAAAAAAACCATTATTTTTTCTGAAAGTCTTGTTTGCTTTCAAGTCTGGGTGTTTTCGTACGGCTCTCTAATGTCGTCGCCATAGCGCCTTCTACATTCTTTCCTGCAACTCGTTTAGCAGTGGCAGCCAGCAATTGGACATGCTTTCCGTTCCTTGAATGTGTAAAGGAATTTGTGGATCATCGAACGGTGGCACTTCGTAATTTAAATATCCCTCCAAATGTTAATACGAATAACTTTGCGTAAACGGTGGTTCGAATAAAATGGTATCGTCATTTAAATCAATCATATTTGTATATTCCGTACAATTAAAGTTTATAAGAGATTTTTTATAAACTCTAAGTTCCGTTGGGTCGACAATATCTCTTCGGTAATGTAAAATCTTCTTTATAGCAATGTTTCGTTTTTCCATTCTATCATCAAATAACATAGATAGCAAGATATTTTCTGAGTGTGCCAAATATGGATTATCTTGAATTACTGTATTTACAACTCCAAGTAAATTCGGTGGTAAAAATCGTGTCCAAGTAATAAATTTAAAAAGTAATGTACTACCGTATGCGGCAGAGCTATAATACTTAACATTGAAATACATTGGCGTGTATACTTTTATTATATAGTTAGCCAGAATTTTTAAATTTTCAGTTGGATTATTAGTTGTCACATACAACCGTAATAATCTATTGGCTTTGGTGAGCCAACGAGAATGTGCAATTGGCCCTGGTTTTATGTGAGACAAATCCGCAGGAACCACACCATTAGAAATTGCATTGGCCATTAACATCAAGTACCTCGAATCAGTAGATAATTCTTCTGGATTTAAATCACCAGGAGGCATATTTTCCAAAGCGATTTGCTCAAAATCGGTTACCACCTGAAAAGAAAACATAAAAGCTAAAAAATAGAATAAAAAATGGTAAAGAATCAGCTATAAAAATTACATACCGGAAGATTTTCACAATCAGCAATTTTTGAGCTCAACTTTCCGGTAGTTGATCGTGGTACAGTGGTGGTTGATTTGTCTAAAGTGTCAAACAAATGTCTAAACGGCAGCTCGTTAAAGTGCAGAAGACACACAAACCAGTGCAGTGGTCTCTTTAACTGTTTTTCGAATAGTCGCAAAATTCCACCGTGTACGCCAGTATTTGTTGGTTCACCATCAGCGCATATGGCAATTAATGAATCTAGAGACAATTGTTTTTCTTGGAAGAATTCGATCAATTTGTTGACTTTGCTTGCCGCAGTTTCACTTTCTAGTTTTGTGTAGCCTATCAATTGAGATTTTGGTTCCCTCAAAACAACTAGATGAGGTTCTTTAACCATCCTTGGATGCAATTTCTCATCAATTTTTTCTACAGTTAGAGCATCATTTTTCCTGCCGTCGAATGAAAATGATATCAAATTCGATACCGCTTACGAAGTGCGTCTTGTCTCCATTTTTCTCTTTCTCTACGAAGTTTACTTTTATCGATGATGACAAGATTGTCATGACCATCTTTTACGCCCAGGTCTTCCATCAGAGCTGTTGCCAATGCTGATCCCATCCTATCATGCACACCAAATCTGTCACACATCATTGCATAGTTTTTAGTATTGTATCTGGGAGTGTATGTTTGTGGTGGTAGAACTAATTCTGAACCTCCTCTCACATCAACTTCCATTTCGTCATAATGTGGTTCGTATGTAGGATCGTTGCTCACTGAGATTGTTGGTATAGCCGTTGGTATCGTCTCTTCACTTCCATTATCGTGTTCCGGTATCGTTTGTATTCTGTCATTATATTGATCGCGCATGAAATCTTTTAAGTTTTCTGGGATAGATCCACATGAGCAGTCGTTTTCTTTCAAGTTGCATTTACATTTTCCAATGTTGAATAATTGGTTTGTTGATTCTACGAATTTTTTGAATTCTGTTGCGCGTTTTACTCGTTGTTTATCTGTATTACTATATGCGTCAAGCATATTATTCAATTTTCTAATGATGCTACCTTTGAGTATAAGTTCAATATTAAGTTGATTCCAAATTTCTAACAATCTGTCTGCTACTTGGGGAGTAAATCTTTTATACGAAAACATTTTGCTTTGGGCTTTTGAACGTTCGGCCAAGAAAAAATAGAACTTCAATATATCTCGTTTAGTTGACAGATTAATATCAGGTAATTCACAGGCCACGCCAAAAGAAAAAACATCATGAGAGACCAAATGTTGCAAACTACTGCGTTGGGTATCTGTTGGATTTTGCGATGAACCAGGCTCTGAATCCATTTTTTAAACCGTCACTAAAAGAATTAAATATTGTTACGATTATCCTTTTATAATCGCTGTTAAAATATTGTTAAAATAATAAGTCCTTGATTTAATAAGTCCTTGAAATTGATTTACTTTAACTTTATTTAAACACAAAATTTATTAAAGTAAACACAATTAAGTAGTGTTGCCAGAAGTGTCTAGATGGTGCTGGTTACATCATTATAGAAACAGTGTTATAGGAAAAAGTTATTTCTTATGTCCCTTATGGAAAAATGCTCCAAAATTTGGACAAAAATGCCCGTAACTTTTGAACCGTTGGACCAATGTTGGAGATTTTTTTTTGTAAATTGATCAAAATGAGCTCACCTTTCCAACGCGCCTACTGGCGATTAAACCCTATCGATAGTTTTTGAGTTATGGATGTGAACGTGTAGGTAATATTTCATACGAACGTCAATTTGGGAAAAAATCTACCAACAAAAAGTAGGGGACCCGATTTTAACGATAGAGGTATGGTTCCTTTGGCAAATTTTCATGGAATAACCCATAGAATACTGAAATCGTAGGGAAATTGATGAAAAATAAATCGACCCGCCCTAATGTACATATAAGTTTTTTTTTTGCATTATCAAATTTCATATATCCTTGTAAACAACACTGTAGTGTACAAGGGTAGTGAAAGAATTAATGAAATTTGGGTTAAATTTCATTCCGTAATAGCATTCTTATGGAATTGATTCGATAGCTTAATTCCCAAAAGCTTTAAAATATATGAATTCATTCTATTTTGATTGAATTCTAATTGAGTGAAACCAAATTTACCTGAATTTATTCATTTAGTCAAATGAAAAATTTAAATTTGCATGTATTGCTAAAAATATATAATAAATAGTATTGTATGCTTTGTTACAGCTTGTGTGCTTTAGTTTTGATTTGTATTAGTTTCAAACTACACTGCACTAAGTGAATGATAATTAAATTTCTTCATGCGATGAATATGCGATTAGCATGATTCAACTTGGGAATTCATTCAATTCTTATTAAAGCTTTGGTAATGAAGCTTATGAATTAATTCTTTACGAATGGTTTAACGGAATGGTACATTAACATTTTTAAAATCTGAATTAAATTTTTCGTGTCTTAAGCTTAAATAGAATTAAGTCTTTCGAAGCTCTGCTTGATCCCCACACACACTTGATCTTGGCAATCAAGTGTGTTTACTAAGATCGAGTGTACACTCACAATATATTTTCCATAACCGATTAACTTTTTTTTATCAATAAATAAAAAACAAACTAGAAAAAAATATGTATCGTCTGTAGGAGTTGTTATTTTCAGTCAAATATTCTATTTTTAGATTTCTATTTTTAGAAAAAATAATTTAAATAATTTCGTTGTTTTCTGTTTTAAAACAAAAAATTCAAATAATTTCAATTTTCTTTTTTGTTAAAATAGTTTGTATATATACAAAATTATTTCAATTCAAATTACAAGAAATTCTTTACTCATACACACAAACATAGCCAATCAAAATATGAACGTGTGAAACTTTCAAATATGAAAAACAAACCACAAAATCGTTTTTTTTACATTTTGTCAGTTAAAAATTGATGATTGTTTTAACAGACTTTTCAATTATTTTTATTTCTTTAATGGATTGTTTAAACAATGGGTCATATGAATAAAACTTAGCAATTAATTCGAAGTAATTACTTTGGGCTTAGGAATAGCTTTTAACTCCAAAATTACCAATTGGCTGATAGAATAGTATGAAATGTAAACGAAAATTAAAAAATTAAATTTCTAGTCTACTCCCAAGCAGACTAGATTTGTGAAGTAATTGCTTAAAAAACCCTGTATTTCCCCCTATTAGTAATATCTATTTTTTATTCATATGAGCCAATGTTTGAAAATAAATAGCAAAATGGTTTGAATATAATGAAAAATCAGTAGTCCTCTTTTTAATTGTGTTTTCAATTAATTTAATATGTATTTTAGGTTGTTTTTAACGATAAAATATTGTGAGTGTATACAAGAAAAATATATTTATCAAAAATGATACCTCAGTAGGGCTCGGATTTTTATGCATTTATAATCGCGTTTTATGTACATAAAATATGTATTAAAAATTGAAAAATATCCAAAACCATGGAAAACATAACAAAAACAATTCAGTCTTATTAACTTACAAATATAGATAAAAAGTCTTTTAAAGGATAAAGTGTGTCACACTTCCCCTAAGTAAACAAAGAAATATCATCGAACTAAATCCAACAAAAAAAATTTTTTTTTTTAAATAAAATAAAAAGTATTGAATGTTTTTATATATGTTTAATTTTGATTTTATAATTTTTTTTAGGAAAACATGGTGTCTAAGACCACACATGGTCTACTGGCCATTCGGCACCATTGTAAAACCTATGATCACGTATGCTGCCTTAGCATGGTGGCCAAATGTTGGGCAGTCAACGGCAAGGGATACTCTAAAGAAGCTGTATCGGCTTGTGTGTACTGGCATTACGGGGGCCGGGTGAACGTGCCCGACGGATGCCATTGGGGCCATGTATTGCATGGTATTCCACCATTGCATATTTCCGTGAAGGAGGCTGCAAACATGGGCTCCCTTCGTTTCCGGGAGGTCGGTGACATGAGGAGCGGGGACCTAAAGGGTCACATGAGGATCGACGAGATCTTTATGGATGATCCAATCTTAAGGGTCGCGGACAAAATGATCCCGAAGCAGATTTTTTTTCAAGCATTTTGACATTATGTCGTTTGATAGGGATATGTGGACCAGCCGATTCTGGAAGTCCGAAGAGGGGGCTTAGATATGGTTCACTGATGGCTGGAAACATGCTAATGGTGACACGGGGACAGGTGTCTTTGGACTCGGGTTCCAGCGTGCTCTACCAATGTGTAAATACCTCTTCGTCTTTCAGGCAAAGATTTTCGCCATCTAAGTAGGTGTGAGAGAGTGCCTGCGGAGAGGCACGGTTAGATCCCGCATCTACATTCTTTCTGACAGCCAGACTGCGCTAAGGGCTCTAGGAGCTTGCGGAGTATCATCTGGTCTGGTCATGGAGTGTATCGGAATTCTAAACGAATTCGCTAAGAACAACTACCTTTTACTGGGATGGATTCCTGAGCATGAAGGGACGAGGGTAACGAAAGGGCTGATTGTCTTGCCAATTACGGAAGCCGTCGACACCTCATTGGCCCAGAACCATGCTGTGGGATACCCGGGGGTAAGCTAGCGAAAAACTCAGGATGTGGAGAGAGACTGAGTTTGCTGGGCATTGGAAAACTTCTACTGACCAAAGACAGGCCAAGAGATTTATTACCTTGTCCGGCAGAGTATCAAGGCGACTATTGTCACTCGGCAGGAGTAATCTTAGGACCCTGACGTGATACTTAACTGGGCACTGTGGGCTCAGGTACCAGCTTCACAAACATGGTCGGTGGGACACTGATGTTTGCAGGTTTTGTGAGCTGGAAGGTGAGATATTTCTCTGCGAATGTCCGAAAATGTGTGACAGGAGACTCAGATTTTTGGGTGACCGTTTCGTGTCATCTTCGGACGTTTGGGAAAATTCTCCTAATAGGATTATTGGCTTTATTGGTAGCCTGAATCTCTAGGGAACTCAAAAGATCTATATTGGTCGCAGTGCGTAGTGCCTTCATATTTAATCTATTGAAGGTTTGTCCTTAGGAAAGAATGAAATCCTGCTAGGGACAAGCCTTCAATAGATTATTTTTCATAATTTGTTAAATAGATTTTGGGATTTTAGCACATTTATTTCCTTTAATACATTTTTAGTTATTTCAGAGGTAGCCTTTTTAACTGCACATACCTTTCTTTTAACTGACATATTCAGTAGATTCTATCAAAACATATTCAGTAGATTCTAAGAAATAATACCGAATATCTTATTTGTTTTTGATAAAATATTTTTTTATAACGATATAAGATTATATATTTTAATTTAAAATAAAAAATAAAAAAATGTATATAGTAAACACAACTGGAGATGCGGGGCATCGATCCCCGTACCTCTCACATGCTAAGCGAGCGCTCTACCATCTGAGCTACATCCCCATATAGAGATATCAAAGCATTAATTAGTGTTTTTTTCCAAACTAAGCAAGTTTTCGATATTTATTAAATTTCTCTAAAGGCAAAAAGAACCAATTTTATAGTTAAATATTATCTTATATATGTATGATCCTGATGTAAATTCTCGATTACGAATTATTATGCAAAATTTTTTTTATACATACAAAAAACAGATTCGTAGTTGATTCATTTTTAATACTGTTGTAGTAATTATGAAATTTATTTCCAAATTTTTAATTCTTGTTGTATTAATTGTTTTAATGTTTATGGGTTACAAATTCCATAAATACAATAACACGTTCCACAACATTTATTTAAAAATTACAAAATTTCATTTACATTTAATGTTTTAATGTCTTCTTTCGTGTAGTAGTTTATTCGTATAGCTGAGCTTATTCTGCTTATTCATCTAAATATACACACTTTTTTTGTTATTGGCGTTGAGCTAAATTTAGACAAATAAATGCTCATTCACAATGGCCAACATTTTACAAGGCGACCTTGAGAAATTTATAAGATTTAATTACTCCACGTGGTGAGACGTTTTGGCTTAGTGGGTGAAGGCAAAGGTTCCTAACTTTTTCGCCCGAGTTCAAATCCACTTTTGCATTTTTATTTTTCAATTTTTTTCTTCTTGTTTTTTTATTAAGAATTTTTAATCATCAATTACTTTTTAATTTACAATTTAAAAAATATAAAACATTTACTAGCAGTATTGTTTGTTTGGGGTTGATACCTGGCGTTGCTATTTGACGTAACATATCAGTGCCAAACTAAGTGGCAACACTTTTTCTTGGTATCTTCTAGGGATGCCAGTCAGTATTGGTTTTTAAAAATCCCTGGATTTCAAAATTAAAAAAAAAACGGGATTCCGGGGAGGATCGGGATTCCACAATTTTTTTGGGATATCGTGATGTTTTGCGATTTTGGTAATTTTTTTATTTAAAAAATGTGTAAAATCTTCAAATTCATGTTAAAAATATAAAATATAACTGCTTTGCACATTTTGTTACAGACAAAGCTTTGAAGAATTGATTAAAAAATAAGTACATATTTCCAAAGATGATTCAAGAAAAGTATAACATAATTCTCACATCATAAGCAAATTTTATTGATTCTGTTTTAGAAATTGAATTATTACTAATGATTGAATAATTTCTTTTTAAGGGCTGGTTAAAGACTCCTGTTTTTTAATGAAAGAAAGATTTCTAAATATTCAAGAATAAAGAATTTAACTCCTTCGATATTTTGTGTGCTGTTTTCGTTTATGACATTTTTATCTTCACTATTTGTATAGCAGTTTAATTTAAAATTGTGAATTAAATTTTTCAATTAGTTTCAAAATTTTTTTAATTGTTTCCCACATATAGTGGAAGAATTCAACTGAAAGTTTATGAAATAAAACTTTTTATTCTGAATTTTAATGGATGATTTTTGAAATATACAGTGTGTTCGTTTACTCGAATTTCTTACTACTTTTACTAGAATTGGAAAGTTTTGTTTACTTTTTGTATCGAATTTTTCCAGATGTAGTAAAAGCAGTAACTGGTAGTAAGTAAACGAAAACGCTTATAATGTGAAAAACTGAACAATAGAATTATATTTAACAAAAACGGTTTTAAAATATCAACAAGGTTGCAAATTTTGGACAAACTACCTCATATTTTTGCAATTGTAAAAATGGCGGTATTGGGGTTTAAGAATCCTGGAATTCGGGACTCATTTTTATTAAATAATCCCAAGATTTCTGGACTTGGGATTTGGGTATTGGTATTCCTAGTATTTTCTAATAATGAAAAAACGTATAATAACGTCTTATATGCATTCTGCATATGCTGCTACCCAAGTAAAAAAGTTTTTATATAGTCATATATTACCATATAAAATTTTGTATAGTTATATATTGCAACATATATACCAAGTTATAATTATATACAATTTTAAGAAAGTATATCTTAAATATATAACCAATATGTTGAGTTTTGTCGAACTTTGTGTTGTAACTTTAATTAAATAATTCTTCACTGAAAATATTATTACAGTTACTGACTGTAGTTTATTTAAAAAGCTATTTTATTATACAGTTAAAATACAAAGAAATATATTTTTTAACTGATTTTGTCGTTTATTTAAAAAATAAATTACATATAAATACGGATTTGCTGTTACAGTTAATATTTTCATTTAAAATGTTTTGTTAAAAAAGGAATTCCTTTTCGATTTCTAGGTCAGATAAAAAAACGAAATAAACTAAATATTATTTATTCTTACGGATTTTGTAGTTAAGTTTTTTAAATTTAAAAAAATTAATTAAATGAAAAATCATTATTTTTTAAGGATTTTGTAGTTTATTTATTAACATTTAAAAATAAATGAAAAGTTCTTTTGATTTAAATGAAAAGTTAGTAGAAAGGTTTTCAAGTTATTTTTCATTTATTTTAAATTAAATTTTCAGTTAAAAACTATTTTGAGTGTACATGTATTCCCAATTCTCGGAATAAAAATTTTTAAATTTTTAAATAAATTTTGTG
This sequence comes from Leucophora obtusa, assembly GCA_949987735.1. Classification (NCBI taxonomy): domain Eukaryota; kingdom Metazoa; phylum Arthropoda; class Insecta; order Diptera; family Anthomyiidae; genus Leucophora; species Leucophora obtusa. The sequence goes on along the minus strand of OX465295.1, from coordinate 299,915,595 downwards.
GAACCTGTTATTGTATTTATGGAATTTATAACCCATAAACCTTAAAACAGTTAATACAACAAGAATTAAAAATTTGGAAATAAATTTCGTAATTACTACAACAGTATTAAAAATTAATCAAATTTATTCTAATTACCTGAAACTATAGAAATTCGATAGGCGAAAAAATCGCTTGCAACCACGAATCTGTTTTGGTTTGTATGTATGTATAAACAAAATTTTGCATAATAATTCGTAATCGAGAAATTATATCAGGATCATATACACATAAGATAATATTGAACTATAAAATTCGTTCCTTTTGCCTTTAGAGAAATTTAATAAAAATCTCCAAAACTTGCTTAGTTTGGAAAAAACACTAATTAATGCTTTGATATCTCTCTATGGGGATGTAGCTCAGATGGTAGAGCGCTCGCTTAGCATGTGAGAGGTACGGGGATCGATGCCCCGCATCTCCAGTTGTGTTTACTATATACATTTTTTTATTTTTTTATTTTAAATTAAAATATATAATCTTATATCGTTATAAAAAAATATTTTATCAAAAACAAATAAGATATTCGGTATTATTTCTTAGAATCTACTGAATATATTTTGGTAGAATCTACTGAATATGTCAGTTAAAAGAAAGGTATGTGCAGTAAAAAGGCGACCTCTGAAATAACTAAAAATGTATTAAAGGAATTAAATGTCCTTAAATCCCAAAATCTATTTTACAAATTGTGAAAAATAATCTATTGAAGGCTTGCCTCTAGCAGGATTTCATTCTTGCCTAAGGACAAACCTTCCTTAGATTAGATTAAATATGAAGGCACTACGCACCGCGAGCAATATAGATCTTTTGTGCTGCCTGTATTTCCCTAGAGATTCAGGCTACCATTCGCAGAGAATATGCTCCGATGTCTCACCTTCCCGTCAGGGTCCTAAGTCCTCCTGTCGAGTGACAATAGTCGCCTTGATCCACCGCCGGACAAGGCAATAAATCTCTTGGCCTGTTTTTTGGCCAATAGAAGTTTCCCAATACCTAAAAAACTCAGTCTCTCTCCACAGCCTGCGTTTTTCGCTAGCGTAATCCCTTGGGTATCCCACAGCATGTTACTGGGCCAATGAAGTGTCGACGGGCTCCGTAATTGGCCAGCTAATCAGCCCTTTCGTTACCCTCGTGCCCTTCATGACCAGGAACCCATCCCAGTAAAAGGGATTTATTCTTACCGAGTTCGTTGAGAATTCCCATACACTCCATGACCAGACCCGATGATACCCCGCAAGCTCCTAGAGCCCTTAGCGCAGCCTGGCTGTCAGAAAGAATGTAGATGCGGAATCTAACCGAGCCTCTCCGCAAACACTCTCTCACACATACACAGATGGCGAAAGTCTCCGCCTGAAAGACGGAGGGTTATTTGCCCATGGGTAGAGCACGTTGGAACCCGGGTCCAAAGACACCTGCCCCCGTGTCACCATTAGCCTGTTTCCAGCTATCAGTGAACCATATCTGAGCCCCCTCTTCGGGATTCCAGGATCTGCTGGTCCACATATCCCTGTCAAACGACATAATGTCAATATGCTTGACGAAAATCTGCTCCGGGATCATTTTGTCCGCGACCCTTAAGATTGGATCATTCATAAAGATCCCGACGATCCTCTGTGATCGTGTGCAGCAGGCTCTGAACTCATGATGTCGGGAAAAAGGGGTGACTATCAACCCGGCGAAGACGATGAGAAGAAGGATCAACCTGACCGAAACTGTTGTTGGAAGAAAAACGATAGGCTTCTCGGACATTGTAAAGTACCTAGGGGTGACTCTAGATAAATCCCCTACCTGGGATTTATCTAGAGTCACCCCTAGGGCTACGCCGATAATCTTGTCATCTCCATTGTCGGCTGGGATGGCAGGACCATCTGTGATCGTATGCAGCAGGCTCTGAACTCATGATGTCGGGAAAAAAGGGGCGACTATCAACCCGGCGAAGACGATCCTGATACCGTTCACAAGGAGAAGAAGGGTCAACCTGACCGAAACTGTTGTTGGAAGAAAAACGATAGGCTTCTCGGACATTGTAAAGTACCTAGGGGTGACTCTAGATAAATCCCCTACCTGGAATGATCATCTCGACTCCGTGACCAAGAACGCCTCCAGGGCATAAGCCTGTCAGAGGCTCTTTGAGAAAACATGGGGTCTAAGACCACAGATGGTCTACTGGAGATGCGACACAATTGTAAAACATATGATCACGTATGCTGCCTTAGCATAGTGGCCAAAGGTTGAGCAGTCAACGGCAACGGATACTCTAAAGAAGCTGTATCGGCTTGTGTGTACTGGTATTACGGGGGCCGGGAAAACGTGCCCGTGACCCTCTAGGTCCCCGCTCCTCATGTCCCCGACCTCATGTAGATGAAGGAAGCCCATTGTGGCCATACAACATGGCCCCAATTGCATCCGTCGGGCACGTTTTCCCGGCCCCCGTAACGCCAGTACACACAAGCCGATACAGCTTCTTTAGAGTATCCCTTGCCGTTGACTGCTCAACCTTTGGCCACTATGCTAAGGCAGCATATGTGATCATATGTTTTACAATGGTATCGCATCTCCAGTAGACCATCTGTGGTCTTAGACCCCATGTTTTCTCAAAGAGCCTCTGACAGGCTTATGCCCTGGAGGCGTTCTTGGTCACGGAGTCGAGATGATCATTCCAGGTAGGGGATTTATCTAGAGTCACCCCTAGGTACTTTACAATGTCCGAGAAGCCTATCGTTTTTCTTCCAACAACAGTTTCGGTCAGGTTGACCCTTCTTCTCCTTGTGAACGGTATCAGGATCGTCTTCGCCGGGTTGATAGTCGCCCCTTTTTCCCGACATCATGAGTTCAGAGCCTGCTGCATACGATCACAGATGGTCCTGCCATCCCAGCCGACAATGGAGATGACAAGATTATCGGCGTAGCCACAGGTCCTGAAGCTCAGTTCATTCAGACCCTCAAGCAACTCATCAATGACCAGTGTCCATAGCAATGGCGACAGTACACCGCCCTGAGGACATCATCTGGTCGCATTCACGGTCCTACTAGTAGACCCTATGCTGAACGTGATCTCCCTAGAGTTCAGCATCTCCAAGGTCCAATTTATAATCATTGGAGAGACGCCTTTTCTCAACATAGACAGCACTATGGCATCGTAGGACGTGTTGTCAAAAGCGCCCTGTATATCAATAAAAGCACAGAGGGCAATATACCTTGCCTCCAGTGCCTTCTCTATCAACGTGACAACATGATTGACAGAACTTTCGGTAGACTTACCCCGTTGATACGCGAATTGAAGTTCATGTATCGGTTTACGCCTGAGGTAAGTGTCCCTAATATAGTGGTCCAAAACTTTCTCCATTGTCTTAAGAAGAAACGAGCTGAGGGTAATTGGTCTACACGATTTAGGCAGCTGTTCGGATTCCCCCCGCCATTCTAACACCCCTCCAATTCGTCGGTACATGACTCAGCAAAAGACTGGATCTAAATATCCTAACCAGTTGTGGGGCTATTAAAAAAAAAAATCAATCGATTATTTTTCACAATTTGTTAAATAAGTTTTGGGATTGTAGCACATTTAATTCCTTTAATACGCCTTTTTAACTGCAAACACCTTTGTTTTAACTGACGTGTTTAGTAGCTTCTAACGAGAAAATGTTTTGAGTGACCTGTTAAGAAGTAATACCGAATATCTTATTTGTTTTTCATAAAATATTTTTTGATAAAGATATTAGATTAGATCTTTTAATTGAAAAAAAAAATATATATTAAACAACTGGAGATGCGGGGCATCGATCCCCGTACCTCTCACATGCTAAGCGAGCGCTCTACCATCTGAGCTACATCCCCATATTTAAACGGTAGAGCATTAATTGAGTCAGTAGAAGTAGATTTTTGTTAATCGTTTGTTTTTCGAAACCAAACAAGTTTCCCAGATTCATTAATTTTCTCTAAAGGCGAAAGGAATGAATTTTATAGTCATTATTCTATATATGATCTCGATATAATTTCTCGATTGCGAACCGTTATGCGAAATTTTGTTTATCCTATAAACCTCAGCATTTTCTCTAAATTATACTCTTGAACTAGATTTTCTTTTTTATTTTTTAATTTTTATATTCAAATAATTAGTTTTTTTTAACAAAAACAAAAAATATAAAAAATTATCCTGGAGATGCGGGGCATCGATCCCCGTACCTCTCACATGCTAAGCGAGCGCTCTACCATCTGAGCTACATCCCCATAAATTCAATCGCAGCACATTGGTCTTTTGTTAAAAAATTAAAAAAAATGCTTGTACTAACAACCCTTGAAAAAGAATCATAGCTGTTACTTTTACTAATTGAATACCATTATCACGTGTGTCTCTTTCAGCTTTTGACTAACCGGTATATTGCATACAAATTATGTTGCATACTGATTTATATAATCGCATAGTCTGAAATGAATAAATTAAGTATTTCAAACTATTTTAACTTCTATTTATAAACAACACAACAAATAAACAAAATATATACTCGTGTACGAGTATATTAATCTTTTAAAAATTTTTTTTTATAAAAACACAAGAAACAAAAAAAAAGTACAAATATTTGGGTATGCTTCCCCCCATGTCTCTCACATGCTATGAGCATCTGAGCTATGTCTTTATTTAAAAATAGCACAGTTGTTAATACTTTGTAATTGCACTACCTTTCTATACATTTTTAGAATATTATTATAAGTATTAAGTGGATAACCCTGAAAGAGTATAACATCGGCAGAGATATGGTCAAGTTATCCACAATTTGAAATACTCAGTGATGCCAACTTTTTTGAACAAAACGCGCAGTCGGCCCCTTAAAAACGCGCTAGATGATAAATTTAATAAGAAATTGTACTTTTTCATCTAAATTAAGCAACGGAATACCTAAAAAGCGCTAAAAAGCATTATTTGGGGAAGATAAAACTAAATGTCACATAAGTATTTATTGCCTTGAAAATGTTCAATATTACAAACAATTGTTGATTTGTTAAATTCAAATTAAAAGCCACAATCACTTTTATGCTGCCTACATACGAACGAACATTTATCAGAACATGGTCATGTTCTACTCAATGTTCTTTCGTATGTATAAATTTTTCATGTTGAAATTTTTAACTGTATTAAAAATGTAAACAAAAATTAAACACATGTTTCAACGAATGTTGCTTCGTGTGTAGCCAGCATTAAGAACATTTTTATATAACATTTGATGCAAATTTAATAAAAATTATGAAAAAGTATATTTTTGCCTTAAAATGTTCAAATTAGTTAAAATTTTATCAAAATAAACGTTTTATGGTAAACGCTCTAAAAGCGCTAAATAAAAAACCGAAGAGCGCCATCATAGCGCACTTTTTTTTATAAAAAGCGCTAACAGAAAATAATGCGAATTTTGGGTAGTGAAAATGCGCTAAATCTAGCGCGAAAAGCGCTAAGTCGGCATCGCTGAAAATACTCCCAATATCATATTGTTAGTTAATTTTCGTAAAACTACAATTTTCTATTTATACTACTACTAGGGTATTCAATCAATTAATCGTTATTCGATTACTCGAACAATTTTTCTCAAAAATTGTTAGAATAATTTAAAATGTCCAAATTTCGAATAACGAATAATTCGAATAATTTCATACAATTAATCGAAATCGGTACAAAATTACAAAAATGTTAAAAAAATATAAATTTTTTATTAAAGTAAATGTGCTAAAATCTCAAATTTTTTTAAAAAAAATGTAATAAATAATTTGCTGAATACTTGTACCTATCCGGATTTCATTCTGGCCTAAGAAAATAATTAAGGGACGGCCTTTCAGAATTTCTAGAAATATTTGTTAGCTTCAACTCAATGAGTTTTCAAATGGGGGCATTAATAAACATCTTAAATCCCAAAGAAAAAACAAAAACAACATAAAATTATCACAATTTGCTTTGTCATCTTCCAAATTACTACTTTGTTGTTGTGACTTATCTAGTAAAGTAGTGATATCTATTTATATATCTTCCTCTAACTCCCACTATTTGCGTATAATAAATTTTTAATTATTTTTTACGACTTTTTAAACGTTGATATTAAACGAAAGCATTAATAATTATTGTAATTAATGATTATTAGAATTATTATTTATAATTAATGTTCAATGTTATAAAGCTTGTTTAGTAAGCACTCTGAATTAATAAAATAAAATAAAGGGAGATACGGAAACGTAGAGGGAAAATCAATTCTCAACAGAATTCCTCTCTACATTTACGTTTTTCTCCCCGATTTGGATAAAATTTTAATATAATTAATATATTTAATCAGAAAAATACAAATGGGAAAGCGATGGCAAAGCACTTTAACAGATAGTACAAGTACTGGCAAAAACTACTTTCCCATTCGAAAAATGATAACATCATTAGACAAAAGGACCCGCTGAAACAAAATTTTTGAACGTTGGAAAAACGCTGGTAAAACCCACATATAGGTGGTCTGTAAAAATATTTTACAAAAATTAAAAAAAAAGTTCAAATGTATATTTTTTATCCTACCGTGGCTTGCACCCAGGCCGAAAGTTCTACCCACTGAGCTATCGAGACATATAATACTTAGTGGCTAAACACATAAATGAGTCATAACAACTGGACAACTACTGGCTGTACTAAAATGCTGGCCAGCGTTGGGAAAACAAGAAAAAGTTGGTCCTAAAAGAGCTTTTCCACAAACAAAAAAAAAATTTAAATTAAATAAATAAAAAAAAATGTTTGCTTGCAATGGGATTCGAACTCGGAACAAAACTCCTGAGTACAAAACTTTTTTAACGAAGCGTCATAATTGCGACAAAAAATCATAGCTCTACCAGTGAATTGCTTTTTGTACAGCTGGAATTTCTTACTACGTAGCACTGGTTGCAACGTTGGCATATCACTCTAAGCCCATTCTTTTGCCAACATTTTTGTAAAACATACACTGACAGAACGCTTTTTGCAAACGCTGGCAAGGTGTACCAAATGAGTGTTCTGCCAGTCATTTATTTGTAACATCGTGGTTACCCAGTTGTATGCCAGTACTTGATTTTTTGTACCACTGGCGATTTCTGACTGGGAGTCGACAAAAAAATAAAAATAATGACAAATCTCAATTATTATTTTTTTTTATTTTTATGAATTTCAGGAGAGTTACTGAATTTATTTTTGTTCTCTTTTTTAAATAAAACGAGTAAAGAGGCTAAAGTCGGGCATGCCGACTATACAATACCCTACACCAGTCTGGGTAAAAGCCAACTAATGTTTGGATCCGAAATTCGAATGGGTTAAAATGGGACTTGCGTCAAAATTTTCTATAATGTGAGTCAGCGCACCAAATTTCATTGAAATATCTTAATATTTGCGATCTGCAGTTTGTAACCAAGCCAATTTTGGGGGGACCCTTATATGGGCACTAGGTCTAAACATGGACCGACGTTCACCAATATCAATAGGCTTCGTTTTTGGATCCAAAATAGGCCTGTGTACCAAATTTCATCAAAATATCTTAATATTTGCGACCTGCAGCGTATAAACAATATAATATTGGGGGGACCCTTATATGGGCACTAGGTCTAAACATGGACCGATGTTCACCAATATCAATAGGCTTCGTTCTTGGGCCGACATAAGTCGGTGTACCTTAATATTTGCGACCTGTAGAGTGCGCACAAGAATGCATGGACAGACAGACAGACGGACGGACGGACAGACGAACATCGTTAAATAGAAATAAAAAAAAATTCTGAGCCGATCGGTATACTATAAGGTGGGTCTAGGACCAATATTTTTTGGTGTTACAAACATCAGCACAAACTTATAATACCCTGACCACATAGTGGTGTAGGGTATAATTATTAAAAACACAACTAGTGTATGTATACTATTTCACATAAATTTTTTTAGATTAGTCGATTAATTTTAAAATTTTGTTCGATTAACCGGTTAAGAAAAAATTATATAATTATTTGCACGATTAATCGATTAAAATAAAAAACCGATTAATTGAATACCCTAACTACTACTGAAACATTTTAATTGATACAAAAAGTAAACAAAAATGTATGTTCTGCCTAACAAAAATATTCATAAGTTAGCAACCTCTAACCGCTTATCTTTTTAACTCGAGATAACGACTTTAAATCACTTTTACCTACATATATGGAGGAGATATTTTTTGGCGTGAGTAATATCCCAGCAAAATCTCAGTACTGGGTGCTCATTACTAATATCTATCATCTATCACTACACTCAACCAAAAAAGTCTGTAATGGCTACTGAAAATTTTGCTGTTATTACGGGAAATTTAACTGTTTTGAGGCCAGCGGTATTTTTTGCTAATTTTAGCAACACATGTTTGCTGATCTGTAGTACAATAAAATTAGTAGAAAAAATTAGAAGCCGCTACTAAATTTTAGTAAAATTTATGTAAAATGCAATTCAAAATCGATTTGCTAAAATCAGTAAAAAACTTAATAAATATCATAATTTTAGTACAATGAAATTAGTATAAATAATTAGTTGCAGCTACTAAATTTCAGTAAATTCTTGTAAACTGTAATTTAAAATCAATCTGCTGAAATTAGCAAAAAAGTGTACTAAAAATAAAAAAACTGTAAAATCTAAAAAAAAAAATTTTTTTTCTTTCGATTGTAACAAGCGTATAATTACTTAATCGTACTTGAAATTTGGAGTCAAAATTGCAAACGGTTCTCCAGTTATGACCTTTTTATGCATTGGAGATACACTAAAATTTTCTGAGTGTTTTTTCCAAACTAAGAATATATCAATAGCAACAAATAATATAAACTAAACAAGAATTGTAAAAAATCAAAAAAAAAAAAAAATATTTTTAAATTAGTATATTTTTCTGCTAAATTTAGCACTCGGTTTTGAAAAATTAGTAAAATGTTTTGCTGAAATCAGCAGCGAAAATTAGTTAAAAAATCCGTAATTTGTAATAGGAGAATAGCAAAAATGATTACTAAAAATAAAAATTGTACTAATAATCAGTATAAAAATAGTATAGTGCGATTGGAAACTGTTTACAAATTTTTTTACAAACTTTTTTACTGACGACATAAACTCATAGTCGTATGTTCTAGTTATACCCTACACCACTACGTGGAGAGGGTATTATAAGGTTGTGCTGATGTTTGTAACACCAAAAAATATTGGTCCTAGACTAGGGTGACCATTTTTTTCTGACTTCAAATCAGTACAAATTTTTTTAAATATATTCACCAAAAAAAAGAAAGAATTAAATATTTTAAAATTCTTCGGCTGATACTACCCAATTTTTATTCTGGCCAGCGAATTTTTGTTGTCACAAACAAATTACATTGTCTAAACTAACTTTATGTAGACACAAACGGCATATTCGATTACCACAACGAACCAAACGGTTGGCTACAAATTCCGCCTTGACAACAAATCTGTTTTCTCATTGCTAATTTCTGTCATAGAAAACCGTTTACATTCTGGCTGTTTTTCCTTCATAAAATGATTTGAAGACAATTTTAAGGTTTTGTGAACTGTTTTCTATCATATAACCCTCAGATTTTAGATACTTTGCTTTTCGAAATACCCACATAAAAACATTCTGATTTTAAGGACTTTTTCTTCGAAAAATCTTTAGATGACGTTTACTACACCCAGAAAACAGAATCGTTCTGATTACCGTTTCGGTTGCTACAACCGAATACTTTTTAGGACAATTTAAATGTTGTTGTCACAGCCAAATAACTGTTGTATCAACTAATTTGCTATTGTAGAAACCGAAATATATTTTATTTTATTTTATTAACAGAACGGTAAAAATTTGATTTTAAATCACTAAATGTTAAAAATTTTTTTAAAATCACATAAAGGAAATATTTATTCTAAAACCAATGAACGGAAAAATATTTTTTAAATCAATGAACGGTTGAGTGAAACCGTTCATAAATTGAGTGAGTTATTTTTTGGATTTATAAAAAATAAAGCATTCGTCAGTAAATTAATTAATTGGATTTGATAAAATTAATATTACAATTGAATTAATTCTAAAGTCATTATTGGAATTTAACGCGTTCAATGAAATGAATTCCCTTGATTAATTCGTTTACTTTAGACAAAAACTTAATTCGATTTAACGGGGATGCAATTTGTATTTTGATTTTTCGTATTGAAAAAATGTAATATTTTTTTAAATGCTAAAAATCAGTACAATCAGTACAAATTTCAAAAAATCAGTACAAATCAGTACACGATTTATTCATCAGTATACGTGACTAAAAATCAGTACATGTACTGATCAAATCAGTACGAATGGTCACCCTATCCTAGACCCACCTTATAGTATACCGATCGGCTCAGAATCACTTTATATTTCGATTTAAAGATGTCCGTCTGTCCGTCCGTCCGTCTGTCCGTCCGTCCGTCTGTCTGTCCATGCATTCTTTTGCGCACTTTACAGGTCGCAGATATCAAGATATTTTGATGAAATTTTGTACACCGACTTATGTCAGCCCAAGGACGACGCCTATTTTGGTTGAAATTGGTCCATGTTTAGACCTACTGCCCATATAAGGGTACCCCCAAATACGAAGATATTTGAATGAAATTTGCTACACAGACCTATGTCGGCCCAAGGACGAAGCCTATTGATTTTGGTTAAAATCGGTCCATGTTTAGACCTATTGCCCATATAAGGGTTCCCCTCAAAATTGGCTTGGTTACATGCTGCATGTCGCAAATACGAAGATATTTCAATGAAATTTGTTTTGGCTATTTTTAGTCGACTAATATTTTCTGCAGTTTTTACAGTACAATTTGTCATTTTCAATTAACTAAAAGTTAACTTAAATATAACTAAAAATCTGTAAATTTAACAGTTTTAATTTTGCTGTTCTTATTTAATTGTATTTTTCAAAAAAAATCTCCTAAATTCAACAGTTTTTTCTGCAGCATAATTTTTGACTCATTTTTTTTAGCTTTTACTGCTATTTTTATCGATTTATTTCTTTGAGTGTAATCTTTAGTAGCTTTGTCTTCTATTTTGGGTGTACGATATTGGATCTTTCCTTCCTATTCACTCTTACTCGTCTATCGAGAAATATTTAGGTAGTTCACAAGAGATGTGCTATCTATTGTATCGTTGTATCGTCCTAACAAAAAACAGAGTTGTTAAAATTTTTATTTGACTTTAACAACGATTTTATATTGGGTTTTCTATCTGTTAGAACACTCAAACATAGGACACTAAACATACGTAAAAATGTTGTATCGTGCTATTCTCAAATGTTGTATTTTTTTAATTTAAATTCTAGCAACTCTGTTTTTTGTTAGGACGATACGGCGATACAACAAATAGCACACCCCTTGTGAATAGCTTTATTATGTAATTCCAATTTACTAACCGCTCAATTCATAAATGCTTTGTAAAGTTATAGCAGGTTTACAAAACGTCATTTTCATACAAAATTTGTTCAATAAACCTCCTATAATTTTACAAAGCGTTTATGAATTTAGGGGTAAATATTTAAAAAATTTTCATCAAGTATAAAATTTCGGCTACTTTTTACACATAGTTTAGATTTGCTCAAAACCAAATCAATTCTTCGATTGTTTGTTGTTTTGGTGGCAAGTGGCATGCAATTTTGTTGTGTGTGGTATTTTGTGTTGAAAAACGTAGAAATTTATGATCATTGTGGAAAAAAAATAAAACAAAAATATGCTAGAATTGAACAGAATATTGTACGATTTTTTTTATCGAAAAATAATATGAATCATATTATGATGAAACCTTTCTCTAATAATACCTAACAATTCTTAGAAATTTAAATATAAACATCTTTTTTAATAATTTTTATTTGATGCCTTAAATTATGTTCTACATTTTTCGAGTAACTTTTAAACATTTTTAAATACAATTTTACTTGTAATTTGGATGTGTTTATGTACACAAATATTTTAGTTTTTATTTTAATTGCTTAATCGCTTAATTGATCAATATTAAATTGATCAATATACATATGTTTGATCAATATATAATATATTTATCAATATATATTATGTTGTGAAAAATTTTGTAATTAATTATTAAAAACTAGCCTAATTTTGGAATATACACCCATCTATCGTATAATGCGCATTTATTCAACGCTGTGTACTAAAATTTACCCTTTATCTTCTAAAGCGCATCTTACTCCCCCCCCCCCCCTGTAACTGGATTTTCTGCAATTATATCCTGCTTTGTAGAAAATATGGCAGGATTCGTATTCATTTTTTACCAAACTTATAGTAGGAAACTGTACTCCTACTATAAATTGGCTAAATTTATTCTATGTGCGTAATTGGAAAAAAATACGCACATTATGTTTAAGATATGTGCACAAATAATGCGTAATTTTGCATTGAAAGTGCGTAAAAATTAAATGAAATTTTGAAATTATTGTGTTAAATAACTAAATTTGTGCGTAAAAAAGCGTAAATTCCCCCAAAAATGCGTATATTTACCACAGCTGTGCTTAAAGTTAAACCACCCAAAAATATTTTTTTTAAGATAAAACAACAAATTATTTTTTAGTACTTATTTTATTAATAAGAATGTCCGTGTCATACATAATCGTTTATGTCGAAATTAGTCATTTTGAGATCTTAAGATATTTGTATAAAATTGGTATAATAAGAATTTGTTATAACTATTATACTAAAATAAATTTTGAAAAGAGGTTTAGACTACCACATGCGTCAACAATAATTACCAAAAACAATTTCATTCTTATGTTGCTATTTCCAGATAAAAATGTGTTTGCAGAAATATAGTTATTCACAAAATACAATCCGTTTTATTTTTTTTTTAAATGTCAGAGTATTAATTACAATGATATGTTAGTATATTTACCAACTTTGTGCGTAAAAATTTTATTTAACAAAAGGTTAGTAATTTTACGCATAATGTGTTTATTTGTAAACACATAATGTCTAAAAATACTTTGTGTGTGTATTATTGTATATGAAAGTGTGTATAAAAAATGTTTACGCATGTTTCGTAAAATTAAACAATACTACACATTTTATAGTAGTAAATTTACAAACATTTTTTAGAGTATACCCTTTTATTTTAAGAAATACGATAGATAATTTTTAATTTCTACTTTTAATCTTTTAAAAATTTAAGTTAATGTAAGTTATGTTTCCCTGTCCTTCAAGACAAGGTTGTCTTTGTTTTTAATCGTTGTCAAATGCCTTACTTCTTACTTACTCCTCCAAAGAAATTTTTCAATTGTTAAACTTAAACGGGTTGTAATGGATCTACTTTTCATCGCTAGTAATAATACGATAAAAAAATTACTTCTATTTATGGCGTCCAAGCAGCATTTTGGACATATAAAATCGTCTTTCAGCGTCTCTCGGCTTCAACTCGTGTGGTACTAAGAGCATATATAAATAGGAGATAAAATCACTATCTGATCGCACATCGCACTGTGGGCCAGGATCGCCGTTTTTTAGCCAAAAGTACAATTCAGGTAAAGGGAAAATATGTTAATATATTCAAAATCTAGGATGTGTTTTGTGACTAAAATGTTGTATCATTGTGGTTACTCGTTGTTAGTTGGCGAGAGTTCAAAGTCAAAGTTTTTTTATTTTTGTACCATTTTTTATTTTATAATGATACAATAAAAAAATAAAAAATAAACAATAATTTGTTCCAAAAACAATCTCAAATTATAAAACTGAAACTAGTTCTCAAAAAAAAAAAAAAAAAAAAAAATAGAAACCTGTTAAGTATTTACGAAGAAAGTAACCAAATTATTAATTTTACCTCAAAAATGTGGGTTTTTTTTGAAAATCCTAAATTTTCAAAAAAAGCCCCAACATGTTCCAAGAGATATTTGAAAAACTTGAATGCCAATGTGTTCCATAAGATGTCTTCTACCTAGCTTTTTGCGACCGTTTGCGACCGTTCATAAACTTTCGAGATTTTGCCCTTTAACTGAAAAAGTACCTTCAGATCTCGCTGATTTCCAGCATTCCAGAGTTTTAGTAAAAACTAAAATATAGCACTAAAAATTACCTTAAATGAAGGTTCTGGTTTCCTCACACAGACTAGCCCCCTAAAGTTCAGGTTTGCGTTACATTTGAGTGCCAATTCTGAATAAGTACGAAATTAACCCTTAAAAACATTTTAAGTTTTGACTTATTTCTGCCATTGAAGTTAAATTTTCAACTTTGATGTCTTCTTCTTAGAATTTCATGACAAATATTTTTGCGAAATATTGTAACACTCTAACTCTTCAACTTATGGGTCTTTTTTGACACTTTTTGAAAAGGGCCAAAACAGACTCTTTAAGTGCAGAGTTAGAGGGTTAAAATGTTCCACAAAAATGTCCCCCGAAGTGTTTTACATAAGTTCGCTGAACATATCCTATACCTAAAATGGAAGATTCACATGGTTTCCTATGCCGATTCAAAACCATGTGAATCTTCTTTTAAACTTTTAAAACGCCGATACACTTATATTTTTTTTTTGGTCCCTTTGCCAGAATTAGTTGTTATCAGAACCTTTTTTTCAGTGTAATTTATTTTCTAACACATAACAATTTTAAATTTATGGCCGCCATATTGGATCCGCAATGTTGAGTTTTTAAAATTTGATTTCAGATTCGTAATCTGCGACCGAAAAACTTCCCCTGGTGGAAATTTGAAGTAAATCAGGCGACATAAGAAATTTAATGAACAAATTGTTTGTCGCCATATTGGATCCGCCATTTTGAATTTCAAAATTCTAATTTCAGATTTTTAATCAGCGGATGCTAGACCTATTATCTGATTATTTTAAGTCCAATATAATAAAAACTAAAAATTATTGGCCGCCATCTTGGATCCACCATTTTGAATTTTATATTTTTTATTTCAGATTCGTGATCACCAACCACCAAACTCCCCTTTGTGATATCTTTTAGTCTAATATGCTCTATATTCTGGTTTTGGCCAAAATTCGAAAATGACCTTGCCAGACAACGCCAATAGGTTCTCTAACAACGACATAATTTTCTGTCCGATGTGCGATTGTATCTCCTAATTATATGTATATGCTTTTCGGTGGTACCCAATTTCCTCGCTTTTGGATGAATCCTGCTGCTTTCGAACGTTTTAAAATTGCTGCTTGAGTGACTCCCAATGATTTTGCAAATTCTTCTTGAGTTTGACAACAATCTTTATCGAGTAATGCCTTTAATTTATCACCTTTGAACTTTTTTTGGCTGACCTAGGCGGTCTTTGTTTTCTGTGTCAAAATCACCACTTCTGAACAGCACAAACCATCTCTCGCATTTTGAAATCGATGGAACATATTCAGGATAAGCTTCGGTGAGCAATCGATGTGATTCAGCTGGACTTTTTTTCAATTGAAGAAGTAAAGAAAAACTTCTCGCAAATGATGCTTTGTTGGCACAAAAAAAAAACTTTGTTGTTTACACTACTTCGTTCACTGACTAATGCCTCATTCATACTGAACCCAAAACTAGTAGTTTTCAAATTGTTTGTGTTTTCGATTGTCAAATCCCATACAAATTTCAAATCGAAATCTTAAAAAAAGAAAACTTCTAGTTTTGGGTGCAGTATGAATGAGGCTTAAGTGAGAATAAATGATAGATGTTTACCCTTCAAAATGCCATATAAGTTATTAAAGATACAAACCATGTGTTAAAGATACGCCATCTGCTATGAACCTCGCATTTTTAAGTTATACACTCAATTCTTGTAAACAGTTTATTTTCCACCAAAATAAAGCCCCTAGATTATAAGGTACATTGCTTTACAAATTCTCCGGGCGCTGTCAATCATGCTGAACAAGCACTTTATGAACCAATGCAGTCGACCTAACTTGAAATTTAAGAAAAAGAAACTGCCCAGAACAAAATAATTCATATTTGGAATGAATTTTTTCATACTATGTATGAATTTAACATTATAATTTTTTCCCAAAACTTTTTCATACCATGTATGAATATGTTCATACATGTAATGAAAACGTTCATAATATTTTTTTTAGTTTTAAGGAAAATTTATAATCATATCCATGTACTCAACTAATATTTGCATACCTAAATGCAAATAGTTGTTATTCCTTCATGCAAACCCGCGTTTTTAATAAGTTTTTCAGTTTTATTAACATAAAAGTATTCAATACACAAAACTACATTAAGACATTGGTAGCATTCGGCAGAGAAACCTTAAACTGATACCGGTGACTTGTAGCGATTTGTGATTACTTACTCTGCTGAACGATGTTTTCTTTGTTTTGTTTTTAAATACACTTTTTCTATAGTTTACTTTTATTTTTTTTTTAATTTTTGTTTTCGAATTATGTTTGTATGTTTTATTTGTCATTCTTACAAAACAATTTTTATTGTAAATGAACAACAACAAATGTATCACTTACACAGTACAACAGCCAATCTGGGGGGTGAGAAATTCCAAGTCAGGGTGATGGTACTAGGTCAGTATAGTAAAACCCTCAAAGGGTTTGGCGTTCGTATGTGTCATTTTTTTTATGACCTTTTAAATTTTTTCCTTATCTTGATGTTTTTTCGCTTAGTTGTAACTCGAGAACCACTTCTCCGATTTTGATGAAACAAATTTAGAAAAATTTAGAATTACAATTTCTTTAATCCGTTCATATAACATTTTTCTTTATAATCAACAGTTTTGCCGGTAAAAATAAATTTGTGGAGAAAAAAAAATATTTTTTTGCCTAAAAATTAAAATTTTTTTTTTTAAATTCATAAAAAATTTTAATTTTTAGGCAAAAAAATATTTTTTTTTCTCCACAAATTTATTTTTACCGGCAAAACTGTTGATTATAAAGAAAAATGTTATATGAACGGATTAAAGAAATTGTAATTCTAAATTTTTCTAAATTTGTTTCATCAAAATCGGACAAGTGGTTCTCGAGTTACAACTAAGCGAAAAAACATCAAGATAAGGAAAAAATTTAAAAGGTCATAAAAAAAAATGACACATACGAACGCCAAACCCATTGAGGGTTTTACTATACTGATCTAGTACCATCACCCTGACTTGGAATTTCTCACCCCCCAGACAATAATCCCAAAAATGTTCCATAGTGTTATTGATCAAAAGTAGCTAACATTTTTTACGCTACCCAAATATGACAGCGCTACCTGAGCGCTCAGACTGAGCGGTAAGTGATCAGGTCGTTAAGCAGATAGTTGTACAACTGTTGTAGAACTGTTCACTAATAAATTGTATCTGCCGAACGCACCCATTGTTTTCACATCAGGATTACAAAAAATTATCAAACAAATCAAGATTTATTAATTAGAAGATCAAGATTTATCACAAATTTCATGGTAGACTTAAGTAATTGATGCAAAGATTATATTGAGCAATACGGAAAATAGATACCCCTAGATCGTATTTGGCGAGACTTGGTCACAAAATTGGAATCTGTAAACATATTAAGAAACATGTTTTATATTATCGGAAAGAGATAAAATAAAATATTGCACATAAATAACTTTTTCATGGTCCACGTTGAAAAAATTTGAATTTTCTTTGATAAATTAATTTTTCCACAAAATATTAAAAAAAATTTTCTGACATTTTTTTCTATTTGAAATTAACTTGGTGAAAAGAAATGTTTTTAAAATTTACATGTTTATGAAAGATTTATAAATTGTATGAATTTATTCATTCATATTATGAATTGAATTTAATGAAAGTAATTCATACTATTTAGGAACAAATTTGGTTCTGTGTGTTCTTTGTGTTTTATTGATAAAAAGAAACCAGGGAATACATTAATTTTTAATTTTGCACTAAACGGTTAAGCGATCAATCGCCAATTTTGTCGCTTAACCGACTCAAATAACCTGTTAACCAATTTAAGTTATTTTTCGAATAATGCATTAATCGGTTAATAAATATAACTTAAAGAAAAAACATAACTAGAAGACATTTTAAAGTCAGTTGTTAAAATTAATATTGAATTTGTTGTTCGCAAAATCACTTTTATTGTGATGGATATTACTATGTTGTAAGCGGTGTGAGACACATGCGTATCACCACTTAGGTTTTTAAACAAAATCTTTAGATTCTCACTTCTTTTCTTTAAATATCATCAGTTTATGATCCTTTTTTAACAGGCTTACAAAGGAGTAATTTAGATTTTTAAAATGATTTACAACGGCTTCTGTTTGACACACTTTTAAATTGTATTCAATTGTTGTTTGTAGAACAATATTTTTCAAGTAGCCTTTAAATTATCTTGCATTGTAATCTTGACTGCGGCAGGGAATTTTGTATTCACACCCCCTCTTTTATGAAAAGCAGCAGGTAGTATTCCATTAAAAAGTTAAAATATGTGCAAAATTTTAATTTATGTGAGGGATATTGTATTTGTCACATGTTGCCACTTAAGTGGTTAACATAACGGTGGTCATAAATTGAAACTCGTTACTAACAACTTTTCTTTTTAACAACTAGAGTTAAGAATGCCGAATTGGCACCTTTAGAATCTCAGAAAAAGGAGATGTAATCGCTATCGGATCGCACATCGGACCAGACATCGAATACATAATTATGGTGTTGTCAGAGAACATTATGGCGTTTTCTGACAAGGTCATAACTTTCTTTCCGGTATCCGGTCCAATGTGCGATCCGATAGAAATTGTGTCTCCTAGTTATATATGCTTCTTGGTACTAGATTCTGTAGAGTGGAGTGTAATAAAATAGAGATGGCATGACACAAAAAATATGTAAGTGAGAAAAAGAAATTAATAAAATCCACTCTGCACAGTGGAGTACTCTAAAATTGTGACTCTATGTTGTGACTCTAGCTAAAAGGTTACTGTATTGGCATTTCATATTTAAAAATATTTGTTATGTATATGGTCGATTGATTATTGCAGTGCCGCACAGATCAAAAACTCTGTCTCGAGAAAAACGATAAAAAAGGTTTACATTAATTTTCTTCAAAAACTGCAAAATAAATAATCGTTTTTATATCCACCTAAAGTGTCCAGAAAAAATCGGCGATTTCAGAAAACCGAATTTCGGCTTATTCGAAAATTACTATTAAACTTTTACTCCTCAATTGATAAACGCTTTGTAAAGTTATAGCAGGTTTACAAAATGAAATTTGCATACAAAATTTGTTCAATAAACCGCATGTAATTTTACAAAGCGTTTATGAATTCAAATAACAGAAGTTCTACATACGAATATTTATTTTCGACGTCACATGTACGTTGAAAATAATGATAAGGAATCTCTAACTCACTCAACTACTGAAAGCGATTAG
The DNA here is from genome assembly GCA_949987735.1 of Leucophora obtusa. Taxonomy (NCBI): domain Eukaryota; kingdom Metazoa; phylum Arthropoda; class Insecta; order Diptera; family Anthomyiidae; genus Leucophora; species Leucophora obtusa. The sequence continues at coordinate 299,896,239 of OX465295.1, read as the reverse complement.
ACCAAACACAGTTGAGAAATGAAATATAGTATATCTATACACAAAAATGTTTTTTGAGTCTTACTACTGGATTAGGTTCTTTTTAGTGCAAATTCTAATCAATTTCTTGGGAAGACTTGTGAGCTGTTGCATTTACATTACGCTCGGAATTTAGTTTGAACAAAATTTCGAAATCTGGTTCATATATCATATTACTCACTGTGATCGTAATCTTGTCTAAGCAAGAACACAAGCTGTGCGATAGTTGTGTAGTAGTTGCCCGTTCCATTCCATATCGTTCCGATTTGGACCGATGTTCCAATCCATTATCACAATGTGTTAATTTGTACTATCACATAAATTGTTAAAAACAAAAATTAAAAATGTCGCCCTGTGACTGTTGTATAAAAGCCTATCCCTTGGGAGCTCTCCGGGACCTGGCCTATTTCTCTTTATTAGAGTATCTTAATACACTAATAGAGAGAAAATTGTGTCCGTTTTGCGCTATCTTGCTTAGTTTTGTAGATAATGACCATTTTGAAAAATCGCCATTTTACAAAATGGTATGTATCTCAAAAACTAAGCGATATAGCGTAAAATGGACAAAATATTTGCAAGGCCGGTAATGATGAAGATCCTGATATTGAGAAGATACAGGTCCGAGAGGGACCTCAAGTAATCAATTTTTATGAAACAGCCACAGGGTGACCCATTTTTTCAATTTATGTTTCAATCCATGTGGTTCCCTGCGGTTTTTATGAATTTTGTTATCCGTTTAATTCCATTTCATTCCCTGCGGCAATTGTTCCCATTTCCCTCATGTGCAATTCCATTCCATATCGGTCCGATTTGGACCGATATGGAATGTTGCAATCCATTATCGGAGTGTGTTAATTTATAAGTTTGTCGGGAATTCCCGGGAAAATAATATATTTTTCCCGGGAAAACGGGAAATTTTAAAAATATTAAATTTTTTAAGTTGTTTTTGCTTTGAATAGGATTTTTTAATTTTAGTCATAAAAAGCATTTTAAATACCAAAACAAAAATGTCATTGTTAAAATCTTTTAAAAGGGAAAACACTTATTTGACACACAAATAAAATCTTTGCCAAGTAATTAGGAGCATTTCAACTAATAAAGATTTTTCGCATAACTTATTCAAAATTTAAGTAGTAAAACCTAAAAACTTGGTAAAATGTTTAAAAGAATTATGAAAAAAAGCTTTGTTTCTTACAAATAATCGCCCTTACTATCTAAATTATTCAAATGTATAATTTAGGTAAAGTCGACTTTAGTTAAAATATTGGGTGGCAGTATACCTTGACTTGGTTTATTTTTGAAGCATTCTGATTGGTTAATTTATTTTCAACCAATCAAAATATTTGAAAATATAAATATTTTTGTAAGGTTTTCAGACACAAAATGAACAAAACCGTTTGATTAAAAATAAAGTCGACTTTAAATTTAAAATACTCCTTTATATTAAGGGGCAATAATTTTATAAGTAACGTTTTCATTAATAAATGTGAAAAGAAAAGAAAATCCGACATCTAAATTTGGTTCCCAAAAAAAAAAAAAAATTGATGGTCATGCAACTTCTCTTGAAGAAAACAACAACAAGAGTAACGTTTCAGCTAAAATTAGTAAAGTACCTGAAGAAAAAGGTGTAAGCTGAATAGGCATTAAAGTTTTTATGGTAGGGCAAACATTTCCTGGAATGGTATCCAAATTAGCCGCAGTCAATCCGCACCATAACTAGATCTTCGTTTATTCGAGAAAGTTTTTATAATAAAAACCTGGCATTGCAAAAAAATGAAACCGATGTAAAGACCATTATATTAAATTACTACAATCATGTAAAAGATATCATGATAAAAGAAATATCGAGCAATATTTCTAACAATAGGAGATTTACTATAATCTTAGATGAATGGACAAGAATATCAAAAAAGAAATATTTGAACATATCTATAAACGGAAATAATTTATTTTATAACCTGGGGTTGGTTTATATATCAGGAAGATGTAATGCTGATGAAATAAGAAGAATTGTAGAAATAAGATTAGAAGAGTTTTATTTGTCTATGGAAAATAACATTGTGGCCACCATATCTAATGGGCCAAGTGTGCTGAAACGGTTTGTTTCCGACAGTCCAGAAGTAGGTGCTTTCTGCTGGAATCATGCAATTCATTTGGCAGTGCTGCGAGTAATTTATTTGAAATCAAATGTTCAACATTCTGATATTTTTACTTTGAATTCTCACTACACAGACTGAATTTGTACTGAAATAGTGTTTTTTTTTTTAACAAAAATTACTTATATAGGTGGTTTTCATTAACAATTAAAAATTAAAAATTTTGATTCCCGGAATCCCGGGAATCAAATTTTTTCATTCCCGTTTCCCGGGAAATAAAAAAGTCCGGGAAATCCCAAACCCTAATTATCACATAAATTGTTAAAAATAAGGATTAAAAATGCCACCCTGTGAGAATTGTATAAAAATGGATACTTTCGGAGCTCTCCCGGAGCTATAATAATACTCCTGTGGAGAATATTAGTACTCCTGTGTAGCAAAAAAAAAAAAGAAATAGATATCGCAAAACGGACAACATTTTTGCAAGCTCGATAATGATTACCCTCCTATAATTTAGATGAAGCAAGTCCGAGAGGGAATCCTAGAAATCCATTATTTTGAAACATATAAATACGATAAGATAATAAAACACGAATTTCGTTCCCCGTTTCAATTCATTTCGTAACCTACGGCAAGTGTTCCAATTTCATACATTCTATACAATATCGCTACGATTTGGACCGCTGTGCCAATTAATTAGCGGAGTGTGTTAATTTGTATTATCACATACATTGTTAAAAACAGAAATTAAAAATTCCACCCTGTGACTGCTGCATAAAAATGGTTTTCCCCAGCTCACTCCCGGACCAGGCCTATTTATTGTAGGAGATTATTAATACACCTATGGAGCAACTGTTTTGTCCGGATAAAAAATTTTGATCAGGCTTCTGTTATTTATATAAGGTAGGTCCAGGAGGGATCACTAAGAATGCATTTTATAAATCAGCAACAGGGTTACACAATTTTTTTACTAATTTATGTGATAATACAAATTAACACATTGCGATAATACAAAGTTCGCACCATTCCATTTCGATCCTCGTGTTTAGTGTTCCAGTTTCACATGTTCTCAGTTTCATTATATATCGCTAGAATTTTGATCAATGTTCACATAAATTGGTAATAAAAATAAGACACCCTGTGACTGTTGTATAAAAATGGATCCCACCGGAGCACTCCCAGACCTGGCCTATTTCTATTATAGGAGAGTATTTATTAATACTCCTAGGGAGCAAATTATTTCTCCCGACAAAAAATTTTGATCAGGCTCCCATTATTCATATAAGGAAGGCGCGGGAGCAATATTTTGTCTGGACAAAAATTTCTAACCAGGCTCCTATTACTCATATAAGGTAGGTCCAGGAGGGATCACGAAGGATCCATTTTATGAATCAGCTACAGGGTGACTCAATTTTTTACTAACTTATGTGATAATACAAATTAACACATTCGATAATACAAATTTCGTAACATTCCATTTCGATCCTTGTGTTGTGTGTTCAAATTTCATTTTTTCTCCCTGTCATTAATACCTATAAATTTTATTTTGGCTTGCACATTGAGTGAGTATTTTTCATCCCTGATTTCTGCAATTTTTCTCCATTTTAACGTTTGTCAAAAAACTTATGTCAATTGTAGTTATTTGTTTGTAATTGATGCATTATTAACTCTAATGAAATTTAAAACCATTAAAATTGATCAACCACACTCATCGCTGTGCCGACCGTGGTGGATCTCGTTAAGATGCCATGCTACGAGTTATAGCCTGTGCAGAGGATAGCCGGTTCAATCGATTCCCGGTCAAAATACTTTGATCAATTGACACATAAACTAACCACTGATGAGTCTTTGGGTGAGACGAAACTGCGGCAGTCTGGTGATTCCCTTGTGTCTGTTAAATTTTTCAATAAAAATAATTTCTTCTTCTTCCTGTGTATTAAATTTAGAAAAATTCTTTAGTGATTCATTCTAATATGAATAACGATTGTCCTATACGACAGTTACAAACAATTAACTAAAAGAAATAATATCATTATCATTAATTAAAAAATAGTAATAAAAAAAAAATTCATAAATCCAATCAATTCAATGCTAATGAAACCATCAATTAATTAGTCAAATTAATTAATTAGTCCCATGTATGATCTAGTGTTGAATATTTTAAAATAAATAATAAAATACAACACTTAGCACACCGCTTGTGAACAACCCAGTTGTGTTTTAGTGATTGTTTTGCTATCGTGTACACATTACTTCACCCTTCTAACGTGTTTCCTATTAATTTTGTTCATTTTTGTGCCATGTGTTGTGTTATTCTTAAGATTACAATAGTAGTGAAGGAATTGCTTAATTATTAAATTTTATTTTATCAGTTAATGAATCGTTGTTCATTTTAGCATAATCGAAAAATATTATCAAACACTAAAAAAAAACATCCGCATGCCCATATACAGTGGGCGGATTAAAAATATATGGAAATAGTTTAGTAAGTTCTTTTCGGCTGGATCTAGGAATTAAGTTTTGACAACAAACCCTGAAGACCTTTTTGGAAGCTCAACCATTAGACTTGAACTTAGGGCACCTCGAGCATGTAAGAAATAAAAGTTTCCCAACAAAACTGGGTGCAATACATTTTTAAAGTCAATTTTTTTTAATCAATACTTGTATACTTTACTTTTCCCCTCCTCGTAACCATATAAGTAATCACTTACTTTATCACCTCCAAGTCAACGGGCCCATATATTAGCTTGTGGCTCAGCGCCTGTAAAATTAATCAGTTAAATATGGCTATACATTGTAAAAATGAAATGAAATAGGGTCCGTCGTCAAAACTTTAGCTCGAAATCACTTTGGCTACAACTGCATAAAGTTTCCTGGTAATCCGAGCAGCCGGTAAGAAATTTCTGATATATTTCCAAAATTTTCAGAAAACCTTTCACTGTGCATGTCTGTCGTTAACACTATTTGTTTTGAGAATATATTTAGCCCCCATTAAAACAATTGACATTTATGTTTAAATAGTTTAATACATAACTTATTAACCAAAAACGAGTGATAAGGAAGACGTTAAAACACAAAAATTTTGTTATTTTATTTAGCAGTTCATTAATCCATTTATTCCCACTGAGGGTTACACAATATGCAGAAGCATGCTACACTCTAAAATATGTTTGTAAATTTACTACAATAAAATGGGTAAAGTGTTGTTTAATTTTACGAAAATTCGGTAAATATAAACAAAACATGTGTAAACTTTTTTTGTACACACTTTTATATACAATAATAGACACACAAAGTATTTTTAGACATTATGTGTTTACAAATAAACACATTATGCGTAAAATTACTACTCTTTTATTAAATCAAATTTTTACGCACAAAGTTGGTAAATATACTACATATAACAGTAATAAATACTCTGACATTTTAAATTGGAAAAAATTTTTAATTTTTTATATATTAAAAAAAAAATTACTAAAACGGATTTTATTTTGTGAATTACTACATTTCTGCAAACACTTTTTTATCTGGAAATAGCAACATAAGAATGAAATTGTTTTTGGTAATTCTTGTTGTCGCATGTGGTAGTCTAAACTTTTTTTCAAAATTAATTTTAGTTTAATAGTTATAACAAATTCTTATTGTACCAATTTTGTACAAATATCTTAAGATCTAAAATCGAATAATTTCAAAATAAACGATTATGTGAGTATGACACGGATATTATTATTAATGAAATACATACGTACAAAAAATTAATCTGTTGTTTTCTTAAAAAAAATATATATATATTTTTGGGTGGTTTAACTTTAAGCACAGCTGTGGTAAATATACGAATTTTTGGGGGAATTTACGCACTTTCTGTGGATTTTTAGGCATTTTATGCGTACAATTACATGTAAAACGTGCTTTTCTACGCAGTAAATTAACACAATAATTTCAAAGTTCATTTAATTTCTACGCACTTTCAATGCAAAATTACGCATTATTTGTGCACCATCTTAAACATAATGTGCGTATTTTTTTCAATTAAGCACATAGAATAAATTTACCCAATTTATAGTAGCAGTACAGTTTCCTGTTACTATGGTAACTAACTTTCTGCTAACTTTTTTACACACAAATTGCCATAATGGCAGCTAATTAGTTAGCATATGCTTTTTCATTTTGAATACGAGGATAAAGTATTCATTATTGACATCATCTAAATAGTTATTCCCTCTTTCACGCGAAGTTTTGTTTGCTGAATAACTACTTTATTGTTATATAGCTGTCCGAATAATATTTAGTCTTAATTCGTCTACTGCTCTGTCTTGTCTGTCCGCGTGTGTCCAACTTAAAGAAGAATAAGTAATATCAAAATCAAGTGAAAATAAATTATAAATAAAACAAAAATATATAATTAATAAATTAGTGTGTATATTTAATTTAAAATAATCGTAGTGAGAAATTAAATAAGAGTTTAAATGTTTAATTCTATCTAGATTATAACTTTTGATCGAACAATTTGTTTTTTAAAGCAATATTTGCCACAAAAACAAATAAATAAAATAATACACAGGAATACCAGTCGTTGCAGTCGAAAGAGCCCTCTTGACCACATCTATACACTCAAAATAATACGTCTGTTGGCTGGACAGAAAAATTTTGTTACTTTAACAAAATTTATTCCTGTTTTTTGGCTTAAAATAAAATTTGTTGATTTTTATTTTATAAATGAGGGCATATAAGGGCACTTCGGTGGAGCACAAATTTTGTCCGTTTTGCTCTATCTCGCTTAGTTTTCGAGATATAGACGTGGAAAATTTTTATTAAAAATTTCCAAGGGTCCAAGGCCCCGCCAAGATCCATGTTTGGTTAGGGGTAGTCGAAATTTTCATTCATTTTGCTCTATCTCTCTTAGTTTTCGAGATATGGGCTATTTGAAAAGATCGGGAGAGAACGAAATAGCGCCATCTTTTAAATTTCGGATACAATGGTGGCGCCATCTACCGGGCAATAACAGTAACATGAAAATATTATGTTTTAACAATAAATTTTGTAAAATTTAACGAATGGGTTCTTAAAAATTAGTTTTAAATAATTTTGAAAATTACCTCTCGAAATTAGTTAAAGTACTGAGGATTTTTAGTATTGTGTTAAATGAAGGTAGCTAAAATCTATGCTTAAATCAGTGTTTCAACAAAAAATTTGTTAAAAATTAGTTAATTCGATTTGAAACCGGTTTGACAGATTTTTCTTCTGACGTATTATGTTAAGTGTAGTTATAAACAAATTGTAAGTTCTACAAATTTTAATTATAATTAGTTTTATGTTGTTTTTTAAAGATATTTTATCTAATTTTTTTTGTGTGCTTTTCACAAACTTACAGTACAAGAACAAATTTCATTACTGTGAGTAAGGCGAATTCAGCCTACTCGCAATTCTTTTATATATTTATTAACATTTTGCATTGATCAGTGTCTTCTGTTGTTAACAGAGTTCAGTGACCATTAGGGTTTGGGATTTCCCGGACTTTTTTATTTCCCGGGAAACGGGAATGAAAAAACTTAATTCCCGGGATTCCCGGGAATCCCGGGAAATATTTTTGAACAAAATTGTTAATGAAAACCACCTATATAAGTAATTTTTGTTAAAAAAAAACTATTTCAGTACAAATGCAGTCTGTGTAGTGAGAATTCAAAGTAAAAAATATCAGAATGTTGAACATTTGATTTCACATAAATTACTCGCAGCACTGCCAAATGAATTGCATGATTCCAGCAGAAAGCACCTACTACTGGACTGTCGGAAACAAACCGTTTCATCACACTTGGTCCATTAGATATGGTGGCCACAATGTTATTTTCCAAAGACAAATAAAACTTTTCTAGTCTTATTTCTACAATTCTTCTTATTTCATCAGCATTACATCTTCCTGATATATAAACCAACCCCAGGTTATAAAATGAATTATTTCCATTTATACATTGTTGTGATATTCTTGTCCATTCATCTAAGATTATAGTAAATCTCCTATTGTTAGAAATATTGCTCGATATTTCTTTCATCATGATATCTTTTACATTATTGTAGTAATTTAATATAATGTTCTTTACATCGGTTTCATTTTTTTGCAATGCCAGGTTTTTTTGCGGATTTACTGCGGCTAATTTGGATACCATTTCAGGAAATGTTTGCCCTACCATAAAACCTTTAATGCCTATTCAGCTTACACTTTTTTCTTCGGGTACTTTGCTAATTTTAGCTGAGACGTTATTCTTGTTGTTCTTTTCTTCAAGAGAAGTTGCATGACCATAAATTTTTTTTTTTTTTGTGCACCAAATTTAGATGTCGGATAACCAAATTTAGATACCACTGTTAACCAGTCTTTTCTTTTCACATTTATTAATGAAAACGTTACTTATAAAATTATTGGCCCTTAATATAAAAGAGTATTTCAAATTTAAAGTCGACTTTATTTTTAATCAAACGGTTTTGTTCATTTTGTGTATGAAAACCTTACAAAAATATTTATACTTTCAAATATTTTGATTGGTTGAAAATAAATTAACCAATCAGAAGGCTTCAAAAATAAACGAAGTCAAGGTATACTGCCACCCAATATTTTAACTAAAGTTGACTTTACCTAAATTATACATTTGAAAAATTTAGATAGTAAGGGCGATTATTTGTAAGAAATAAAGCTTTTTTTCATATTTCTTTTAAACATTTTACCAAGTTTTTAGGTTTTACTACTTAAATTTTGAATAAGTTATGCGAAAAATCTTTATTAGTTGAAATGCTCCTAATTACTTGGCAAAGATTTTATTTGCGTGTCAAATAAATGTATTCCCTTTTAAAAGATTTTAACAATGACATTTTTGTTTTGCTATTTAAAATGTTTTTTATGACTAAAATTAAAAAATCCTATTCGAAACAAAAACAATTTAAAAAATTTAATATTTTTAAAATTTCCCGTTTTCCCGGGAAAAATATATTATTTTCCCGGGAATTCCCGGCAAACTTTTCCCGGGATTTCCCGGGAATTCCCGAACCCCAAACCCTAGTGACCATATAAAAACCTTAAATTTTACCATTTACTAAAAAAAATTTCCTTATATACATAACTAGGGCAAGGAATTCGATGCAAATGCACACCCAGAAATAAGATTGGTTGGAATTTGATCAAAACCATTAAAATGAATTTGCCTGGATGTTATTTTATTTGGAGTTACCTATAATTAAATACTACAAAACAAAACTATTTTACTAGGTATTAAAAATAGGGAAAATGAACTAAAAAATAATCATTTTAACAAATTATTGGTATCTCCAATCAATGTTAAAATCAGTATCAATTTAGTAATTCTATGCAGTAAAAGCAGCCATATATTTAGTGAATATACAAGAAAATTGGTGTTATCTCCCAGCAAAATCTTTCATTACCAAATAAGTGGTTATATAATAGAAATTCATAGCTCCGCACAACTTATTTTTTGGCGTCTAAACTCATTATTTTTGTTTGGCGTGGTCGTTTTTATAAGTAGTCACGCTTACCCGCTCGCTTACGAAAAAATGAGAAATAAGTAGTTATGAGATTTTGAATAATAAGTGGTTACACACATACTTACAAAAAGTTGAATTATAAGTGGTTATTCGATTGCTTACTTGATTCTTAAAAATAAGGAGTTAGGCAAATACTATTAGCCTAAGGAAATACATTCAGAAAAATTTAATTTTTCTCTAGTGTTTAATTTTAGGACTCGTCATAAAAATTTAAACATAAAACATATTTACATATAATAAACGAGTAAAAAGGTTAAAGTCGGGCATGCCGACTATACAATACCCTACACCAGTCTGGTGTATTGTTTGGATCCGAAATTCGAATGGGTTAAAATGGGGCTTGTGTCAAAATGTTCTATAATGTGAGTCAGCGCACCAAATTTCATTAAAATATCTTAATATTTGCGACCTGCAGTTTGTAACCAAGCCAATTTTGGGGGGACCCTTATATGGGCACTAGTTCTAAACATGGACCGATGTTCACCAAAATCAATAGGCTTCGTCCTTGGGCCAACATAGGTCTATGTACCAAATTTCATCAAAATATCTTAATATTTGCGACCTGCAGCGTATAAACAATATAATTTTGGTGAGATCCTTATATGGGCACTAGGGATGCCGATCCCGAAATCCCGATCCCGAAAATCCCGGGATTTTCGGGATTTAGAAATCCCGAAATCCCGGGATTGGACTTGAAAAAATCCCGGGATTTCCGATTTCATTATTTGGCATATTTTACCTCTTTTTGTATTTGTTTTTATTGTTATATTCGACCAAAATCACATAAATCTAATATCTTATTAAATGTTATTAAAAAACTAATTTTTCCTATTCATACACTTATAAAAAAAATTAGTACAAAAGTCAAACGCTAAACGCGTTCTGATTAAATTGAACTAATTTTTCTGTTATTTTCTCTAAAAAAGTCTGTAGAAATAGGTCAAAATTCTGCTAAAATAACAGGAAATAGTACATGTATTTGCGCCAGCACAATTTTGACCTATGCATTTGTACGTAATTTTTTTACGAGTGTAAGTAATAGATTCAAATAGATTACAGATTGAATAAATCTGAATAAAAACCTTAATAATTGAAAACTTTTATTCAGCTGTTGAACTTTTAAAAATCATAATTCAGCTTTATTTATTCTTTAAACGGATATGTTTTTATTTATTTTATTGATGATTTGCTAAAATCATAACTTCATTCAAAATAATTTTGCCGACTAAAAACAGCAAGTTTTTGTTAAATTATAAAAATCTCACAAACTGCCTTTCTGAAATCAGCAGAGGTATGTGTTTAATATAGTATGTAATGTTAGTTGATTTAAAAAAACTAATAGTCACTAAATATTTCTGATGATTTCGGCAGAGTAGTTTGTATTTGCATTCAATAAATTTTTTACAAATATAACTAAAAATTTGTAGATAAGCAGTGTTTCGGCTAGTTAAAAAGTTTCTTCAGAAGTAAATTGTAATTTGAAATTTACTTAAATTTAACTCATAAGTATATTACGTATATGTCGGAAATTTAACAATTGTTTAGCAAACAAGTTCTGCTGATTTCAGTAGATTTAATCGCGGAACCTTTTTTACTAATTTTAAGTAGCTTTCTCTGCTATGTTTACATACTTATTTCTATGAATGGAGTTTCTGTTTAAAGCCAGATTCACAATGCTGTAGTACTCCATATTTTTTGTATCATGCTATCTCTATTTTATATACTCCACTATGCAGCGAGGAGTACTCCAGCATTGTGAATCCGGCTTAATTTGTTTATTTCTTCATACTACAAAAAATAATGAGTAGATTTATAATGAATTATTTTAATTTGTAGGATTTATTTGAGCTATTTGGTTTTAAAATTAAAAATATGATGAAACAAGAAAATCCCGAAACCCCGAAAAATCCCGAAATCCCGAAAAATCCCGTGATCCCGATAAATCCCGGGATCCCGAAAAATCCCGGGATCCCGGGATTTCAATTTTCAAAATCCCGAATCCCGGGATTTGTAAAAACCAGTCCCGTTCGGCATCCCTAATGGGCACTAGGTCTAAGCATGGACCGATGTTCACCAAAATCAATAGGCTGCGTTATTGGGCCAACATAGGTCTGTGTACCAAATTTCATCAAAATATCTTAATATTTGCGACCTGCAGCGTATAAACAGTATAATTTTGGTAGGACCCTTATATGGGCACTAGGTCTAAACATGGACCGATGTTTACCAAAATCAATAGGCTGCGATATTGGGCCAATGTAGGTCTGTGTACCAAATTTCATCAAAATATCTTAATATTTGCGACCTGCAGCGTATAAACAGTATAATTTTGGTAGGACCCTTATATGGGCACTAGGTCTAAACATGGACTGATGTTCACCAAAATCAATATGCTGCGTTATTGGGCTAATATAGGTCTGTGTACCAAATTTCATCAAAATATCTTAATATTTCCGACCTGCAGCGTATAAACAGCATAATTTTGGTAGGACCCTTATATGGGCACTAGGTCTAAAAATGGACCGATATTCACCAAAATCAATAGGCTACGTTATTGGGCTAACATAGGTCTGTGTACCAAATTTCGTCAAAATATCTGAATATTTACGACCTGCAGCGTATAAACAATATAATTTTGGTAGGACCCTTATATGGGCACTAGGTCTAAACATGGACCGATGTTCACCAAAAACAAACTTGTTCGTCCTTGGGCCAACATAGGTCTGCGTACCAAATTTCATCAAAATATCTTAATATTTGCGACCTGTAGAGTGCGCACAAGATAGCATGGACAGACAGACAGACAGACAGACAGACAGACAGACGGACGGACGGACGGACGGACAGACGGACGGACAGACGGACATCGTTAAATCGAAATAAAAAAAAAATTCTGAGCCGATCGGTATACTATAAGGTGGGTCTACGACCAATATTTTTTGGTGTTACAAACATCAGCACAAACTTATAATACCCTGACCACATAGTGGTGTAGGGTATAATAAAAATGTATAAAATTTAACTGTGTAAAAAGTACTTATTTAAAATATTACGAGTAATTCATTATTTTATATTTAGAAACAATGAAAACAATAGGCCGTTATTAGGAAGTCATTATTTTATATTATAAAATAACGCAAAAGGTAATGATATATCATTTTTGGTAATGCAGATAGTAATGAGGTGTCATTACCAATATTTTGCTGGGCTATAACCTTTTTTAAAAAAATTTCAATATTCGAAAGTGGTAACTACAAATACGGGTATCCTAATCAAATATGACATTAAAGTCGAGTTTCTGTAGAACCAACCGAATTGTGGATTGTGTTGATAACACACACAACTATTAATTGGTATTGCTAAACGAAGTTTATAATAATTTGTTTTCCAAACTAAACATATAAATTCAAAATTAGACATTAAAATTAATAAGTGTTTGTGGTGTAGTGGGTGAGGAGTTGGCCTAGTATACCGAATTTCCGGGTTCAAATCCCGGAAAAGACAAAAATTTAGATGTTTTTTTTTAATTAAAATAAAATATTCATATGAGTAGCTGAGATGCAAAACTTGTTCGTTACACATTAAATAAATTTTGGGAAGAAGCAAAAAACTTGTTGCGGCTAATTAAATTAACAACATTAGTTGAATGCTTTTAATTCTTAAATGTTATGCCATTCCACAAATCGCCAAAGAAGTGTGAGAATCAATTGCCATCTCGGTTTTTTATTTTTGTAACGAACGAGTTTTGCATCTCAGCTACTCATATGTATGGCTAAGAAAATTTAAAGTAGTTGTGGTGCAGTGGGTAAGAGTGTGAACTATTAACCTGAAAAAAGTTTTCTAATTTCAATAAAATTTTGTGGAACATAATAATATTTTTGTGGAACATAATTATTATTATTATTATTAAATCGATTTACTAAAATCAGTTAAAAAACTTACTAAATATCATAATTTTAGTACAATGAAATTAGTATAAATAATTAGTTGCAGCTACTAAATTTCAGTAAATTGCTGTAAACTGTAATAAAAATCGATCTGCTGAAATTAGCAAAAAATTGTACTAAAAAATAAAAAACTGTAAAATCTAAAAAAAAAAAAAAATTTCCTTTCGATTGTAACAAGCGTATAATTACTTCATCGTACTTGAAATTTGGAGTCAAAATTGCAAACGGTTCTCCAGTTATTGCCGTTTTATGAATTGAAGATGCAATAAAATTTTCTGGGTATTATTTCTAAACTAAGAATATATCAATAGTAACAAATATAAACTAAACAAGAATTGTAAAAAATCAAAAAAAAAAAATATTTTTAAATTAGTATATTTTTCTGCTAAATTTAGCACTCGGTTTTGAAAAATTAGTAAAATGTTTTGCTGAAATCAGCAGCGAGAATTAGTAAAAAAATCCGTAATTTTTAATAAGAGAATAGCAAAAATGGTATAGTGCGATTGGAAACTGTTTACAAATTTTTTTTATTAACTTTTTTATCTGAGTGTACCGTCTCCAATATAGGGCCGACATTGTGACGTTTCTATTTTTCTACCTGGGTATATTTCAAACAAACAAGATGAAAAACTGTATTTCATCCTTTAAAAATATTATTTTGCCCAATAAAAATTGGGCAATCACGAAAGTCTAAGCAAGAAGAAATCATATAATTTACCGTAACAGTTTTTGCAACATCGTATTGTTGGATTACATACCATTAATGGAAACTGTTATTTTTTTTAAATATTTCTTCAATAGAAATGTTCTCTCAACTGTTAATTAACAGTTGCCGGAAGCGGAAATAAAATGCAGGAAAATCAAACACACACCATAAAACAAACAACCCTTCCGTATGCCAACCATACAAGAAAAGATGATGCTGCAATAACACAAAGTTAATAACAAATAACAGAAAATGAGAAACTACAAAAACACTGCTATTATAATGTTAACTAGAAAGAAACGAGTTAACAGAATTTAGTAGCAGCGAAAATGAATGCAGCCAACAGAGATGCTACTGTAATCACTGGTTGAAAGTGTGTTTGTGTGTGCAGACTATTTGTGTTTAGTGCTGGATTTGATGGTTGCTGTTTTTGTTGAATGAATTAAAATTTTTAGTTTGTGCAGAGCACGCATACGAATGACAACGTTTAGTTAAATAAAAGCGGATGCTTTAAATATTAAACATTTGAAAATTTCTGTGCGTACTGTTAACATAGCAATGGTAGTGTTAGTGTTAAAAGAAAATTTTATACGAAACCAACAGTTTTATAATAAGAAAGAAATGTTTAAGGTTTGAGAGAACCGGCCATTTAGAACCGTTGTTTTTTTTTAATTCTTGTAGATGTTACGGTGGGTTTAATTAATTTTTGTGTGCGTCTGTTTGATGCTCTTTTTACTGTGTGCTCGGGTTTGATAGAAATTTGTTTTTCTTTTTTTTTTTGTGTGTGTGTGCGAGTGTTTTTCAACGATTACGACTTGTAGCTCGGACCGTTGGCGACCGCTACAACGATAACGAACGTGTGCTGCTCGCGAGTAATTTTTTTTTCAGTTACAATTTAGATACGAAAGCATTTGGGAGTATCTCGAATAAGATACGGCGGGTTTCAATCTAAAAACTATCAAAAAATTGAATTCATAAAAATATTTATATTTGAATTAATGAATTAAAATAAATTAAAACAAAAAAAATTTTTTTAATAAGAAAACATAAATTTAAAATTCGAATATTATAAATAATTTTAATTAAAGATTTAAAATAAATGTTATTAAAATTTTTAAACAAAATTTAAAAGTTTTTAACAAAATAAATTTAATAAATTTTCAAAAACAAAAATATTTTAAAATTTTACTATATTTAAGAAAAAATTTAACACAAAAAATATTCAAAAACAAATTGAAATGTGGGCGAAATTGTGTATATTTTTGCTAAAAACGATCATTAGTGGAATACTTAAATTAAAATAAAAAAAATTTATGTTTGAAAATAGCCGGCACATGAGATGAACGAGATAAAAAAGTGAATTTGTTTCTGTTTTTTTATAAGTTAAAAAAACAAAATAAAGCATAAAAAATAAAGAAAATTTACAAAAGAGCAAATAGAGTATTTTAAAAATTAAGACCCCAACATGGGTGCTGCTCTAAACAATATGAAGATTTTGCACAAAATTTCAATTTCAGTGAGCGCTGGTAAAACTAATGGCCTAAACGTACAAAAACTTCAAAATACAAAAAAACGCTAATTACAGATAACAAAAAAAAAAAAAAATACAATAAAGTGATCTATTTCTTGTTTGCTATAATCTCTAACGTTTTGTCGTCATACAATATATCTTTTACTCTATCGCCAAAGTAAAATCTCAAAGAAAAAACAAACACATGAAAATAAGTTTTCTTACACTCAACAACAGTGCAAATATAAAACTTTTTAATGTGATCGCATAAAGTACGTTTTTACGCGCCTTAACGAAAACATAGACAAGCGGTATAAAAACACAATAAAAATAGTTTTTTTTTATATAAAAAAAAAATATTTAAACTTTTCCGGTTTTTCCGCTAAACGAAAATAAGTTAATAAATAAATCACCCAAACTAAAAGAAAAAAAATCGTGTTACAAGAAAGGAAAAAAAAAATTAAAAGATAAATATTTTTTGTCTACAACCAACATCACACCACCTCCACTACTACTACTACTACTACTACTTCAATAAAATATAAAGTGAAATCATTAATTTCTTTCTTAAATAAAAAATAAAATGCTTTAAATTTAAATAAAAATCATAAAATTTTAAAAAAAAGAGTAATAAATATTTCTAGAAAAAAAATTGGCTAAATTTGCATCTAAAGTGTTAAAAATGTTAAGTGCTTGTGCCAATAAAAATTTACATAACAGAAAATGTTAAAATATCAGAACTTTCATAAAAGGTAAATTAAAAATTTTTTTTACAGTTTTTATTTTACAAAAACCAAAAAAGAAATAAAAACTATTTAACTTAATTAAGTTCTTATTTAAATTTAGTTTCTAGTTTATTTTATCTGTGTCTGTTACGACAACAAAATTTTGTATTGCGTAAGGGAATTTGTGTAGTGTTGTTTTTTTTGTGTTAGTTAATGTGCAATTTTTAGAAAAATTAAAAGTGACGCTACCAAAATTTAAATTTCTTAAAAAAAAAATAAATAAAACTTTTTTTTATTTTGGATAAACGTGTCAAAAAACTGACAATAAGTAATTAGTATTGAAGTTAGTGGGTGTTAAATTTGCTTAAATCAATACTTACACTCATAGAAATAAACTTGTAAAAATAGCAGAAAAAGCTACTAAAAAATAAAAATTACATTGCAGAAAAAACTAATGAAATTAACAGTTGTTTTTGTTTTGTTAAATACTAGTGAACCAAGAACAGCAAAAATAAAACTGTTAAATTTAGGAAAATTTTGTTATATTTGAGTCAACTTTTCATTGATTGAAAATGACAAGTTGCTAAATAATAATAAACTAAAAATAGCAAAAAACAAACTGTTGAATCTATTTTTTTGTTATTTTTAAGTTAAATTTAGTCTATACTGCTAAAATCAACAGAAATAATTTGCTAAAAAAAAACATTAACCTACTGATTTTTTATTTGCATTAAAAAAAGTTAAAGAAATAAAATTGTAAAATTTTTAAATATTTTGTGATTTTCTAGCAGAGACCCAAAATAACTGTTATATTTCTAAAAAAGTCACCACCCAAATTTATTTAATTATAATATTTCAATAATGCACTATATTTTATAAATCATATTGCACAAAAAAATCACAAAGTTTGGCAAAGATTTTAATTTTTTCAATTTTAATATTTTACTCTATAAATTTCTGTTGTTTTTTGATTTTTATTTTAAAACTTTTTATAAAAGTTACAGAATGATTTTTTTTGGAAAAATTAAGCACTAACTTTTTTATTTGATAATAAAATAAAAATTAAAAATTGACCTAAATTGAATGCCCGAGGTTGCTGGAATATACATATTTACTCACTTTAAATCACTGTTCAATCTTTTATTAACACAAGTTGACATCATCAGGATATTATAATTGTTAAAGTCATTGGTTCTATGGCTTTTGATTTATATTCTTAATTGTTATTTTTTGATAAAGAAAAAAAATCACAAAATAACTTTTATTATTTTTGAAAAAATAAAAATCGTGTTTGGATTGTTTTTGTTTGAATTAAAAATAAAAATCAAACAGAGCTAATAAACAAAATATTAAAAATACTCAAACAAGAAATAATTGTAAAACAATCAGTTTTTTGAATAAAAGTTATAACTGTTACGTCCCTGTTTTCTAGTCTACACTTAAAATAATACGTCAGTAGAAAAATCTGTCGAACGGGTTTCAAATCGAGTTGACTAATTTTTTACAAATTTTTAGATGAAACACTGATTTCAACAAAGATTTTAGTTATCTTCATTTAACACTATACTAAAAATTCTCAATACTTTAACTAGTTTTGAATGTTAATTTTCAAAACTATTTTTAACTAATTTTTAAGAACCCATTCGTTAAATTTTACAAAATTTATTGTTAAAATATAATATTTTCATGTTTCTATTATTACCCGGTAGATGGGGCCAACAGTGTATCCGAAGTTTTAAAGATGGCGCCATTTCTTTCGCTCACAAATATTTAAAATGGCCCATATCTCGAAAACTAAGAGAGATAGAGCAAAATTTGCAACAAAAAATTCTGATTACAACTAATCACGTAAAACTTCAGCTAAAGGGGTTATCTTTATCCATATGGACCGATCCTTGGGTACCCTTATATGGGCACTAGATCTAAACATGGACCGATTTTAATCAAAATCAATAGGATTCGTCCTTGGACCGACATAGGTCTGAGTACCATATTTCATGAAAATATCTTAATATTTGCGACCTGTAGAGTGCGCACAAGAATGCATGGACAGACAGACAGATGGACGGTCGGACATAACGGACATCGTTAAATCGAAACAAAAAGTGATTCTGAGTAGATCGGTATACTAAAAGGTGGGTCTAAGTCCAATATTTTTTGGTGTTGCAAACATCAGCACAAACTTATTATACCCTCACCATATAGTGGTGTAGGGTATAACTAGTCCAATGTTGTTATTTAATTTTATAGTTTTTATTTTAAACATAATATTAAATAAACTATAAGAATGTAATCTTCAAATGGCACTCAAGTTCAAGAACACTCAAAATGAATTTTAATCGAAAACACCAATTCAAATTTTATATACATATTTTAGTGGTAATCTAAAGAAATTAAAATTTTTTTTATGGATTAATCTATATTTTTTCACTTTATTACTGTTTGACCAAAAAATTAATATGTGCTAAAATTTGTGGGGCTTGGGTTATTATTTTTTTTTTTGTTCTATCAACTAACACAATTTTATTGCTAACACTATTATGTTGTTGAACTCAGCACAAAATTATATTTTATAGTAAAAGGAAAAAATAATAAAAAAAAATAATGCAAAAACAAATAATAAAATTAAAAAGTAAAAAAGCTAAAATCAAACGCAAAAGCTACGCAAATGTTTAAACTTGTAGATAATACCAGACAGACAGATAGAAAATTATGCAAACATTAAAAATAAAAAAAAAAAATAATAAAAAACTAAAGAAAAATAATAAATTAGCGAAATAAAAAATAAATGAATAGTAAAACCGAGTATTGCTAATTTGGCATTAAATTTTTAAATGTTTGGCATTTAAGGGCCAGTTTTAAAGTCATAACTACACTTAAAATAATACGTCAGTAGAAAAATCTGTCAAACCAGTTTCAAATCAATTTGACTAATTTTTAACAAATTTTTAATTGAAAGACTGATTTAAACAAAGATTTTAGTTATCTTGATTTAACGCAATACTAAAAATCCTAAGTACTATAACTAATTTTAAGTGTTAATTTTCAAAATAATTTCAAACTAATTTTTAAGAACCAATTTGTTAAATTTTACAAAATTTATTGTTAAAATGCAATATTTTCATATTACTATTGGTTCCCGGTAGATGGCGCTACCAATGTATCCGAAGTTTTAAAGATGGCTCTATTAACTTTTCCTCCCGATTTTTTAAAATGACCCATATCTCGAAAACTATGAGAGATAGAACAAAATTGATGAAAATTTCGACTACGCCTAACCATATAGGGGTTATCTCAATCCAAAAATTGACCTTGGCGTGGCCTTGGACCCTCGGAAATTTTAAACAAAATTATTCCACTTCATAAAATGGCGCATATCTCGAAAAATAAGCGAGATAGAGCAAAACGGATAAAATATTTGCTCCGTTAGAGTGCCCTTATATGCCCTCACATGATATGCACTAGGCCCGTGTAGGGTCCCGAGACCCTAAATTTGTATAAATTCTACGACTCAGTATTATTACAAATAAAACTATAGTTTTACAAATTTTTTACTTAAATTTAGATTTGTTAAATTTAACAAAAGAATTTATTAAAATCAGCATATTTTATTTTAAGCCAAAAAACAGGAATACATTTTGTTAAAGTAACAAATTTTTCTGTCCAGCCAACAGACGTATTATTTTGAGGGTAAAAATTATTTTTTTCTTAGATATTTCTTAAGTTCGGAATTTTGTTTGAAAACTTCTGACTTAGGTAAAATGTATAGTATTTTCTATTTCCTACCCAGCCAGCAATTTCGGAGCGCTCGTAAATAAGATTATTAAATGGCTCATAGAAATGATTATTGTTTTTTTGAAAACTCTCTTTTTTTGATAGAAAATATGAACCCTCAGAAAACAATCCAAAAAGTTGTCTCTACAATCTAAAAAGCTGTCTCCAAATGAGGGTTCATTTTTCGGACTCAAAAAGATTCCAAAATTATTTATTTTTATGAGGAAAATTTCAATTTTATACGTTCTTTTTTCCGAGTCATTTCCGAGTACACAGGGGGCTCTTTTGGACGGACCACTTTCATAGGAAAAAGTGGAAAAATGTTTATGTTTTTGGAGCTCATTTCTGAGTCATTAATGATCATCTTTGTTTGCTGGGTAACCAAAAAACTTTTCCCCATTTTTTTATATAAAGGCTTGTATATGACCGCACATAGGCATATATAATAATATTTGTGCAGGCATAGACAATTTTTACACCTATATTTATTGAACCGTTAATGGAAATTCGCTTCCTGAATTATGACCAAAATCGCACTGTGGTATAGTGTATCACATAGTTGACATGCCCGACTTTAATCTTTTATGTGTGTTTTAAACTCTTGTAATGTACTTACGACATTTGTTGGGGAATTTCATTGAAATCGTAGATGGTGAATTAGAAAATAGAATATTTTTTGCATGTTGAGTTATTGTGGATTCTCCCTAATCGAGTTCTTTGCTAAACGTATGACACTAACACAATTTGTTTCGTTTGTTTTCGTTTTTAACTTAAAGCGGAAGATAACAAGACTTTATTCGTTATTATTTATTTGTTTTATGTAGTTTAGTAGTGATTTTTCTTGTTCCACTATATTGTTTTTATTTGTTGTGTTTTGTGCAAAAAAATAAAATAACAAAACAAAATTATAATAATGGATTTCAGTCAGTCGGTTACTGTGCATAATGTGTTTATTATTATTTTTTTTATAGTGTTTTGATGAGGTTATTGCTGCTAAAGAGTTTTGTGTTTATTTGCGAAAGCGAAAGTATTTTGTATATATTTGAAATTCAATTAAAATTTAAAATATATTAATAAGAAATTATAGAGCCAAATGTAAATACATACATAGTTTAAAATAACAGGGAATGTTTTTCAAAACTATGTGTGAAAATTGAGTGAATATTTGTATTTTATGAAAATTAATTGTTAATTAAATAATATAAACTTATAATCGTTTCAAAATAGTAATAAAGGTGATAGATAGTAGCTTTTATTAATAGTTTTATAGTTTTATCTTGCAACCTAAGGCGTATACGTAATATTTGATTTTAGCTTATAATTAATATTACGTATACGTTGAGAGTATTATATTAATACTCTCAAACAAAAGCAAAACACTTCAAAACTAAATGAAGCATTAAACACATAGACGACTGCAGCTACACGACTACAGCCTGTCAAAAATAAAATACACACGTTTATATGAAAACGATTATTTTGACACCAACACAGCTACACGGCTACACGACTACTTTTGCCGCTGTAGTCAACTTAGGATAATTTCTATTTTTGTTGGCTACAAAACAAAAATAGTGTTGACAATATAACAAAATATGTAAAACAGGACACTTTTTCCCGCTAGAGGCAAAATAAAATCGCTAGTTCTGACTAGAAAATCACCGTTTTGGGAACACTGAAGAAACAGCTGTTTATATTTTACAATTGTTTGAAGGTTTCATTAATTTATATTTGGAAATAATTTTATTGTGATGTTTTGTAAAAAAAAATGGATCTTACAAAATTAACAAAATATTCCTCAGCCATTATTTTAGAAGCACAAACCAAAAAAGATTAATATTTATCAAAACGTCAAATATTTAGGATTATCTGTTTACTTGTTGCTGTCGTTTTCAAAAAAATTAAGTAGCTGACTACACGACTACAATTGCAGCCAGCAGCATTTGTAATCGTGTAGTCGTGTAGCCGCAGTCGTCTATGTGTTTAATGCATGATTTTAGCTGCCAAACATTAAATTTATGTACTAAACATAAAAAATAATTACTTTTAAGCACTTGACACAAATTTTTTTAACAAAAAATATTCACATAAAATTTTCTGTTTTTTACAACCAAAATATTATTTTCTGGCCAAAAATTATGCATTTTCCACCTGTTGTTCTTAAAAATAATACATAACATATACTAAGAAAAATAATTAAAATTTTAACATAAAAATTGTTTGGAATTTCAAATACATATTAACTAAGAAATTTGCACAATTTTGAGAAGCAAAAATAATACTCATGTTTTAAACTTTGATGTTTAAATAAATTCAAGTGATGATGGAAAATTTTACCTAACAACATTTTGCAATTGTTTTTAAATGATTTCTTAAAAAAAACTAAAAAAAAGTACAAAAAAGTTTAGTTATTCGCAAAATGATAAATGATTGATTTAAATAAAGGAAAATATACAGCCTTACTATCAATATTTTCCAAACGTATATTTTAGTTAAAGTCGACTTTAGTTAAAATATTGGGTGGCAGTAGGCCTTGACTTGATTTATTTTTGGAGCATTCTGATTGGTTAATTTATTTTCAACCAATCAAAATGTTTGAAAATACAAATATTTTTGTAGTGTTTTCATACACAAAATGAACAAAACCGTATGATTAAAAATAAAGTCGACTTTAAATTTAAAATACTCTTTTATAGTAAGGGCCATAAATTATATTTATACTTTTGAAAAATAATTTACATTCATACATAAATTTTTCACAAACCAATTGAACATCAGCATCATACATAACCCAGTAAAATATAAATTAGAACCTGTGCATTAGCATAAGTTCTAATTTATATTCTCTAACCGTTTCTATTTATATGGAGTTTGACCTATTAGCAGTGGGTCCCTTTCCTCCAAACTAGAGCTAATTGATTTAGAACTTGTTCCAGAACCAATTACCGAACTGGTTCTGTGACAGTAAATCCTTACATTCTGTCTCCCAGAAATCAGTTATAGAACTTGTTTCATGGAACCCATGGTAAAAGAACCTGTTCTCGAATACATTCAACGTTAACTGGTTCTAAAAAATATTGCTGGGAACAAATATAATTAATTTTTTTCGGTTTAAAAATGAATATATATATATGTATATGTCTTTATATAAATATATATTGTCTATTCTTCCTAATTATATGTCTATTATGTCGGGATTTTTTAGCTGTCTACTAGATAAAGTTCGTTGTGCGTTCGATTTTTTATTTTCAAATCTTTTTATAATTTTTTTGTTTTATTTGTTGTTGATTTTTTGGCAAGTGTTTTTATATATTTCAAATGTTGGCGACATTTTTTTGTAGTATTTTTTTTGTAAAATCTAATTCTCTTTTGGCTTGTATTTGTTTTATGTATGTTTGTGGGAAATTTCGTAAATCTCTCACAAACTTATTCCTATTTATTATTTAACACGTTTTAAAGAAGAAAATTTTGTAATTAAAAAAAAGTGGTTTTGTTAAAATATTTTAAAATTCTAATGTATTTTAGAAACAGATTTCTCTAATTTCTTGGCTTCTAAAAGCCACATATTGAAATTAAAGCCATTTTGGTAATATATTTGCTGGCAATATATATATTAGAGTGACTCCCCTTATATGGACAGAAAAAAAAGTAATAATAGTGCCCCCGTCAAAATAAACCTTGGTTTGTTTTATGACGATTCCCAAAATATATCGGGTCTAGCAATGAGATCTCACGAGCGGGACCATATATAAAAAAAACAAAAAAATGTTTTTCTATAGTCAGTACCCTCCTTAAATAAACTTTAAGTCAAAAATCCAACTAACCCGAGTAAAACAGTTCATATATAACAATATATTTTTTAATACAAAAATACACATTAACATATAGTAATATAAAATGGCTTTCCATCCACATTTATTCATATATTATAATATCTTTCAAATATTTCTCAAAAATTTTCTTATGTATAACCATATAAAATCATATAACAATAAATACAATTATATCGAATTGCATAAAATTGTATCAAATTCTACCAAATTGTATTCAATTCGTAACAATAAGTTACAATAAGATGTTCTCATTTTTCGGATATAATTATATCTAATTACATAAAAAATTATATATAATTAAATATAACTTCATATGGCTCCATATCATTTTTTTTACTTGGGAAGTTTTTTTCAATTAAACTTGTTTGTTAAAAATCAACAACCGTATTTCTTGAAACTCAATGGATTCTTTGCTGACTCGGTCATTATCGTCAATGCAGTTCAGTAAACTAGTTCGTTGAAATCGTTGGTTTTTGTTTTGTGATTGAACTGCATATCGTGAATTAATTTTTTCGCTTCACAACTTGTTTTTGCACTATTCACCTTTAATATATTTTTTCAAAGTTAAAACTAAAAGCGAAAAAAATGTTGCATAAATTTGGTATGAAGCGCATTTATTCGTTGGGGTAGTGACTAAATTTCGCGAGAATATAATCTATTCTATGTTCATGACGAAAATTTCTTAGTTTTCTCATTTACTCTCGTTATTTGTTTTTAGCGTTGCCACATTTTAACAAAAACGGTATGTTTGAATGTACAGACGCTGTTCTTTTTAATGGCAAGTACCGCGTTGGTTTCACAGTTTTCGGTAGTATCTTTTAGCTTAATTATAATTAATCGCTAATAGCCAGTATCTTTTATTGTGTTTCTACTCTAAAGCCATCAGAAAATCTTCAACTTGATTAAAAATAAAAAAAATTAAAAAACACTGTACTAAAATACATTATCCGTCTCCAATATACACAAATTGCCTGCTCTTGAACGTAAAAACATACGTCAGTGTGGCAACATTTTCGAAAAAGGCGACACGGAGGAGATTAGAAGATAAAGAAAATATCTAAAAGTACAATAGAAAGTTTGTATGTGTCTGTTTGATCACTTCTGGAAGTAAAAGACAATAACAGAAAGCTGAATAGGAAACTATGAATTAGCTACACTACATTCAACGGCTTACTTGGGTTAGATGGCTAAGCTGTCGAACTTTAGTATAGTTACGTTTGTAATGTAGGAATATGCACAGGTTCGATTCCTACAGCCGACGGGTGGTTGAAAAATCATCATATCCCTGCAAAAAGAGAACATCCACTTTTTAATGCATGACTTTTTTCTCTACATTCAAAATAAGATAATGCAAAAATAAAATACAACAACACATAGCGACATGACGCACAAGCATAGTTTTCTACTGAAAAATTGTTAAATTTACAGCGGTATCGGATCTTTCCTATGACACGCACGTGTTAAATTCATAGGAAAGATCCGATACTGCTGTAAATTTAACAAATTTTCAGTAGAAAACTATGCTTGTGCGTCATGTCGCTATGTGTTGTTGTATTTGTTTTATTGTTTATATATTTTATTGGATGTAGATAAAATAGTCATTCTTTTTGAAGTACTCCTTAATATTTTTGCTGGGATAGAGACAATCTGACAATAAAATATAAACAATATAACAATTTAATGGAAAATCACTGATGAAACCTGTCCTTAGAAAAAGGCAGAAACTAGGTCTAGTCTGATTTGTAAATTAATGTGTTTATAACTTTTAGAGAAAAAGGTTTTTCTTCTTCTTAACCACAAACTTACTAAAAAAAATTGATTTTGGTAAAATTTTTGTTTCTTTTATGAACTTTGTTTTTTCTTAATTTTGAACAAAAATATTATTATTTTTTAATAAACCATTTCAATTTCAAACAATTTATTGGAAATACATACAACCAATTGTTGCAAGATCGCACAATTATGATCAGTGCATATCATTAAAATGGTGAATCGTTCTCGGGATCCCGAGATTTCAATTTTCACAATCCCGAATCTCGGGATTTATAAAAACCAGTCCCGTTCGGCATCCCTAAGTGGCACGGTGCGTGCAATTTTCGGGAACTTTTGCTTCTTCAACCTTTTGGGTTTCTTCTTCACTAGACTTTATTTCAATTATTAGCTCTTTATCGAACTTTCTGACCACTCTGGAAGCACATTGCCTGATCACCACTCGAATTTGAGAAACTGATGCATTTTGAAATTTCACGTATTTCTCAAAGATATTTTGATCAGGAAAAATTATTTTAATTAAAGATGGAAAAATTTATTAAGAAAAATGTGTCTTACACTTTTTAATGGCGAATATCTTATGGGGGTATAATGACTTTGTGATGATTTTTGTTAATGCCAAAAATATTCCACCTCAATCCAATTTTATTACACCCGCAATATGGCCAAAATCGTACTGCGGTATAGTGTATCATATAGTCGGCATAACCAACTTTAATTTTTTTTTTACTTATTAAAGATATTTTTCTAATACAAAAAATCATGAAATTCAAACTCTGTTCTAATTTAAAAATGAATTTTTTTTTTAGCAACGACTTTAGTTTTTAAAAATGGGTCAATCGATATCATCCTCAATTTAAAACTGGACCACTTAAAGTATTTTCCTGTTTTTAAACTTTGAGTTGGTCAAATAAATATCATTATCCGATTTTCGTAAATCTTTTTGAAAACAATAATAAACAGTTTTGTACAAAAACCTCCTAAGTTTTGTAACAAAAAATCAATTTTTATTGTAATACAATTAACAAACGTTGAATTGAAAAAATAAATTTTATACTGAGGTGGTGATTTCATGTTATGAATTGTTTATCTTGCTGGCTTTAAAATTACAATCAAATAATTACGATTTGGTTGTTTTCTGATGAAAGGTAACAACAATTAAAAAAAAATGTATATATACAATCAAAGAATTTTTATACTGATTACAACATTAACCAATAGCTGAATATGAACACACTCAAAAAACTTCTGCTTTCAAGAGTTGTTAGTTGTGTGTGTAGTATTTAAGTTTTGTTATATTCAAATGCAAAGAAATATTTATTTGTAGAAGAAAATTAATTTTAAACTAAATTTCTAAGTCATTACAAAAATAAACTATATAAATGTAAGAAAAATCTGTAACATTAATATTTTGCAGTCATAAAAGAATTTAACTAAATAAATATAAGTAATTTTGTTAGTAAAAATAAAAATTTGAAGAAATGTTTTGTTTTAACTAAGTTGTAAACAATAAATGAAAATAAAAGTTAAATTTAATAAAATAGTAGTGGCTTTTTTACAAAGGAAATTCCAGTTATTTCTATATGCATTTGCAGCAGTCTTTAGCTACAAAAACAAAAGAAAATAAAAGTTAAATTTATTGATATATTAGTGGCTCTGTTCTCAAATAAAATTTCTGTTGTTTTTAAATTCATTTGCAGCACTCTTTACTTACATAATATTCTAAGTGTACATATATTTATGTCATTTGTTTAAATTTTGGAGTTTCAAAAAACTTTTTGTATAAAAAAACATCTGATGAGATTATTATATGTTGAGGTTGTTATTAGTTTGATATTTTATATTTTGTCTATCATAAAATCTGCTTAATCTTACTCTACTTTCAATCGATCTAATATATATTTCAATTAAATTTAGCTGTTATTAAACTGATTTGTGGATAAACCACAAATAATTCGTAACGAGGTTTTCTTCTTCTTCTTAGTCTCCAAAAAAAAAAAAAAAACAAACAAATAAGAAATCATGTTTAATGCCTAAGTAAATGATCTTTTAACCGAAAAAAAATTTTGAAAAAAACTAAAACTATAAACGAATTAAATTTCATTTTCATTGAAATTTAGGCACGCAACCATTTTAAACCAAACAGACACACATACATATTTCCATAGTTTTGTAATCAGTTTCACAGAATATACACTTAAATCTTCATTCTTTTTTTACTTTTCTACCGGAAACAATTTTTACAAGTATTCTAAATATTTGGTTCACTTGCAAAACTTTTTTGTATGTTTTTCTTTTTTTCTCAAAATAATAAAGATTTAACAAAAATGACAACCCGTTGTGATGTACCTTTTGTTTAATACAAACAATTAACCCTTAAATGCCCTAAACTGTCTTTAGGTACTAGCAGAGCTTCAAACAGATAATTCCTTTTTGAATAAACTGAATAATTCATTACCACGTTAAATCAATGATTTAATATTGAATAAATTGAGGATGTAACTTATCCAAATGTCAATTGATTTAATTTTGATTCGACTGAATTATTTGGTTAATGATTTGATTCGGGAACTATAAATCAAGGCAACCATTTTTTGTTAAATTGATTTGTTAAAATTTAATCAATTTGCTTGATTCTACGTATAAAAATAATCAACTAAAATCAAATTGATTCTTTGAATAAGATATTGATTGAATAAAATAGGAAATAATTCAATCTATAAAATCAGTTTAAATAATCTTTCGTTGAAAATTAAATAAGATTTAAAAATTGAATTAAGGAATTATATTTTTAAAGAACTGGGTACAAGTAACCTTAGAGATTGTATATATTTTTAAAATTTGCAATTTTAAATGAAACTAAACGATTTTAATAAAAACCCTAATTTATAACATTTTTAGTAAATTACATACATATCCCAGGAAAAAAAATTGGAAGTAATGCTTTACAAACTACTTCTTTCACTGCTTCACAAGTATCCATTAGTGTATTTTTACTGCTTTTTTAGAAGTTATTCTGAACAACTTTAAAAAATCAATTCTTTCATTGCTTCCAAAGTATCCGTTAGTATATTTTTATAGCTTTTTTAGAATTACTTCTGAACAACATCCAAAAAATCACTTAAGTATTGCTTCTAAAGAGTAATTGCTCTAAAAGTGATCGTAAAAAGTGAATTTGGTATCATTTGGCATTTTCAAATGGAGGGTCCCGGGTTCAATTCCCGGCGGGACCAATATTTTTTTATTTTTTTTAAAATTTGTTTTTATTCTATTAATTTTTTTTAAATATTTATAATTAATTTGTTTAAATTCAATATTTTTAAATTTTTAAAAATATGTAGGTACCCTACGGGAAATTTTAACAAACTGTCACCGAACTGGCCCCTTTATATGAAATGGACTGGTCACTTTTACATGGCGTTGTCATAGGAGGTGGAAATTGATCCCTTGTGACATGTCACAAGACAAATCCTAGGACAGGTTACTGAACTCTCAATTTCAGGGAAATCTACTGAAAAAATGTTGAATTGGGACAACTCAATGTAAAAATCATTAGTGTTTATTTTAAAAAAGAAGTACATCTAGATCATCAATTGTAGTGCTTTTTCTACTGCTTCGGCATCTCATTTTTTGCTGGGAAGATATTGATTGAATAAAGTAGGAAATAATTCAATCTATAAAATCAGTTTTAAGAATCTTTCTTTCAAAATTAAATAAGATTTTAAAATTGAATTCAGGAATTATGTTTTTAAAGGACTGGGTACTAGTAACCTTTGAGATTGTATATATTTTTAAAATTTGCAATTTTAAATGAAATTCAACGATCATCGGCATAAACATTAATTGCATTGAATTAATTAAGTACCCAGGAAAAAAAATTTAATTCAGGCTTTACAAATCACCTCTTCCTTTAAAAGTAGTACATTTTTACAGCTTTTTAGAAGAATTCTGAACCACATCCAAAAAAATCAGTTAAGTATTGTTTCCAAAGCAATATTGCTATAAAAGTGATTTTGATAGTTTTTTTTCCAAATAGATGACCGCGGGTTCTATTCCTGGCGGAACCAATATTAACTTTTTTTTGAATTTGAATTTTTATTTTTTTTAATATTTATAATTAACTTGTTTAAATTCAGTATTTTTTTTTTAATTTTAAAAATAGTTATAAAAGTGAATCAAAAATGATGAAAAATATCTTTTTATGCACTTGTGAAAAAAGTACTAGAAAAACTAACAAAAAGTCTAGCAAAGTTGAGGTCTCAAGTTCGATACCTAGTGGAGGCAATAAAAAATTTTTAGAAATTAAAAATATATAATTTTTTTTGCGAATTTTTTTTAACTTTTAATTGATGAAACACTTGCGAAAAAGGAGACTTGGAGGAGATTGGAAGATAAACAAAAAATCTAAAAAGTAGAATGTTTGTATGTGTCGGTTTTTGATCACTTCTGAGCTAAAAACAATAACAGAAAGCTGAATAGGAAAGAAAAACTTTGAATTAGCTACATTGCATTCACGGCCTTGCGTGAGTGAGATGGCTAAGCTGTCGCATCTTAGTATAGTTACGTTTGTAATGTAGCAATAGGCACAGGTTCGATTCCCACAGCCGAGGGGTTGTTGAAAAATTATCATATAGAGAGAAATCTGACAATAAAATATAAACAATAATACAATTTAATGAAAAATCACTGATGAAGCCTGTCCATAGAAAAAAGGCAGAAACTACCCTACGGGAAATTTTAACAAACTTTCACCGAACTGGCCCCTTTATATGAAATAGAGTGGTCACTTTTACATGGCGTTGTCATAGGAGGTGGAAATTGACCCCTTGTGACATGTCACAAGACAAATCCTAGGACAGGTTACTGAAATCTCATAAAAAACAAAGTTCAGGGACCTGTCCTGGAATTTGTCTTGTGACATGTTACAAGGGGTAAATTTCTCCCTCCTATGACAACACCATGTAAAAGTGACCACGTCCCTATTCGGATTTCATTCTTGCCTAAAGAAATCGTAATGGGACGACTGTTTTAGAATTTCTAGGAATATTTGTTAGGTTGTATTAAAAACTCAATGAGAATTTCTTGTTATTCAGCATGTAAAATATCGAAGAGAAAACAAAAACTACAACAAAAAGTGACCACAATTTGCTTTGGCATCTTCGAAAATACTACTCTGATGTTTTGACAAATCAACACTATTCAGAAAAAGTCTGTAAAAATTTTAGTTAAAGCTAATAAAAATTAGTTCAAATTAGCAGATATAACAGTTTGTTTTTGCATATTTTGTATATGCCATGACCGGTACTTGAACCGGCAACCCTCTTCGATCTAGGCTTCCTGCATCAACTCTTAACGAGGTACATCATGATCGACACAGCTATGAGTGCTGTGGCTAACTGTATGTTATTGCAAATAAAAATTCGATCATTAGAGGGTTAATGTGTTGAACTATACACATGAGATATAAGTGTATTAGGTATTGTAAAATAATGTCAACAAATAATTGTGACAAGCAAAACAAAAACACCAGCAAAAACAACAACAACAGCAATATAAACCACAATAATGAAAATAAACTTTTGTTTTGATTTAACAATAAAACAAACAAATTATTGGATTTGTCAATCAATTGATGGAAATATTTAAAGACGAAAACATTAAATAAATAACTAATGTATCGGTAGAAAAACTATCTAACAAATTTTAAAAATTTTGTTTTAAATACCATGGATACTCATAGAAATAAATCTGTAAAAATAGCAGAAAAAGCTACAAATATTTAGTTAAAAATTACCTTGCAGAAACAACTGCTGAAATTAGCAAAATTTTTTTTTTGCTAAATACTATTGTAGTAAGATAAGAACAGCAAAAATGGAATTGTTAAGTTTACAGAATTTTATTTATATCTGAGTTAACTTTTAATGAAATTAAAATGACGAATTATACTGTAAAATCTGCAGAAATTTTTGCTAAATATTAGTAAGATCAAAATAGCAAAAACAATCTGTTATATCTTTAAACTTACCTGTTTATTTTTAAAATAAATTTATTTGAACTCAAATAGCACTCCATCCTGATAATATCAATAGAAATATTTGCTAAATAAATAGTAAACTGCTGATTTCAGAACGATGAAATATTATTTGAATTAAAAAAATCGAAAAAATTAAAATTTTTTTTTTTTTTAATTTTTAGTCTACTAATTTTTTAGCTATTTTGTTTTTGCTGATTTTAGCTGTTATTTTCTATTATTCTTAAGCTGTTATTTTCTATTAACCAAAATTTAACTCAAATATGACTAAAATTCTGAATATTCAACAGTTTTATTTTTGCTGTACCTATCTTAATAATATTAAGCAAAAATTGCCATCTAATTTCAGCAGTTTTTTCTGCAAGATAATTTTTAACTCGCTTTTAGTAGTTTTACTAAAATAGATTTCATAACGATAAGACTAACTACCTAATTTCGTAAAACATTTGGGTGAAGTGATGGGAACTTTCAATGTAAATTGTTTTTGTAACAAACACAATTTCTATAGAAATAACGCAACACTTCACCGAAGTGTTTTAGAAAATTACCCCCTAAGTTTTATGATGGTTCTGTCGGATGTCAAGTAATGAAATTGAAATTTCACCGATGATTGTTTTCGTAAGAAACGAAAATCATTAAATGGCAAGCAAAGTCTTAATAAATAAATTTTTCATTAATTTTTCAAAAAGCCTTGTTAGTTATCAAGTAAACAAGTAAAAGTCGAAAATGTCGATTATATGAAACCTTACATCGGAGTACGATTTGTATCATATTCTGGGAAGCGTATTATTTTCCGGGAAGGGAATTTCAATTAACGGAGTAATAAATATAGTGAAATTCATAATTAGCTGCAATAAAAGTATCAGTCAAGTATTTTTGATACTAACAACCAGCCGTATAAAGTTATTATATTCTCATAGTGCAGGTTATAATTATATAAATAAAACGTGTTCCGATTTATACGATACTGGAACGGATCAGGCTCCAGTGATATATATTGTTTGTTAGATTAGATATTCTAGTTTCCGGCTTGGTATGCTGCGTAAATATTGGCTTGATCATTTCCAAGACAAATCAAAAATGGTCCAAGTTGGTGTCTCATTATACCCTCCATACAGAGTGGTGTAGTGTATAATTATAGAACTAATAATGAAAAATTTAATTTTGGCATGTGCCGAACAAAAACATTGGATGATAATTACAAATTAATAAATAATGTTATATATTTCTGTATAATATTCCTAGAAAATAAAAATTTGGAAGTCATGCTTTACAAACTACTTCCTTCACTGCTTCAAAAGTATCCTTTAATGTATTTTTACTGCTTTTTTAGAAGTAATTTTCAACAACTTCAATAAAATCAGTTCTTTTATTGCTCCCAAACTATCAGTTAGAAGATAATTTAGAAAAATCATTTAAGTATGGCTTTTTAAGCATAATTACCCTAAAAATAATCCTCAAGATGATTAAATTTTTACAAGTAAATTACAGAGACTAAAAATTGAAAAAAAACTTTGGTAAGGCCAGCAGGAAAATTTGCAACCTCAGAATCCTATGCCTTTATGGATTAATAATTGATGATGATCTATTTATATTGAATGTGAAACAAATAAGCAAATGGCATACACCTCAATTAGACAACATCAACGAAATTTTAACAATTCTAATCTGCTAGCCTTATCGTTTTTTTTTCAATTTACTTGTAAAAATTTGTTCATCCTTTTTAATTTGAAAATAATTTAAAAATAAAATTTGATAATTTTTGATAATTAACATATGATCTCAAATCGAGCGAAAAACATTAATTTATCAAATAAAAGATCAACTACACACACTTCCATTAATTTAAAAATTTTTAAAAATATATACATATATTTTTATGAACCTGTGAAAAAAGTGCTGAAAACAAAACTGAATTGCAGTGCACCCCTTGCACTGGTTTAATAAGTACTTTTATTGAAGAGAAAACGCACAATATCTCGCAATGACAAAGTGGTGTTTTTGTGCCAGTCAACTTTCATATAAAATAGCTCAGCGGTATAGAGCTAGACTAGCAATCTTGAGGTCGCAAGTTCGATAGTTTTGGCAGCAATAAAAAAAAAATTTTTAAAATAAAAAAATATAATTTTTTTGCGCAGAATTTTTTTAAAATTTTTAATTGATGATTAAGAGTTGTCAAACAGTTCGTTAAAAATGTTGAAGTAAGAGTACCCAGCTCCTATGACAACTCATTCTTTTTCTATTGCTTTGGCATCTCCTTTTTTTGCTGGGATTAAATGATCATCCAAAAACGCTGTGTTTTTTGCGTATTTAAACGGGGAATCATTTATTCGAAAATTCGGATAAATGCACAATAACGCATTTCCAAACGCAGTTTCCAAATGCTTGGAAACGCATTAAAAGAAATTATTATTCGTTTAGTGAACATTTTTTCACACACTTTTCTTATAGAAAACTGATTTCTTTTCATTTAAGGAAACTTTTCCTTAAAATTTAAAATTTTGGCTGAAAATAATTTTAATTTTTAACATAATCTTATGTTTAACAAAAACAATAAAAACAAAATTTAATAATTTTTTTTGCCAAATATTCATACTTTTAAAAACGCATTTAAGTCATAAATTTTGTTCTTACTTCGCTTTTCAAGCGTCTTAAAATTTAAGAAGAATTTACTTATTTTTAAGATATTTCTACCAAATTTAAGAACAATTTTATACTTAATTTAAGTAAAATACATACTAAATTTTAGAAAATTCAATAATATTGGAGACACAATTTTCGAGATATAAGTAAAATTTTTCTAAATTTACTTCATTGTACTTCTTTTTAATAAAACTAACATTTTTTTGGAGCCAAATCGTTTTCAAACTTTTTAAAATTTAATTCAAACTGACCTAATGATTGGTAAACAATTTTTTGAGTGTAAATTGAATATTTTGAAACGGCTTTTACCTAGACCCCATGAAAGTAGTACATTACTATTGCAAATTATAGTTTTTTTTATGAAGAAATATAAGAAGCGAAAACGGTTCTAATGAGACAAAATTATGGAATTTTGAAATTTTTTACAATCGGTTGCCAACCATACCAATTCTGCAACTGGTTCCGGAACCAGTTCCACGATGCCCTAGTTCCAGAACTGGTTTTAGGGCAACCGGTTCCAATTTAAAGCTATAGAAGCGGTTGCTTTTGGGACAATTTCAAACAAAAATCATCGGTGTTAGAATTGACAGTAGATGGTTGTATGTAAATGAAAAGTAGCTGATTCTTTGGTAGAAAAATTTTCCTGGGAAATTTCTTTAGATGTAGTAGAATTCCAAAATAATTTTAAGAAAGTTAAATTAAGAAAATAACTGTACAATGGCCTTTTTATTTTATGTCTTACCGTTGAATTTATTTTTGAAATTGTGGTAAACGATTATTGTACAAATAAGTACTGTTTTTCCTATAATTAGTTAAGAAACTATTTAATTCTAAGAAACAGGTTCCAAAACCAGCTCCTTGGAATCGGTTCTAGCAGGACCAGTTTTAAAATAAATAAGATCAAGAAATGGCAATCAAAAATGCTGCTGAAAGTTTAATGAGATCTTTAAATGAAACTGCTTCTATTTAAATATCGTCAAGCATTTATTAACAGCTTTAAGTCCAAGAATCAATCTTCAGTTGTTGCAACTACAAGATATATTTGCAGAAAATGAACTAAATTTTGGTTAAACATTAACTTATTTGAAGTATTTATTTAGTTTCAATAATAAACATATTTCCTGGAACTAAATCAGATAGTCGATCTATATAAGTCACTTTATAATCAATAAATAAATTAACGTTTTCTAAACATGACTGCATTAATTAATCTTAAACACCACTTAATGTGGCGACTGTAAAACTAGATTATTAATAAAGAAGAAAAAAAAAATAAAGCCAAAACTTAACTTCAGTAAATTTAATTTGTTGTTTTGAAAACAAATATGCCTAAATATCATAAAAAATCAATAAAACCATATAAATAAACCAATTTTAAGAGAGAAATTCGATCTATTGATATGTATCTATGCAAATTTAGTGTGTAAATCAAAATTCTTTTAAAAACATTCGAAGACAAACAAAGATATGTTTGAAAATTAGTTAACAAGTCAGGTGGTTTTAATTTAACAAAAAAATAACAATAAAAAACTATAACATACAAAATAACAATGAAATAACAGCAACCAATGTTTATTTGTTAAATTCTGTGAAATCGAGTATCAATAACGAACTGAAACCAACTTAAGATCAATGGAAAAAACCACTTAAAATATAATACTCTACCATGATATGGTTCATAGGCCTCTACCCGTATGTGAAATGTTAGACTAACCTTTTGCGCTAAAAATTTGCGTAAGTTGGTGTTTAAATAACACTGTGAAACAAGATTTCCGGGAAGGGAACATTTTAATCATTAAAATTACCGTTTAAGGGGGTTTTTTGGTATTTCTTGAAAAGAAGACTTAAATGACCCATAAATAAGGCAAATAGGGTTAAAATATTCTACAAAAAATCCATATAAAATTTCATTGTGTACATCCAAACATAGAATTAAGCTCAGAAGAACTTTTAGGCAAATTTTTGCTCGTATTTTATGCAGTGTTGGTCAAAAAATGAAAATTTTAAACAGCAATATATCTTGACTATGCCTACACAGCGCGAAATATTTTGAGCGTTTTACTATACTAACCAAACACCTTCCTCTGGTGTATGAGTCATGCATGTTCTAGACCATGACGCTTATTTTGATGCATAGTGTAATTCCTTACAGTATTTTTACATATTAGGTTTTTATTAAACAGAGATTTAAAGAATTAATTCTTTTTGGAATGCCCTTAAAAAAAACTTTCACTGCATGAACAACTAAAACTTTTCGGGCAACATTGCTCCCCAATAAAATGAAGCAGTATTGCCAGAAAAAACAAAACAGCAGTCAGCGCCATCTGTTGCATTAAAAACTAGTATTGCCATTAAAAAGGAACATGGGAGAACCTTTTATATATCTACAAAGTTTGGTTGAACAATATCCATCGGATCTATAAAGTGTCCTTAATGAGTTAAAATTAAAAAACAATTAAATAGCAAAAAAAAATATTTTTTTTTATTTATAAAAAAGTTTTTATTGCACCAACAGTGTATGGGATTTGTGAACTCAAGATTGGTAGTCTAGCCCTCTACCGTTGAGCTATTATTATCTTATCTTTATATAAATACAAATGAAATGATGTTCGTTGGCAATATATGCCTGTATGCATGCATTTACAACAGGCTTTTTAACGGTCACTTTTCTGAATTTCAATTAAAGATTTCTTAATTGCAAAAAGTGTAGTGAATGTTTCACATAATGTTCTAAATGCATTCATGAAGGCCTTTAGTTGGTAAGCGCATCACTTGAGGCTGGACCGATTTGGCTAATTTTTTTTTCTTAAATGCTCGTAATAATTCACACAGGAAAAAAATTGCCAACCGAATTGCTAAGCCTACCCAACAAACAATACGTTCCGTTTACATAGCGTTTTCGGACCGTCATAAACGGAATCCAACTCCGTATACGTACCGTTTTCTGGATCCGTATACGGACCAGAAAACGGAACTTAAGGAACATCGAAAATGATTCGAATCTGATGAAAGTCCGTCAATTACGGACCGTTTACGGACCGGTCTGTCGTGTGAAAAACGGACATGAGTCCGGCTAAAGTCCGTCAATGACGGACCGTTTACGGACCGGGCTGTTGTGTGAAAAACGGACATGAGTCCGGCTAAAGTCCGTCAATGACGGACCGTTTACGGACCGTTATGTCGTGAAAAAAACGGAGTGACTCCGTTTCTGGTCCGTATCTGCGCCGTTTTTTAAACAAAAACGGACTTCTATATCTACCTAAATTCTGACCATTTTTTATTAATTTTGAGTAGTACATTATAATTTTTTTTGTTTATTAAAATAGGGAAAATAACAACACAATATAGATATAAAACAGTTTGCACCTTCATCCATCATTACGTTGCAATTTAGGCCTTTTATAAAATTTAATACCTGATAAAAACAAAAAAAAAACTAATTAGTTTAGATTAAACAGATGGTATTTACATCGGAGTTTTTACACATGACACAAATTAGCAAGTAATTCTTTTTGCACCATTGCATTCATTGCACACATCGCGAAAACACCTTTGGAATTTCATAAATACTTACTATCTAATAAATGGAAGATGAAGTCATTTGTGTGTGAACGGTTTTGCTCTAATATTAAGTTTCAATAATATTTTTTTAACTATTAAAGAGCTGAGCTCTCTTTTTTAAACTAATTTAATAACTTTTATTTGAAAACAAATTAACACAGGTGAAGTCCGTATTTACTAGTACGGAAACGGATACAAAAAAAAAAACGGGGTCAAAACCTATTGTGTTCGAAAATCCGTTTACACGGTCCGTTAATGTTCCGTATACGTACAAGCTTTTTCGGATACGTGCATACGGACCATTCACGTGCCGTAAAAGCCGGATTCATGATTCCGTAAGTGCCGGAGAGTCCGTAAAAATGTTTCTTGGGTATTTTGGTTGCTACAACCAATAAATTCG
Source organism: Leucophora obtusa (assembly GCA_949987735.1). Taxonomy (NCBI): domain Eukaryota; kingdom Metazoa; phylum Arthropoda; class Insecta; order Diptera; family Anthomyiidae; genus Leucophora; species Leucophora obtusa. The sequence continues at coordinate 299,857,677 of OX465295.1, read as the reverse complement.
GGTGGTGAAGCCATATTGGAAAGTGATTCCTAAATATTTTGGGTATTGCAACTAAAATTCAGTTGTATAAACCGAATTTTGTTGTGAAAACCAATATTCAGTTGCACCAACCTATTTTAGTAGATGAAACCGAAATTCAGTTGCAAAATGGCATATTTTTTCTCTGTGTGTTCAAATAAGGTTTTTAGGGAAATAAAATTTGTCCACGCCCACTTCTATGCCCATTTTTATGATATATCTAAAATTTCTATTAACCCTAATTCGAGGAGGGAAAGAGGCTAGAAACCTTTGTTTAGGAACCTGAAATTTAAAACATGTGTTCCTGGAGAATTGGCTAACTTTCAATAAGGCACTTTTTCGAATTTTGGATAAGAATGTGTTAAAAATGGGGGTTCGAAGAGGAAAAGTACCCCTCTGAAGTTGAAAAGTTGAAATTTGATATGAAGGTTTCGTAGATTAACAGGGAGGGCTAACAGGGGAGAAGGCTCCCCCTTGACGGCCTCCCCAAATGGCTGGAAACATGAAGTTCAAATGTGGTTTATAGATTTCTGAAATCCACTTTTTGAATTTTCAGCGGGTAAAAATTGTAGCCCCATTTTTGTGTGTAAATTTTCGTGCCCAAACCTCTTTGGGTAGAAACCTAAAATTTAAAGAACGATTGTAATTGGAACACTGAAATTGGGAAACAAAATGAAATGCAACGGCGAGTGGAGAGAAATTGAAAGGGAAACGAGTGGAGTTGAAATACTTAATTGGGAAACTAAGTGGAATGGAAGAGGGGAACGAGCGCAATCGGAATACAAAAATTGGGAAAACAAAAGATAATTGGACCGCTATCGAGCTTTGAAGCGTTCTATTTATAACGTGGTTAAAGAAACCGAATTAGTTAACTTTCCAACAGAATTTTAAAATTCACTTAAATTGCCAGGTCTAACCCCACATAAATTGCAGCTAAATAAATTTTAAGGTTTGCTAAACAACGTTGCCCGCTAATTTGATATAAATATGGGCTGGCATAAAACACATTTTGTCATTTCGAGATATTGCGTTTTATTCTCTTTAATAAAAGCACTTACTAAAAAAGTGCTCTGCAATTCAGTATTTTTTTCACTACTTTTTTCAGCAAACCAAATTTTTATCATTTTTATTTTAGTTATTTTTAAAAATTTATTTAAACAACCATAAATTTTCATGCATTAAAATACGAAATTATTTTCAAAACAACAAAAAATTTCGTTATTTTTGCATTTTTTAATATTTTTATGCATGCATTATTTATTAGTGAACAAATCAATTGCAAATATTAAAACAACTTTTTTAGAAAAATTTACAAATATTGGTACCGCTAGGATTAGAAACCGCGATCATCTATTTGGAAATAAATTGTATTCAAATCACTTCTTAGGACCACTTTTAGAGCAACAGTACTTTTTTATTGAATAAGTACCTTTTATTAAAAAGTGCCTATTATAAAAAAGTACTTTTTTTAAAAAGTACTATTTCCTAAAAAAGTTTTAAAATTTAGCTTTTATTAAATACAATAGTTACATTTTTAAAAAGTAATACATTTATTCTAGAGCTGATTTATAGGAAGAAGAAGAAAACATTTTTATTGAAAAATATAACAGACATAAGGGAATCACCAGACTGCCGCAGTTTCATCTTGCCCAAAGACTCGTCAGTGGTTAGTTTATGTGTCAACTGATCAAAGTAATTTTTAATTTCAGTTGACACATAAACTAACTACTGACGAGTCTTTGGATGAGACGAAACTGCGGCAGTCTGGTGATTCCCTTGTGTCTGTTAAATTTTTTAATAAAAATGTTTTCTTCTTCTTCTTCCTATAAATCAGCTCTAGAAAAAATTCTTTAGTAATTAATTCTAATATTAATTACGATTGTCCTACGCGACGGTTACAAACACTTAACTAAAAGAAAAAAGTAATAAATTTAAATTCTTTTAAAATTCTGTTATTTAATTCTTTTAAAATTCTGTTACTTAGTCTTAACGACAGCAAAATCTAATAAAAATAGTTTCAAATATTTGAACCACTTTTATCTCCTAATTGTTGTTGCTTTTAAATTTGCTAAAAAGAAACAAAACAAACCAAAACAGATACTAATTTTTTAAATAAAAAAGTACCTTTAAAATTTTATTTACATATTATTTACATTTTTCTCAAACAGACTATTTGACGTATAAAAAAGTTAACAAAAAAAAATTGGGTTAAACTGGTTTTGAAATAAAAACACTTGTTACAATTTAAACATTATTTAAAATACTTTTAGAGATTTTAAGGCATTTAGTAGTATCGATTTGGTTTTAGTTTTTTTTGTGTTTTAAATACTTATTTATGTATGTACTTGATAATATCGCTTTGTCAGTTTAGTTTCTGGCTCAGCTCAATAATTATAGGTTATAATTTAAAAATTTAACCAAAATTATGGAATCATAACGCTGGCATTAAAATTACTTTCAACGTGTAGTTATTTTAAAAATTTCGAATTTTTCCCCCTCTTACCTCCCTATAATTAGTTGGCAACATGTGCTTTATTTTTGGTTGTGATTTTTTTTGTTTGAATTTAAAGGTTTCGTTCATTATCCATTAAACATGAGCTAATTTGATAATATACGGTTATCAAAGTCAATGTTAATATAATTTTTGATGTGTGTTGTTGTTTGGAGAGCTCTTTTTTGAAAACTGGTAACTTGTATACTTAAATTAACATTGCGGTAGGTTTTTGTTGCTGTTATTTTTTTTAGCTTTATCAGAAATGAGTTGTAAAATGTTTACAACTACAAAAAAAAATGTTTATAAAATGAAGGGGCTGTTATCAAATTGTTTGTATAATTAAAGGCCAGAAAAAGCAAACAAAAAACATAACGTACAAAGAAAAAATTTGGATTTTTTGTATAAGATTACGATGTTGGCTGATATAAACACATGTTTTGATATCAGAGCTTTTAAATAATTTATTTTAAAATATAAATCTTAAACCCACTAGAACATGTGACTTGAAATACATACCTAAAAACGCAACAACTATCTAGAATCTTATTTAAAATCAGAGCATTTTTTATTTGAAAATTATTTTTATTTTTTGTTTTTTGTATGGTGCGCATCTTAATTAAGAAGACCAGGTGTATTTAAAGAAAATTTCGGACAATTTTTAAAGTTTATAAAAATAAGGTAAACAGAATTAAATTCTAATGACATGAATAAACTACACGGTATTCTAAAATGATTTATTTAAATAATTGGTTAATACTTTGGTTTTTATCCATGGATTCTTTTAAAATATGTCTTAATATCGTTAAAAAGCTTCAGACTATATGCAAATCAAAAAATCGTCCTATGTCTGTAAAGAATTTTTGTATCAAAACCTCAATTTATTTTTCTGAGAAAACATTTAGATCCTGCTAAAAACTCAAACTTATTTCAACATATTTCTTAACTAAAAAGTTCATATACGAAAGTACAAAATTCTCGTCCCGTTGATTTTTTGTACCTTATGTAATGTCACGGTTTGAGTAAGAAAGTTACCATTTTCTTATTGCGGACAACTGAAGAGTAGAGTGATGTCTACGAAACAATTGTATTGTCTATCATGAAAATGATCAACCCTTTTTTGAAACAACAAATAAAAATCTAATATGACAATATCATATTAGAATTTGGACTTGAGGTAGAAGAATATTCCAGAGATAGGAAATCAAAACTTACACTACTCACCGGTAGGGGGCGCTGAAATTTAGTATCACTTGAGCAACTATTTAGTATCACTTTAGTATCAGCTGAGCATATATTTAAAAACTCAAAAATTGCTGAAAACTGCTCAAAATAAGAAAAAATCGAGCGCAAAATATATTTAAATAATAAAATTTGAGTATTACTTTTTTTTCTTTGCTTTTTTGTTTGTTATTATTTGAATTTAAATAAAAACAGAAAAATGTCAATTTTTTTAACCAAGTGCCATCTAGTGATAACTATGTCGTTATAACTTTTGTTTTTGGTGATGCCATACCCCTGGAATATTCTAACTAAATATATGAAAATATAGAAAGTCCGAAAAAACAATTTTTGTATTTTTAATGCAAAAATTATGATAATTGTTGAAATCCAAAAATGTTTTCTCTATTGTTTTAATTGTTTATTTAAAATATTTTACATTACAATTTTTTTACAATATAATTTTATTAATTGAAGTAAAATAGCTTATGAGTTTGAGCTTTAATTAGCTAAAGAATTTTACTTTATTACTTGACCACCCTAGAAATGGCAATAAAAAATGTATGAAACAATAATAAATAGCGAAATAAAATGTGACATAAATTTAAAGTCATATCTAAGTATATTTTTATTTCCCCATATTAAAAATTGCTACCACAATACTAACACAATTTGTTTGCTTTAGTTTTCTGCAACAAAGTAAAATTTTCATTTCACGCCTTATTGAAATAATATGAAATAAAAATTCTTTTGTTATAAAAATAACAAATATATTATAAATTAAAAGTGTAATTTAAATTAAAGGATTATCCCAGAAGATCAATTGAATAATTAAGGAAATCACAATAAATTTTAATAAGGAAACTGAATTATTCTTTGATTAATTTATATTAAGTTTAATCAAATGAAGGTGGGAATATAAGATAAAAATTCCAATAAGGAAGAAATGTTGGGCGCCATTTATTAGTAAGTTATTTTCTGGCATACATATAGGCCAGAAACTTGAGAAAATATAAATTCGCATCATCTTTCCAATATCGGATTATGCTAAATATGGTAATTAATTATATAAATTATAGTAAATTTCAATGAAAAATATATATTCGCAACTACCAAAAACTACCGTTCGACTAAGAATTGGTAGTTGAGTCGATTTAGAGATGTGTACCCGTCTGTCCATATATCATCCACGAACCTTGAATCAACGCACAGATCCAAATAATGAAAATAATTGTACCAAATAAAACCCCATTGCAAATCGGTACATATTTTGAACCAGTAGCCATAGAAAGATCCTACATAATGCATTGAATGTACACACACTCTCAGAACAATTCCGTTGTACCAACCGAATTTTTTGCCAACCGAATTGATTTGGTTGCAGCAACCTCGTAATTCGGTTGCCCCAACCGAATTCAGTTGTGGCAACCGAATTAAAATCGAATTCGGTTGCCACAACCGAATTATCGGTTATCACAACTGAATTCGTTTGGAGCAACCGAATCTATTCGGTTGGAAAAAATTCGGTTGTCACAATGGAATTGTTTTGAGGGCAGAGAGAATTTTATTGGACGAACTTAAAAGAATTTTTTCTATAAACTACTGAAGGTTTCTTCACAAAGTGTATGAAATATTCCTTGAATTTGATGAGAAATCTTAATATATTTGATCTTAAAACCGAACAAAAATAAAACTCATTGTAAAAATCCTCAGATCAGCTAAGAAAATCTACGATAAAATACTTCACAGACGAGGTACAGTCCAAATTGTTAAGTAATATTCCTTAATCTCAACATGTTAGTCATTAATATGGCATGATGGGTTAGGATGTAATACAAAAAATAACAAGTAATCGTTGTAAAAGTCCTTTGCTTTCGTTATAATGACTACAAATAGAATTAAAAGCTTGAATGTTAAATACAACATACACACATTTGCTTGACTACTAAAGGAACTTTGTTTAAAGCAACAACTATAACACAGAGGAAAATAATAACTTTGTAAGTAAAATGTGATTTTCGTTGTAATACAAAAAATAACTAAACAGTGAAAAATGTTTCAGTTTATTTCTCATAACTTTTTTCACTTTGGATTCATGTAAATACAAAAAAAACTTAAATCTACATTATAACCTAGAGAGAACCCCATAAAGACAATCTGATGATAGTGCTTGGTAGTACTTGAAAATGCATTAATTTTCAACCATTGGTGTTAAGAAAGTTTTACTGAAAGTTTTTCGTTAAGCGGTGAGGACCATAAGGATTCCCGGGAAATTAAGCATTTTTTTTTAGAATATTCTTCTACCTCAAGTCCAAATTCTAATATGCTATTGTCATATTAGATTCTATTTGTTGTTTCAAAAAAGGTTGATCATTTTCCTGATAGACAATACAATTGATGTGATGGCTACACGCTAACTCATCAGTTGTCCACAATAAGAATCAATCAGTTGGCATGTAGGTCAAACTAACGAACTATCTGCATCGCTTACCAGTTACGGTTACTGCAAAATGTCGCACCAAATAGTCACTTTGAGGTAATGCAATGGCTCTTCGTGCATTTATTACCCCAGAAATGCAAATTTTGTTTATTCACGAGGCGGATCAATAAGTCTGTGACATTTTGAATGGAACACATTTTTTTTTGTAAAAAATTTTTTATTTGTCAACATAAACCGTGTTCGTTTACCTACTACAAGCTACTACTTTTACTACAGCTGGAAAAAAATCAATAGAAAAAGTAAACAAAACTTTCCAATTGTAGTAAAAGTAGTAAGAACTTCGAGTAAACTAACACACTGACTGATAGTCTTGTTTTAGCTCAATACACGCAGTCCAACTAAATTTATTTTATTCCTTCCAAAAAATATGATTTCTCGAGGTCTGCAATATAAGCATTTATTTGAGCAATAATTTCATCATTGGTGCTAAGTCTCCTTCCACCCAGACATTTCTTTAGGTTTGAAAATAGAAACTATTCACTGGTGGCTAAATCCGGAGAATATGGCAGATGAGGTACCAATTCGTAGGCCAATTTATGCCAGTGAGACTACACACGTGTGTGCAACCGTGAAATGAGGAAAAGGAACTTTTTCTAGGCCAAATGGATCGTTGTTTTAAAATCGTTGTTGAATCGGTCCAATAAGTTGGCATAATATTCGTCGTTTATTTTTTTCCCTTTTGAAGGTAATCAATGTGGCTTATTTCGCGGGAATCCCGAAAACTGTCACAACTATTGAAACCACATTTTTACCATTGAAGTGATGGGTCAGAGTCCACACAGTACTTATCAAGCTTTTTCTCGGTTTGAGTGACGGTTTTTTCTCTCAAAAAATAATGTTTGATGAGCATTCGAAATTCATTCTTTTCCATTATTGTAAAAATCCACGAGGTTCTATGCTTTGAACACTTGTTAAACTCGAAGTTAATGACGGAACTTGCTCAAAATTTCACAGTAGTCTACTAACAGATGGCACTTGACCGGAGCATTTAATATATGTATGTAACTATGAGGGAAGTTCGAAAAGTCACGGACTTTTTGATCGGCCCTCTACATGGCCCCTTGAGTGAAAATGGAATTCGTCGCTAATTATGATTTTGGATAAGAAATCATCCTATTCTTGCACTGGTTTTAACAGAGCATGGAAATAAGCTAACTTCTCTTGATAGTCAGCAGGCAGCAATTAGTGAATGGTTTGCACTTTGTAAGGGAACATCTTCTAGTAATTCACTAAAATTCGACGAAACAAAGGTCTACTGATGCCAAATTATGAGCATCGTTGTCTCGTCGCTGTTTGTGGACTCTCGGATATTCTCGGCCACAGCAGCGATATTCCGGCCGACATTGACCGCCATCTCTAATGGAACCAGTTTGCACGAGACGCTCAGTCAAACTTTTAATGGTTCGCGTACACGGTGCAGGACAGCAGGGAAACCACGACGACAAAATCCACGCTGGGTAATTCTAGTTCTGTATCTATCTGGAAAATAATTGTCAAATCACAGTGAAATGGCACATTCTCATTATGAAATTACTTTTGCCCCACCTTGTAGATGTCCATTAGTATGTACCTCTCTTGTCAGCACAATATTTTTTTCTATTATTTCAGACACCTAAACCCCAATTAACGATTTTTGATTCTCATAAAAATGTCAAGAGAAAAATAGATTCATGCTGAAAACTGAATTTCCCAGCAAAAACGGCGTTTCAACTATTTACCAGTCAATTTACTGGCTTAATTACTTTTGTTCGCGATGTTCCAAAAGTATTGGGTTGTGATTACTTTCTCACTTATACAAATTACAAAGTAATGGGTGGTCATTAACTTCACATTTATAAAAAAATTACTACGCATTACTTTTAAGAAATCGCAAATAAATGTAATTAAGCGAGTAAATAGGCTGGTAATTAGTTGACAGCCTGTTTTTGCTAGATTGTTAGCAAACGAAAGGTGGGTTATGGTAACCGATGCGAGTATTATCCTCTGATATTAAACTTTTTTAAAATAAATTTTGAATAAGAAATCCGTTCAAAGAGGTCTACTAATATTGTTTTTATTAAATAATAAATACTTGTACATATTTTTATGTTAAGTCAACCTGTCGTCACCTATATACATATTTAAACAAAATCTAAACAACAACGACACACTAACGTCAACCACGGCGATGCAACCTATAGTAGGAACTTGTAGAATATTTTTCTTTACAAAAACAGTTTTAAAAAAAACTCTAAAGTAACACACGCCGCCCATAAAATTGTACGTTTTAGAAACATAAAATAGGTTTTTATGTTTTACCTTTTCCCTTTTTCATACTTTTTATTTCCAGCTGTTGCGAATGTTACAATTTTCAATTGATTTCAAGTGGTTATTACTGGGTTGGTGGCGGTGTTGATACTAACACGAGTCAAGTTTTTATGTTCGAAAGTATCGTTTTCATTATTTTCAACTAACGCAATGTGTATTTGAGGTCATTGCCACTGAGTTTAATTTTGTTTTTTTTTTAATTTGAGGAAGAAGAATATGAATTATGGGAATTTTATTATTCAATATCAATGATACATATTTATTTAACCTTTTTTGAGTTAAAAAGTTAGTGATTTGGTAAAATAGAAATTTTAAATATAATTTTAAAATTTAAACAAATTTTGTTTAATTTAAATTGCATGAGCCATGCTACACTCACCAAAATTTACCTTATTTTAAGAAATACGTAGTACAAAATTTAAAGGGATTTGGAATTAATTTAGCTCCAAAGAAATTTTACCTTTAATTAAGTATAGTTACCCAGTCAGAAATCGCCAGTGGTACAAAAAAACAATCACTGGGTAACCACGGTGTTAAAAATAAATGACTGGCAGAACGCTAATTTGGGACGTTTTGGCTGCATTTGCAAAAAGCGTTTTGCCAGAATTTATTTTACAAAAAAGTATGGGCTTAGAGTGATATGCCAAGGTTGGTAACCAGTGGTTATCCAGTGCTACCTAGTCAGAAATTGCCAGCGGTACAAAAATCAATTCACTGGTGGACCAATGATTTTATAAAAATGCTGACGCTGACGGTTTGTAGTCAGAAGGTTCCGAGTTCAAATCCGGTTGCAAGCAAAACATTTTTTTGAATTTTTTTTATTTAAATTTTTTTTGTTTTATAAAATCAATTTTTTTATTTGTGGGAAAGCTCCTTTAAGACCAACTTTTTATTTGCTCTCCCAACGCTGGCATATTAGTTCCAAAAAATTGTTTGCCAGTACTAGCATTTTAGGACAGCCAGTAGTTGTCCAGCTGTTATCACTCAATTATGTGTTTAGCCACCAAGTATTCTATGCCTCGTTAGCTGAGTGGGTAGAGCAATCGTCTGCCAATCTGATGGCCTGATTTCAAATCACGGCAGGACCAAAAAAATTCATATGAACTTTTTTTAAATTTTATTTTGAAAAATATATTTCCCCACCACCTATTTATTGGTTTTGCCAACGTTCAAAAATGTTGTTCCTCCAGCGTTTTTTGAACAGCCAGTCCTTTTGTTTAATGAGTTTATCATTTTGGCAATGGGAAAGCACTTTTTGCTAGTACTTGTAGCAGCTGTTAAAGTGCTTTGCCAACGCTTTTCGGTTTGTATTTTTCTGACTGGGCTATTTTCAATAATCAATTATTATTCTCTCTTTTTGAATTATTATTCCCCTCTCTTAAAAAAATTCCAAGTTTTTCATAATAATACACACAAAAGTGGTTATTTCATGACAGTTGGTTGTGTGGTTTTTGTTTTTAACTGTAATTACAGTTATTCTCCTATTGAAAATACAAAAAAGAATTATAGGAGTTATTTAAAAAACAACTAACGAAGAGCACTGTATTTCGTAACAGCTGTTTGAAGCAGATATTTTAAATATTACAATAAGCAACTACTGAAACAATATTTTTCATGCAAACAGTTAATTTTTGTTAGTTATTTTAAACACAAACAGTTAAATTTTTGTTAATTATTTTAAACACAAAAAATTTTGTTGAGTTTTTAAAATGCTTGTTTAGTTTATATTTGTTATTATTGATATATTCTTCGTTTGCAAATAAAAATCAAAAAATGTTATTGTAATCGTAATAACTGTACGTAGTAGGTTTAGCATTTTGAGTTAAAATTTTTTTACATGTTTTTCTAATCGAAAGAAAAAAAAAATTGTTTTGTTTATTAACATATATTTTAATAATTCCAAAAAAGATTAACTGTAAAAACAGTAGATTTTAACAATTTTGTCAGATGTGTCAAAATTTTTTTTTGGAAATTATTTGTCAGTTTTTACTACATTATTAGTTATTTTTTACTAAATTTTAAGTTGCTGTTTGACAGTTAAAGGCAACTAAATTTTTAGTTATTTGAAACTTTTTAACTGCATACTAACCTTTATTTTAACCGTCATTTGTAGTAGATTCGATTGAACATGAATTTTGAGTGAGGAATCGGTTCTATTTTGGAGCTAAATAAGAGATTGCTGTTGGGATAATTAAAAAAGAAGTCGTCGGTATTGGCACCGACTGCTGAAGGGGTCACAAAGCAAATGAAGTTATTCTACAACTGATTCTTACCAACAGAAAACTTCAATGGGTACAAATACGAAGATGGAGGATATTAAGCGATTCGTCACCGCCGATTTTTTCCTTTTTTACTTGTTTTAAGTTGTAGTTTTAAGTTTAAATTTGTATTCATTTCAATAATGTTTGATGTGATTCTCATTCTGAATTTACTATAGAGTTTATTTAAATAAAAAAAAATTAGATCTACATTATAATCTAGAGACAATAAGATTATCGTACTTGAAAATGCATTAATTGTAACCACTGGTTCTAGGAAAGTTCTTTTTTCAAAGTTTTTTCACTATTTGCTGTAAAAAAATTTGAAATTCACTTTGGAATTTGTGATAACATGATCTTCAACTCAACAAAAACACTCAGTATTTGAATATTTTTAAAAGTCTATATCAAATTAAAAAACTTTATATTTATGAAACTGTTTTGCGATAAAACTTTTTCGTCCTAAATTTATATCGCTACTTTTATTTAATTCTTCATCATGATAAGAAAAGTTTTCATAAATGAAATGAATAAGTACTTTTATGAAACAGCTTTATCATATCAATGCCATGTTACATTGGAAAGAAAAACTACAAAGTTTTTCTTCACATTTATGAAACTTTTCGTAAATATGATTAAACTACTCCCTTGAGTTGTAGTTCGGTGACAAATTTTTGTCTATAAATTGTGCTATTGTAGAAAATTTTAAAAAATTTAGTCATTTAGTTGAAAATTTTCCAATTAAATATATAGTTTTGTAGGTTAAAATACTTGTAAAACCAAAAACATTAAATTAACTTAGAAACTTAAATAAAAAAGTTCTTTGTATTCAAGTTTTTTTTTGTAGACTTTTTATAAGAACTTTAAATTTTTTAAAAATAACACAGCCATATAGTACGAGTACTATATAATCACAGCGCCCACCAAAACTAACACAAACTTTGAAAAAATTAAGTAAAAAAGTAACTACACTCAAAAAAGTTTGACAGTTATTACAAGACAGTTTTTTTTTTGTGTAGTAATCAGTAGTTGTTACTTTTAACTTTAATTACTGAGATTTTCTATGGAAAAGACTAAACAATTATTATGACAGTTATTTAAAAAAAAAACAACTAATGAAATTACTGTATTTCTTAACAATTGTTTAAAGCAGTTATTTTTAATATTATAATAAACAACTACCAAAACTATATTTTTGCAATAAACAGTTATTTTTGTTAGTTATTTATAAAATAAAAAGTTTCGCTGATTTTCTCCTTTAGTTTATAATTTTTATTATTGATATATTCTTAGTTTGCAAGAAAAGATCATAAAATTTTATTGTATCTTCAATGCATAAAAACGAAATAAACTGTAGAAACTTTTGGAATTTCTGATATAAATATCAAAATTTTCAAAAATTTTATTTTTTTTTAATTGAAAGAAAAATGTGTTTTTGTTTTTACTAAAATATATTTTTATATTAATAAAATAAATAACTGTAAAAAAACAGTAATTTTTATAAATTTTTATAGTTGTTTTTTTAAATTGTATTAAAAAGTTGTCAGTTAGTTTTACAACATTGTTAGTTTTTTTTAGTAAATTTGCCTCTAATTTTTAAACATTTAGGGTCATATGCATAATCGCTTTTTAAATTTATATTTATAAAACAAATTTTTCATACAAAATTCATTTTATAAAAGTGTTATAAAGTCTTCAAATTATTAAGTATAGGGACTTTAAAAAATAACTACAGTTTTAGTTATTTTAAAGCTAAATACATATCTTTGTCGCCTTTTTAACTGCATATTACTTTGCTTTAACTGTCATTTTAAGTAGATTCTACCGACAAATTTTTTTGATTGTACTTGTATGTAAGTACAACTATTGTAGTTTAGAAGAAAAAAAGTACTTTAGACTAAAAAAAAATGTTTTAGAGAGTAATTTGTAGGCTAACGAGTGTCTCAAATCAAATCATAGTGAATACTAGTCTACTGCACAGTGGGTGACAAGGAGGTAATGACAGCTTCAACATAGTCAGAAGATATTGTACACGATATATAGAATGAATAAGAATTTTCGAAATGAAAATTAACAAAACATCACATTAAACTAAAACAGAGACACATCACAGTTTATGCAATAGTAAAATATAACAAAAAAAAAGTGAAATTATTTCGAGTGGTAGACATACATAAAACCAAAAATAAAAACTACATAAAAAGTGAAAATTTCTCATTTTTTTATCGAAGAAAAAAAAGAAGAAAAATTAAAAACAAAACTGTGTCGCTTATATGTAGGTACTAGGGTTTGGGGTTCGGGAATTCCCGGGCGGGAATTCCCGGGAAATCCCGGGAAAAGTTTGCCGGGAATTCCCGGGAAAATAATATATTTTTCCCGGGAAAACGGGAAATTTAAAAAATATTAAATTTTCAAAATTTTTTTTGTTGGAATAGGATTTTTTAATTTTAGTCATAAAAAACATTTTAAATACCAAACCAAAAATGTCATTGTTAAAATCTTTTAAAAGGGAATCAATTTATTTGACACACAAAAAACTCTTTGCCAAGGAAATAGGAACATTTCAACTAATAAAGATTTTTCGCGTAACTTATTCAAAATTTAAGTAGTAAAACCTAAAAACTTGGTAACATGTTTAAGAGAAATATGAAAAAAAGTTGTTTCTACAAATAATCGCCCTTACTATCCAAATTTTTTCAAATGTATATTTTGGTTAAAGTCGACTTTAGTTAAAATATTGGTTACCTTGACTTGGTTTATTTTTGGAGCATTCTGATTGGTTAATTTCAAAATCAAATGTTGGAAAATATAAATATTTTTGTAAGGTTTTCATACACAAAATGAACAAAACCGTATGATTAAAAATAAAGTCGACTTTAAATTTAAACGAGTAAAAAGGTCGACTATACAATACCCTACACCAGTTTGGTGTATTGTTTGGATCCGAAATTCGAATGGGTTAAAATGGGGCTTATGTCAAAATTTTCTATAATGTGAGTCAGCGCACCAAATTTCATTAAAATATCTTAATATTTGCGACCTGCAGTTTGTAACCAAGCCAATTTTGGGGGGACCCTTATATGGGCACTAGTTCTAAACATGGACCGATGTTCACCAAAATCAATAGGCTTCGTCCTTGGGCCAACATAGGTCTATGTACCAAATTTCATCAAAATAGCTTAATATTTGCGACCTGCAGCGTATAAACAATATAATTTTGGGGGGACCCTTATACGGGCACTAGTTCTAAACATGGACCGATGTTCACCAAAATCAATAGGCTTCGTCCTTGGGCCAACATAGGTCTATGTACCAAATTTCATCAAAATATCATAATATTTGCGACCTGCAGCGTATAAACAGTATAATTTTGGTAGGACCCTTATATGGGCACTAGGTCTAAACATAGACCGATGTTCACCAAAATCAATAGGCTGCGTTATTGGGCCAATATAGGTCTGTGTATCAAATTTCATCAAAATATCTTAATATTTGCGACCTGCAGCGTATAAACATTATAATTTTGGTAGGACCCTTATATGGGCACTAGGTCTAAACATGGACCGATGTTTACCAAAATCAATAGGCTGCGTTATTGGCCCAATGTAGGTCTGTGTACCAAATTTCATCAAAATATCTTAATATTTACGACCTGCAGCGTATAAACAGTATAATTTTGATAGGACCCTTATATGGGCACTAGGTCTAAACATGGACCGATGTTCACCAAAATCAATAGGCTGCATTATTGGGCCAATATAGGTCTGTGTACCAAATTTCGTCAAAATATCTTAATATTTACGACCTGCAGCATATAAACAGTATAATTTTGCTAGGACCCTTATATGGGCACTAGGTCTAAACATGGACCGATGTTCAAAAAAATCAAACTTGTTCGTCCTTGGGCCAACATAGGTCTGCGTACCAAATTTCATCAAAATATCTTAATAGGTGCGACCTGTAGAGTGCGCACAAGATTGCATGGACAGACAGACAGACGGACGGACGGACGGACAGACGGACATCGTTAAATCGAAATAAAAAAAAATTCTGAACCGATCGGTATACTATAAGGTGGGTCTACGACCAATATATTTTGGTGTTACAAACATCAGCACAAACTTATAATACCCTGACCACATAGTGGTGTAGGGTATAAATACTCCAATAATTTTATAAGTAACGTTTTCATTAATAATTGTGATATTTTCATGTAAGTTTACTTAATTTTAATACACCTGCTTTCAAACTAATATATTCTTTTATATTAAAGAATAAAATGTCAGGAGTATGGGAAACTTCACAAAAAAGGACAATGCAGCGCAGTGCAATATTTGCCCTAAAAGACTAATGGTTAACGGATGTATCTAAATTTGGTTATCCGACTTCTAAATTTGGTTCACAAAAAAAAAAAATTAAATTGATGGTCATGCAACTCCTCTTGAAGAAAACAACAACAAGAATAACGTTCCAGCTAAAATTAGCAAAGTGCCCGAGGAAAAAGTGTAAGCTGAATAGGCATTGAATGTTTTATATTAGGGCAAACATTTTCTGAAATGGTATCCAAATTAGCCGCAATCGACGGAATGTCAATCCGCACCATAACTAGATCTTCGTTTATTCGAGAAAATTTTTATAATAAAAACCTGGCATTGCCAAAAAATGAAACCGATGTAAATAACATTATATTAAATTACTACAATCATGTAAAAGATATCATGATAAAAGAAATATCGGGCAATATTTCTAACAATAGGAGATTTACTATAATCTTAGATGAATGGACAAGAATATCAGAAAAGACATATTTGATCATATGTATAAACGGAAATAGTTCATTTTATAACCTGGGGTTGGTTTATATATCAGGAAGATATAATGCTGATGAAATAAGAAGAATTGTAGAAATAATACTAGAAATGTTTCATTTGTCTTTGGAAAATAACATTGTGGCCACCATATCTAATGAGCCAAATGTGATGAAACGGTTTGTTTCCGACAGTCCAGTAGTGGGTGCTTTCTGCTGAAATTATGCAATTCATTTGGCAGTGCTTAGAGTAATTTATGTGAAATCAAATGTTCAACATTCTTATATTTTTACTTTGAATTCTCACTACACAGGCTGAATTTGTACTGAAATAGTGTTTTTTTTTAACAAAAATTACTTATATAGGTGGTTTTCATTAACAATTTTGTTCAAAAATATTTCCCGGGATTCCCGGGAATTCCCGGGAATCAAATTTTTTTATTCCCGTTTCCCGGGAAATAAAAAAGCCCGGGAAATCCCAAACCCTAGTAGGTACTTGTATCATTTGTATCAATGATTTAATACGTGTAGGTTTCCTCTAAAAATTTTTATAATTTGAATGTTGTAAAGTATAAAGATGAAGTACATTATGTTCGTGTTCTCTGCTCTTCTCGTATATGGTGTGAATGGGTGTTGAATATCCCTTTCATTTTATATTTTTGTCTCAGGAAATTGTTGTTAACATATTTTAAGTTTTAACTAATTGTAATGATTTTGTTTTTTTCTTTTAGTTTTTCGAATGTAATTCTTTTTATAAATTTTGGCAAAAATTCAAGTAAACCATTAAAAAAAATCACATGAAACATTTGTTATAATGCCTTTGGGGTATTCGTCAATTGTAATATTTTTATGAGCGTAATTTTCGTTTATTTCTTTGCCGTTACTTTACCGTGTGTTAGATAATTTGGTTTTTATTGTTGCACATCTAATAAAAATGTTTGTCATTTGCCACTTGTTATACATGACAAAATTATTTTTTAATTAACATTTTATTCTAACAAAAAATTTTAGAAAAATTCTAAAAGAAGGTGATTATCTTGTTCACACTGCACATAAAATGTTTAGAATTTGTCTGGAAAACCATAACTATAATTTAACACAAATAGTAGTTTTAATCTTAGGTTTGCTCGTAGTCAATATGTTTGCATTAATCCAGACACGCGTCTAGGGGGAAGGAAATTGGGGAATTTCCTCTCCCAAAATAAAATTTTTCAATACAGAAATATAAATTAGAAAAGTTCATAAAAATACTCTAAATTCCCTCAAAATTTCCAGCCACTTCATTAATCAAAGTTAGAATTTTGTTTTATCGTTGCTGAAATTTTGTTTTAGATTCACTAAAAAAAATAACTTCGTTAAAATTAACTGCAATCGGTTGTGAAGAATATCTTCACTTCCGATTCCTCTTTTTCAACCTAACACTAAGAGAATTATGTCTTTAAAATTAACTGCAATTGCAGTTAAAAAGGTATACACTGCAATTGCATTTCAAATTAACTGATACTGCAGTTATTTCAACTGCAATTGCAATTAAAAATAACTGAAATCGCAGTTAATTCAAATGCAATTGCAGTGTATGCCTTTTTAACTGCAATTGCATTTCAAATTAATTGATACTGCAGTTATTGCAACTACAATTGCAATTAAAAATAACTGAAATTGCTGTTAATTCAAATGCAATTGCAGTGTACACTTTTTTAACTACAATTACAGTTAATTTTAATGACATAATTCTCTTAGTGTTAGATTGAAAAAGAGGAATCCAAAATGAAGACACTCTTCACAACTGACACATGTTAAAAAAAAATAAAAATAGGACAGCCGACTTAGGCTTATTGTGCGCTCTCATGATGCAATGCTTCCCGTTCCTTTCTAGGAACTTCGTCTAGATGACGAAATTCCTCAGTCTCCTCCAGCTCATTAACCTGAGGTCACCCGAAGTTGGAATAGTTTGCTTTACACACAAAAGTGTTTGCTAGTAAATTGGTAACAATACCTCTAATGTATAAATTTTATAAGTTTTTCTATAAATTTTATAAGTTTCCAAATATTCCCCAAGTTTCAGTATTTTTTTTTTTATACGCTCAATAAAAATTGTTTGCCAATAAATTGTGTAACATTGCTCTATTTTGATTTTTTGATTTTAACGTTTTTTACTAAAAAAATCCGTGGTTAGAGCTATTTTACTTAATTTCTTGGCCAACACTTTTTGTATGTAGTGTGAGTGTGAACAGGCTGCAAATTATAATTATCCAGCCAGCAATTTATAAGCGCTCATAAATAAGATTTTAGAATAACTCAAAAAATTAGTACTGTTTTTTTGAAAACACTTTTTTTTTGGTAGAAAAGTTGAACCAAAAAGAATTCAGCATTCTAGAAAGCTGCATCAAAATTAGTGATTATTTCATTCCAAATTCTTTTTGCATTCTTTTTTCCAAATCAATTCTAAGTACACACGGGGCTCTTTGGACGCACCACTTTTATAGCACAAATTGTGTGCTCTAGGTGTGAACAGGCTATTAAATATGATGAATATAAATTCTTTAAGCTGTCAGTTTTTTTTTTTTTATTAAAAAAACTGACGGTATGAAATGTTTGTTTGCTAATTACCTTTCGAAAAAAATGTGATAAAAATATGCATACAGTTACTCACATAACTGTTCGTACATCAGCTTATTTGTCATTTGTATTGGTTTACTATTTGATCGAAAATATTTTTTGTTTTCACTTTATAATAAAAAAAAACAATTTGTTAAATAAATTTAGTTTTATTTATATTTTGTCGCCATTGAGTTTCAGTTTCATGTCTTTGTTTTTATTAGTTAATTAATATTATTTTATTTTTGATTCCATTTCTACAAGTTTTATGGTATCTATTAAAAAAATTAGCACAATTGTATAGTGTGGTTTGCATATAAATAAATTGATATATTTTCATTAAAACAATTAAATTTTCATTAACTAAATTAACAAATTGTTTTTATAAATTAGTGTAAATCGTAAAATGTGACAAAACAAATATAGAAATTTATAACAGATTTTTTTTTAAATAATTATAAGTGTGCCAATTAATTTAAATAAGTATCTAACAAGGGAGGTATCCCAATGAGTTCTCTCCGATCTACATGAGATTGGAGGAGAAAAAATGACGTAGGTTAATATGTAAAAGAGATATAATCCTCGTAGTATTTTACATAAGTTCGCTGAACACATCCTATAACTAAAACGGAAGATTCACATTGTTTCCTCCTAAAATTCAGGTTTAAGGGACATTTGTGCGCCTATTCTGAATAAGTACGAGATGAACCCTTAAACACATTTTAAGTTCTGACTTATTTCTGGCATTGAATTTAAATTTGCTACTTTGATGTCTTCAGAGACTAATAGTAGCATTTCATGACAAATATTTTTGTGGAACATCAAATGACAAAGTACGGTAAGATCTGCAGAAAATTTTGCTAAATATTAGTAGACTAAAAATAGCGAAAACAAACAGTCATTTCTACAAAATATTTTTTATTTTTAAGTCAAATTTAGTTGAATGCATTAGAAGCCTCTGCTGATAAAATCAACAGAAATTTTTGCTAAAAGAGTTTTTTTGAAAAAAAAAACTTGGAAAATATTTAATTGAAATTGAGTTTTAACAATTATTTTTGGCACTTAAAAGTTTGTGATATTTTATCTGTGTTCTTCTTTAATACAAGCATTAGTTGCCTTTCAACCAGATTGGTGTAGGGCATTATATAGTTGGCGTGCTCGATTTTTCTTTTTTGCTCATCTTAATATTTGTGTTTTCCCATGACATTTTTCCAGTCAATTCTAACTTTGTTTGTGCCAGCTTAAACTTACCTTGATAATGATATTTTCTAGTCATTGTGGATATTTTTAATTTGAAACTACATCAGCTGCAAATTTAAGAATTGTTTAATCTGTTTGTGTTAAAAACATTTGAACAAATTGTTTATTTTCAAAACTCAAAGTATTAAATATTAACTATTTAAAAATATTTACAAGCAAAAAATTTAAAGTCGGGCATGCCGACTATATGAAACCGTACATCACAGTACGATTTTACCCATATTCCGGAAACCGGAACAAATTCCGAAAAGTGAATTTCAATTAATGATGGGAAAAATATAGTGATACATATAATTAGTTACAATAAAAAGTGGATCTCGGTGTTTTTGGTAGTAACAGACATCACTACAAAGTAAATAATTATATTGCTGTTCCATATAGTGAAAGGTATAATTCTTTAAAAACGCGTAGATAGTTCAAATACCGATATCTCCGATATTTTAATGGATAAGGGTTCCAGGCTAAATGCTGTCTGTTGGTTCTGACATTCTTGTTTGCGAATTGTTTTGCTGCTTAAAACCAAAATTGCGAATGTGAATTTTTGTGTTTTTTATTTTTGGGTCTTGAAATTTTACACTTCCAAAAAAAAAAATAATATATATGAGTTTTCTATCGCTCGTACATATCACACTGCTCTCCTTCGGTGTTTCTATAGCACTGAGTCCCACATAAGTAAAATATTATGACAGGGCTGTGAACTTGAAAGCATCAACAAATTCGCCAACTTTCCATCAGATGGCGCGCAAAAATTAAGCATCTCGCGCAACTAAAGTTTCGACATTTTTGAAGCGCTTCATCTTTCACCACCTTTCTATCCCCTTTCGTAGGAAAATAATATATTAATCAATAGAAAAAATTTCATGAATAATGCTTCTCTTTAGAAAATATATACGAACTGACGGATCGATCAGCAAGTGATTCTGAGTCGAACGGTGTGTCAAAGGTGGATCTGCCCCCATAATTTTTGGTAGTAGCAAACATCAGCACAAACTCAATATACCCCGTAATACAGAGCAGTGTGGGGTAAAAAAAAATTGAGCTTGTTAAAAAAATTAAATTTCAAATAAGCAGAAATACACTCAAAAAAGTTTAACAGTTATTACATAACAGTGGTTGTGTAGTAGTAGTAGTAGCTTTTAACTGTAATTATAGTTATTTTTCCGTGACAAAATACAAGACAACTATGATGACAATTATTAAAAAAAAGAAAAAAAAACTAACGCAAAGTACTGTATTCCAGTTGTTTAAAGTAGTTATTTTTAATATTTTAATAAAAAAAAAATACCAAGACAGTCATTTGGCATTAAACAGTTATTTTTGTTAGCTATTTAAAAAATAAAAATTCGTTGAGTTTTTGGAAAATTCCTTTTTAGTTTATATTTATTATTGATATATTCTTAGTTTGCAAATAAAAATCAGAAAATTGTATTAAACATGATAGAACCGCTTGGAATTTTGACATCAAATTTTAAAAAGGTTGAAATAATTACACATTTTTTGTAACCGAAAAAAAACATTTTTTTGTTACATTAAAATATATTTTGTAATAAAAAATGACTGTAAAAACAGTAGTTTTTACACATTTTTTGTAACCGAAAAAAAATATTTTTTTTGTTACATTAAAATATATTTTGTAATAAAAAATGACTGTAAAAACAATATTTTTTTTTGGTTTACCAATTTTGTCAGTTGTTTTAAAGATTTTTGTAGTAATATTTTGTCAGTTATTTTTACGATCTCGTTAGTTATTTTTTATGGATTTTTTTTTTTGGATATTTTGTACAATTAAAAATAACAACTTTTTTAAGTTATTTTAAAAGTAAACACCTTTATAACTGCTTATACCTTTGCTTTAACTGTCATTTTCAGTAGATTCTACCGATAAACTTTTTTAAGTGTATACATATAAACATTTAAGTACATGTTGCTAAGGCAGTATATTTTATGTACATTTTTATTTTCAAACAGTCAATAGTGCGTATAAGTTGAAATTAACAGTTGTTTTAATTAGTAAAACTTTTAATCGGTTACTTTTCATTCTAGCAGCATTCAAATTATTCGCGCTCAATCAATTCTAAATTCCTTAGGTAACATGAGTTTTTGACAAGAATCTAAATAAGAGGCGATGATAACTTTAATTATAAAATGAGGCACAAAAATAAACTATTAATTATCGTTAATTAATAAACATGAATGCAATTTTCTTAAAATGATAATATTTTCACACATTATTATCAAAATTTACATAATAATTCTCTGTAGGTTATTAAAATTTATTAAGTCAATTGAAACTATTCAAAATTTTTGAATAAATTAAAATTTTATTTCACGGATTATTTTATTTAATATTCGAATAACTTCATATGAGTTTTTCATAGAAATTTTTTATATCATCTTTTAAAACACTTTATCATTTTTTATGTGTTTATCTCAAATATTTATTTTTTGCATGAATAACCCATTTTAATAATTTATGAATCATAATTTTGAGTGTTAATTAAAATTTATGGTGCAATTTACATATTAAAAAACTAAATTTTTTTTTCAACAAATTATATTTGAAAGGCTAATAAAGTAATAATTTAGTATAGCCAAAAATAATAGATGTTTGTGACATGTGGTTCAAAAATAAAATATATAGAATAATAATAAACCAAAGTATGTTAATACTAAAATATTTATTTTATAGATTTTGTAGTTTGTGTAGTTTTTGAACATACCAAGAAAGTCTTTAAAAGGCAGACTTGTGTCTTTCATGAACGAACTAGTTCAATTGAACGATTCACTCAATTGAGGAACACGACATCGTTCACCATTATTTGCTGTTTTCTTCCATTTCGTTCTTGTCAATTAAATGGTTTAAAGAATTAAATATTTTTTCCATAAAACACATCTAAAATTTTTATTTTTATTAAAGTTGTAATTTTTCTGACACTTTAGCCTATATAACACATTGCCTGAAAAGTCCGTAAGATAACCAATAAAACAACATTTTTTTTTTTTTTTTGGGCAAAATTTGACTTTATTCACAACATAGTCTCCTTCAAGAGCGGTACAATCACTCCAACACCTTTCTAACATTTCGATAGCTTTTTTATAAAATGATTTATCTTTGGCCTTAAAATAGACCTCTGTTTCGGCAGTCACCTCTTCATTCAAACGAAATCTCTTTCTAGCGAGCATTGTTTCGAAGTCTGAAAATAGGTAAAAATCGCTGGGAGACAAATCTGTGTGCGGAAGCAATTGAAAGTGTAATTCGTGCAATTTGGCCATGGTAGCCAACGACTTGTGACACGGCGAATTGTCTTGGTGAAAGAGCACTTTTTTCTTCCTTATATGGGGCCGTTTTTTGCGATTTTCTCCTTCAAACGTACCAGTTAGCCCATGTAACGATCTATTAATGCTCTGGCCTTTTCAAGGTAATCAATGTACAAAATTCTAGCCGCATCCCAAAACACTGATGCCATAATTTTACCAGCTGATTGTTGCGTCTTTGGCTTCTTCGGGCGAGGTTCGCCAGTTGCTGTCCACTCAGCTGACTGCCGATTCAACTTTGAAGTGAAGTGGCAGTTCCAAGTTTCGTTCATTGTTACATACCGGCGCAAAAAGCCCTTTTTATCTCGCCAAAACTGCTCCAAACAGCTGTCAGAATCATCGACACGTTGTTGTTTTTGGTGCACAGTGAGCAAATGCGGCACCCATTTCGAAAACAGCTTTCGCATAGACATTTAAAGCCGATACATTCTTTCGATGTTTATTAAGGTATCAGCTATGTTCTGAAACTTCACTGTACGGTCTGCCAAAACGATTTTGTAAACTTTTTTGATGTTTTCCGGTATCAGAGTGTTCGGCGTCATCGGTTTTTGTACGACCACGTTGAAAGTCAGCAAACCACTTTACTACCATTTTTCTGGATGGAGCACAGTCCGAGTAACACATACCAAGCCAAACTTTGGCTTGGACGGTGTTTTCCCATTAAAAAGCAATGATAAATCCACACGAAATTGCTTTGAAACCATTGTTTTCAAAATCGCTAAAGTAGCGTCACTAAAACAGCTGTAACTTGTTCACTAATGAATGAATTTTCACTAAATTTTGACAGATATCATCTGAAGGTTTGTAGTTTCAAAAAATTATAAGGACTTTTAATTAGTTGCGCCACCTATGTATTATTTCACTTAATTGAATTGTTAATAGAAATTCCTTTCCTGGGATTTGATGCGCTTCCCGAAATATTACCCAAATCGTATAGCCTATGGTGTAGAGTATCACATAGTCGGTATGCCTGACTGTTGATGTATTTGGTTTGTGAATGTTATACAATTCATGACTCCCAAATGTTGGACCACTTAGTCCAATTTGGACTTCGTCCCCATATAAGCTATTTGTTAAAATGCACTTTTTCAGCTATTTGATTCAGATTTTTCTGCACCGTCTATTAAACCAGGGTCCATTCCGGAATTTGGACCGCTTCTCGCGATATAATGCAAATTAAACATGATGAAGGGTGTCATGTGATCTAGGTCAGCACTCAGTCAGGCTGACATGGGTCCCAGGACACATTGGGTTCGTGGGAAACGAGTTGGCTGATGAGTATGATAGAAATGGCTCTGGGTCGATCCGGGGTCCGGTACGAATGGCAGGACATCCACATATTTGACATATTGATAGCGAGACGAGGTTGGCCTAGACCGTTTGTAGGATATTGCCGCTTTTGTTTAGCGGACATATCAGTATGTTTATAGGAATTCTTGCGGGTCACTAAGCTTTATGCCGAATGGCTGTGCTCTGGGGAGGGGAGACAGTGTAGCATCGGCAATGACCGATATTATTTTCTCTGGGACTCCCTTGCAGCGTAACGATGACCATACAGCTTCATGTGAAAGGGTGTCAAAGGCTCTTAAAGTCAACGAACATGAGGTAAATACAAGAGCGCCATTCTACGGATTGTTCGACGATTATCCCGAGGCTATTTGCATGGTCAAGACAGGATCTTTCAGCGCGAAATTCTGCTTGTTCTTTTGGTCCAAATTTCCAGTTGCTCATCTTTGGATGCTGTGAGACTCCCATCAGTCCTTTTAAGTGGTAAGTGGTTTACTGGAGGACGATTTTTTGTCTATCAGCCGTTTGGTGGCTCTATATATGCGGTGGAATTCGGCAGCGTCTTGTACCTCGCCTTGGTCCATTTACGTTTGTCTTGTGTAGCGTTTCGTTTGATTTTCATTTCCTTATACAGACAACTGAATTGTTTACAAACTGTATGGTTTGGTTGGAGCTAGTGATATATTTGTTTTTGGCAACAGAAATTTCGATGGTACAATAGAATTTCAGTTGAAACCATATATTTTAATTGTGATAGGATTAGATTTGATTGCGACAACCAAATAATTCGGTTGTAAAAACCCAACCATTCATTGGGTGGATTTTTGTTGTTTATCGCAATGAAACCGTTTTCTCTTTTTATTTGTTTTTTTCCTCTGTGCAGAAATCCAATAAGTTGTTTTTGTTTTTCAAGTTTCGTTTTAAAGGTGATTAACATTATTTCTTAATTTATCATTCTTTACTTAAATACCATGAAATTTTAAAATACTTTAAACGCTAATTAAGTTGACATACATCATTTTCCATGTAATTTTCAACTAAAGCTTTATAATTATGCTGTAGGTCAGGTAAGGCAGCACTCTTTATCTCTTAATCCTTTTAGCATTGTTATTTAAAGAAATACAAGAAATATAAATTTAAAAACATAAAATATGTTAAAACATTTATTATTAATTTTTTACCGGTTTTTCATCTTCTCATTGCAGGCTTCCACAAAGACGACCTTCAGTAACAACGATGAGAAAACTTCATGCTTTAATGAAAATTATTTTAACAATACAACAAGATATTTTAAATAAAATTTACAAAAACATCAGCATCTGTAACATCTTTGTCAAAAGTTAAAAAAAAAAAATTATTGAAATCACTTTCTAAAAATCACTTAAATCTTAAATCGAATTGAATTTTGTGTTTATTTATGTTGATTGTAAAGTGAAAATGAAAACGACAGTTAAATTTGAAAAATGCATTATCAACGAGGAAGACGAAGATGAAAATCATAAACCATATCATAATAAGAATCTCGTTAATAATGTCATGATTATAATGAAGTGCAAAAGATATGCCTACGATATGGTAACCTAAATTAAATAGTTTTTTTTCTTTTTTTGTTAACTAAAACACCAACAAAAAACGAAAATTTTATGATTTATAATAAAACAAGGTGACATATATATTAAAATATATTTAAAATCTTTATTAAAAGCCGAAAAGCAAACAAGTTTTAACGAAAGAAAAAAAAAAGAATATTTAATAATTATTTGCCCATGCAATTTAATCAGTTTACCACCTTAATAATAAGAAGAAGATTAAAATTAAGCAACAGTGGCAACTTTGTTGATATTTATCGAAATAATAACAAAACACAGTAGTAGTGGTGTTAACAAATACAGTGTTGTATTTTCTGTTGTTGTTGTATCATACATATTTTTAACGAACCTTAAAAGTTTTAAGGCGTTTTACTGCTCATAAAACGAAAGTAATCAAGTAATCAACATTTTTACACAATTATGCGAAGAAATCTGCGTTTAGATTGGAGGGCTTTGGCACTGCTGGGTGCCCTCCTTACAATTATAATCGATTGGCCGGGCTTGGTATATGCAATGCCCACAATACTACCACCAGTGACAGCTACAAACGCAACCGCAGCCGCTTTAGATAGCATACATGTAATTAAAAACGATAAAATCTTAAGCATTTTTCCTATACAACATGTAAATGATATTGATGGTGAAGATCAAAATCATTTAACAGATAAACACGAATTTAAAGAACAGATAATGGAAAACTCAAAGAAGAGTTTTTTATTAAAAATAACAATTAGTAATAGAATAGAAGAACGAACGAATAATAAGGAAAAGGAAATGGATCAACAACGATTAGTGATAACAGAGAAGCAGGAGGTTAATAGTATTAGTCATAATCATATAAATAACAAAAAGAATATAGAATCAAAAACAGAAACCTATAAAGAATTAATAAAAACTGCCATTTATCATACATTACAAAACTCACAAGAAGAAGAAGAAAAATCAACCGAAGCAGAAAGAGAAGAAGAGGTAACAACAGTGTCATCTATAAATACTCATATCAAAAACTCTACTATAAATAACACTATAAGCTCAACTTTTGTCACTCCCGCCACCACCACCCCCACCGAATCATCAGCTAAAATACAATCCACCTTAATACCACCCTCTACCATCCCTGATATCAATGATCAAGATCCGGATCAAGATTATCAAAATGAAAATAACAATAACGATCACTTGTTATCCACATTCAAATTTTCTTCATCACATCATTTAGCCATATTATCGAGAACCGAAAGAAGTTTACATTCTTCAGCATACACAAACATAACATCAGTTGCGGGTGGTGTTAGTGGTGGTGGCGGCATGGTCCGGCGTTCATCCGATATGAGTGTTATGAAATCAAAAAGACTGAATAATTCTAGAAATTTACACAATAAAAATAATTTGGATCGTAATGAACGTTCAACTGTATCGTATCTATCGGGTCCATCGCGTAAAATTCAATTGTATATTAAAAATCGTTTTATACAATTAATACCAGATGGAACTGTCAATGGTACACAGGATGAACAATGTGAATACAGTAAGTACAAAATATTTTATTATATAAAAAAAAGTTTTTTATTCAAGAAATTTTAGAATTTCCAATAAAAAGTAAAAAAATGGTAATAGCTGTGTTTACGTAATTAACCAAACAGCGTTCGCGTTCTGGAAAATTAGGTAGATAAGAGCAGTTATGAGAGAGTAATCTTCTTCTTCTTGCACGAGGCCCAGACTTTTTTTCCTTGTAAATTTGGGTAACTGTTTTTATCAGCTGTTATATCATCAGCAGTATTCAACTAGTTCACTACTGGGGTATTTTATTAATCGACATTTTATTTTAATCGATTAGTCGCTAAAATAATTATTCGGGTTTCTTTCTTAACCGATTTATCGAATAAAATTTTAAAATTAATCGATTAATCGAAAAAAATTTAACGTAAAAATTTGTTTTATTTTCTTTTCTAAAATTCAAAAAATAAGAAAATGTAATAAGCGAGATCATATTTTGCCATAATTTTTATTTCCTCTCGGTCACATATTCAAATGTTATCCAAATCGGGGAGAACCATACTGCTCATCTATTCCTTTATTTGGTTTTAGTAACTATTTCGCAGGGAATTTAAATTTTATCATTAATTTTGTCAAAATTGCTTCTAATGGAGTTAGCTCAATTGGCTTCTGAAAATTTCATAAATGTAAAAAGTTATCTAGTTCTCATTAAACATTATTTAGGACCCATAGATATTAATTTTGCCCATAGTCTTGTTAACAACTTATTTGTAAATTTCTTTGTTTTACTTTTCGAATAGTATTACACCTGAGTATGATTAAATATTTTCATTTTAATTCGCCGTTTATTAATTCGAATTATATGGCTTTCGATAATATCCTTTGCTAAAGGATATTAAGACTGCATAGCCTAACTAAACAAGCTTTATTACACTGAGCATTAATTATAATAAGTAATTATAATAATTATTAATTATAATAATTACACTGTGAAACAAATGGTAGGGGTCAGTGATCGGGAAGGGTTCAAACTACCGGGGAAAGTTATATCGGTAAAAAAGAAGTTATACGTGTCCCGGCGTTTCGCTGGGTCACCTCTAGGAATCGAGATATATCGATTTGATCTTTGGTGGTCTTTTTTTTGACATAACTCGAGAACCACTAGTCCGATTTTGCTCAAACAATTTTAAAAAAATTACAATTCCTTTAATCTGTTCATATAACGTTTTTCTATATACTCAACAGTTTTGCCGGTAAAAATAAATGTATGAAGAAAAAAATATTTTTTGCCTAAAATATTAAAAAAAAGTAATAAACAAAAGGTTATTAATTTTTATGGTAGCGGTAACACACATTTATTTTTACCGGCAAAACTGTTGAGTATATAGAAAAACGTTATATGAACAGATTAAAGGAATTGTAATTTTTAATTTTTTTAAAATTGTTTGAGCTAAATCGGACTAGTGGTTCTCGAGTTATGTCAAAAAATAGATATATCTCGATTCCTAGTGGTGACCCAGCGAAACGCCGGGACACGTATAACTTGTTTTTGACCGATATAACATTTCCCGTTGGTTTCATCCCATCCCGATTTTGACTGTCGCATAGTGTTATTAATGCTTTCGCTTAATATCAACATTTAAAAAATCGTAAAAAAATAGTTAAAAACTTGACTATATGTTAATAGATAATACACACAAAACAACAAAATTATTTTTGTTTTTGTTTTGTGTGTTATTTTCAAATTTCTTTGCACATTTCATTGCATTTGAAGACATGTCACAAGACAAATCCCAGGACAGGTCCCTGAAATTTGTTTTTTTATGAGAGTTCAGTAACCTGTCCTAGGATTTGTCTTGTGAAATGTCACAACCCGAGTAAAAAAGTTTTGATATAATCATATATTATTTTATGTAATTACATATAGTAACTTCTAGTAAGATATGGCCACATATGCTTTTAAATTGAAGCATATAGACTTTTATATAGTCATATATTAAATATTTTTTCCTCAAAGGTTTTAATATTGAGACATATGTGATTTTATATTATTACATACTGGCCTACATATAAGTGTATGTGCTATATATAAGTACACAAAGTAATATATAAAAGATATAATTACATATACGTTTATATAAGTAAAACAATCAATGTTTTGTTTAATACCTACTATGTAGGTTGTTTATTAATCTTTATTTCCCTACTATGTAGGTTGTTTATTAATCTTTATTTTTATTAAAAGTCTTAATATTAGTTTAAAATTTTATTTTCAATTATTGACTTAATAATATTAATTTTTAAATCTGTTTTGTTTTTACCCTACAATGTAGGTTTTATTTTTATTTCCCTACTATGTAGGTTTTATTTTTATTTCCCTACATTATAGGTTTGGAGTTCAAAAAGAGACTGCCTCTATCTTTCCACAATCATTCTTTATTAAGGCAACCAACAATTTGAATTTGCTGACTTTGTAGAACGTGCAGACAGACTTACTAGAGAATTTATAAAATTGCAAAGCTACTTGACACCGCTGCTTTGACCATTGGATTTTAGCATTTATGAAAATACAACAGAATTTACTTGACAAAAATACAACTCATACAAAAAGTAAAACCATTTTGCAACCAATGCAGAAAATTTGGGTTGCTTGGGAACGAATACAGAAATATTGGTATAAATTGAGTTATGTTGTCACGTTGAGGGCAACGTGCCTTAACTTCTCCCCCCCTTGAGATCCAGACGTCCCCGGCTGGTCGTAATTATTTAGGATATTACTTATCTCAATTTTACGGTTCCTCCTGGCTACAAAGTATGCAGCACAAAGTGCCAAAATCAGGAAAAAAGAGAAGCGGAGATATAACAAGTTCCTCTGACTTTGGAATGCAAATGGGAAATATGGTCCATATTTTTAATATTTAGCTCGTGTAAGTATGGGAGTGATAAGATAGAGGTATGATCAGCAAGACTGACAGAGTGAGCTATGGGCGTTTCCGGACTTTTGAAAACAATTTTGCGAAGATTTTCGAACTTTGTAAAATTAATAAATATCTCACTCTCATAAGTTATTAGAAAAGTTCCTCTTTGGACGATTGTGGTTTCATTTTTGTCAATTAATTTAAAAGGTCGGTCATTGATAATGACGATCCCATCATCGATTTCCGAGATGGATGGCATGTTATGAGCCGAAAGAGTATTGCAAGTAGCCGTGCAGTTATTCAACAAGCCATTAAGGCATGAGTTATTGGCGTATTTTAGTTCTTGGCAAAATGAAACTGTTGATTTCCTTTTACAATTCGTTAATATCAAATATTTAGAATCACATTTTAAAACACTTTCACTTTCAAATGACAGAATTTTGTTTTCATGGATAACAGGATATATGTGTTTTTTATTACATACAGATTTAATTCTGGGAAATTTTATTAAAAATTTTATTATATTTTCATCTTGCAAAATTTTGAGCTTAGAGTTTACAACTATTTCACTGATGCTAATGTTCAAATTTACTTCTGACTTTAAAATGAAATCTACTTCCGAGCTATCCAACAAAATGGGGTTGATCATTTGTAGCTTTCCCAAAGTTATTGACAACGCTAAATTATCCAGTTCCCTAATGATTGCCCTATTTCTACAGCTAAGCAGATCGCATAAATGACCGGTGTCTACATCTGTGGCCTTTGTTTTGCTAAGCAAAATGTTAAGGGTTTTTGTTAAGTTATTTATTTGGTATTGCATGGCCGTGTTGATATTTATTTGTGTGTTACTTGCCGTAATTAACTCTTTTTGTTTGTTGTCAATTTCTGCAAAGTCGTCGTAGTCAGGGGTACCAGCTACATACTTCAGCGCTGTTCCAATAAAATTTATGCTGCGCGAATGCCTGTGGTGTATTTGAAGAGATTTCGTAATTTTAAGTATTTGGTCCACGTCAGCTTCCAACAGTTTCCTTATGTGCGACTGCGGCAGTAATTCGGTTAACTTCTTAGTGTCATAGGATATTCTGATGAAGTCTGTTAAGTTTGTAATGTGGGCCAAAATTCCATAGTTGTCAAAAATTGCTGCATTCCCATCTGATATCGGGATGTAATGCGAGGAAGAGTAGTCCAGAATGGTGCCATGGTTGAAAACAAGGGTGTTGAGATTCATTGAGCAGCTGTGTTAGTTGTGATGATGCTATTGCTGATGATGTTGCTGACGCTGTTGTTGATTCGGTTGCTTGGAGACCATCACCATATATGTGCCATTTTCATATTGTTGGCAGACTGCCTGACTTGACTTTAACATTTCACCATCCTTTCACTCAACTTTTTGTTACCAAATGTGTGATTGTATGTAGATTTTTTCCTGCTACTGCGTGAGTGTGTTGTATTTGTTTGTGTTCAAATGTTTACAGTGGATGACTCCCAGTTGTTGGTTAAGTGACAATATATTGTTGTGTACGTTTTGTTTCCAGACTTTGCTGCTTTGCTTGTTCAATTCTGCTTTGCTTGGATCTACTGTAACTGTCAGCTGTTGTATGTCTTAGCATTATTGCGAAAAATTATGCGTTTTGCTTTATCTAAATCTTCCACATGTTTTGGTAGATCTGAAGATATAGCATTTTGGTGTTGGGATTTTAATGTCGTTAAAGGAATATCAGTTATAGTTTGATTTTCAGCGTGACCTAATTTTGTTGTAGCAGCTGGTGATGCTTGAACAAATTGATGTGTTAAAGTGTTCGATTTTTGTAAAGTTTTTCTTTGCCATCTGAATTATCAGAAGACATTTGTAAATTTCCAGCATCAATTTGATTATTTATAGGTTCTTTGCTGGTAGAGTTGTAGATTTTAAGGTATCTGTTTGTTTTTTAGGTTCTTCTGTAGTAATTAAATTAGGTTCGTGTTTGTTAGTTTCTCCATCTGTTTGTCGGATGTGTTACAAAATTTGGATGGATATTTTGTTTTAAAACTTGGTTTTGTATGATAATTGATATAATAATAATACAATAATAGGTTACGCAATTCATTATCTTTCAAAAACATTTCAGTAATTTCATTATTATCATTGAAAATTTCATTTAAAATTTTCTTTAGTGGTATTTTGGAAGATTGTTTAAATTGTTCAAATGACAGTGGATATAATTGGTCGGCACATTTTTGGAGAGGATTTAAACGAAGTTTTTTTTTTTTTTTTTTTTTAACAGTTACTAAATTTGCTTTAACTTTTGTATGCCAGCTGAATTTGATGTCGATCGGGATGTTGATGGATGTACATCCATAGCATTGTGAGAGCTTTGATCAGTTTCTTCCTTTTCCTGACAGGCGAAATTAGTTTTGCAATTTTCACAAATTTGCAAATCTTTACCTAATAAACGTTCAACAACAAATTTATATTTTATCGTTAATTTATCAGGATAGTTTTTATGGGCTACCTGCTGTGCAAGTAAGAACAAAGTTTTCTTGTAAAGAGTCACCAGCTCACTATTACTAAGGGGTTGTGGTGACATTTTCAAAACGTTGGTATTTTGAAGAAATTCAACAAATGAGATGTCACTAAATATGCACTGTTTATCTGAACAACTAACTGATGATCTCATGGTAGGCGGCGGGTCGGATACTAATAATAAATTTTCTAGTATTTCGGCTTTATTTTTACCATTTTTGGTATTTGTAGCTTGTTTATGTTGTTTTAGTGTTTCTGTTTGACTGTTCTTATTTTCTATACCACTTTGTTCTTCTGGTGCTGGAGACATAGTTTTTCTAGGTTTACAGACAGGCAGTGAACTGTCATCATTAATACTTTTATTTGAAGGTGTCATCATATTGTCTAGAAGTTGATGTTTCAGATCGTATTGAAGAAGTTAATGCAAAAATCTTGTTGAAAATTATCGAAGATACAGATTTTGTAGCAGTATTATTAAAAGATAAACATGATGAAGATTGAAACTGCAGCAGCAAATTGTTGAATCCTTAAAACCCCTTTTTTTTTTTTTTGAAGAAAGCTGAAGTTGATTTCGGCCGTAGAAGGGATTTTGGTCGTCTTTATTGGTAAAGATGATTATGTGGGTTTTTTTTTTGGATATGTGTGGCACTTCTGACTGTCCTTTCATTAACCTCGTGCACTTTTTTTTTTCTCTGTATTATGCTTCCTCTCACGATGAAAGTTTTATTTATTTTATTAGTTTTCACAACGTTTTTGTGTTTTTGTGAACACCTTTTTTTTGAAAATTTAGGTTCAATATTTCTTATGAAGTTTGTTTTTATTTTATTAGAAACTTTGTTTTCTAACACATAAAGTTTGGCTTTATTCGGCTCAGAACTAATTTTTATTTGTTTTGTATCTTGTATTTTTACAAAGATAGTCACTGCTTCACTATGTGAATTTGTTCAATAAATTTTACCTTCTATGAAGATTGTCACTTTTTCACACTATGGTAAACTGTTCTGTTTTTTTTGATCCTTAAAAGGATATCACGTGTTGGGCGCCAGTAAAACAATCAATGTTTTGTTTAATACCTACTATGTAGGTTGTTTATTAATCTTTATTTCCCTACTATGTAGGTTGTTTATTAATCTTTATTTTTATTAAAAGTCTTAATATTAGTTTAAAATTTTATTTTCAATTATTGACTTAATAATATTAATTTTTAAATCTGTTTTGTTTTTACCCTACAATGTAGGTTTTATTTTTATTTCCCTACTATGTAGGTTTTATTTTTATTTCCCTACATTATAGGTTTGGAGTTCAAAAAGAGACTGCCTCTATCTTTCCACAATCATTCTTTATTAAGGCAACCAACAATTTGAATTTGCTGACTTTGTAGAACGTGCAGACAGACTTACTAGAGAATTTATAAAATTGCAAAGCTACTTGACACCGCTGCTTTGACCATTGGATTTTAGCACTTATGAAAATACAACAGAATTTACTTGACAAAAATACAACTCATACAAAAAGTAAAACCATTTTGCAACCAATGCAGAAAATTTGGGTTGCTTGGGAACGAATACAGAAATATTGGTATAAATTGAGTTATGTTGTCACGTTGAGGGCAACGTGCCTTAACTTATATAATTTAGTATGACACTATACATAATAATATAAAACTATATATGGAGCCATTTAAGAAATATTATATAATGGGTGTTATATATGATTATATATTGACGCATATGAACCCATATATAACTTAGTATGGTTTCATATCTACAATATTTCATGATTTCTTTTATATATAACGATATAACGTTCTTTATAAAATCATCTATAATTATATATCATCCCACATTAGCATTTTTTTCAAAGTGATTTTATATAAAAATATATGTATAAGGTCCTTTTAAAACCGTATTGTATTAAATGTGGTTCCATATTAAAAATGATTTTGAACTAGTTTTAGATTTTGTAATTACTAGGGATTGGCGCATGACACGATCGTGAGTGAAATTATTCACAAGTGATCGTGAGTAATAATTACTATACCAAAGTAATTCGGCCGTGAGCGTGAGAATATATAATTCGTACGTGAGCGTGAGTAAGAATATATAACCCGTGCATGATTCGTGTGTGAGTTTATTTTTTGCATCATATGTTTTTAGTAATTTTTACTGTTTTGCGTGAGAATTTTCTGATTGTGAGTAAGTTTTTAATATACTCATGTCTGCGTGAGTAAGACACGAAATGCTCGTGCGTGAGTAATTTGTTTTTGTTTAGGAGCGTGAGTCAAAATGGCTAACGCGCCCATAAAATTAACAATACTGAAGCTTTAATATGGAATTCTCTATACTATAACGCACACTTGACTGATCTCTTATATCTTGGTTGTATATCACAATCCTATTAAGTTAAAAATTTCAGTGTTGTTAACATTATTTTAAAATTACTAAAAACAAAGAAAAATTTGTTCATGGTAATTGAAAAAACTCAATTACAATTACAAATTATTTGTAATTGTAATTCAAAAAAGAACAATTACAAGTAATTTGTAATTTGAAAAATGTCAATTACATTTTTTAGGAAAATAAATAATGACAAAAAGCACAAGTTAGGGGTAAGCCCAACATGACGTATTCTTTTTATACGCATCCATGCCTATGCAACCTATCCCAGTCAGATTTTTCTACAAAATTTTAACAAAAAACACTTTTTAATTCTAAATGTAATGTAATTGAAATTTGTAATTGAACTCACTTTCAATTACAATTACTAGTAATTTGTAATTTAATATTTTCAATTACAATTACTTGTAATTTCAATTACAAATTACAAGTAATTGTAATTGAAATCCCTCAGGTCTGATCTCCAGATATTGTATATATTTTTTTATTTAAAAATATAATTTTGTATATTGTTAGATATGGTCATATATATTATGGAGGAAATATAGGGTTAATATTTATGTATAATTGTATCAAACTATGTCCACTTTTATAACATTTTATATAATTTTATACAAAAAGATATAATTTTATGTAATTGGATGAGGACAAAATTCGGATACAATTGTATCATATTGTATCGAATTGTATCAAATTGTACCAAATTGTATACAATTGTATACAATTCGATACAATATGATACAATAAGACGTTCTCATTTTTCGGATATAATTATATCTAATTACATAAAAGATTATATATAATTAAATATAACTTTATATGGCTCCATATCATTTTTTTTTACTTGGGAAGGGGTCAATTTCCCCCTCCTATGACAACGTCATGTAAAAGTGACCACTCTATTTCATATAAAGGGGCCAGTTCGGTGACAGTTTGTTAAAATTTCCCGTAGGGATATTACAACCTTTTCCAGGATTAATAAACTATGCATTCTTTTTGAAAATAAAAATCAGTGTTGCCATTTCAGTGCTTTTCGGGTATTTTTTGGTGCTTTTTTCCTTCCCGTACTCGTGGATTTTTTACAAATACCCGTTTAAAAAAAGCGGATATTTACAGTGCTTTTTCAGATTTCTGGCAGATCTTTTTGTACAGTTTATATTTTTGGTATTTGCTCTCATTTTTTCAATTTTTCTTTTATTTTCTGTCAAAGTTGAAAAAATAATACGAAATATACAAAAAATAAATTTTTTCACAATGTTTGTAGCACAATTTTTAATAGCAACTTCGTTATGTTTAAACTTGAAAATTTTGAAATATTAGTTTGGAGCTTTTTCACCTCTTTTTTGGTTATTATACCCTACACCACTAAGTTTGTGCTGATGTTTGTAACACCAAAAAATATTGGTCCTAGACCCACCTTATATTATACCGATCGGCTCAGAATTTTTTTTTATTTCGATTTAATGATGTCCGTATGTCCGTCCGTCTGTCTGTCTGTCCATGCATTCTTGTGCGCACTCTACAGGTCGCAAATATTAAGATATTTTGATGAAACTTGGTACACCGGGCACTTATATCGGCCCAAGGACGAAGCCTATTGATTTTGGTGAACATCGGTCCATGTTTAGACCTAGTGCCCATATAAGGGTCCTACCAAAATTATATTGTTATACGCTGCAGGTCGCAAATATTAAGATATTTTGATGAAATTTGGTACACCGACCTATGTCAGCACAAGGAAGAAGCCTATTGATTTTGGTTAACACGGGTCCATGTTTAGACCTAGTGCCCATATCAGTCAAAAATCACTCACGCGCCCATCTCTACTTCAGATAATATAATTTCAAACATTTTACTCTGTATAATTAAAAACAAAACTGTAGTTTTACTAATTTTTTATTTATATTTAGATTTGTTAAATTTCTCAACAAATGTGTTAAAATAACAAATTTTGTTTCAAGCCAGGAATAAATTTTGTTAAATTAACAAATTTTTTTTTTTGAGCCAACAGACATATTATTTTGAGTGTGATTG
Source organism: Leucophora obtusa (assembly GCA_949987735.1). Classification (NCBI taxonomy): domain Eukaryota; kingdom Metazoa; phylum Arthropoda; class Insecta; order Diptera; family Anthomyiidae; genus Leucophora; species Leucophora obtusa. The sequence continues at coordinate 299,820,678 of OX465295.1, read as the reverse complement.
CCTGCACTCAACAAAAAAGTCTGTAATGGCTACTGAAAAATTTGCTGTTTTTACGGGTTACTTAATAGCCCTGCGGTACATTTCGCTTATTTAAGCAATACATGTCTACTGATTTGTAGCACAATGTAATTAGTAGAAAAAATTAGTAACCGCTACTAAATTTTAGTAAAATTGTAGTAAACTGTAAATCTAAAAATTGTTTGATAAAATTAGCAACAAATTTTACTATATATTAGCATCACTTGAAAAAAAACCTCCATCATAATTATAAAAAGCTTTATAAATTGACAAATATGATAAAGTTTTATTTTATATCCAAAATGATGACATTTTTCTTTATATTTAAGAAATGATAGTTTCCCATGTATTTGTGAAGAAAGTAATTCTTAATGTTAATTGTTTAGTGAAAGATGAGCATTTGTTTAATTTTTTTTTTTTTTAGAAGTTTTAATCATTACTAAAACACAAAAATCCAATAATATACCTTTTTTAAATTAGAGAATATTTTGTTAATTTTACCAACACGGTTTTCATAAATTTGTAAAAGTCTTTCGAAATCAACAACGAAAATTATCTAAAAATTTAATGAGTTGCAAAATGTGAATAGCAAAAATGTTTACTAAAATATATATATTTTTACCAACAATTAGTATAAAAATAGTAAAGTGAAACTGAAAAAAATTTCTACTAACAATGTGATAGAGCGCCCTGGGTCCGGAGTGGGCCAGTTAGATACTCGGCAGCAAGCAATAACTGCTGCTTTCTTTCGTTAATGAAAATCAGTTGGCAACGCTGACAGTTGTCCTTGTAAAGTTGAAATTCTTTCGTCATTTTAGTTTACGAAAATATAAACTAGCTTTAATTTTGTATTGAATAGATGTAGGATTGATGAAATAAAACAACAAATATTAGAGAGAGTAAAAAATACCACTTGTAAACATATAAACAGTGATGCACAATTTGTTCGAGTGGAAATTCGCTAATATTTGTTAAAAATCGTTACAAACACAGAAAAAACGCTAGAAATAGAGAAACTTAGGAAATTTATAGCATTCTAGACAAACGGTAACCAAATGTAATTTTAAAGTTGAAATTTTTTACATTTTTTTTGACAGTGTCTTATTGTTTTCCCTGATACGTAAGTATAGTTGTACCTTTTGCACTTATGAAATTTTCCTTTTGATCAGTGCAAAATAAAGCTAGTTTCATACGGGCTTAAATAACAAGTACAAATTAAAATTCATTTTCTTTGCACTAATTAGTGCCATTAACAGTAAAAAAAATAACCTTAAGTTAACACAAACTGAAAGTTTAAAAATTCAAATCTCTACAATTTGATATTTGTAACTGTAAGTTAGCTCAAACTTCAGGTTATTTTTTATTATTATTAATGACCCTTAAAGACAAGTAATTACTTAATTATTTCAAACTATAAAAAATCATCAAGATTTACAAAAACACTTCAACACATACTATTTCATAAGTTTTCCTCAAAAAAAAAAAAAACTATCGAATACAAAGAATTTATGGAACAATGATCAGATAATAAACAGTTCATTCCCTTACGAAATAACAAAAGCCAAAAAAGAAAGATCGTGCATATAAGATATTTTTCAGTTTCAAAAAAATGTTTTTTTTTTATTTTTTCAGTAGGCCCATCACCTGTTTTTACTGTCAATCATACAAAAGCCCACAAAAGCTTAATGAACAATGACGCTGGTGGTGATGGAGAGATCGTGGATATTATGATCTTGATGATGGCCTGACAGAGATTTTTTTTAGTTTTGGCTGGTGTCGTTTTTAAATATTTGTATTTATATATGAAATATTTTTGCTTAAATCTTTTAATATAAGAAACATTAATTGTTGGTACTACTGATCGCATTAAATCATTTCCCCATTTTTTGTTTTGCAACGGTAACCAAGTGGCCCATGTGGTATTTATATAGTTGAGGTATTGTTTTCATAAAACATTGCTATGGGATAATTTTAAGAACTTTGCCAAACAATTATATATACTACTTAAAGTACAAAGGCGTTTATTGTTGTAATAAATTTTATATTCTTTGGCGCGATATCTTTTACAACATCAGCTCTGGTTGTTAGTGACGGTGTAGTTGGATTCTTCAGCGGTTCATGTAACATGAGCCAATTGACTTCTGTTACTTTGATTGAATTATTACTCAAGATCGTTAAATATTGATATGAATATTTTGTTTTTAGTAGAAATTTCATTAGTGAATCATTTATGGCGGGTGTCTTAACATATAATCAGAGTTAAATAATAACCATTGTGAATTTCATACAACTTTGACATTCAAAACTATTGTTAAGCACTAATATGTTGTTAATTTTTAATAATTTCACAGGTCTTAAAGGTTAAAAGATTTATATTAAAAATAATACAAATTTATTTTTAGCTTCTAGCGAATAAAAGTAATTATCTTCACATTTTAATCATTATAGCTTTGTATAATATAAACATTTAAACAAATTTGTATTTTGTGTGAAAATTTAATTAAGTTATTTATGATTAGCAATTTACTAGACTAGTCTGAACAAAAATATTTAGCAAATGATTTATGAAAGATAAGGCGATATCTCTATATATAAAAGAATAACGTGACTGACTGACTGACTGACTGACTGACTCAACATCGCCCAGCCCAAACCGCTGAAGCTAGAAAGTTGAAATTTGGTATGTAGGTTCCTCTTTCGGGGTAGACGTCCACTAAGACGGGATTTTTGGAAATTCCTACCGGAACGGGCAAAAAGGGGGAAAGTGTCCCCCTTGACGGCCTGTCAAAACCCCTTTGGCTAGAAAGCTGAAATTTAAGATATGTGTTCCTTGGAGTAGGGGCTAACTTTTCTGGAAAGTACTTTCTAGAATTTTGGACAGGGACGTTGTAAAAATGGGGGTTAAAAAGGGGAAAAAGGCCCCCCTTGACGGCCTGCCCAAACCGCTGGAGGTAGGAAGTTGAAATTTGGTATAAAGGTTCCTCCACTATCGTAGACATCCACCAAGACGGGAGTTTTGGAAATTTTTACAGGGACGGGCAAAACGGGGAAAAAGTCTCCCCCTTGACGGCCTGCTCAAACTGCTGGAGCTATGAAGTTGAAATTTGGTATGTAGGTTCCTCGACCGGTGTAGAGGGAGGGGCAAAAACGGGACAAAAAAAGTACCTTTTTCCAAAAAAGTACCTTTTTCCAAAAAAGTACCTTTTCCCAAAAAAAGTACCTTTTCCCAAAAAAAGTACCTTTTTCCAAAAAAAGTACCTTTTTCCAAAAAAAGTACCTTTTTCCAAAAAAAGTACCTTTTTCCTTTTCCAAAAAAAAAAGTACCTTTTCCCAAAAAACATACATTTTTCCAAAAAAATAACTTATTCAAAAAAAGTACCTTTTCCAAAAAAAAGTACCTTTTCCCAAAAAAAGTACCTTTTTCTAAAAAAAATGTTCCTTTTCCAAAAGAAGTACCTTTTCCAAAAAAAATACCTTTTTCCAAAAAACATACATTTTTCCAAAAAAAAAACAACTTTTTAAAAAAAAATACCTTTTGCAAAAAAAGTACAAATAAAGTACTTCCCAGGTGAAAATGTTCATATATGGTCATATATGGCAACATATATGGGTTCGGATCCGAAATTTGAGGGTATATGGCCATATATGGAGATATATGAATGTTCATATAATTTTGTTTTTTATTTTTTAATAAAAATATTGCTTTTTTTTATTTAAATTAAATGTAAATATTACAATTCTTACTGATGAATTTGTACATTTGAATGAAATTGAGAAATTATGAAATTTTTAATGGACATAAACATTTTACTTGAAGTTTAGAAATCATTTTATGACTGTTTTTTGATTATTTAATGATTTTTTATACACTAATAGAAAAAAGTGTGTAAAAATGTTAGTTAAAACTACTAAAAATTAGTTCAAAATTAAAAACTGCTGTATTAGCAGAGTATTTTTGCTAAATATAAATAAGATACGAACAGCAAAAATAAAAGTGTTTAATATATTTACAAAATTTGAGTTATAATTGAGCTAAATATCAGTGATTAAGAAATAAAATTAGACAAAAAACATCACATAAAATTTAAAATTTTCAAAGTTCCTTTTTCGTTTTTGGTTTTTAATAAATAAATTTAGCAGTTTTATTTTTGCTGTTTTTATCTAACTGCAACATTTTCAATTGTATTTCAAAATTTATCATTATATTTCAGAAGTTATCAATTGTTTTTCAGATTTATCAATTGTATTTCAGAAATAATCAATTGAATTTCAGTTTCATCAATTGTATTGTAGAAGTTATGAATTGTTTTTCAGATTTACCAATTATATTTCAGAAATAATCAATTTATTTCCAGTTTTATAATTGCTTTTCAGAAATTATCAATTGATTTTCATATTTATTAATTATATATCAGAAATTATGAATTGTGTTTCAGAAACTGAAAATTGTATTTCAGAAATTTATTAATTGTATTTCAGAAATTCGCAATTGCATTTCAGAAATTATCAAATGTATTTTACAAATAATCAATTGTATTTCAAAAACTGGCAATTGTATTTTAGAAATTGCCAATTGTATTTAAGAAATTATCAATGTATTGTATTTCAATATTTTTTGAATCCGCTGAAGTAATTACCCCCATGACAAAAAAAAATTAAAACATTTCCCATATATGGAATAATATATGAGTTCATATATGAAGATATATGGAATTTATGAACCAATATATGGACCAATAAATGCAGTATATTATCATATATGGATTCATACATTTGAATGTATTTACCCATATATGTATGCTTCCATACATAATATATATGTTCATATATGATCATACATTAAGCCATATATGCTCATACATGAAACCATATATGACAATATATGAACATATATGAACATTTTCACCTGGGTATGTAAAAACAAAGTATCTTTTTCCAAAAAATTTCGTTTTTCCAAAAAGTACCATTTAAAATAATATATAATTTCAAAAAAACTACTTTTTTTCCTCCACTCAAGGATATCTCCACTAAAACAAGGTTTCTTGATATTCGGCATAGACGTGCGCTAAGACGGGATTTTTGGAAATTCCTACCGGAACGGGCAAAAAGGGGAAAGGTCTCCCCATAAACAGTCTCACAAATTGGAAAAGTGCCTGCCCAAACCACTGGAGGTAAGAAGTTGAAATTTGGTATAAAGGTTCCTCCACTGTAGTATACATCGACTAAGTTTGTATTTTTGGAATTCCCTACAGGATATCCCAAAAGGAAACTCGGTATGTGAGTTCCTCCTTCTGTGTAGGCGTCCGCTTAGACGGAATTTTTGAAATTCCTATCGGGAGGGGAAATAAGGTAAAAGTCTCCTCCTGACGGCTTGCCCAATCCCTTTTGGCCAACCTAAAATTTTAAATATGTATTCCTTGGAGTAGGACTAACTCACCGGCAACGTAATTTTTCTATTTTGGAACAGGAACATAGTAAAAATGGTGGTTGAAAGGGAAAAATGTCCCCACTAACGGCCTGCCCAAACCGCTTAGGCAATGCAGTTGAAATGTGGTATGAATGTTCCTCATCCATCGCAGATAGCCGCGAAGATGGAATTTTTGTAAATTCCTAAAGGGAGGGGCAAAAAGAAGAAAAACCTCACCTTGGGGGCCGGTAAAAACCCCTTCGGCTAGAAACCTGAAGCTTAAAATGTGGGTCCCTGGAGTGAGGGCTAACGTATTAGAATTTTGGACAGGGTCGTTATAAAATGGGAGCTCAAAAAGGGAAAGTTGCCCCTTAACGACCTGTCCAAACTGCTGGAACTAGGAAGCTGAAATTCGGTACTTAAGTTCCTCTCAGCCTGCTCAAACTGCTGGAAATAGGAAGCTGGAATTCCCTGTCGATGGATTTTCGGAAATTCCTACCGAGAGGGGCACAAATAATAAAAGTTGGCTAGAAACCTGAAATGTAATACATATGTTACTTGGAGTATCTGCTCACTTACCGAGACGGTGCTTTTTGGACAGGGACATTGCAAAAATGGGGATTAATGAAGCGAAAAGTGCCGCTTAAAGGCCTGCCCAAACCGCTGGAGGTAGGAAGTTGAAATTTGGTATTAAAGTTCCTCCTCTATTGTAGACATCCGCTAAGATGAGATTTTTGGAAATTTCTACAGGTAGGGTCAAAAACAGGAAAAGTCTCCCCCTTAACGGCCTGGCCAAACTGCTGGAACAAGGGATCTTAAATTGGGTTCCTTCTCCAACGTTGACGTCCCCTAAGATGGTATTTTTGGAAATTCATACCGGGAGGGGTAAAAAGTGAAAAAACTTCCCCCTTGATGGCCTGGCCAAACTGCTGGATATAGAGACCTAAAATTATGTATGTAGTAGGTTCCTCCTCCAACGCAGACGTCCTCTAAGACGGAATTTTTGGAAATTCCTACCGGGAGGGGTAAAAACGGAATAATTCTCCACCTTGATGGCCTAACCGAACCCTTCGGCTAGAAACCTGTAATATATAATATGTTTTCCTTGGAGTATGGGCTAACTTATCGACAAGGCATTTCTAGGACTTTGGACAGGAACGTGGTAAAAATGGTGGTTCAAAAGGGGAAAATTGCCCCCCCCCCCCTTTACGTCTGCGTCTTTAGCTAGAAACCTAAAACTTAAAGAACAAGTGTATATGAAACACTAAAATTAAGAAACTAAATAGGAAACGAGTGGGATTGAAACACTACACAAGTGGAATGAAATGGATATAAACGTTGAACGAGTGGAATTGAAATTATAGACAATGCAAATGGATTGGAAGAGGGAATCACCTGTTCAAACACTATCAACGGAGTATGAAATTTATGTAGCATTGAAACATACTCCCCAAAAAGTTAAACAAATTTTCTGAAAGAGAAAAAACCTTAGAAAAGGAATGGAACTTATATATTCCGATATTTAAACTTCATGTAACGAAGCACCGGTGGAAGAAACCGACGCAGTAAATTTTCCAACTGAATTTGTGAATTTACTTGAATTGCCAGGTCTACCTTTACATAAACTGGAATTAAAAAAAAAACTTTAAGACACGCTAACAACGTAGCTTTGCCCGCTATTTTTAATATTATAAAATGCTTTCCAACCCTGCTTTACGTTATTTATTTTCATTCAAAACACAAATGAACAAAACTACTTACGGGTCTATCTACCTAAGTTCGCACTTTACCAAATTATCTTAACATACACACGTATATTGCAATTTATTATGGATTCATTACTAACAATCCACTTTCATGAGAAAAAGTGATCAAATATTTATTTATTTTAAACCCATTGTTGTGCAGAATTATTTATTTGTGGTGGCTGGGTGAAGGCTTTAAATAAAAAAACGAATTTAATAAAAATTGTGGGGGGCGCAGCCCCCCCCCCCCCCCCCTTAACCTTTAAGGCACGCTAACAACGTAGCGGGCTGCGCCCGCTAGTATATGCATATAAGGAAGATATTGAAAGAAAAAACATGTTTTTAATTACCCGAGTAAATAATATTTAATTTGATATATCCATATATGCTTTTGTGCGACAGGACACAATTTTAATTATACACTCAGATAAAAAAGTTAGTAAAAAAAATTTGTAAACATTTATCAATCGCACTTTACTATTTTTGTACTGATTTTTAGTACAATTTCTTTTTAGTAATAATTTTTGCTATTCTCTTACTACAAATTACGGATTTTTTTTTACTAATTTTCGTTGCTAATTTCAGCAAAATATTTTACTAATTTTTCAAAACCGAGTGATAAACTTAGCAAAAAAATATACTAATTTAACCACAAGTGGATACTTTAAAGAAAATTTTATTTACAAGGACTCGTTGATTTTTTAGAATTCTTGCTTAGTTTATATTTGTTTTATTATTGGTATATTCTAAGTTTGGAAATAAAACTGAGCAAATTTTTTTGTATCTCCCTCCAATGCATTCAGTAGCCATTACAGACTTTTTAGATTGAGTGTATTAAGTTCTTTCTTTCTCAAAAAATATCGATCAATATGTAATTGTATATTGCATTTACAATTAGATACGGTTAATACAATTATATATGATGTTGTAGAGGTATATTATTTAGCAAGTACATAATCCAAAATAATATATATTTTTATATATTGTCGTAATAAAAAATAAACACACATTTTTGTTTTGGACAAAATTATATATGACACCATTCAGAGCCACACTAGTCTTTTGGATATAATTATGTATCGACCGAATGTTTGAGCCTTATGTTAGACCCAGTGAATGAGGGTGCTGATCCACAGGATTTTAATATACCTTGATATCACCTTCTATCGCTTTTTATTTTTCATAGGGGCAATGATGTTGTGTACCTGTGGCAGCAACAATTGACCACGCATGATGCCGAATTTAACTCTCTTTGGGTTAACTTCAAGATCAGGACACACATCTTGCATTTCGGGTTTCTTTACAGAAGTACAAACATGGAGGGGGATGAGGCATTTAATTGTTTTGATTCTCTTTCCGCCTCCATTTCAGGAATCCTGCAGAGCGGTCCGAATAGTGAAATTGTAGTTGCTGGTAATTTCAACTCTTCATGGCTACGCCATCCGAGCGGGATGACTTCCGTCGGCATTTATGTCGAGCTTTTTGCCGCGCACAATCACCTGGTGCAGTTGGTAAATGAGCCAATACACATTCCGTATTTTGAAGGGCAATTTTAGAATACTCTCGACCTTTTTCTCACTCCGCACCCTGAAAAGTATGAAATGAGATCGTATGCACCTCTCGGTAACTCGGATCAATGTACCACTTCCGTATCCTTTTCATACTCCGGGCTTCGTAGTGTTTCACAGGCAGCCACGAAGCGCTCTGTTCCAATTGATGAAAAGGCTCGGCAAATCAACTGGAAACTATGTTTCTTGGACGACAATGTTGATGACGTTGCGAAAATGGTAGAACGCGTGATTTAGCTTGGAATGAAATTTTTTATTCCTTCAAAGTACATTCCTGCTAAGTCGAAACATAAGTGTTGGTTTAACCAGATTTGCAGAAATACACTCAGATCCCGAGAGAAAGCATTCAGTAATTGGCGTGCGAATAATATCATGCTGCGCAAATAGGCGAGAACTGAGTGTGTCAAAGTACTAAGACGCGAAAAGCTTCTGCACGAACAGCGTCTGCGTGCTAAAGTTCTTGCTGCTCCACGGGGCAGTAAGACCTTTTGGTCATTCGTTAAAAGGGTAAAGGATAATGCTAGTTCCTCTATCCTAACTCTTATAAAGGATGACCTAATATTTACTGATCCGGTTGATAGAGCCAACCTGCTGGCTGAACTATTCGCGTAAAATTCGTTTCTGCCAGAAAGCGATCAACCACTGCCCGTGCTTGAAAGAGTATCGCATACTATGCCCAAGATATTCTTTCGTCCCCGAGCAGTTAAAGGCTTTCTTGCGAATCTCGACATAAATAAGTCAACGGGCCCGGATGGTTTTACCTGCACTGGTACTGAAACAGTGCTCTTGGACACTATCGCGTCCATCGGCAACCCTCTTTAGCACGTCGTACCGCATGGGTATCTTTCTATCGTGTTGGAAGGTCGCTAATATCCAACCAATTCCCAAAAAGGGTGCGTCTACTAACACTGGCAATTACCGTCCAATCACAATCTGCTCTGCGCTCTAGAAGGTCATTGAGAGCATGGTAAACTACCATCTTATTAATTATATCGAACCCAATTTGCTTCTCAATGATCGACAGTATGGCTTTCGTAAAAGTCGTTCCACTTGAGACCTGATAGCGTTTCTTTCGGAGCGTTGGAGTCGGTCCATTCACAAATTTGGTGAAAGCAAAGTGGTTACTGTGGATATTTCTAAGGCGTTTGATCGTGTGTGGTATAAAGCACTCGTGGCAAAGCTTATTGCTTTTGGTGTCGGTGAAGACTTCTCTCTCGAGTTTTCTCAGGGATCGCACTATAAGAGTTGTTATAGATGGGTTCTCATCTATTGAGTTTCAGTTGATTGCAGGGCTACCGCAAGGTTCTGTTCTTTCGCCTTCTCTCTTTCTTATCTTTTTGAAGGATTTACTCTGTCCGACTTCCAATCCTATCTACTATTTTGCAGATTCATATTCCTTCGATCAAAGGCCAAGCCTTCTGGAGTTTGGGGGCAAGAGGCAGATTCTGAATGACATACTCAATCAGGACCTAATGACAATCTCTGAATGGGTTTGCGTGAATAGGGTCAATTTTAATCCACGCAAGACCCAATGTTGTTTGCTGACCCATAGGGCCATGGAGTCATCAATGTCATCCGTACACATGGGTGGTATCAATATTCAGGAATCTGAAGCTCTTAACATTCTGGGCATGATAATCCAGTGTGATTTCGGTTGTAGGGATAATGTCAAGTGTCGGAAGAGGCAATCAAGTGTCTTGGCTTTCTTAACCGGTGTAAGAACTACTTCACTTCTTCTGATCTCCTCACTATTTATACCACCTATATCCGGGCGAAGATAGAATACAACACCCATATATGGGCAGGGGCCTCAAAGTCTATTTTGGGGCTTTTGGAGCGTATACAAAGTAGGGCGTCGGCGCTCATTAATAGCAGTAGGATATCTAGCTCTATTGACTCGTTGGAGCATCGTCGAAATGTGGGTTGTGTGACACTGTTCTATCGTTACTACCATGGGATGTGTTCTGAAATTATCCCATGGCCCCGTGTTTTTGTACGTAACACACGCTTGTGTAGTAGATCTTATCCGTTTGTGAGTGATTTTCCAGAGAGAAGTGCGTGAAAATGGAATAGGTCAAAAACTAAGGCAGGTTGACAAAAATCAAAAATTGGTAAATCTACATGTATTTTTTTACTAACTTACAAAATATTCTTTTGAAGTTGTATTTTACCTAAGTACTTCGATAACTATACACTTTTTATTTTTTCCGTGTAGATATATGTAGTTAAAAAGGCGACAAGGCTATTTACCTTTAAAATAATTAAAAATTTTGTTATTTTTAACTGTTGAAAATTAACTAACAAATGCATTAAAAGTAACTAACAGTGTCATAAAATTAACTGACAAATTTTTATTACAAAAATTTTAAAACAACTGGCAAAATGGATAAAATCTACTGTTTTTTCAGAGTTAATTCTTTTGGTATTATGTATAACAGTATATTTTAATAAAAAAAAACAATTTTTTTCTTTCAATTACAAAAATGTGTGTAATTAATTCAGCCTATTTAAAATTTGAAGTAAAAATTCCAATCCGTTCTCCAGTTAGCAAAAATATTTTTCACGATAACACTGTTCTGGGGGATGCTGATTTTGAAGCAGCAATCAGTTTAAAACCTGAAAATGGTTTAGCAGGCATTTTTACTGCAAATTTCTACAAAATCTCAAAAGCGATCCACCCTAATAATATATATTGAATTGTATCTGTATGATAAAATTGTTTATGATTTTACAACATAAATCTTTTATTGACCTAATCTAATTTAAACCGCGTAAGCACGCATGAAGTCAAAATTACACACTCACAACACCCCGTTTATAAAAAACTACACACATTTAACCGTCATCAGAAAGCAAAAAAAAAAAAGACACTTGCATTGCTATCAAGTTTTTAAGTCTTTTTTTTATAAAATTTATTTCATTTTATTTTCTTTAACATGCATTAAAGACCCAGTAGCCTAATGCCCGATATATAAAATAAAATTATTTTCTTACTGCTTAAATAAATATTTAACTGAACATTTGTTTTAGGCCTTCTTGTATGTTTTCACAATACAATAAGATATAAATTCAATAAATCGTTTTTTATTGCAAACTTTCAAATTGTATTTATAAAAAAATATGAATTATATGCATAAAAAGAAATTCTATATAAAAACCATGTAACATTTCGTTAAAAAAAATCCAGATACATTTAATATATATGTGTGTCAATATCTGCTTAAAACTTTTTTTAACTTTTTCAAATTTCACAGAACCATAAAAAAATACAAAATCTCTAAGGTACTTATTTAAAGTATAATTTTAAACACGGGCCGTTGATTTTTTTTCTTCATAATCTTCCAAAATATATAAAAAACAAAAATATTATGGTAAAATTATAGCTTTACCACAAAAATATCATTAATCATATTGTACAGATTTTATAACACCTCATATTTTATATTTTACACTAAAAATTTATGTAAAGATGTTGTTAAATTGTTGTATATTTTACAACATTATTAATAGGGTTGAAGACCTTTTGTTTTTTAGCTTTTTTTTGGTGAATTTACAACCATAGTTTGGAAATTTATGGCGCATATTCTAATTCATATAAATGTTATTAGTAAAATGCTGTTTTTTCTTAAAAAATATTAACCTTGAAAAACGCTGTGCAAAAAAAAAGAAACGTTAGATTGGCCACATTGCTTGTTCTTAACTTGTCATTGTTAGTTGCGTTGCCAACCATTGTTGTTACTCGTATCTGAGCATTAATTTGTATATTTGTTTGGCTAAGTATTTGTTTTCATTTTAAAATAAGTGTGTAAAACTATTTTTTTTCTAAATTTTCAAGTTCTTACCATAATCTCTTCATATTAAACTTAATTCAAAAAATTCTTTATATATAAAAAAATTTATTTATGATATTAATAATCATTCTAATAACATCATAAACATTTTTAAAAAGAAGAAAAATTTTAATAAAATTTTTGTCATGCATTTTCACTGAAACACCCACATGCATTCTTTTTCTATACTTTTTTTTATTTTTTTTTTTTATAAATTTTATATACGTACTAAAAACTGTGGCATTCGTTTAACATTTATTGCATTTAACATGACCCGTGTAAAAAAGTTTAGATCTGACCAGATCTTTTTGGTTCTCAATAGATATGATTGAATCTAATTAGATCCTGTACCAGATCACATCAAATATGATCAGATATGGCATATGTGATAATATCTTATGGCAAGATCTGATCAGATCTAGTGCCAAATTTGTTCAAATCTAATGTGATCTGGACAAATTCGCCAGATCTGAACAGATCTAATTAGATCTCAAATTTGTCCCCAATTTTGAGATCTAATTAGATCTGGTGGGATCTACGAAGATCTGGCCAGATGTGCCTAGATCTGATCATATCTAATTAGATCTCAAATTTGTCCCCAATTTTGAGATCTAATTAGATCTGGTAAGATGTGCTGAGATCTGACCAGATCTGATCATTTTTACACGGGGAGTTTTATTTATTGTATTTATATCAACTACTACCACAATGTAAAAAAATGTTTTAAATACATATTTTAAATTTATTATTGTTATTACAGATAATATGCAAATTTTTTTTAATATTTTATATTTAAACATTTTATAAACGGTTGCAATTATTTTGACATATTGTTGACATGTGACATGATCATATATTTTGTTATAAATAAACAAGAGAGTTTGTGCAATATTGTTGTTAACAGTACAATTTTAAAAAAGGTATATTATTACAAGTGGATTTTGTAAAAATTTAGTTATTTTTTTTGTTTATTTTGGGTAAACAAATGAAAGTCAAAGTTAGAAAAATAAAAACTTTAAATGTCATGGAAATTTGTAACGCCTACAGTGAAATATTTAACATATTGTGCGTTTAATTGAATTAATGAAACACATTTTAATATAATATTTTTAGAATTTGTCATATATATTACCTTGGTTTGCGATAAATTTTAAATTGTAGGCAATTTATTATATTCACTTAAATCATTGTCTCGTTATATAATTTTATGTAAGTAGGTTTTTGTAAAAAACTTTACAATAAAACAGTTCCATACCTTTTCAATTACTATCATATGTTCTTAAAAAAAACATACTGACCTAGAATTGTGTAAAGGCTAATGACAGTGATTGAAAGTTCTTGAAACTATCATCATCATCCACATCATTCTCATTTAGTTTAGTTAAAAAAAATGGGAAGAAAACCACACACTGAGCTTGTTAGCAAAACAAGATGTAATGACTTGGTAATTATTTTCAATAAAAACAGTCATTGATTTTTTTTGTCTGGTTCAATGTTTTTGTTGCCTAAACTTGTTTTAATTGAAAGTTTTGTGTTCAAGAACTTTATTCAATTAAAAAGTGAAATTTTTGAAGCAGACATTGCATTTTGGAATGTCTAGGAGTTTAAGAAATTAAAGAATAAATTTTACAAGAATTTTAATTAAAATTTTAAAAGTACAAAATTTTAACAATTATATTAAATATAAATAAATATTTCCCCACTTGGTTAGCTTGTTAAAATTTACAAGTTTTTGAGCTGAAAAATGTAAAAACTTGGTAAATTTCACCATTTTTTTTTATAATATTGATAAGAATTATTTTAATAAAATATTCGAAATTATTTTTTTAATATATTCACCAATTTGGGAAATATGGCACATCCAATCATAGTTGCCAATATTTCAACCAGAGGGCGTTTCAGGAAAAAATATACAAAAATATACTAACGAAGCTTAACACACAAAAAAATATTGTTAAACTTTTTTCAATTAAAACGATTTGTTAAATTATTTCAAAAGGTGTCAATTAAAAATTAATCCAATAGATTAAATAATTGCTCAAAACTGCAATTTGCTTGACATTTTTTATTCTACCGCTCAAAAGCATTTCATAAAAAAAGAGAAAAACATCAGCATATTGTTTTTGTTTTTCGTTTGTTTTATTTATGTGGTTGCTTTTATAAATGTTTATGTATTAGTAACAGATATTTTAAATTAATTTTTATAAAATTTTATAAATTCTCGTTAAGTTTATTATTTTATTTAGTTATATATTTTCATTTTCCCATATTAAATCTGAATATTCATTTATTCTAAAACATTATTGTGAACTAATAATATAATTTTTGAAATTTTGTTTAATAAAATCAATATTTTAGTTGAACAAAAAAATCGCAAAAAATTAAAAATTATTTTAAATAAAATATATATTGTTCAGTTTTCAACAAAAACAAACTATTTTTTTTATTTCTTTATGCCTCAGAAAAAAGAAGAAAACTAATTTCTGCGAGAGAATTTTTCATATAAGTATAAATAAATCTATCAAATGAATGCAAATTGCATGCAGGTTTTATTTGAATAAAATTCAATGTTATGAAATTCATGCTAAAAATAAAGATATATATTTTCTTATAGTTGGCATGGCAACTACCACTTTATACAGCTGATTAGATTCTTATTTAGAATTTATACAATATTAATCAATTTTTAATCCAATGGATTAATTTTTAATCAAATGCATATATATGCTATTTAGAAGGTATACGATATTGATCAATTTTTAATCCAATGAATTATTTTTAATCAAATATATATAGAAAAACCAATAAAAATAAAATAATTATTCAATTAAAGAGCTGCAAATTTTTAATTGAATGGACAATTTTTGTGATTGGAGGAATTTCAACGATAAAATTTATTGAATAGGCGGTTTTCATGATTGAATTTAGTTTTTATTTTTTTGTGTGTAAGTTGCGTTTAGATCTGTTTTCAAATACCGAGATTTCAATGGATATTTGCACTTTATGACAGTAGCGAGATTTAGATTTGACAACTGCATTTTTTTTTTAAACAAAAGTACCATAAAAAAATAACCTCAAATTAAAAATATTTCCAAAAACCATTTTATTCATTGGCGGAGTACAATTTACATTATTTTATGTATAGATCTAACGCTAAATATGTTAGTAAATTTGTTTTTTTGTAAGGACGACAAGTTAGAAGCCATGCTTTCTTCATAGTTATGCTTCTCGGGAAGCAAAAATTAGAACCACGCAATACTTCTTATAATCATTAGTACATTTCCATTGGCTCTAAAGTTATATTTATTATATTTATAATAATTTTTTCATTTCATTATTTTGTATTATTTATAGGTTATTTTTTTAGTCAGCTGTTGACCATCGTTGCCACTTTTTCGTGCAAAAACTCTACTAATTAAGAGAAGTGTTGTATTCTGTAAAAGACTACATTCTGGCTACCAATAAAGCCAATAATCCAATAAGGAGAATTTTCCCAAATGTCAGAAGACGGGCTCCACAATTGGCTAAACAATCAGCTCTTTCAATACCCTCGTGCCCCTAAGGACCAGGAATCCACCCCAGTGCAAGGGAGTTGCTCCTACCGAGTTCATTGAGAATCCCTATAAATTCCTTGACCAGCCCTGATGATACCCCGCAGGTTCCTTATGCCTTTAGCACAGCCTGGCTGTCAAAAAGAATATAGAAGCGGGATCTAACCGTGTTCCTCCGCAGGCACTCTCTCACACATACAGAAATGGCGAAAATCTCCTCCTGAAAGATGGAGAGGCATTTGCCAATTGGTAAGGCATGTTGGAATCCGGATCCAAAGACACCTGTCCACTTGTCCACATTCGACTATTTTGAGCCATTAGTGTACTATATCTGAGCCCCCTCTTCAGGCTCCCAGGATCGGCTGGTCTACATATCGCATTCAAATAACATAATGTCAAAATGCTTGAAGAAAATCTGCTCCGGGCTCATCTTATCCGCGACCCTTAAGATTGCGTCGTCCATAAAGATGCCGGCGATCCTCATGTGACCCCTTAGGTCACCACTCTTCATATCCCCGAACTCCCGGAGACGAAGCGAGCCCATGCTGACAGCCGCACCGATGCCAGTACACACAAGCCCGATAAAGCCTACTCAGAGCATCCCTTTCCGTTGATTGCTCAACCTTTGCCACCATGCTAGGGCAGCATACATGATCATAGGTTTTACAATGGTGTCTAATGACCAGTAGACTATGTGTGTTCTTAAATTCCATGTTTTCTCAAAAACTCTGATAGGCATAATAGGCTCTGGTGGCCTTCTTGGTCACAGGGTAGAGATAATCATTCCAGGTAAGGGATTTATCTAGAGTCACCCTAGGTACTTCACATTGTCCGAGAAGCCTATCGTTTCACCTACAACAACAGGCTCGGACAGGTTAATCCTCCTCATCCTCGTCAACGGTATCTGGATTGTCTTCGCCGGGTTGATATTCAAACCTTTTTCCCAACACGATGAGTGAGTAAAGTTCAGAGCCTACTGGATACGATCAGAGACGGTCGTGACATCCCAGCCGACAACTAAGATGACTGGATCATCGGCGTAGCCATAGGTTCTGAAATCTAAGTCGTTCAGACCCGCAAGCAAGTCATCAAAGACCAGTGTTCATAGCAATGGCGACAGTACACCGCCCTGAGGACATCCTCTGGTCACATTCACGGTCATACTAATAAACCCTATGCCGAACGTGATTTCCCTGTAACCGAGCATCTCCACGGTCCTATTGATGATCATTGGCGAGATGCCGTTTCCTACCATGGATAACTTAATCGTATAATAGGACGTGTTGTCAAAAGCGCTCTGTATATCAATAAAAGCACAGAGGGAAAAGTACCTTCTCTATCAACGTGACAACAACTTACCATGTTGATACGCGAACTGAAGCTCGTATATTGGTTTACGCCTGAGGTAAATATCTGTAATGTAATGGTTCAAGACTTTCTATATTGTCTTAAGGAGAAACAAGCTGGGGATAATTGGTCTATACGATTTAGGCAGGTGTTCGGATTTCCCCCTGCCTTTGGAATAAAGACCACTTTAACCCCCTCCAAGTTGGCACATGACCCAGCAAAAGACTTGATCTAAATATCCTAACCGGTTGTGGGACTATTAAATCCATTACCCTCTGTATCATACACAGGTAGATCCCGTCAGGACTCGACGACTTAAAGGACGATTTTACTCTGTCCTCCTGAAAGACGTCACCAGTTAGGCATCCATAGTGTTTCGTCAGCTTTGGGATTCTGTGAATCGAAACAGACTCACCGTCGGCTCTCCTGAGAGTGCTAAGACCATTTGTGTGATCATGTGAAAGGGGCTTCTGAAGTCGCACATCTTCCGAAAGATCAGAGATCTTCTGACAATAGCTGCGCCACGTGGACCTTGTGGATCTCCGTAGTTCCCTGTCGTATTCAGTGAGTGCTGCCTTGTAGATGTTTCCTTGGCCCTGTTGACTAGTCTTCTGGCTTCTCTTTTGATCTTATCCAGACCATCACTCTACCATGGAACGTCTCTTCTCGCCCTCCTGGTCTGTTAGACAGTTCGCAAAGTAACTTATATAAAACACTACGAGGAATATTCTCTAACTTTTCAATTAAAAGGACTTTTTCGGCCCCTTTTTAAAAAAGAACAACAAAGGCCCATAAGTTGAAGAGTTAGATGGTTAAAATGTTCCGCCAAAATATTTGTCATGAAATTCTATTAAAAGTCTGTGAAGACAGCAAAGTTTAAAATTTAACTTCAATGCCAGAAATAAGTCAAAACTTAAAACAAACCCCCTTAAATCCAGGTTTGTGGGACATTCTGAATACGTACGAAATTAATCCTTAAACACATTTTAAGTTTTGACTTATATCTGGCGTTGAAGTTAAATTTTCAACTTTGATGTCTTCAGAGACTTATATTAGAATTTCATGACAAATATATTTGCGGAATATCTTAACCCTCTAACTCTGCAACTTATGTTCCTGTTCCTTTCCTTAAAAGGGGAAAACATTTCCGTTAATTGAAAAGTTAGATGGTTATAATTGTCCACAAAAATGTTCCCCGTTGTATTTTACATAAGTTCGCTGAACACATCCTATACAAAAAATGAAAAAGTCAAATGGTTTCCTACGCCGATTCAAAATAAACATTTGCAAAGGGGGGAAACGTTAGTACCCCTTTGCCATAATCAGATGTCAGAACCTTGTTATTTTTTTTTTTTTGTGTTGTGTAGTGTTATTGCTTTAAAAGTGATCCTAAAAAGTTAATTCTAAACAGATGATCGCGGGATCAACTCCTGGCGGGACCATATTTTTTTTGATTTTTTTTTACCACCAAAAAAGTCTGCGATTAAGTTTTAAAATTTACAATAAAAAGGTTCACGATTGAATGTAAAAATTTGTCATAAAAATTTCAAAGATTAAATCAAAAAATGAACCGTAAAAGCCTAGATGGCCGATAAAAAATGTCGGTCATATTGTAAATGCCATTGCACGCGTAGTCGGTGATTTTTGAAATCGCTGAATGAACGATCGTCGGTTATGCTTTAAACTTGTTCCTACCCAGCAAAAACAGAGTTTCAACTGCTTACCAGCCTATGTACTAGCTTAACTACTTTTGTTCACAATGTCGCAAAAGTAATCGGTAGTCCTTACCTTCTTACATACAAAATATAAAATCTAATGTGGAGGCATTACCATATCACTTAAAAAAAACACAAAATAATGACTACGAATAACTTTTAGGACATCGCGAATAAAAGTAAGTAATCTAGTAAATATGCTGGTAAGTAGTTGAAACCTTTTTTTTTGCTGGTTAGGTTTGCTTAAGATGAATCTGACAATTTAAAAGGCACGAGTTCTCCTATATACGAATTGTGCTCTATATATGATCTCATAAGAGTTAATAACACTTTTTAAAATTGTGCGTGAAAATCATTACTTTAAGTAGATTTCACAAAATAATTTACATCAAATTGATTGATTTCTTCAATGATTTTGTTTAGCCAAAAAAATTTAATTTCATATGACATGAATATTTAAAAACCATTAAAACAAATCCCATTAAAAAACTAGTTACATGAATTTAAAAAATCACTTTAAAATTTCAAAATTATTCAAAAAATGAATAACAGTTTTAAATATATTTTTCACTACCAGCATCCGGCTAAAAAAAAGCTCCAAATTAATGACTTACAAAAATAAAACTGGTACAAAATTCATCAAAATCTATATTTCTAGCTCCACAAATAATAGTAACATTTTCAACATTATTTTCATACAATATACAACTTGTACAAATTACCTACAACACCATCGTACAACACATGCAGCTACATATTTTATATTTACAACTAAAGTGTTAATGTGAACACCATATTCAGCAGCCATAGTTTGGGCAGCATAGAGTGAGCTGATTATATAAAAAACACAGCAACTTAAGTAGCACCCAAGTATTTATTGTATATCATATGACAATTTTTTAAGATTATTATTTTATTTTTGTGAATGAGTTCAGATAGTGGCGGTTGTTTGTATGAAAAACCACAATTTTTTGCGTAGGCCACAAATTGATGATACGTGTTTTGAGGAAAAAGATGGAAACAAAAAACCATTATTTAATGATTACTTAAAATTGAACATGAAACAGCGTTGAAAATGCTTTTATGATCAAGTATCAGTTTAAAACGTCATTTTAAGAAAGAACCTACTCTACTCTGTATTGTGTATTTTCTTACTCCCCCCTAAAGGCAATTGTTTTTTTTTAACAAATCACAACATGTTGTTGTTTTAAATCAGTAGCTTTTTATGTGTACTTGCGAACACATGCCACAAATTTGTTGTTGTTTTTTCTTGTCAAAGTTACAGGGTGCTTTATCATAGATTTTATATGATAATTTTTTTAAAATTTGATGGTTTGTAGTTGTTATTTGCCCTAGAATCTAAAAATTTATCAAGAAATGGTCCAGTATAAAATCACGAATTGATCATAAAGAGGTCAAGAATTTATCAGACATGTTTAAATCTAAGATATGTATATACCAAGGGTGGGCACAGATTTGTCGCCGAGGGCCAAATTATAGTTTTTCACAAATTATAAAGGGCCGCACCATACATTTATAAAAAGTAAAACTACTAAACTAAATGGAACTACTAAGAAAAATTCGGTTCTCAACTCCATTTGTTCCTAAACTGGTTCCACAAGAAGCGATTGTAAATTCAAATTTTTGCAACTTCATCCCTACACCACAACTTATTATTATACTCTACAGCACTAGTGGACAGCATAAAATTATGTGCTGATGTTTGTAACACCAAAAAATATTGAAAATATTCTGAGTCGATCGGTATCGTTTAGTATACCGATCGACTCAGAATCACTTTTTGTTTCGATTATATGTCTGCCCATGTATTTTTGTGCGCGCGCTATAGGTCGAAAATATTGAGATATCTTATTGAAATTTGGTACACCTACTTATATCGGCCCATGAACATGTTTGCATCGGTCAATGGTTGGACATATATATATTTGTTCCTTTGACTCCTGCAAGGAGCATAGGGCATATAAAGGTCCCACAGAATTGGATTTCCCCACGCTGCAGGTCACAGATAGGAAGATATTTTAATGAAATTTGGTTCGCTGACTGACATGTGCTCAAGGACAAAGCCTATTGATTCGAGATAAGATCGGTCCATATTTGAACATATCTCCCATATGGACTATATTTCCGATTTTATATTAAATGCACCTAAAACTAGGTAAAACCAAAATTGCTTACCGTGATATTATTTCTTTTTTTTTATCATTTTATAGACAAATTTTGCACTTGCCATTTCAATCCATTCGAATCCAAACACTCAACTATATTTAGAGCTTTACCATACCATAGCTTTTAACCATACTGGAGTAGGGTATCATATTTTTTCGTTTTAAATTATGAAAGTTTTTCTTTTTTGATCCCCGGAATCCCAAACGATAATTTGAAACAAAATGAATTATAAGAGAGTGAATAAGGAATAGCCTTCTTGATTAAATTTTTATTTTATTAATTTTATTGCGCAGAGTAAAAGAAATTGCAGTTTTTAAAGGGACACCATTCACTAAAGGACCAATTTAAATGGTAAGTACAAACTATAAATTTTGCTGGTCTTTATGAAATCCCACCGGAATTGGATTGGAAACGTATTCGATTCTATAACCGGATTTATAAAAATTAACGCAAATGGCATTACAATGACGTCATAAAACTTTTAATATATTTAAGTTTTAAAATATTAAATAAAAACATAATAAATATATAACGCTTAAGATTTTTTATTAAAATTAATTAATTTAATAAAAACAATTTTAATTGGATTGAAAATTTCCTCATCAAATCCGAATCCAGTATCTGAAATTTCCGTGTAAAAATTTCCTACATTTTTCTTACAGAAATTTTCGATTGTTGAATTCTATAAATCAGCTCTGCGGATTTCATAAGAAAATTTCAGATCTGACTAAAATTTTTTTATTAAAATAACATATTTTGACAGCCAATTTTTAGTTATTTAATTTTTATTCATATTCATTTAATTTTCTGAAACATAAATATTTAGAAAGTTCTATGACGTAATGCCATTTCCGTTAATTTTTATAAACCCGTTTACAAAATCCAATCCATTTCCAATCCAATCCATTTCCAATCCAATCCGTTTCCAATCAAATTCCGGTACGGATTTCATAAATACCACGTTGGTCAGTAATTAAAGTGCCTTTTCATGAATTAAAACGAAAACTTTTCAGTTCAAAATTCACTACAAATATTACTACACCGAAAAAATTTCTCAGTTACTGTCTACTAAATTTTCAACTGAGGCTCAGGTGAAATACCCCTTACTGAGGCTCAGTTAAAAAATTAATTGTAGGTAACTGATAATTGTTCAGACTTCAAAATATAACTAATAAAACAGTTGCAATTAACGAGGCTTTAGTCAAAATTTTAGAAATTCGCACATTAGTTATAATTAATTAATAAATTTAATTTAAAATTCTATGGAAATTTAATTTATTGGCAATTCTGGCAATAAGCATTTTCATACATTTATTACATATTTTATTAACAAACTGAATCTTACAATTGTAAAAGATATTAAAGTTAGTTAAAAGAATAAAAGTTTTTGGCTGGATTCAGCTTAGCATGATAAAGTTAATTTAAATATCCTCTCTTTAGTCCCCAGTACCAAAATCTCTCATTTGATGTATTTATTAGACTTCAGATAGAGTAAAATTTTGTTCAACATTCTTCCTTTCTATAATAAAAAAAATTTAAAGAATTTAATGTTTGATTATGGAAAACCTAACTTAAAATTCAAACTTATCTTGATATATGTATATTTGTTTTATGCAAATTCTTGACGACGTTTTTTTTTATTAAAAAACTTAATTTTGAGCCAAATTTCCGTATCACATATAAAAATCAAATAAAGGAAAATTTATTTTAAATTCTATTTATTTTTTGAAAACACTTTGACAATTAAAAATTTACATTTTTGTTTATACAGGGTAATAAAAAAATGTGGCATTTAACAGAAACTATAGTTAATAACAATTATTTCAGTTACTTTGAAAATTTTCGGTTTTAACTGAGGAATTATTCAACTGAGCAACTGAGAAATTTTATCGGTGTACCCAACAAACAATTCGTTCCGTTTACGCACCGTTTTCGGTCCGTCATAAACGGAATCCAACTCCGTATACGTACCGTTTTCTGGATCCGTATACGGCCCAGAAAACGGAACATAAGGAACATCGAAACTGATTAGAATCCGTTGAAAATCCGGCAATGACGGACCGTTTACGGACCGTTATGTCGTGTTAAAAACATACAAGTCCGTTTAAAGTCCGTCAATGACGGACCGTTTACGGACCGTTATGTCATGTAAAAAACGGACTAGTCCGCTGAAAGTCCGTCGATGCCGGACCGTTTTCGGACCGTTATGTCGTGTGAAAAACTGAGTATTTCCTTGTCCGTATCCTACCGATTTTTTCAACAAAAATAGACCACATGTTTATTATTTAAAATACACAATACTTTTTTTCCTTTCTTATAAATTCATTAATAATTATTATTTACAATAACTATTAATAAATTTCTAATTAATACAATTACAATATTTAGCACATCCGGCTCGGTTTACCTATCTATCCAGTGCTTAGGGACCCAGAGTATAATCCAACATCTATATTGAAAAGAGACAATAAATTAGTTATGGTTTAATTGACTGTGTACACGATGCAAATTCTCACATGTTATACACAAAACAATAAGTTTCATAAATCTTACTTTGTTACTTGATGTTGTTTGATTAATGGTGTGATGGAAAGAACTCCCTCCATTGCATATTCTCCATATATTCCCGTTATAATAATATTTTCACCGACTTTTCAAAAATATAATTTTTTATTTTGTAAACAAACTGCAACCGATGAAATCCGTTTTTAAAGGCACGGAAACGGATACACCAAAACGGAGTTAAAACGTATTGTGTTCGAAAATCCATTTATACGGTCCGTTAATGTTCCGTATACGTACAAGCATTGACGGATACGTACATTACGGACAGTAATCCGTACGTGCCGGAGTGTCCGTAAAAATGTTTCTTGGGTATAGTCGGAACTAATTACGAATTTTTACTAAAAGTCAAGTAAACAATTTTCGAACAAAATACCTATTTAAGTAAAGTTTGAGTATAAAGTACTTAATTCTGACTATAAAACTGGCCCAAAATTTTTATCTAAAATTTTATAAAAAAAATACTTAAAATATAGAAATTTGAATTTCAGCAAGGGCCGCACTAAAATCAACAAAGGGCCGCATTTGCCCACCGTTGATATATACCATGAAATGGTCTTCGTTTAAATATAAAACGACTTGACTTGTGTCAAAATGTTTCTATAAAATGATATAAAGAAATCAGAACAACGGTGAGAATTTTTGATTTTACCTAATCTTAGGTATATTTAAGAGAATATTAGAAATATAGTCCATATGGTATCGCCCATATCGTCCAAATATGAACCGATCCTATCTAGAATCAATAGGTCTTGTTCTTGGGCCCTTGTAAGCCAGCGTACCAAATTTCATTAAAATATCTTTGTATTTGCGACCTGTAATGTATGAAAACACAACTTTGGAGGACTTTTACATGGGCACTAGGTCCAAACATGGGCTGATTTAAATCAAAGTCTACAATCTTCGTCCTTGTGCAGATATAAGTTGGTGAAGCAAAAGTCATCAAAATATCCAAATATTTGCCGATCTGTAGAGCGTGATATTTGGGGACCTTTATACGAGCACTGGGTCTAACCCTGGACCGTTTATGCATAAACTCAAAAGGCTTTGTCCATAAACCCATGTGAATTAGTGGCTCAGCTGATACTAAATAGTTGCTCAGGTAATACTAAATTTCAGCGCCCTCTACCGGTGAGTAGTGTAAGTTTTGATTTCCTATCTCCCCTGGTATTGACTCTACTTTCTGTCTTTTAAGTTAGAGTGTTGCCAAATACAATTCAAATATTATTACTTAAACACCCTGTATATTTATGCCACCTATAAAAAGCCTTCAGTTATAATTTTATAAAACGAGTTAAAGAAGAAGTGCTTTACATTTTTGTTATTTTGATACAATTTTACTGATAAGAAAGTGTATAATAATTTGAATTTTTGTCTAAAAAAAAGAAAGAAACTAACTAATAAAATGTTTACAAAACATGATGACTTCCGTTGATGATGCCTTATTTTCTACAAGACTGGAAAATTTCAAACATAGATGCAAGAGTATCAAATTGTCAATGTAAATTTAGAGAACTATATATGTTCTCTAACGCTCATCATGGCTTTAGAAAATAAATTTGAATGTTTATATTGTTAGACGTTACAAAGTAGGAAGTGAACCCAATTGAACATGTGATGATGACAAAAATGTACAGAACTAAATGTCCATGATCATCATTTGTATGGATAGTTAGTGTAATATGCCTATAAGTTTAAATTAGTGATGGGTGATGATTATGATGATGATGTCGCTGATCAACTTAATATTATTATAAAATTAACATGTAAAAAAAATTCATTCATATTTGTAGTACTACAGCCTACATTTATTATAAAAAAAGAAACGTCCACAAGCTATACATTTATATACAATAACAAACAAATTTTCATAATTTAGTCATTATCGCAAAAATTTGTAACGTCACAGTTTATTCCGTCAGCTGCTCATATATTTGTATATACATAATATAATACATGCATTCGAAAAAAAGCCAATTGTGGCGAGACAGTGTCTGGGCCGTTGACATACTCGTAATACAGTTCTTACACTCATACCTCAAGTAACATGGTGTAAAGTCTAATGTAAATAAGCTGGCAACGCCACAAAGTATTAACATTGCCTGGCACATTGATCACAGAACATACATAGAAACTTCAGCTGGCCATATGCACTACGCAATATTCTTGTGCAAGTTTTGTTATTGTGTAAAAAATTGCCAGTGTGTATGTCATATTGGAAGGTTGTACAATTCATTAGCAAAAATCAAAAGGGATTTTATTCTTATTGCACAACCATGGAAAGTGAAAAATATTTTGTGATGTGTAGGTTATATT
Source organism: Leucophora obtusa (assembly GCA_949987735.1). NCBI lineage: Eukaryota > Metazoa > Arthropoda > Insecta > Diptera > Anthomyiidae > Leucophora > Leucophora obtusa. The sequence goes on along the minus strand of OX465295.1, from coordinate 299,794,432 downwards.
GTCCCATTTTATATAGAAGAAAACAGTGGTGCCATATCTTATTGTATGGTATAGTGCAAGACGACGATTATTTTGGCAATAATATTTGCAATGATATTGCGAAGTGTATGGCTAGCTATAAGTCGCCAAAATGTTATCGTGTGTTGCTGTTTTCTTATGTATTTTGTAAACATTAAAATTTAAACCATTTGCTCTCACTAATCCATGTGCATGATGAATGCAACCATGTTATCTTACTATCTCTTGTACTGTGAGATTGATACACAGTTATCGTCACAGCATTTTATGTTGTACTAGTTTGCAGTGTTGTATTTGAAAAGTGGCATGAATGCATAGAGTTGTATATTTTTTTTAAATAGATTTTCTCTTCATACAACGATATTTCATGGAGTTTAAAATTTTTTCTCTCATTTATTAAATATATTAATTATTTAATTAAACTACTATATTTTAATAGAACTAAACTTAAATTAGTCTTAAACTAAATTAAATTTCTAAGAGCTTTATTTATGTACAGGTATCTAGCGTCCTTCAAGCTCTATGTTCCTACAATTTCGTACGAGGGCAAGGTGTGTTGTAGAGCTGTAGTAAGTTGTATTTATAAGCAGTAGTCTTTTATTTTTCACCTAAACATTTATTATTATTTTTGTTTCTGTCTTTACTTTGTAAATTTATGATTGCACCTCATTTAAAGTAATAAACGTGCTACAATTTTTTTTTTGCTATTGCTGGTGTAGATGTTGTTTAAACATTTACTATCCACAGTTTTCAAATGTTTACAGTGTTGTTTGAGCAAAAAAAAAAGTGTCAATTGCTTTGACTCTCAAATGAATTTTGCACGTATTGCTCTGAATGCACTTGAACGTTGCCGGTTCGCCACTTTACCATGTACACTCCGTTTGTTATAGCTTGGAATTTTGTTAGAGGAGTTTTCATAGACACAGACTATTGAGATCAATCATGTTATTTTTATTTAAAATTTTCATAATTTTGTTGTATAATAAGCTTGAACGAACAAACAACGAAAAAAAATAAAAATAATTGAATTGTTAAAAATGTGTGAAATTAACATTTTTATTATTTTTTACATTTAATAAGAAAAATATAACAACATGTTAAAAATTAAGAAAAAAAAAAAACACAATAATTCATTCTAACAGTGCCCACTTCCTTTAAGAAAATAATATAAAAAAGCTAAATTTAAAATAATTTTTAATTAGAATTATTTTAGTGTTGCCAACCTAAATCCAGGAATACACGTTCAATGTTGTTGATAAATTTTTCAAAAATCAACCAGTCAGAGCATTTTATTTTTAAATACCTTTTTCCGATTGGTTGATTTTAAAAGCATTGATCAATAATTTGTTTATTGTTATCTACAAATATAGACAAAACGTCAGGAAAATATGAAAAGGAATTTTGTTTAATTTACACTAAATAATTTAGGCCGTATCAGCTTAAAACCGACGACAAAACCACTCATCAAACTGTACAATTTAATGCAAAGCTGCCCCTAAAATGGTTTTATTACCCCCCAAAATCCCCCTTCCTTAGCGACGCTGATTATTTCCTACATACAATTTTTATAAGACTGTAAACTTTTATTGGGAAATTGAGTAATCTGAGCCAAAAATAATTCCTTCAAGAAAAGTCAAAGTTCTATATAAAAGTTGGCAACGCGACTTTTATTTTATACACAAATTTATCAACAATTTTAGAAAAAATTAAGTATTTCATTAAATGATCGTTATTTTTAAGAAAAATTGTTTATAAAAGACAACAAAGCAGCTTTAACAGAATTTCCATTTTGATACCCCCATCGTTTCTTGTAAAGACCTTCTTAAGGATTTATAAGTTTATAAATTGTTTTATTTATAAAAATGTCTACTTTGTGTTTGCTTTTTTACTGCCATATGAATGTTAGTCAGTATTGTCAAGCGTCAAGTTGTCACTGCAAAAGTAACAAAAACACTTAAAACATTTTTTACTTTAACACATTTTAAATATACACAAAAACTATGTTAATTTTAACAATAAATTGTATTAGATTAACATAAAAGACTTTTGTAACAAGATATTTTCTATTTTAATTGCCCTAAATAGTAATTAAAAGTAAAAGTTTTATTTCTTTTATTGGAAAAAAAAATAAAACAAAAAACCAAAACTTTCGTGACTTGTTCATTTAAATTTTTATTAACATACAATTAAACAAATAAAACTTTGTTCAACAACAAAAAACGAACTGATACATGCTTTTAAATTAATTTGAAAGTAAACCGCCATCAATCACAATTGAAAAAAAAATAAATAAAGTTGACAAAAAATGCATCCTAAATCCTTTATGAAGATCACAATGCTCCAATTAAAAATAAACTTACATGTGTTTAAAAAAATAACAAACGTGACTGTAAAGTGACAGTTTAAACCACAGCAACAAGCAATTTGAAACTTAAACAACGAAAAAAATAACGGTCGCAAAATAAATTTTACATTAATGTAAAACAAGAGCACTACTACATTTGTAGTATATTTGGTACGTCAGATAGACAATTTGCTATATAAAGCCCCGTATTCTGTTCGTACTTTTACGAAAATATCTTTTAAACTACATATAATATACAATTGCCTGGAATTGTGCGAAATTTTAGTGAAAATTTTTCGCATCAGTTTGATTGACAAGACCATTTGAAAATATAACGAAAAAGTAACATTTCTGCTTGTTATGACTGCGACTTTTTAATAGGAGTACAATATTGGTGATTTTTTAGCTTTTATTAAAATTTTATGTTCTTAAACATATGAACAGAGTACTAGGCTTAACAAACAAATAACAAGTGCAATGAAAACTCAACAAAAAACGACTTAGAGAAATGCTGGAATGATACAAAAAATCAACAAAAACATGTGGGGCATAGTCGTATTTTTGTGTGTGGCAGTTATCCAGTATTGAAAATATACAACACCCACTGTGAAGTTAACGATTATTTAGACTATATACGAATTAATAAGCACAACAACGTTTTAGCAACTACCACTAGATGCAATTAGCCTATATTTCAGTTAGGAAAATTTATTTTTATGTGATTTTAAACTTTTTTTTTTGTTCTACTGTTAAAAAAGTTCTAAGAATTTTTCTGTATTATTTTCATTTTTATATATAATGTTTAATTGAGTTTAAGTTAAAATGTGATTGTTACACCTTAAAATGTCTTACTTTTATGAAATCCATCACCGTTATAACCATAATTTAAGACTTTTGGACATTGAAAGTGTCGGTGTTTAAAAAAAAAAATTTTATATAGGTATGATCACATTTTATGAATGCTTAATAAAAAACTGTTCATTAAACTGACAGTTTAAAGAGTTCTTTTTTTGTGGGTATGTAAAGACGGTTTGGCTTTTAGTCAAGAATATTTTTAATTACAGAGTCTTAAAGACAATTTATAGAAATTAACAAGTTTTTGTGTTAAAAACTTTTGAAAGGGTATTTTTAACATGAAATAAATTTAACCACAAATTTTCCACAGTGAAAGTAATTTAAAATTGATATATTGGTGAGGAACATTTATTAAATACAACTTAAAAAAGATGTCTCGACTTAGTTTATCTGCATATGTAATTATGTGAATAAGTATTGATACAGTGAGTTTCATAAGAAATTTTTGGAAATGAAATTTACAACATATTCAGTTTTTTTTTTTTTTTTTTTTTTTTTTAAAGAGGAGCAACACTCAGGAAATTCTTCCTATTAATTAACGTGTTGCTTCCTTCGGAAAGGGGATAGAGAAGAAGTGAAAGGTGATGAAGAACTTCAATTTTAGAACAGTTGTTGCGCGCCATCTGATGGTGAGTTGGCGAACTTTGTTGAAGCTTTTTAGTTCATAGCCCTGTTATATTATTTTACTTCGGTGAGGTTAAGTGCTATCGGAACACCGAAGGAGGACGCTGCGATATGTATGAGGGATAGAAAAAACTCATACATATTATTATTTTTCATAAATTGATGTTGCCTTGGTTGGGGCTCGAATCCGCAACCTCACGTGTAACAGTCCAACGCGCTAACCATTACACCACAGCGCCCACAGTATGCCAATATTTAGCCAAAAGTTTAACTGAATTTCACAAAAACCCGTACAATCTTTAGGGAAGATCATGTAAGATAGACTTTATCCAAACTTAGCTCTTATAAATCGCCGAGACCTGAACGGCATCTTATTCTCTGACAAACATCCAAGATCTTTAGATTTAGCTTATTTTTTAATTACATTCCGAATACTTGACAGGAGATCTAATTGTGTTGTTTCGTGTCTGAGATATTCAGCATCGAATTGGTTTTTCAACTTTGATGGAAAATACAATTGTAAGGCAACCCAATAAGCACATAGTTTTTAAAAATTCAAGTGCTTTAAATTTTGCTTGAAGGAAAGTATATTTCAAATTCTAGCATTTGTATATTTAACAAAAATATTTCAAACTTGAATTTTTGTTTCCCTTTTGCTGGAGTATGCTATTGAAATAAAATGTAATTAAAGTTGTATTCAAGCCTTGAAACTGGAAAACAGGGCTGGAATTGAACTTGTTTTCAACTTGAATTCCAGTGAAATTGTTTATAGGAAAATATAGAAGGTGTTTCGGATACATGAGAAGTAGGAGATCCTTACTTTTATCCTGCAATATATCGTAGGTGTTCCCAATAAGGTTTTTCTGTCGGACATTATATCCCAATATAGTTATGATGTAAAAAACATTGCTGTGACATATGATTCCACTAGGGGCGAAAGGGTAAGTAAGCATTGTTTTGCTGTAAACATCACTCTTTGGCATATACAGCAAATTATGCACAAAAAAATAGAATAAAATGACTTCATTCTTGTTGTGTTGCATTACCATAACAACCAAAGAGTTATAAAAGAATTGAATTTTCGGGTACAAAATACCTAATACGGCCTGCTTTTATGAGTACTCAATACCCTATTGAGAAGTTAAATAGTTTCAATTTGGAATTTTCCCATATAATTTTTTCCATGATAATAACCTTCTACAATAAATATAACTCTGCCCTATTACTCTCTCGGAAAAAGATTGTATGAAAAATTGAAGACGTATTGAGTAGTACCGATTACTCAAAGCTATCGAGAATTTACAGCTCTAATAAATTAAAAAGAAAAAAGAGAACTGCTTTTAAGCACACATAAAATGTATGGATATGCAGCAAAGACAGTCAAATGCAAAAACAAAACTTGATTTGCAGCACAAAACAATAATTTTTACAAAACTTAAAGCTTTTGGCCGTCTTGCTGGCCTTCTCGAATTCTTTAAATTTTTAATTCTCTGTAAATTTACTTGCAAAAATTTCTTTAATTTAAAAATAATAAAAAAAAGAAAGAGATATAATATATATGATCTCAAATCGATCGAAAAACATTCATTTACCAAATAAAAGAACTATACATACCCTTCATTCAATTTATACTTTTGTTTAAAATATATGCCGAAATTAAGGATGGAAATAAAAAACCATATTTATCATGTAGATTTAAAGAAAAATTAGTATAAACATTTTTTGTCGTTTTTCTCGTTACCGACTTTTTGGCATATGGGTCAAACCAATAATAAGCTGGCGATCTGTCCAACATTATGCGCATTTTTTAATCACCTGTATTTAGATTTTTCATACAAAAAGTGGATTTATTAAATCTAACATATAACAATAAAAACACGAATATATGAAACATCCTGTTCATTTAATGTCAGAAAAAAAATACTAATGAAAGTTAAGAGAGAAACAAAAAAAATTGTAAAACTAGCAATAAAAAGCTTTTCCTTTAAATTTTTTGTGTTAAATATGTAACTTAGGGTCTTGACGAGACATTGATTTGTTTGCCCAAAAACTAATCGTCAGCAGAATAACGATAAAAAATTTGTCCATTTGTTTTGGGTGGAGAATACGTAATGGCAGACAATTCATTATTTTTTGTTTTTTGTTGGAGTAGGTCACAAACGAAACTATTTATTTTCATGTTTTCAATGTGTTTTTCACCAATTTTTTTACAATAGAGCAATTCCATATGAAAACGATCAAAATTGGCAAATTTTTGGACGACCCCTCTCCGATTTTAAAATAAATAGTCTCAATCGATTGCCCAGCAAAAAATAATGTACCTACATATATTTTTTTTTTTTATAGTGACTGGTTTAGTGGTGGTGTACACCACTGTCATGTGACAAAATTTAAGAATTCTTCATAATGGACCTCATTGAAAGTTGTTTTAAAAAAGCTACTAAAGCGATCGCAACGAGTGATAGCTCGTTGGAAAGGTAATGAATCAGGCTTTAATTGAAAAATAAAATTTTCCTAATTTTTCTCAGAAATTTACCTTTTTTCCCATGAAAATTAAATTTTCCCATGAAAATTAAATTTTCCGATTTTCCACAGAAGCTCCTAAATTTTCCGGCTAATTTTTTTTTTTTTTGGATTCCTTATAATTTTTGCTTTAAGAATCAGCAATAAAAAAATGGGCCCCGACTCCTTGTTTGGACAGGAGAGGAGCATTTAAGAGACCACCTTGTTCTCATTGTTTTTATATTTTTTATAATTGAATTATTTGTAATTATTTAACATTATTTTATTTTATTATTAAAAATACATTTTAAACATTATTTTACAGTTAAAAATACATTTATGAAGAAAAAATCAATTTTTTTAAGAGCCCCAAGTTGAGTGTGTAGTGAATATGGTCTGCCTGCCTTCACAAGATCGGCCATAAGTCCATGGATAATAGCAGCAGTGGCATGTAATGGCACACCAAACCCGACTGAGGCTACAGGTCATAAAATGTTTTGTAAATTTTTTAATTTACCAGGTAATAAATATTTCGCCTAAAATGACACGTGCAGAAACAAGTCATAAAACACGGATTTTCCATAAATATGGCGAAATATTTATTACCTGGTAATTTAAAAAATTTACAAAACATTTTATGACCTGTGGTCGGCTTATTGGCAGTAACCAATTAAGTCCCTCTTTAAAAAACATTTTATGACCAGTAGTTCACGCAAATTTGCCTATTAAAGAAAAGCAAATATCGCTTATTTTTTTTTACTTATTTTTTACCAAAAAATAAATATAAATACTTCACACACTCTGAGTCAAATTTTAGTTGAATACTAAACGTGAAAGTGTTAAAGTGTTTTTTTTTTTGTAAAGTAAAGAGTGAAGCTGTAAAGACAATTTAAAGTAAAATGAATAAATTTTGCTGCAATCCGTTTAACAAGAGTGGACATCGTTCGAAAAAGATAAAAGTATTAAAATTAACTGGTGTTTCGAAGCGATACATGAATGAATTAAATATACAATACGGTGAAGAAGCAGAATTCATTTGCCCCAAGTGTAAAATCGATTTGTCTCAACAAGCAAATGCATTGAAACAAATGCAACCACAATCCGAGAGTGAAATGACAATTGAACAAAATGTTTCATCTGATAGTGAGGCAGACATTCCGATGGTCAATATGTCTTTGAGTCCTTTGAATGAGGCTATTACCACTTTAGGTGAATCGCCTATTACAAAAAGAAAGTTGCGAAGTGAAAAATACAGGAAAGAGAAAAAAGGCAAGGTTATGAGTGCAATCGCGACAATATTTGATGAAGGCTCTGATAACGAATGCAGTCAAGCAGATGACGTTGATGACGGCAAACAAATGATTGAGCAGTTGAAAAGAAAATTCAATTTAGCGACCACTTTTCCGGAGAAATATCTCATTTTATCTGTGCTGCCTCAATCATGGTCTATACGCAAGATTTCTGAACAGTTTCAAACATCTTTTTACATCGCGAGAAGAAGCAAAGAATTAGTTCGACAGAAGGGCATATTGGCGACTCCCACCAAGAAATTTGGCTCAAGGACCCTCAGCGAAGCAACGGTGAAATTGATTCAAGATTTTTACTGCAATGATGACAACAGCCGCGCCTGCCCAGGTACACGTGACTATGTTATCACACGTGAAGATGGAGAAAAAGTGCACAAGCAGCGCAGATTATTATTATGTAATCTATCCGAAGCATACCATCAGTTCAAAGAGAAATACCCAGCAGAAAAAGTGGGATTTTCTAAGTTTGCCATCCTACGACCAAAAGAATGCGTGCTGGCATTAGACAGGCACGGAACGCATTCAGTCTGCGTTTGCATGTTTCATCAAAACATCAAATTAATGTTCTTTCCATGCAAGAAATTGAAAGTATTTCACGGTGAAATTGAAACATATAGGGACCTCCTGTCGAAGTCGTTGTGCGCATACCCCACGGAAAATTGTCATCTGTCCAAATGCGACAATTGTCCGAAGATTGACGAGCTAGAGCAATATTTGGCGGAAAAGTTTGAACAGCTGTTAATTCAGGAGGTGCATTTCAAACAGTGGATAATTAGCAGCGGCAGATGTTCCCTTGAGACCGTGGTAAAGCAGATTCCGGAATTCATCGAGGAATTCGGATTCACGTTGAATGAACTGAAGGCGCACCATTTCATATCCGAGATGCAATCGAAATTTCTAAAGGAAAGTAAGGAGAAATTAGCCCAAAATGAATTCATTGTGATAAGCGACTTTGCCGAGAATTACACTTTTATCGTTCAGGATGAAATTCTGGCTTATCACTGGGCAAACGACCAGTGCACGGTCCATCCTTTTTGCATTTATTTCAAAAACGAAGATAACGAACTACAGACCGTAAGCCTTGTTGTTGTCGCGGAGAGTTTAGCTCATAATTATGTGTCCGTTTATTTATTTCAAATGAAACTGTATGAATTCTTAAGATCAAAATTCGATGCAATCGACAAAGTAACGTTTTTCTCAGACGGCGCGGCTTCTCAGTACAAGAATAAAAAAAATTTTTACAATCTTTGCATAATTGAAGAAGAACAAAACTGCAAGGTCGAGTGGCACTTTTTTGCGACGTCCCACGGTAAGGGCCCATGCGATGCGTTAGGGGGAACCCTAAAACGCATGGCGACTAAGGCAAGTTTGCAAAGGCCATATACTGACCAGATCTTAAATGTACAACATTTGTTTTCGTGGATTCAAAGCAAGGAAATTGCCATTAACACAGTTTTATGCACTCAAAAAGAACACGATGCCATGGAGCGACGAATTCAAAACAGATATAATAATGTCAAAACTATAACTGGAACGCAAAAGTTTCATTGCTTCATACCAAATATTTCTGATATGTCAATTAATGTAAAGCGGTACTCTTCGTCTGCCGACGTGCTAAATTTAAAGTTACTTTAATTTTATAATGATGCCAAGACAATTGAAATTTTTAATAAATATTGTAATTAAGTATAAGCAGCAAAATAAGAAAGATTTTTTCTTCATAAATGAATTTTTAACTGTAAAATAATTTTTAAAATGTATTTTTAATAATAAAATAAAACAATGTTAAATAATTACAAATCATTCAATTATAAAAAATATAAAAACAATGAGAACAAGGTGGTCTCTTAAATGCTCCTCTCCTGTCCAAACAAGGAGTCGGGGCCCATTTTTTTATTGCTAATTCTTAAAGCAAAAATTATGAGGAATCCAAAAAAAAAAAAAATTAGCCGGAAAATTTAGGAGCTTCTGTGGAAAATCGGAAAATTTAATTTTCATGGGAAAATTTAATTTTCATGGGAAAAAAGGTAAATTTCTGAGAAAAATTAGGAAAATTTTATTTTTCAATTAAAGCCTGATTCAATACCTTTCCATCGAGCTATCACTCGTTGCGATCGCTTTAGTAGTTTTTTTTTAAACAACTTTCAATGAGGTCCCTTATGAAGAATTCTTCAATTTTGTCACATGACAGTGGTGTACACCACCACTAAACCAGTCACTATAAAAAAAAAAAAAAAAATATGTGGGTACATTATTTTTTGCTGGGCAATCGATTGAGACTATTTATTTTAGAATCGGAGAGGGGTCGTCCAAAAGGTGATCGCTTTCATATGGAATTGCTCAATAATAAAAAGTAAATTGCATTAAATTTAATAATAATACAAATTATTTACTTTTTATTAACATTTTATTCATTTTCTTTTATTTTATTTATTTTTAGTAATGCACATAGTTGTGAGAACAATTGTGCTCCCAAGTAAAAAAGTTTTGATATAGTCATATATTATCATATAAAATTTTGTATACTTATATATTGGAATATATATACCAAAATATAATTATATAAAATTTTACGAAATTATATCCTAAATGTATAACTATATCTTGTTATATATTGCACAATATATAGTGCAACATATTACAATATCCAATTATATATAGACCTATATACAGTAAGATATGTCTCATATAATTATGTATAATTGTATCGAATTATATACCATTACATTTAGTTGGATATGATTATATTATATTTGATATATTTGGAAGAGGACAAAATCCGGATGAAATTGTATCAATCCATATCTTATTTCGTCAAATTATATCTAATTGTGTCAAATTAGATCTAATATGATCATAATACGATCTAATTTGATACAATTAGATGTTCTCATTTTTCGGATATGATTATATATAATATCGAAAGTCATATAATTTTTTTTAGTTGGGCTAACAACGTTGTCTGAACAAGAACAAACCATGAACAAGAGTGGTCCACACGAGACAAATTCATAGGCGAACAAGAAATTGTTCGTTGGTTGCACAAATCGATGTCTCGTCAAGACGCTAAGTTAGGAAAAAAACTACACTTCACCAAATATTTACACTATATTTATTTACAGTAAATCATCCTTGACTAGAGCCAATGATGATTTACTTGCTTTTTAATGCAAAATATGACCAAAAATTACGTACGCAGCATTGGTTTGGTGTCCAAAATTTGAACAGGTTACGGCTAGAACTTACTGGAAAAAGTCTAATGGCTAGTCTGCTTTATGCTATGAGAACCTATCATACTGAAGATTGAAGAAGCGTGATGACTTAATGGGATATATAAGTGGTCAAAAACCCTTTGAAAATTACCCAATTATGAAGATCAATAGGAATATGTTTCTCTCCCAATACATGAAAAAAGCCACAGTTCACGGATGCTTTGAGAAAAATTTAAATGAGCTTTTCCAATGGGAAAGTATCTGATTATATTCTAAGCGGAGGTTTATGCGCTTTTAGTTTATTTATAAATGTTTGGAACACCCAAGTTAATTGGTTGTCCGGAATAAGTTGACACTGGCTTAGGAAATTGGGCATAAGGGCGACTCTGAAAACGTGCTTAAAGATTTCTGGCGAATAGGGGTCACCTAGGTCTATCTTGGATCGGAAACCCATCTTCGGGATATCCAATGTTATAACCGGGAGTAGTAAAATATTCGGGTATAGTTTTTATATGCTCGTGATAGGAACAATGTGGCTGGGCAAAGGCTATCTCTCAATAAGGAGAGTGTCTTTGGTTGCTAGCGGAAACTCTTATTTGGTATTTACTTTTAAAATAGCTAAACACTTAGGTAATTTTAACTATTGAAAAACCACTAACAAGTGCAAAATTTTTGCTACAAAAATTTTAAAACAACTGACATAATAGTTAAAAACTACTAGTTTTTAATATTTATTGTTTTAATAACATTAAGGTATATTTTAATAAGTAAAAAAATTTTTTTTATTTCGATAAAAATTTATATGTACCTAATTACTTCATCGTATTCAAAATTTGAAGTAAATTGATTTTTTTATTTCGATAAATTTTTTCGATTTATATTTCCGAACTAAGAATAAATCAATAAAAAGATTTATAAACTACACAAGAATTAAAAAAACCAACGAAATTTTTTTCTTTTTAAAATAGCTAACAAAAATAACTGTTTACTGAAAAAAACTGTTTTGGTAGTTATCTATTATCAATTGCTTTAAATAACTGTTACGAAATTACAGTACTTTTCGTTAGCTATTTCCTTAAATAACTATCATAATAGTGGTTTTTCATATAAAAATAACTGTAATTGGTGATAAAAGCAACAAAAACTGTTTTGATAGTTGTTTGTTATGAACAGTTGTTTAAACTGTTATGAAATTACAGCACCTTTCGTTAGCTATTTCCTTAAATAACTGTCATAATAGTTGTTTTTGTATTTTTTTCATAGAAATATCTGTAATTACCGTTAAAAACAACAATTACTGATTACTATACAAACAACTGTTCTTTTTGTTAATATTAAGAAATGTGCTCGTTTAACTTATGAAGAAAAGTTTAATTAATATACTAAAAAATTTTCTTTCCAGCAGTGGCCGAAAATTCTCTCTTTGTTTGACCCTGAAGAAAATATCTCACAAATTTTCTTGTGAAACACACTGTTTAATATATTTCTTGATTGATCTTGTCAAAAACTGATAACTGACAAATTACTTTATGACCAAAACGTGACTTCTGTATAACATCATAATATAAACTTCAATGTATCACAATTTTTCATTCATGTTAATCATGCTGTCGTTTTTACTTACTCCATGTTGGTTGTCGGTTTCACGTATAATTTATCAAAGGGGCGTGGATTTTTTGTGGTAACTCTATTAAAAATATATTTAGTTTTTTGTCGGAAGCTTATAAAAATCGTTAAAAGATATAGAAATATTTAAAATGAATATTCAAGAATAAAACTACAGTTGCAAGTTGAGAGATCATAAAAGGTGCAAACATATAATAAAGTGGACTTTAAATGAAATGATGGTTTGACAGACAAACCGAATTTATGGCCAGCTGACACTCGTGTTAATTCCCTTTCCGTTTATAAGAGAGTGCTCATAAATTTATTTTCACACCTTAATGCATAAATGCACGTTTAACAATTACCCAAAAGCTTTGTGAATTTTAATAAAGTTTTTAAGGTATTTTACAATGTCGTTTTCAAAAGAAAATTGTGTTTAAATAAAATTATATGCATTTAACAAAAAAGTCGTAAATTTGTTAGTTACAAGAATGTAAATATTTTAATGTGTAGATTACCTCTAAAGCCCTTTAGACTTAAAAATGTATTTGCTGTTTATTAACATGTTTTTGTTAACGGTTTTTGTTAGCCAAGTGACCTCATTATAGGTTTTTTGTCTTTATAAAAAACTTTTTGTTTCATTATTTTAAAAAATAATCACTGTTTACTGTTTGTTATAAAAAAAATACAGTTTTTTTGTATGTAAAATAAAATTTATTTTTATTGATATTTTTTCACGTGTTTAACAAATTTTTGGTATGTTTTGTCAGTTTTCACAGACGTTTTTTTCCTCTGTCTTTCATTTAAATACATCTTCATTAGTTTTCACCATAAATTGTTTAAGTTTTTTTCCTCATATTCTTTGGCGGGTCTTGTTTGTTCATTTAAGCCGTTTTGTATTTTTTGCTAGGTAGTAACTAAACTGCTGTCATTTTCACGCTTCTCTCTGTTGTGCGTGGGTTAGTGACAGTCTTGTCATCGTTGCCAGCTATTTTTTAGACTGACCGAAACCGTATGTTTTGTATGTGATTATTTTTGGTTACCACATGACCGCTAGGTAAAATCTGTTCATCGTTTTTATATATTTTGGCATTGGCGAAATTTTAAAATCATAATTCAAAGTGATTGTAGTTTATTTTGGTTACCTACTTTTATATAGAAGAAAGTCCTGTTAAAAGAAAAATAAACACTTTGTAGTAACATAGGAAATTGTGAATATTCTATTAAATATTATGATTTCATTACAAGTACATAGTTAGTTATTGCATACAGTTGTAAATATCTGTCAGTTGAAATGTTGTTTAACTATTAAGTCAAGTTTATTTTTTATTTCTTCTGTCGTTTTACGAATTTATGTAAACACCGTTATTTATTTATTTTGCCAGCTTAAAAATTGCATTGAAATGCATATAAAAGTAATCGGTACTTGATAACCTTAAATTTTTTTCCAATTTTAAAATCAGGCACAATTAATTTTACTTAACATGGGGGTTACACGATCAAGTTTTGCCTTTCAAGTTTCAATTTTTTTACTAACACACTCACAATTTTCCAAATACATATTTGGATATGTATTTGGAAAATTGTGAGTGTGTTAGTAAAAAAGTGTGAGAGTATTGAAACTTGAAAGCCAAAAATTGATCGTGTAACCCCAGTATAAGTTGTAAATTTATGCGTTTACATCTATTTTTAATACCTAAGATTTCTCGTCAGAGTTCTTGACCGTTTACATTGACATTTTTACGAAGTAGCGATATTTCAATTTGATAACCACGTTTTTTTTTCAAACAAATCTAAACAAAAAATTTAATGATTGGGGGAAAAGTTTTAGTTGATCTGTTATTTAAGTAAATGAATGTTATTTTAGTTTGACTCTAGATCATAAATTAATATCACTTTCTGTTTAAATTATTTTCAAATCAAAGAAAGAAGATACATTTTTACAAGTAAATTACAAAGAATAAAAATTTTTTTTTTTTTTTTTTAATTTTATTGGTTAATCTCTACCCAGGAAAATTTTCTGTTCCAAAGAATCGGTTGTACAATAGCTACATTTCATTCACAACCCCTTCTACTGTCGATTCTAACACCGATTCTTTTTGTTTGAAATTGTCCCAAAAGCAACCCCTTCTATGGCTCCAAAGTGGAACCGGTTGCTATAGAATCAGTTCTGGAACTAGTTCTGGAACTGATTCTACGTCACCCACACCTTCCATATAGGATCCCAGGAACTGGTTCTGGAACCAGTTCCATGGAATCGGTTGCAGTGGAACCAGTTGTAGAATGGGTGTGGTTGGCTACCGATTGTAAAAAATTTTCCTGGGTATTATCACGACGAGATTAAGCTTAAAGTATTGTTGAAAAAATTGTGAGTACACGTAAACAAAAAGAGGAGCTGGTCCAGTGTTGCCATGTAGTCAGATTTAATTTGTTTTTTTCAGTATTTTGGGATATACAGTTTTTTTTAACTTCCCAGGAAAATTTTCTGTTCCAAAGAATCGGTTGTACAATAGCTGCTTTTCATTCACAACCCCTTCTACTGTCGATTCTAACACCGATTCTTTTTGTTTGAAATTGTCCCAAAAGCAACCCCTTCTATGGCTCCAAAGTGGAACCGGTTGCTCAAGAATCAGTTCTGGAACTAGTTCTGGAACTGATTCTACGTCACCCACACCTTCCATATAGGATCCCAGGAACTGGTTCCGGAACCAGTTCCATGGAATCGGTTGCAGTGGAACCAGTTGTAGAATGGGTGTGGTTGGCTACCGATTGTAAAAAATTTTCCTGGGTTCATACAGTTTGCCAGTTTTTCATAAAAAACTATTTTTAAGTTCATGTATTATTTTAATTTTTTTTAATTATTTAATTTCTTTTTTTTTCATTTTAAAACAGCATAATTGTTCCATTTACTCTTATTAAAATTGAATAATTAAACAATAAATTATAAAAAGCTTTCCTATTATAGTACAAAGAGTAGATACAAATATATTAAAGCGACAGGAAATCAAATGATCCTAACAAAAAAAGAGATGCCGCAGCAGTAGAAAAAGCACTACAATTGATAAACTTTTTTAACATAAACACTAATGATTTTAAAATTGAGTTGTCATAGGAGAGGATTACTCCCACTTCAACATTTTTTTTAGTACTTTTTGAACGAATGCAAAGGAAGCTCTTTTTCACCAATTAAAAGTTAAAAAAAAATTCTGCACAAAAAAAATTATATTTTTTTTATTTTGCAAAAGTTTCTTTATTGCCGCCGCCGGGTATCAAACTTGCAACCTCATGATTGCTAGTCTAGCTATCTACCATTGAGCTATTCTGAGATATGAAAGTTGACTGGCATAAAAACAACACTTTGTCATTGCTAGATATTGTGCTTTATTCTCTTCAATAAAAGTGCTATTTAAACTATCAATTCAGTATTATTTTCAGTACTATTTTCATAAGCGCATAAAAAGCAATTTTCAATCATTTTTATTTTATATATTTTTAAAAGTTGAAAAATTAAAAAAATATTGAATTTAAACAAATTCATTATAAATATAAAAACAAAAATAAAAAAAATTAAAAAAAATATTGGTCCCTCCAGGAATCGAACCCGCGAACATCTGTTTAGAAATACCAAATAATACCAAAATCACTTTTTAGGATCACTTTTAAAGCAATTATGTCTTAGAAGCAATACTTAAGTAATTTTTTTGGATATTGTTCAGAAGTAATTATAAAAATGCTGTAAAAATATACTGAAGGGTACTTTGGAAGCTATGAAAGCAGTGCTTTTTTGAAGTTGCTCACAATTACTTCTGAAAAAGCAGTAAAACTACACTAACGGATACTTACGAAACAGTTGAAGAAGTCATTTTTAGAGCATTACTTCTGTTTTTTTTGCTGGGAACGAACATTAAAGTCGTTCATGGCCATATTTCTGAATTTTGAAATGTTATTTTGTTTCTAATTAACGCCACTAATAACAGTCCTTGGTAATTGGTCTATGCTCAGATCGGTTTTTAGTTCCAGGATATTTTATTTTTTTAGTTTTTTGGAAAAACACTTTTTCTACCACAAAACCAGTTTTTTTACAGTTTTTCGAAAAAAATATATGGCAACACTGATCTGGTCATAAAATATCCAACTACTGAATGTGAATGAAGCGTATCATAATGTAATTATCAGATTGTGAAAAAGAGACAACAAAATTGAAAACGCAAATTGCTTCTCCAGAATTAATGGTATTTTTGCATATTTGGACCAAATATAACAGATAAAAATAAGTAACTATAGGTTAAGAATGCTGTTTTTAATAATTTCACTTAAAACTGTTTTTGTAGAGAGCATATTTAAAGTTTTAACATATATTTCGCATAAAATTAATATGATTTCGATGTACAATTTCGTAACGTTTTACTTTTGCTTCTTCAGCTTTTTTGCGTTTTCGTAAATTCTAAAATGTTGAAAAAAGACTTTTTGTGGTAAATTCGTCTTCCAACTGCTAAATTTTGATATAAGTTGCCATTTGTAGTTAAAAAAGAGGAGATCGCAGATCAAAATTAAAAATTTTAATTTTTCAGAAAAAATTACGTTTTTTAATCAATAAGAAAATTGTTAAATTTACCAACAAAAGGCGTTTTAATTGTAAATTTTTTTAAGTGAAAAAGTTAATGACACTTTAGGGAATACATACCAAGCACTATCAAAAAGCTTTTCTGAGTTTAAGCTGCTCTAAATACCAATTTCACTTTTTGAAAGTGGAATAAAAACGATTTTTTTTTCGTTTTACGTTTTTTGGAGAAACTTTTAACGTTTTAAGTACCACTATAAACCTGTAGCATACTGGATACTTACCAGAATGTTTTATTTTCAATACCAAATTATCTGTAGCATCCTAAACTACAAATTCAGACCGAAAAAAATTATTTTCGATCACTTTACATATGGGTTACACGATCAATTTTTGCCTTTCAAGTTTCAATACACTCACATTTTTTTACTAACACACTCACATTTTAAAAATTGAACAGCAACTTGATATCAATTTATGCTTTCAAGTTTTGAGAAAACTTGACGGTCAAGTTTTAAAGAGCTGATCAAATTTCTTGTAAATTTGGTTTTCTTTTTACAAATATTGTGGCGCAATAAAACACGATTGATAAAATACGGAATGTGAATATTTCGGTATATCGACGAAATGATTTAAAAATAAAAATAAATAAACAGCCCACAGAGGCGAGCATTTTTAGTTCTTTCTTTGACGACGACATCTTGAAAGCAAAATTGACTATCAAGTTGCATGCAGCCTACGTCACAGCTTCAAGTTCAACTGAATTTGACAAGCAGTATGTGTTATCAACTTGAAAGCAAAATCTTGATCATGTAACCTCAGTATTAGGAAAAAAATTGCGGAAGTGAAATTGCGAAATCAAATCAATTCCGAAAAAAAACCTGTGACATGCCTGATTGTATCATTATGGTTACTCGTTGTTAGTTGGCTAGAGTTCAATGTCAAAGTTTTTTAATTTTGTGACATTTTTTTATTTTATAATGATACAGTAAAAAAATCATAAATAAACAATAATTTGTTCCAAAACTGATCTCAAATTATAAAACTGAAACTAGTTATCAAAGAAAACTTAGAAACCTGTTAAATATTTACGAAAAAAGTAACGAAATTATTAATTTTTCTTAAAAAATATGGGTTTTTTGAAAATCAAAAATTTTCAATAAATGCTCCAAAATGTTCCACGAGATATTTGAAAAACTTGAATGCGAATGTGTACCTTAAGATGTATATTGCCTATGTTTTTGCGACCGTTTGCGACCATTTATAAACTTTCCAGATTTTGCCCTTTAACTGAAAAAGTACCTTCAGATCTCGCTGATTTCCAGCATTCCAGAGTTTTAGTGAAAACTAAAAAAATGGGTCTAAAAATTACCTTAAATGAAGGTTCTGGTTTTCTCACACAGACTAACCCCTAAAGTGGGACATTTGAGCGCTAGTTCTGAATAAGGACGAAACTAACCTTTAAACACATTTTAAGTTCTGACTTATATCTGGCATTGAAGTTAAATTTTCAACTTTGATGTCTTTAGAGACTTATAGTATAATTTTATGGGAAATATTTTTGCGGAACATTTTAACCGTCTAACTCTTCAGCTTACGGGACTTTTTTGACACTATTTAAAAAAAAGGCCAAAAAAGACCCTTAAATTGCAGAGTTAGAGGGTTAAAATGTTCAAAAAATATGTCCCCCGTAGTACTTTACATAAGTTGGCTGAATACATCCAGTACCTAAAATGGAGTATTCACATGGTTTCCCAGGCCGATTCACAATAAACATTTTCAAAAGGGAGGAAATTTTAACCCCCTAAAAACATAGGGCCAGACGCAAACTATTAAAAAACCGATACACGTATATTTTTCTTTTGTTCCCTCTGCCAGAATCAGTTGTCAGAATCTTATTTTGTTTTGTACAGTGTAATTTATTTTCTAACAAATAACAATTTTAAATTTATGGCCGCTATACTGGATCCGCCATCTTGAATTTTTAAAATTTGATTTAACATTTATATTCTGCCACTCAAAAACTTCCCCTGGTGGAAATTTTAAGCAATTCATACGATATAAGAAATTTAATGAAAAAATTATTTGTCGCCATATTGGATCAGCCATTTTGAATTTCAAAATTTTAATTTAAGATTTTTAATCAGCGGGTCCTAGACCTACTTAATTGATTATTTTAAGTCCAATATAGAGCAATTCCATATGAAAGCGATCACCTTTTATACGACCCCTCTCCGATTCTAAAATAAATAGTCTCAATCGATTGCCCAGCAAAAAATAATGTACCTACATATTTTTTTTTTTTTATAGTGACTGGTTTAGTTGTGGTGTACACCACTGTCATGTGACAAAATTGAAGAATTCTTCATAAGGGACCTCATTGAAAGTTGTTTTAAAAAAAAAACTGTGTTAATGGCAATTTCCTTGCTTTGAATCCACGAAAACAAATGTTGTACATTTAAGATCTGGTCAGTATATGGCCTTTGCAAACTTGCCTTAGTCGCCATGCGTTTTAGGGTTCCCCCTAACGCATCGCATGGGCCCTTACCGTGGGACGTCGCAAAAAAGTGCCACTCGACCTTGCAGTTTTGTTCTTCTTCAATTATGCAAAGATTGTAAAAATTTTTTTTATTCTTGTACTGAGAAGCCGCGCCGTCTGAGAAAAACGTTACTTTGTCGATTGCATCGAATTTTGATCTTAAGAATTCATACAGTTTCATTTGAAATAAATAAACGGACACATAATTATGAGCTAAACTCTCCGCGACAACAACAAGGCTTACGGTCTGTAGTTCGTTATCTTCGTTTTTGAAATAAATGCAAAAAGGATGGACCGTGCACTGGTCGTTTGCCCAGTGATAAGCCAGAATTTCATCCTGAACGATAAAAGTGTAATTCTCGGCAAAGTCGCTTATCACAATGAATTCATTTTGGGCTAATTTCTCCTTACTTTCCTTTAGAAATTTCGATTGCATCTCGGATATGAAATGGTGCGCCTTCAGTTCATTCAACGTGAATCCGAATTCCTCGATGAATTCCGGAATCTGCTTTACCACGGTCTCAAGGGAACATCTGCCGCTGCTAATTATCCACTGTTTGAAATGCACCTCCTGAATTAACAGCTGTTCAAACTTTTCCGCCAAATATTGCTCTAGCTCGTCAATCTTCGGACAATTGTCGCATTTGGACAGATGACAATTTTCCGTGGGGTATGCGCACAACGACTTCGACAGGAGGTCCCTATATGTTTCAATTTCACCGTGAAATACTTTCAATTTCTTGCATGGAAAGAACATTAATTTGATGTTTTGATGAAACATGCAAACGCAGACTGAATGCGTTCCGTGCCTGTCTAATGCCAGCACGCATTCTTTTGGTCGTAGGATGGCAAACTTAGAAAATCCCACTTTTTCTGCTGGGTATTTCTCTTTGAACTGATGGTATGCTTCGGATAGATTACATAATAATAATCTGCGCTGCTTGTGCACTTTTTCTCCATCTTCACGTGTGATAACATAGTCACGTGTACCTGGGCAGGCGCGGCTGTTGTCATCATTGCAGTAAAAATCTTGAATCAATTTCACCGTTGCTTCGCTGAGGGTCCTTGAGCCAAATTTCTTGGTGGGAGTCGCCAATATGCCCTTCTGTCGAACTAATTCTTTGCTTCTTCTCGCGATGTAAAAAGATGTTTGAAACTGTTCAGAAATCTTGCGTATAGACCATGATTGAGGCAGCACAGATAAAATGAGATATTTCTCCGGAAAAGTGGTCGCTAAATTGAATTTTCTTTTCAACTGCTCAATCATTTGTTTGCCGTCATCAACGTCATCTGCTTGACTGCATTCGTTATCAGAGCCTTCATCAAATATTGTCGCGATTGCACTCATAACCTTGCCTTTTTTCTCTTTCCTGTATTTTTCACTTCGCAACTTTCTTTTTGTAATAGGCGATTCACCTAAAGTGGTAATAGCCTCATTCAAAGGACTCAAAGACATATTGACCATCGGAATGTCTGCCTCACTATCAGATGAAACATTTTGTTCAATTGTCATTTCACTCTCGGATTGTGGTTGCATTTGTTTCAATGCATTTGCTTGTTGAGACAAATCGATTTTACACTTGGGGCAAATGAATTCTGCTTCTTCACCGTATTGTATATTTAATTCATTCATGTATCGCTTCGAAACACCAGTTAATTTTAATACTTTTATCTTTTTCGAACGATGTCCACTCTTGTTAAACGGATTGCAGCAAAATTTATTCATTTTACTTTAAATTGTCTTTACAGCTTCCCTCTTTACTTTACAAAAAAAACACTTTAACACTTTCACGTTTAGTATTCAACTAAAATTTGACTCAGAGTGTGTGAAGTATTTATATTTATTTTTTGGTAAAAAATAGGTAAAAAAAATAAGCGATATTTGCTTTTCTTTAATAGGAAAATTTGCGTGAACTTCTGGTCATGAAATGTTTTTTAAAGAGGGACTTAATTGGTTACTGCCAATAAGCCGACCACAGGTCATAAAATGTTTTGTAAATTTTTTAAATTACCAGGTAATAAATATTTCGCCATATTTATGGAAAATCCGTGTTTTAAGACTTGTTTCTGCACGTGTCATTTTAGGCGAAATATTTATTTCCTGGTAATTTAAAAAATTTACAAAACATTTTATGACCTGTAGCCTCAGTCGGGTTTGGTGTGCCATTACATGCCACTGCTGCTATTATCCATGGATTTATGGCCGATCTTGTGAAGGCAGGCAGACCATATTCACTACACACTCAACTTGGGGCTCTTAAAAAAAATTGATTTTTTCTTCATAAATGTATTTTTACCTGTAAAATAATTTTTAAAATGTATTTTTAATAATAAAATAAAATAATGTTAAATAATTACAAATAATTCAATTATAAAAAATATAAAAACAATGAGAACAAGGTGGTCTCTTAAATGCTCCTCTCCTGTCCAAACAAGGAGTCGGGGCCCATTTTTTTATTGCTGATTCTTAAAGCAAAAATTATGAGGAACCCAAAAAAAAAAAATTAGCCGGAAAATTTAGAAGCTTCTGTGGAAAATCGGAAAATTTAATTTTCATGGGAAAATTAAATTTTCATGGGAAAAAAGGTAAATTTCTGAGAAAAATTAGGAAAATTTTATTTTTCAATTAAAGCCTGATTCAATACCTTTCCAACGAGCGAGCAACTCGTTGCGATCGCTTTAGTAGTTTTTTTTTAAAACAACTTTCAATGAGGTCCCTTATGAAGAATTCTTCAATTTTGTCACATGACAGTGGTGTACACCACCACTAAACCAGTCACTATAAAAAAAAAAAATATGTAGGTACATTATTTTTTGCTGGGCAATCGATTGAGACTATTTATTTTAAAATCGGAGAGGGGTCGTCCAAAAATTTGCCAATTTTGATCGTTTTCATATGGAATTGCTCTATATTAAAACCTTAAAAATCATGGCCGCCATCTTGGATGCGCAATTTTGAATTTTAAATTTTTTATTTCAGATTCGTGACAAAAACAATTTTAAATTTTTCTGTGCTTAAAATCTGCAAAAATTTCCGTGAAAACAATTATAGAATCTATAAAATCGTATAACTGTTAATGAAGACAATTTGAAAAGTGTTCTGTATATACAAAAATGTTAATTAAATTTAAAAAAGTCCTTATCAGAAAATGTGCCTACTGATCACTTTTTTTTTTATTTAAACAGTACGTCAGAATTTAAAAAATTAAAATTTTTCTTGCTTAAATGCAGAAAAATTTTACTTTGAAACAATCTTGAGAAATTCTGCAGAATTTAATTTTTTTCATATTTTATTAAAATATGTTTTTAGGTTACCAAAATGCATTGTTTTTAAATTTTAAAATTAGTGTAATTTGGAATACTTATGAATATACAATAAAAAATAAAATGACCATTTTAAAATCTACTGCAAACATTTTAACCGGTTACTACTTTTGCTGTGTTGCATGACTTTAACCCAAGAAACCTATAAATGTTTAAATCAGTTAAGAAAACATTTAACTTATAAATAGTTTACTATATAAACTTAATATTACCCAGTAAAACTTTGGTAATGGGTGCGATATACTCACGCATTACCTTGTAATGATAGCTCGTTACCTTCTACATTATCTTAAAGCAAAAAGTAATGACTTACCAATCACTGATTATGTATTGCATGGTTTATAAACAGGAAGTAATGATTTTTTTGACACATTACTTTGTGTTTTTTTGTAAGCATGGGTGTAAGGTGTATATTTTTCGACATTACGAACGAAAATACGAAGCACAAAAATTCATTTACGTTTTATGCAATCAAATGTTATATGTATGTGTTGATAGCTCAGATGGTAGAGTTCTCGGCAAACAAGTAGGGATCCCAAATGGGAATCCCAGCGTGGCCACTAGAGCGTCCCAGCAAAATCTCAGTAATGGATTCTCATTACTAATATCTAAATAATAAGCAGTAGAAATAGGGTCTACTGCTTATAATTCGGTGTCAAAACTCATTATTTTTGTTCGAAAAGGTCGTTTTTGTAAATAGTTGTCCATATTCACTGCATGAAAAAACGCACAAAATTTGTGCACCCGCTTACCCGCTGCATTACAAAAGTATATAAAATAAGTAGTTACCAAAATAAGTAGTTATTCGTGTGCTTATTCGCAGTTAGAAAATAAGTGGTTACAAGTTGTTAAATAATACGACTTACTTATATACTTACTAGTGGTTAAAAAATAATTAGTTACCAAATTTACATTATCTTTATAAATAAAGTTTGAAGTTTTTCGCTGAACCCAGTAGAATTTTTTTTTATATATTGGTTGCCGAACGTAGGGGTTGCCTTTTTAAATTTTTTTTAATTGGATTTTTACTATATAGCAAAACACTGGTCTCCTCGAGGCAAAAAAATCGATATATCACACTTTAAAATCCGATTTTAAATGCCAAAGCTATAACAAAAAATTAAAAAAGGCGACCCCTATGGTGGGCAAAAAAAAAATTTTTTGAAATCGCCTACCAAAAATACATCATATTGGAGGATGTACGGCGAACTTTTTTTTGAGGTACGGTCTAGTGGCCACGTTTATTCATTTAATAAAAAAATATTTGTTATAAATATTTTTGACATAAAATTTTTGTTTACGAAAATCTATTTTTAGACCCTTTACTTTTCCTATCCTCATAACCGCATAAGTAACCAATTACTTTATCACCGCTTCCCCATACATTACCTTGGGGCTCATCGCCTGTGAAATTCATCAGTGAAGTAAGGTGTAAAGTAATACATCGGCCCCTATGGCAATACATTACTTTACACATTATTTGGTAATGTGTGGTTTTGCTGGGTACGGTTAAATATATTTTTTTTGAATAACCTGTTGCAATATGCGTATTATAAATAGTTTGCCAAACAAATACATATTTTAAAATCAATTATGTATAATAAAAATGTTTGATTTACAATTGTTTAAACAAAAAAAAATAATGCAACCAGTTTTATTATATTTTTTGGACTTTATAATAAAAAAGATTTTAAAACAAACCCAGTTTCTTGACACATATATGACTATTTTCGTTATAATATTTTAAAAGAAAGAAAAAAAAATGTATCAAAATATTTAAATAATAAATTGGATTATAATTAAATACATTTTGTGAAAATATTATGCATAAATTAAATATTTGAATACAAAATGTCACGCAGACCATTATAAAGGCACACATACACGTTTAATATAATTGATCAATGTTTTTAAAATCAACCAATCAGAACAAAGTATTTAGAAATAAAATGTTCTGATTGGTTGATTTTTGGAAAAATTTATCAATAATATTGAACGTGTATGCCCTACTTAAGTTTCTTTTTTAAATACAATTAATTCTTTTATGATAAAATTTTTATTAGAAAAAAAAAAAAAAATTGGAATAAAATATAATTTTTAATTACAAAATTATTATTAGATATAGACATAAAGTCTATGATTTAAATTGAAAATTATTCTACCAGGTTTTCTTTACAAATTTCTTTTATTACAGTTTTGTCTTATAAATTTTTAAGGTGGATTTTTTTTGAAATAAATTTTGATTAATTGTTATTTAGAGGTTCATTTTTTAAGTGGGTGTTTGGATATGGTGGCAAAAAATAGCCTCCACTTGGAAAATACACACGGAGACAAATTTTTTCTTAAAATATTTGTAATATTAAATAATAAAAAAAAAATTATACTTAATGTCATGTCATATGTATTTTTTTTTTGTTTTTTCTTTTTTTGCTTAAACCAAAAAAAAGATTAAAAATGTCGAGTTTCTATTTTATTCTCAGGAGACTAAATTGTGTGACATGTTGAAATTTTTCGTAAACGTTTTTTGTTGTATCTAAAGCAAGATGTTAATGAATTTAAAAGGCAAACTAAATTATATTGATTATGATATTTTTATGTCGCAAGACAAATGATAATTGTCTATTTTTTTGTCATCTCGCTCAGATTTTATATTTTGAGAACAGTAAAAATTTTTTCCCTACATGGAGAAAAAAATTTTAATCAAACCGAAACCACATTAAGTTAAATAGAGAATACAACAACAAACTCCTAAATGCTGATATATTAATTTTAATACGAACATATTCATTTTAACTACAATCATATTTATTTTAATAAAATTCATACTTAATTTAAAAATTTTCGTAAGAAAGGACATGTTAAATTAAATGTGCTAGATTCAAAGCGAAAAAGAGTAATATTAACATAGGATAAAACGAGTAAAAAGGTTAAAGTCGGGCATGCCGACTATACAATACCCTACACGAGTCTGGTTAAAAGCCAACTAATGTTTGGATCCGAAATTCGAATGGGTTAAAATGGGGCTTGTGTCAAAATTTTATATAATGTGAGTCAGCGCACCAAATTTCATTAAAATATCTTAATATTTGCGACCTGCAGTGTGTAACCAAGCCAATTTTGGGGGGACCCTTATATGGGCACTAGTTCTAAACATGGATGTTCACCAAAATCAATAGGCTTCGTCCTTGGGCCAACATAGGTCTATGTACCAAATTTCATCAAAATATCTTAATATTTGCGACCTGCAACGTATAAACAGTATAATTTTGGTAGGACCCTTATATGGGCACTAGGTCTAAACATGGATCGATGTTCACCAAAATCAATAGGCTTCGTCCTTGGGCCAACATAGGTCTGTGTACCATATTTCATCAAAATATCTTAACATTTGCGACCTGCAGCGTATAAACAGTATAATTATGGTAGGATCCTTATATGGGCACTAGGTCTAAACATGCACCGATGTTCACCAAAATCAATAGGATGCGTTACTGGGCTAACATAGGTCTGTGTACCAAATTTCATAAAAATATCTTAATATTTACGACCTGCAGCGTATAAACAATATAATTTTGGTAAGACCCTTATATGGGCACTAGGTCTAAACATGGACCGATTTCAACCACAATCAATAGGCGTCGTCCTTGGGCCGACATAAGTCGGTGTACCAATTTCCATCAAAATATCTTAATATTTGCGACCTGTAGAGTGCGCACAAGAATGCATGGACAGACAGACAGACGGTCATCGTTAAATCGAAATAAAAAAAAAATTCTGAGCCGATCGGTATACTATAAGGTGGGTCTAGGACCAATATTTTTTGGTGTTACAAACATCAGCACAAACTTATAATACCCTGACCACGTAGTGGTGTAGGGTATAAATATCATTATTAGATTTCGTTGATTTTAGTCTAAGTTGAGTTAACATATTCGATTTGCTTTCAACTTTCACATAAGTAGACGATTATCAAATTATTAACCCGTCAAGGCAAACGACACTGATGATGGCTTTGTAGCGAAAGCCGAAAATACGTATTCTACCTTGCTGGCCCTATCGAATTCTTTCAAATTTTTTATTCTTTGTAATTTACTTCTGAAAATTGTATCATCTTTCTTTAATTTAAAAAAATAATTTAAACAGAAAGTGATATTAATTTATGATCTATAGTCAAACTAAAGAACATTAATTTATTTTCGAAAATAATAATTAACCATGCAATTTTTTACTTTAACCCTATAAGAAAAGTCTTATTTTTTTTATCAAATAAACACATTTTTATTAGATAATTCTATTGTTTTTTTCCAAGTGTACGTCTATCAATTGACTTTCAAAGTTTTCCAATAAATAAACCGAAAAAAGCTTTATAATGTCTTTCAGATTTACTTTTTAAAACTTTAGTGCTTTCAAAACAAAAAAATAAACTATTTCATTGATCTTTAAATAACTAAAGAAAAAATAAAAAAATTGAAAACTTAATATGTTCGCACATACATAGTATGTAGAAATAAATAATACCATTTGAAATGTATAAAATACACTACCCAGTGTAGAAAATCATTAGAAGATATGTGGTTATGTAACTACATATCTGTTAATGCCAAAAAGTGACTTTTTCCTGGCATTGATGTTAGATTTTCAACTTTGATGTCTTTAGGACTTATAGTAGAATTTCATGACAAATATTTTTGCGGAACATTTTAACACTCTAACTCTTCAACTTATTGGTCTTTTTTGTCCCTTTTAAATATATACATTTAGTTGCAGAATTAGAGGTTTAAAATGTTCCATAAAATTTTTCCTTGTAGTATTTTACATAAGTTCGCTGAACACACCGATTCACAATAAACATTTGCAAAAGGGGGGAAAATTTAATCCCCCAAAAACATAGGGCCGATACACGTATATTTTTTTCTGCCAGAATCAGTTATCAGAACCTTGTTATTTTGGAAAAAATTTAATTTTATGGTACAGTGTTATTATATGTTTTAAAAAAATGTATAAAGTAAATCTGTGTCATTACTGGTAATCCAAAAAAAAAAAATAATAATATGTCAATGCCGTTTCTACACTGGGTACCGAAAAAAACAGTGGCACTAAAAGTGAAAATGTTTTCGTAAATAGTAATCCATCATTAACAAAAACAAATTGTTTTGAGTTTGTTTTTTGTTTAAAATATAAATTCTTATCAGTTTCAAGTGTTGAAATAAAAGAAAATTCTCTAAAATTAAAAAGTAAGAATGTTTTTAGTAATAGTTTTGGTATTTAAAAAAAAAATTTTGTATTTCATAGAGTTTTATATTGATGTTGTGATGAAAACTCATCAATCTTAATTTTTTGGTTTCGGATGATGTTAATTTCTCATAATATTCAAAATAAATAGAAGTTTTAAAAGATTTAAGTAATCGTCAAGAAAAAAGTTTTAAATAATTATTAACTAAAAAGATTTTCTTAGTTGGATAACATTTTTATTTCTTTTTGAATTTGATGAATTATTTCAAAAACAAGCAAATTAAAAAAAAGCAGAAGCAAAATATGCAGAAATTTACATAAATTTTTAAGTTTTGACTAATTTCTGGCATTGAAGTTAAATTTTCAACTTTGATGTCTTCAGAGACTTATAGTAGAATTTCATGGTAAATATTTTCTCGGAAAATTTAAACCTCTAACTCTTTTTAAAGGAGCCGAAAAAGGCCCTTTAGTTGAGGAGTTAGAGGGTTAAAATGTTCCACAAAAATGTTCCCCGTAGTGTTTTACATAAATTCGATGAACACATCCTATACCTAAAATAAAAAAAAAAATTGATTTTGTTGTACAGTGTTATAATTAGCTATAATTTCGGAATTTAGCCCTGGATTTTTTTGAAATAAACACATTTATTTTCTGTTTTATTTTTAATAAAAATCCAACAATTAAATAATTTAGAACTCAAAATAGTTTTTTAATTATCTTTGGAATTTCATAAACTTTAAACAATTCTCCAGCTAACAATCATTTTACAGTTCTTTTTAATAAACTATTAAATATTTTAAAATATTCTCACAAGTAGAAGAAAAACTAAAAAAAGAGTCTGCAAAATAAATTCCTAAAACTCTCATAAAACTAACAACTAAATAATTGTTATTGGGAAAAAATTTTTTTACATCTCAAATACATTTAATTTTTTAAGTACAGCAAAGTTGTTTTTACAATATATAAATTATGTACGTATGCTAATTGAATGAACACGTTAAAATATAATGTTAAAAATAAACAACAATCTACAATAGTTTTGTGTGTAATAAGTGATACAATTTTATGGTCAATACAAACATAAATTAATATAATTTTTTTCATAAAAAAATAATATTTTTCAAGTGTGTGGTAGAAAATTATTTAGGATTTTGTATAGCACGTTATAAGGTTTTCAAATTATTATGCATAAGCACTTTAATGTTTGTTAAAAATAGAACTAGGAATGAAATATTTAAAAGTTTAAATTGAAAAGTGAATTAATAATTTAATACCATATAAAATAAAACTGCTGTTAATAAATAAATGGCAAATATGCTACAAACATTAGGTTTGTTCCACGTAATTCTGGGTAAAGTCTGGTAAAATGAGAGTAAACAAATAATTATCTCAAAAAATGGTAAAATTGCTCACAATACCGGGAACGCACAAAACCACATTTCAAGCCCAAAAATAAACGTCAAAGTTATTCATATAAACAAAAGCTATTTTGAACAATAAAATATCGAAGGGAATAAAGAGAAAGTGTTAGAATGTGGTATTTGTTAACGATATTAATTAATGGTTACAACTTTTGTTATTATTTTAATTATTTTTACAAATTTAAAACAGCTGATTTATAAACAACAAGTGATTTGACAGTTTTACCATTTTACCCGAAAAAAAAGTACGGGTAACTTCTGGTAAAATGAAAAACAAATTATTCTCTCATCAACGCTCTCATTTACCCAATTTTTATACCCTACACCACTATGTGGTCAGGGTATTATAAGTTTGTGCTGATGTTTGTAACACCAAAAAATATTGGTCGTAGACCCACCTTATAGTATACCGATCGGTTCAGAATTTTTTTTTATTTCGATTTAACGATGTCCGTCTGTCCGTCCGTCCGTCCGTCCGTCTGTCTGTCTGTCCATGCAATCTTGTACGCACTCTACAGGTCGCACCTATTAAGATATTTCGATGAAATTTGGTACATAGACCTATGTTGGCCCAAGGACGAACAAGTTTGATTTTTTTGAACATCGGTCCATGTTTAGACCTAGTGCCCATATAAGGGTCCTACCAAAATTATATTGTTTATACGCTGCAGGTCGTAAATATTAAGATATTTTAATGAAATTTGGTACACAGACCTATATTGGCCCAATAACGCAGCCTATTGATTTTGGTGAACATCGGTCCATGTTTAGACCTAGTGCCCATATAAGGGTCCTACCAAAATTATACTGTTTATACGCTGCAGGTCGTAAATATTAAGATATTTTGATGAAATTTGGTACACAGACCTATATTGGCCCAATAACGCAGCCTATTGATTTTGGTGAACATCGGTCCATGTTTAGACCTAGTGCCCATATAAGGGTCCTACCAAAATTATACTGTTTATACGCTGCAGGTCGTAAATATTAAGATATTTTGATAAAATTTGGTATACGGACCTACATTGGCCCAGTAACGCAGCCTATTGATTTTGGTGAACATCGGTCCATGTTTAGACCTAGTGCCCATATAAGGGTCCTACTAAAATTATATGGTTTATACGCTGCAGGTCGCAAATATTAAGATATTTTGATAAAATTTGGTACACAGACCTACGTTGGCCCAAGGACAAAGCCTATTGATTTTGGTGAACATCGGTCCATGTTTAGACCTAGTGCCCATATAAGGGTCCTACCAAAATTATATTGTTTATACGCTGCAGGTCGCAAATATTAAGATATTTTGATGAAATTTGGTACACCGACTTATGGCAGCCGAAGGACGAAGCCTATTGATTTTGGTGAACATCGGTCTATGTTTAGACCTAGTGCCCATATAAGGGTCCCCCCAAAATTATAATGTTTATACGATGCACGTCGTAAATATTAAGATATTTTGACGAAATTTGGTACACAGACCTATTTTGGCCCACGGACGAAGCCTATTGATTTTGATGAACATCGGTCCATGTTTAGACCTAGTGCCCATATAAGGGTCCTACCAAAATTATACTGTTTATACGCTGCAGGTCGTAAATATTAAGATATTTTGATAAAATTTGGTATACGGACCTACATTGGCCCAGTAACGCAGCCTATTGATTTTGGTGAACATCGGTCCATGTTTAGACCTAGTGCCCATATAAGGGTCCTACTAAAATTATATGGTTTATACGCTGCAGGTCGCAAATATTAAGATATTTTGATAAAATTTGGTACACAGACCTACGTTGGCCCAAGGACAAAGCCTATTGATTTTGGTGAACATCGGTCCATGTTTAGACCTAGTGCCCATATAAGGGTCCTACCAAAATTATATTGTTTATACGCTGCAGGTCGCAAATATTAAGATATTTTGATGAAATTTGGTACACCGACTTATGGCAGCCGAAGGACGAAGCCTATTGATTTTGGTGAACATCGGTCTATGTTTAGACCTAGTGCCCATATAAGGGTCCCCCCAAAATTATAATGTTTATACGATGCACGTCGTAAATATTAAGATATTTTGACGAAATTTGGTACACAGACCTATTTTGGCCCACGGACGAAGCCT
This sequence comes from Leucophora obtusa, assembly GCA_949987735.1. Lineage (NCBI taxonomy): Eukaryota > Metazoa > Arthropoda > Insecta > Diptera > Anthomyiidae > Leucophora > Leucophora obtusa. The sequence continues at coordinate 299,762,772 of OX465295.1, read as the reverse complement.
ATTGATTTTGATGAACATCGGTCCATGTTTAGACCTAGTGCCCATATAAGGGTCCTACCAAAATTATACTGTTTATACGCTGCAGGTCATAAATATTAAGATATTTTGATGAAATTTGGTACACAGACCTATATTGGCCCAATAACGCAGCCTATTGATTTTGGTGACATTAGTTGGCTTTTACCCAGACTGGTGTAGGGTATTCTATAGTCGGCATGCCCGACTTTAACCTTTTTACTCGTTAACAATAGAAACGCTTTTTGGTAAGATTGGGTTCCCGCGGGCACCCGCGGTAACGTACGTGGAACAGAGCTATTAAAGAAAACTATTTTCTTTTTCGCGTTGCCAACTTTGCTTTAACTTTGGTAATCATCGTGGTATTTGGAATTAGTAAGATTCGATATTCAACTCTAAAAAAAAAAACAAGAAGAGAAGCTTTTATATGTCGAGCTCAATTAAATAGTTAGCTCTAGTAAATGCATTCTCTAAAAATTTTACGTTAATAAGGTATTTTTCATAGTTTTTTTCAGAGTGGTAAATGTCGAAATCTCGGGATTTACATTAAGATGTTTTAAAGTGAGGGTGTTGCCAACTTAAAGTGACATATTTTTCAATTAATTTACTTATTTATACAACCTACTATTTGTAATGTGTTTCAACAAATGTATTTATTATTATTGAATTCAAAATGCCTTTTGTAAGATGCCATTTACTCCAACAGATAACTTTAGGGTTATATATCTTTATTTTATGTTGCACTATGTATTTATTTTTGAAATTGCTTCTAAAGATATTTATAAAAATATATAAAAATTTCATGTTCCAAAAATACTTATTTAAAATAATTTTTTTTTTTTTTTGTTTTTAATACAAATTTATTTAAATTACTTTAAAGCCTGGGTGGTCTTTATTTTTATTTCCTATTTCTCTATCTCTAACCCTTGAATACAGCTGCCCTCAAAATCTGTGTTATCAAATTAAAAATGATTTTTTTTCTGTTTTGTGTTCGAAAACAGTAGTAAATGCACCAAATAATTATTAAATACTTTAAACTCAATTAAACACTATTAAATATTTTTTTTTGTAGTTCACTTCGTATTAAACACATGCGCCCAATCATTTAAGCAGCTGCTGCTGCTGCAGCCGTAATTGTAGTTGAAGCGTTTCTCATTACATTGAAGAGTTACACATGTAGAGTCCCTCCTTTTTACAATATTTACCACAATTGTATTGTATTTTATGGTACTTTTGACTTTAATCTTATGTTATGGCCTCTGTGGTGATTATAAAACAGACACCAAAAATTTAAATAAAAAAAAAATAATTTCCAAATTCTTGTTAATATTGCATTGTAACTTTCACTGATTTGTTTTGGGATGCATTAAATGATTTTTTGTGGTCTATACACAAAGAAGAAAAATTGAAATCAAGCAGAAAAAACATTAAATTAAGTAGAACCAGCATTGAAATCAAACAAAGCCTTATATGTATGCACTGTACAGTGAGCTAATAATTGGGAATTTAAATGACATAATTGCAGTTGTTTCCCATATTGAATTTGAATTTAACTGTTAGCTAGATTTTAAACCGACATTCAGGGCCAGTTTTATAGTCAGAACTTGGAATGATTTGATTCTAATATTTGACTATATATGAGAACAATTTTACGAGCATATGCGAACAAGGAAGGATCTGCGGAGATATTTTTTTTATTTCATAAAAAAAACGATTCGTTTTGTTCAAAATGAGACCTAAATTGCTATCCCTTTGACGGTGATAATTACAAAAATGGATAACTTTAACCGTTTTGTATAGTGTTTGTAACCGTCGCATAGGACGATCGTAATTAGTATTAGAATTAATTACTAAAGAATTTTTCTAAAATTTATTCATAGCAAGAAGAAGAAGGACACATTTTAATTTAATAATCTTAACAGACACTAGAGAATCTTCTGATTTCGTCACTCTTCAGTGGTTAGTTTATGGGTCAATTGGTCAAAGTATTTTTAATTGCTTCTATATGTGTATGCCATAACCGGGAATCGAACCGGAAATCGTCTACTGGGTTGAAAACAAAAAACAAACATTTCATTTGGTTTGTGAAGAAAACATTATTAGATTACTGAAAAATTTCATTAAAACTCGTCCAGCAAAGTTCCCTTACAGTCACACAAAAAATTTAGTAAAAAAGTTTGCAAACAGTTTTCAATCGCACTTTACTATTTTTGTACTAATTCTTAGTAATTTTTTTTAGTAATAATTTTTGCTATTCTCTTATAACAAATTAGTGATTTCTCTACTAATTTTCGTTGCTGATTTCAGCAAAACATTTTACTAATTTTTCAAAACCGATTGCTAAACTTATCATACAAAATATACTAATTTAACAAAAAGTTCGTTGATTTTTTAGAATTCTTGTTTAGTTTATATTTGTTGTTATTGATACACGATATTCTTAGTTTGCAAATAAAACTTTTATTGTATCTCCAATGCATAAAAAGGCAATAACTGGAGAACCGTTTGCAACTTTTACTCCAAATTTCAAGTACGATGAAGTTTTTATACATTTTTTACAATGGAAAGAAAAACATTTTTTTTTTTATTAAATTTGATTGTATTTGTAGTTTTTTTTTACAGTTTATTATCATTTTTAGCAGCTAAGTGTACTAACACTTATTTGCTAATTTCAGCAGATTGATTTTAACATTTTACTAAAATTTAGTAGCTTCTACTAATTATTTATACTAATTTCATTGAACTAAAGTTATTGATATTTAGTAAATTTTGTAACTGATTTTAGCAATTTGATTTGAATTGCAGTTTACAAATATTTTTCTAAAATTTAGTAGCGGCTCTTAATTTAGTTGTACTACAAATCAGTACACATGTGTTGCTAAAATTAGCAAAAAATACCGCAGCGCTCAAAATAATTGAATTTCCCTTAATAACAGTAAATTTTCAATAGCCATTACAGACTTTTTTGGTTGAGTGTAGTCATTTTAGATCTAAAATGACAAACATTTAATTAAACATTAATTTCTTAAGCATTGCCAACCTCAAATAAAAGTTTTTCTATTTGAAAAAAAAAATATAAATATATTGAAATTCTCTAAATCAAATCCAGTATTTTATTTACTTAATACCATAGTAAATTTACAATTAATGATCTTGCTAATAAAGTCATAACAGTAAAAAATCATCACACAATTCGGAAAGAAGTTTATTTACTATACAAAGTGAGTGTGGCACAACATATTTACTCTACTACATATAGCAAATAAAGTGTGGGCGGATTTTTTTTTCGTATAATTCTACCACTTCATAGTTAACTTTGCACAAGAAGAATAAAAAAAAATCTATCTAAACATCTTGTCAAGAAGATGTGCTGAGCAAAGCATGAACAATTTCCTTAGAGTATCAACATCATGACGACCAAAGAATATCATAATGATTAACACACTCAAAATTAAAAGTCCATTGAAAAATCTGTGCAACTTTACTAGTTTTCAACAAATTGTGATTTTAACAAAGATTTTAGTTAAGCTGTGTTTACATCTTTGTTTAAACTCTTCACGAAATCAAAGTGAATTAAGTGGGGGTGTTGCCAACTAAAGTGGCATTACCTTAGTTTATATATAAAATGCATTGAAAACAGTAGCCCATAGTAACAGAGAATATAAACCTTAAATATATTTTCAATACAAATAATATTGCAGTTTTACTTATTTGCTTGTTGAATATCACCAAGCTTCTTACTAAACATAACTTCTAGTTTAAGCCAAAAACTAGCAGATTATTCTTTTAAATTAACTGATTTTTAAGTTATTTCTACTGTCCTAATATCTTGGGTGCATTATTAATAGAATGACTTAACTATGCTTATCTACTCTCAGAATCTAGTCTACAGCAAAGCAAAAAACTAACAGGAAAAGTGGGAGTATTTTAGTTAAGACATCACATCAGTTGATAGAGATTATTAACTGGAATTGTTGGATGCCTTTACCCAACAAACATTAATTTAAACGTACGGCGAAATATAAGTTTTGCAAATACCTTGTAAAACTAAAAAAAAAAAATATCTAAATGTCAGCAATTTTAACATACTTTTAAATCAATAAAATGGTTTAAAAAGTTAAGAATTTGTATATGTATTTATTTCATACATATTTTATGAAAATTTTTGGTATAATGAAAAACTTTCTTTTTAAAAACCTTTTGTTAGCGTAATATAAGTCTAAAACATTAAGTTTTTTAGCATAAAATATTAGCTTGATAAACTTTTTTAAATCTTAAACGTTTAAAAAACACAAACATTTTTAAAATTGAGTTATTTTTAAGTGTTTTAGCAATTCTCACTTAGTTGATATAACATAATGTACTTATATTTCAAGTCCGAAAATTAGAATTTCCGAAGTCGGCATTTGTTGTCCACTTTTGCTTATGCTACAATTAAAAAATGTCATTTTCTAAATGCAAATGTAAACTATCAAATATTTTTATAAGCTTTTTATAAACTTTTTGTAAATGCAAATTATTTGCTGGGCATTGGGGACTATATGAAGATGTGAATTTTTTTTTAATTGTCTAATCTACTCAGAAGACAACGTTGTATTTCAGTAGAAGGCGGCTTCATAATCTTTAGCATCGAGTGCGAAATTGACATGCGTATCTAACAATATAATTACAAGGCAAATATTGGCACTAAATATGTATATATACTATCTAATAGAAAATTTTCTATGGTATGAGGGAAGTAAAAAAGTGTAAAACTTTTTAAGATATTTTATGAGCTGTTAAAAAGTGATATTGTTGCGTTTTTATGTTAAGAGAAAGAAGAAGAGAAAAAATACACTGGGAAGAAGTAATTAAATGACTTAAGAATTAGCACTTCAAATAAATTGGCTAATTTATTAAATATTTTTGATTAACTTTATACAAAACTTTTGTAACTAAAGTGGAGCAATTTAAAATCATAAACAAAGCGACAGAAATTAATATTGGCTACGCTATTCATATAAATATATGTACTGAGGTCGACCTTATTTTTCAACTTGCGATTTAGGTAAAAATGAGATAAATTCATTTTCAAAAACTTACAATGTTATACTCTAGTTGCATTTCCAAGATCTATGAATATTCAGATATAAATTTTTTTCTCTCTTGTTTAATGCCAACCTAGTCCCCGGTATGGCCAAAGATGGGAATTTTTTTCATAAATTTGCAAAACTATAATTTAAAATTTTTTAAAACTTTGTTCAACAAAATATAAAAAAAGTGGTCAACGCACAAAGTTTTTTTTAATACATCTCAGAGAATATTTTTACTGAAAATTACACGTATCCCTCTTTTCCTCTCGAAGTTAATTTTTGAGTTATGGTTTCTTCGGCAAAGTTTCTTGGAATGACCTATAAATTTTATCCACCCTATATTTGTTAATTGATAGACTCAATGTTCAGGAAAAAAATACTTTTGAGTAAATGAATGTTCTTTTTAGTTTGACTCTAGATCATAAATTAATATCACTTTCTGTTTAAATTATTTTCAAATCAAAGAAAGATGATACAATTTTTACAAGTAAATTACAAAGAATAAAAATATATTTGAAAGAATTCGATAAGACCAGCAATACAGAATACGTATTTTCGGCTTTCGCTACAAAGCCATCATCAGTGTATTTCGTCTTGTGTGGGCTAATATTTTAATGTTGTCTACTTATGTGACCGCTGAAAGAAAATCGAGTTTCGTATCAACAACTCAACTTAGACTAACATCAACGAAATTTAACAATGCTATTTTTATCCTTTTTGTTATTATTATTTTATTTTGCTTTGAACCTTAATTCTTAAGATATCTCAGCTGATTCTATTCAACTCTGTGTATGTTAAACACAGATTTTTGAATTACAACGAACCGTTAAATTTAAATTTAAATGTATATTATTTAAATTATATTTTTGCACCGTGTCAATGTGTTTTAAGATGAATGGGGGAATATTTAGTTGATGTCTTATTTTTAAGTAAATGAATGTTCTTTTTAGTTTGACTCTAGATCAGAGGTCGGCAACACCTATGCCCATGGGCGCTCTCTCACACCTACATAAGCTCACACATAGAAGAAAAAAATAATCAGTCGCATACAAGATTTCAATGAAGTAGGTTGTCACATCGCTTGTTTGCCAGATTTTTTACACTCTGCATAATGTTTATTGATACATTTTTTTGGTAATTTATTTTTAAGTTTTTTTGTTTTTATTTTTTTTGTGTTGTTGTTTTTTGATATTTGTTTTTGTAGTTGTTGTTTGCTTTTAAATTTTTATTTTATATTCCCGTTATAAACATTTAAAATTTTCAAATTATTATACAAACGTTCTTTGTCAGTACATTGAGAGTGAGAGGCTGCAACTTACTCATACAAGCATAAAATAAGGTTGTATATGTTTGCCGATGCCTGCTCTAGATCATAAAATAATATCACTTTCTGTTTAAATTATTTTCGAATCAAAGAAAGATGATACAATTTTTACAAGTAAATTACAAAGAATAAAAATATATTTGAAAGAATTCGATGGCTGATGATGGCTTTGTAGCGAAAGCCGAAAATACGTGTTCTGTATTGCTGGTCTTATCGAATTCTTTCAAATATATTTTTATTCTTTGTAATTTACTTGTAAAAATTGTATCATCTTTCATTGATTTGAAAATAATTTAAACAGAAAGTGATATTAATTTATGATCTAGAGTCAAACTAAAAAGAACATTCATCTGAAAATACTTTTGTTTAAAGAAATTTAAATGCTCTAGAATTTGATTCATAAAAGCTACACTCATAAAAAAGTTAGTATAAAAGTCTGTTAAACGATTAAATTTAACTAATTTCTCTGCTGTTTCCTCTAAAAAAGTCCGTACAAATAGGTTAAAATTCTGCAAAAATAACAGGAAATAGTACATGTATTTGCGCCAGCACAATTTTGACCTATTTGTACGGGCTTTTTTTTATGAGTGTAGGGTTGAATTACTTAATTTTGAAAATGATGATCGTCCAAACGAGTCGATTGGCCTAGTGTCTTCAAATGCAATGAAATGTGCAAAGAAATTTGAAAATAACACACAAAACAACAACAACAACGAAAATAATTTTGTTGTTGCTTTGTGTGTTATTTTCAAATTTCTTTGCACATTTCATTGCATTTGAAGACACTAGGTGATTGACATCGTTTTTTGAAAGCTTTCTATACACTCATCACTATCGTATCGTTTTGAGCATCGTTCCAAGGATACCCTATAAACATTTTCACTGGAATTCAAGTTGAAATCAAGTTCAATTCCAGCCCTGTTTTCCAGTTTCAAGGCTTGAATTCAACTTTTATTACATTTTATTTCAATACCATACTCCAGCAAAAGGGAAACAAAAATTCAAGTTTGAAATATTTTTGTTAAAAAAACAAGAGCTAGAATTTGAAATATACTTTACTTCAAGCATAATTTAAAGCACTTGAATTTTAAAAACCTACGTGCTTATTGGGTAATAATTAAACAGGTAATGGGCACTGTTGCCAAAGTTTTTCCTAAAAACTCGCTAGAAAATAGCCGCTAATAGCTAAATCATGTTTTATCCCGCTAAATGCGTTGAACTATCTGTAGATTTGAGGAGAAAATAGCTAAATTGACAACAGTGTGTGCTTGTTATGAATTGTGCACACAAAAATGCTGAAATATACGATTTTTTAAATATTTTTTATATGAAATTATCATTTTAATGATTAAGAGCGGAAATAAAGAAAGAAAATTTGCAGAACGATCGCTATATTGCTATCGTGCATTTTCAATAATTTTGACGACATCATTTGGATGGTTTGTGCTTATGGATACCAAATTAGCTGTCAAAATAACAATTTCCAAATTTTACGCTACGTGAAGCAAAACGATATCGTCAGACTAAAATCCTCCCATGGAATTCGGGCACTGAATTCACTTTATACACACAAAAAACCTTTTGTCAAAAAAGTATCGAAATAACTCTATTTAAATTTTGATTTTTGTATAAATAAATTATGCAAACACTTGCGAACACTTACCAAGTTTTTTGCTGAAAAAATTACCAACTTGGTAAATCTTCCTAAGCTTTATAAAAAACATTGGGGAGTGCTATTTAACCAATTTCTTTTCAAAAAATGTGTTTTGTGTGCATGTTATTTTCAGTAGTCATTTCTTAACGACATATAAACATGGTTTGACATTAAGAAATTCCTCGGAACATTTTTGATTTGGTTATGTTTACCAAAGACTTTTCATAATTTAAGCGAAAAGCCGCCTAAGATGTTTGTATTGGAAAACAACAAGTTTGTTCTTTCTATTATAAAAAATGTGTAACTGATTTATTATACTTGAAATTAGAAAAAAAAAAAATTCCGAACTTTTCTCCAGTTATTATATGCATTGGAGATATAATATAATTTTCTGATTTTTATTTGCAAACTGAGAATATATTAATAATAATAACAAATATAAACCAAATGCGAATTAAAAAAAGTGAATTAACTAACAAAAGTAACTGTTTACCGTAAAAATAATATTTTGAAGTTGTTTATAGTGAAATAAAAATAACTTTTTTAAACAACTGTCACAAAATTACAGTACTTTTCGTTAGTTGGTTTCTAAAGTAATGGTCATAACAGTTATTTTTTGTTTTATCATAAAAACAACAACTGAAATTACTGGTAAAAACAACAACTACTGATTACCAAACAAACAACTGTCTTACAGTAACTGTATAAATTTTTTGAGTGTAGCCTTTTGCATGTAATTTATTACAAATAACTTCTGCTAATAATTATTCAATATATATTTTTCAGTGTAAAGATCTGAATACAACATTGTGTTGCAATTTCAATGTTTAAATAGCTGTTGAAATGAAGTAGAACTAGTTTAAATATTAACTAAATCAATATTGATAAAATCATTAGTTAAAGAAGTGTTTACGTAAGATAATATGAAAATTATTTTATAAAATTCAATATAATTGTACAATTATAGGAAAAATTTTCAATTTGTGGCAAAAACTAATTTAACTAACAAAATAATTGAACTATCGACTGGAATAAATTAAAAGAACGTAGCCAACTATATTTTATTTATTTGTGATTGGACATTTGGCGGATGTCCGGTAGTTAAATTGGTAACAATGGTTAAAATACACTAAAAATATAACTTAAAAAAATATATCTATATATATATATATATACGATAAATACATTCAAAATAATAAGTGATTAGTTATAACCAGGGCAAGTTTAAAATAGCACAAAAATAGATGAAAAAGGCACGCAAAAAGCACGGATCTAAAAAACCGTAAAATTGGCACAAAAATGGCACACTCATTCCAAAAACTTTAAAATATACTAGTGTTTTTTAAATATTTTAACAAAAAAAAAAAAAACAATTTACAAGTAAATTGTTAACCTGCAATTGGCGTGAATTAGTATAATTTTTAAGGATTGAAATTTTCATTGCTGTAAAAAAATCCTGAATTTCATTTTTACTAATTTAAAAAAAAAAATTTTTAAAAAAAAAAAAATTTTTTTTTTAAATTTTTTTAAATATTATCTGCAAACGTTGGGTTTTTATTGCATTTTATAAAATTAACAAAATGGCTTTTTGTTTGGTAAGGATTTCTAAAAATAGTATTATTACAAACTAAGTGGAAAAACGGCATTTAATAGCAAATGCCAAAAAAAACTTGCCCTTGTTAAAACTACAAACTCACATCAGTTAACAGAAAAGTAAACTTTGTTGTGGCTTAACGCAAAATCATTTAAAGGTTACTAAATTGGCTGCAAAATTTTAGTAAAATAAGGAGCAAAATAAAGATTTCAATATGTTTTTTTCATTAAGCTCTTCCTGTTCTGGAGGCTGCAGTTTTCCCAAAACTTCTGGTTGAGATAAGATATTTTGTGAAATTAAAAAAACAATTTATTTGAAACCTGTGGTATCAAAGCTACAGATTTGTTAATTTTTTTTTATAATAAAATTATATTGAAATGTACACTCAGAAAAGTTCTGCAGTTTCTACATGACAGTTATTTGTGTAATAATGCAGTTGTATTTATTTTAACTACAATTGCAATTTCTTAATAGTGAACAGTAAAAGTGATATTAAGTGTAAATTTTGATTTCTCAATGTTAAATTTATTATAGAATAAAATTAAGTTAAGAGTATTTATATAAATTTGTTGTTATTAAATTAATAATTTTTAAAATTATTTTTGTTTATGTTATTTTAACTACATTTGCAGTTATTGGTACAGTTTTACAATAATTTTCATGTATGTTGTTTTAATTGCATTTGTAGTTGTTTTTACTACATTTGTCAGTTGATTTTTAACAGTTAAAAATAACCTCACATTGCAGTTGATTTAAATGCATATGTAGTCTACACCTTTTTAACTGCAAATGTAGTTATTTTAACTGTAATTTGCAGTTGATTTTACCTACATAATTCCCTGAGTATAATTATTTTAAATATTCTCTCTAATAAAACAGTGGTACCTTGATAAACTTTCTCAACTTACCATCCATCCAATGTTGGTTCATGGGCTATTTTTTTTTAAAATGGCTTGACCGCTGGCTCGAAAGCTCGTTTTTGATAAATCCTAGTTTATATGGTCCTTGGTCTAAAGCTGCCTACAAACTAGGGAACATACTTAAAAAAAGAGAGCATTTTTTGTGAATGTGTGAGTGCATTTGTGTGTGTGTGCGTGTTGAGAGCGTGCATTTCGTGTTTACAAAATTTTTTGATATTTTTTGTTCCCTCAACCATGTTCCCTAGTGTGTAGGCAGCTTAACGATAACCTGGTCTCATGCATTTGTTTTCTATTAGTTTTGACGATTGGCACCATCTAAGCGGCATCAAGCTACAACATTTGCTGCATCTGTATATTTTTTCTCTGTAGTCCTGTCATTAGTGTAGAGTTTTGCATTTGCTGTAGAGTTGTGAAATTTCGATACTTTTCGAGTACTCAATACTACTCAATACTTTTCAATTGAGTACTCGATACTACTCAATACTTTTAACGGTTTTTTTGAATTTAAAAATAAAAATGTTATGAATTCGTATTTATTAGGAAAAATAATAACAATTCAAATACACGTGTTAAATAACTATTGTTACTTACATTTTAATTAATTTAAAACATTTTAAATAAATTAATTAAAAAATTATTCCCAAAAATTCGTTACAAATTTCTTTGCTTCACAAATAGAGTTGTATTTTCAGAGTTGTATTTTTAGAGTACTATTTTTAGAGTTGTATTTTTATACGAAAAATACAAATTTCTACGGAAAATTGCATCTTTAAAAGTATTGAGTAGTACCGTTTTAGTATTGAGTACTCAAAAAAATAGCCAGTATTGAGTACTCAGTACCGGAATACTCAATACTTTTACAACTCTAATTTGCTGCGTCTTTGTACTTTTTTTTTGGGCCTGTCTGTTTAGTCTGTAGTGTATCAACACTCGTGCGTGAAACTAACAACTGATGTGTTGCCAACGTAAAGTTGATTGCGCAACAACTTTGCACTTTTATAACATCTGTATAAAACTAATAAATTTTACAATAACACAAATAATAATATTGCCTGGACTATTTCCTTTTCATTTTTAAATTCTCAACCCTCTCACTGTTTAAAATTGATATATTTTATATATCTATCCACTATCTTAACTTTAACATTTACCATCTATATAATACATAACAATGACAAGTCTTTGTTAATTTGAAATTCTATTAATTCTTATCAAAATATCTCTAGTTAAAAATACATATTTGCAAGAATACTAAAACCATTTTTCTATTTGCCACATCTTAATAGAATAAAATGAATGCTAGTGATCGTTTGATATTTTACCGCATTATAAAGTAACAACTTTGACAATTTGATAACTTTATTAACTTTACTCAATCAATTATCAGGCTTAAATACACATACTACTGGCAAAAGGAACAAATCGTAAAGTTAAACTGCAAGTCCTACACAAAAACAAAAAAAAAAATTCAGCAAATAGTATTAAATTTAAAACAGAGCACCTGCTGTTTATCAAATCTTTAAAAAAAATGTTGTATTTTTTTCATATTAACGCCACATTTAAATGCAGACATTGTTATAGAACGTGCTGTGATTGCTGTATTTTATAAAAAAGTACGTTTTAAAGTACTTTTAGTAAAAGATTAAAATTGTAGAACAAAAAGAAGCCCTAAGTTTGGATAGTTTCTTTTTGTTTTGTTTAGATATTGTAACCTAGACTTAAACCATTAGCACGTTACCGGATTTCTCATCACGATTAGACTTTAAAAACAATTTTGCCGCTCTTTGCGTACAAACATCCGCACAGAAAAACATTACATTTTAATGTTAATGTTGCTGTTACCATTTATTTTTACTATTTTTCATATAGATACGAGTAATTTTTTATATTTTTTTGCTAACTTAGACGTGCTTTAACATGGTAGAAACATCATTAATTTATAACCAACAACTAATAACAAGATTTATCACTTCATTTTTTTTTTGTTGGTCTATTCTTATGGATTTAGAAAATACATATTTTTTTGGCTTATAGAATTTATCATCTAGAACGAGTAATAAGCCCTTTTTTAATACAAAGTTTAAAGATTTTCTGGTCGTACAAAAACAAGATAAATTGTTTGCATAAAAAAATATGGTAATATGGATTAACTGTTGATGATAATGAAGATCATAAATCAATGATCTAAAAGTCTTTTTTCCTGTTAAGTGCCACATTTTTAAAGAATATCTTTAGAGGCACTAGGATCCTTTAAGTACAATAAATTTTTAGTAAATAAAATACCAAATTTTCGAAAAATTAATGAAAACCTAATAGTATTTACGTTATCCACGATATTTATATTCTTTGCTGTCAACAAAGGCAAATATTATGCTACAAGTTGGCAACACGTTACATGGTTTTGTAAACAGTATTGCTGTGATCTTCACTTTAAACTGAGAACACACAATTTATGTAAAATAAAAACTAAATTTTGGAAACTCTATAATTGTAAAAAAGACATTTAAAAAATTGCAATATTTTCACAACCGTTAGATAGCCACAGTCATAACAATGACAAATCGACAGCTTACCATTGGTTTGATCCATATGCCAAAAAGTCGCTATTGTGGAAATCGATAAGAAAGATTCACATTTTTCATTTTTTTTTTCCAAAATTGGCAGGTAGATATGATACCAAATATCGAGAATCGAAAGAAGATATTCACATTATATATAAAGCTGGTTATACACTACGCAATATTCTTGTGCAACTTTGGGTATTGTGGAAAAAATTGACAATCTGTTTGTGATATTGAAAGGTTGTACAATATATTGGGAAAAATTAAAACGGATTTGTTTCTTATTGCGTAAACATGAAAACTGAAAATATTTTGTAAAGTGGTCATATTTTGCCATTTTTATATAGAAGAAAACAGTTGTGTCATATCTTGTGCAAGTGTATTGTACATCTTATTGTAATATGTAGGGTAAAACGATGATAGTGTATGGCTACCTAAATCCATTCCTAACTTATTTTTTCAAAAATCAGGTCAAATTCAGTATGTGACAGCTTTTTTTAGCAAAAGTGCGAACAACGTAAACAATTTTTGTTGCTTAAGCCGAGTATTTTGTTCAAAAGAGCGAAAAAATTTCGCTCTATGTTTGGAGCTCAAAAACTATAATAAAAACATTAAAATGCACAAATTTTTATGGTCTATAAAAAGTCACAATCATAATTAACCCAAATGTCACTTTTTCGCTACATTTTCAAATGGTCCTGTCTATTAAATTGATGCGAAAAAAATTCCACCGCAATTTCGCAGCAATTCCACACAAATGAAAAATAATTTTTTTTATATGGAGTTTGACAGCTTTTTTCGCAAAAGTACGAACAAAATACCGGGCTTTAGGCCCAGTATTTTGTTCAAAAAGCTTAGTATTTTGTTCAAAAGAGCGAAAAAATTTCGCTCCATGTGTGGAGCTCAAAAACTATAATAAAAACATTAAAATGCAAAAATTTTTTATAGTTTATAAAAAGTTACAATCATAATTAACCCAAATGTCACTTTTTCGCTACATTTTCAAATGGTCCTGTCTATTAAATTGATGCGAAAAAAATTCCACCGCAATTTCGCAACAATTCCACGCAAGTGAAAAATAATTTTTTTTTATATGGATTTTGACAGCTTTTTTCGCAAAAGTATGAACAAAATACCGGGCTTTACAGTTTATATAAAAAACAGAATTGACATCTTCACAGATAGTGTTGCCAACTTAAGTTTTTAATATAACTATTTATAATATCCCTTTCAAATTTAATTGTAAATATTTATACGCATTAAAATAGTTTTCTAAAAATCAATTAAAATCAAATAAATTTCACGGTATATCAATAAAATCATGCGTGCTCTGTCATAAATAATTCTACAACAATTATTAAATACCAGTTCTTTCTGCCATTATATATAACCCCATACATTTTAACTTTCTGTTCTGTTATTATCCCTTATATAATTTTTTATTTTTTTTTGTAATTTCATATGATGATTTCATTTGACAACTCGCTTTACACAGATTTAATCTGATTTATAATTATTTGTATTGAAACTAAAAGCTCATATGAATGCGAATATGAAATGTTATAAATAAATAAGCTTTAAGTGATGATTATATGGTGGCGATAATGTTAAGACAGAAAGATGGACGGACGGAGAAAATTTTGCGTATAACTATTGACATTTACAGTGAATACAACTCTACTTTGGTCTGCTAAGGTTTGTTGTTGTTTTGCATAAGAGTATGGAATTACTTTCAACATGGGAAATGTGAAGATACGGATATTCTGTAATGTAGAGTAGTAAGGGAAAAGGAACTGCACAAAAAATGCATGTGAATATTTAAAACCATTTAAATATGGTGTTGAAAACAAAATACCTTTACGCATTAAGACAAGCGAAACAAGAACAAAAAAATCTGACTTCTATTTAACCCTTTAAAATCTTTTAATAGTAAAAATGAAGCCATAAAATCTCATGAAATTTTATTAATTTTACTAAACCTAAAGATATTTGGGTATAATTTGATTTCAAAGAAGTTTTAAATCATTTTTGCTTAATTTACTAAAGAACTTGCCAAAAAAATTTACTTAAAATAAGACAAATTTTACTTAAATTTAGTAAATTTTTACTTACATTTGTTTAAAGGGCAATTTACACATCGACTACCCCTACCTACTGCTACCCAGTAACGGGTATATGAATTGTAAAATTCTTGTACATTCTCTTTTGAAAATGATATTTAAATCCCCAGTTCTGGAAAATGGTAGATATGGATGGACAGGGATGGATAGCATGTAAATCAAGTCTAAATATGACTAAAATATAGTACAGTTTTATTTAAATTAAGTTTATTTTATTTACTTGAATTTAGTAAAAATTTTACTTAAATTAAATATACATAAAATAAATAAAATTCTCCTTAATACTACACTAATGGAAAAAAGTCTGTAAAACATTTAGTTGAAACTACTAAAAATTAGTTAAAAATGATGCTGCAGAAAAAAACTGCTAAATTAGCAGATTATTTTTGCTATATATTAGTAAGATAGGAACAGCAAAAGAAAAACTGTTAAATATACACAATGTTAGTTATATTTGAGTTAAATTTTTGGTAATAGAAAATAACAAATTAACCTGTTAAAACTGCAAAAAAATGTTGGTAAATAATTAGTAGCCTAAAAAATCACAAACATTTTTTTTAAATGCAAATAAAAATCGAGCCTTTTGAAAACAGAAGTCTACAATTTTTTGAGCAAATATTTCCGTTTATTTAACAGTATAGACTGCTATTTGCATTCAACTAAATTTAGCTTAAAAATAACTAAAATTTTGTAGATATAACAGTTTGTTTTTGCTATTTTTAGTCTACTAATATTTAACAAAATGTTGTGCAGATTTGACAGTACAATTTGTCATTTTCAATTAACTAAAAGTTAATTTAAATATAACTAAAATTCAACAGTTTTATTTTTGCTGATCTTATTTTACTAATTTAATAGTTTTTTCTGCAGCAGCATTTTTAACTAATTTTAGTTGCTTTTTATGCTATTTTTACAGATTTATTTCTATGAGTGTACATACCTTCACATCTGAACACACTAGATACAGTGAAAGATATAATTTAATATGCCTAATTGTTCACTATCGACATGGATTTATGCTGTAGGTTAAAAAATAATTAGAATATGCATTTAAAATTAATGGATCGTTGTCGTTCAATAGATCTGTGATTACTAAGCTGACGGTCTGAGTTGAATAGAATCAGCTTCATTACTTTAAGAATTAAAGTTCAAAGCAAAACCAGCAATAACAGCCCAGCAAAAACTTTCATTACCATGTAATGAGTTTTAGGTATTGCAATCTTAAGTGGTCACTAGTTACCTTTTAATTACTAAACTACTTATTTTAACATGGTGATGTCATTGGAGGAAAGTCATTACACTGATGTTACCTGTAAGTAGTTTATCAACTGTTCTATAAATACACTCAAATAAAAAAGTTTGTAAACAGTTTCCAATCGCACTATACTATTTTTATACTGATTATTAGTACAATTTTTATTTTTAGTAATCATTTTTGCTATTCTCTTATTACAAATTACGGATTTTTTTTACTAATTTTCGCTGCTGATTTCAGAAAAACATTTTACTAATTTTTCAAAACCGAGTGCTAAATTTAGCAGAAAAATATACTAATTTAAAAATATTTTTTTTTTGATTTTTTACAATTCTTGTTTAGTTTATATTTGCTACTATTGACATATTCTTAGTTTAGAAATAACACCCAGAAAATTTTATTGCATCTCCAATGCATTAAACGGCAATAACTAAAGAACCGTTTGCAATTTTGACTCCAAATTTCAAGTACGATGAAGTAATTATACGCTTGTTACAATCGAAAGAAAAAAAAATTTTTTTTTTAGATTTTACAGTTTTTTATTTTTAGTACAATTTTTTGCTAATTTCAGCAGATTGATTTTAAATTACAGTTTACAGCAATTTACTGAAATTTAGTAGCTTCAACTAATTATTTATACTAATTTCATTGTACTAAAATTATGATATTTAGTAAGCTTTTTAACTGATTTTAGCAAATTGATTTTGAATTGCATTTTACATAAATTTTACTAAAATTTAGTAGCGGCTACTAATTTTTTCTACTAATTTTATTGAACTACAGATCAGCAGACATGTGTTGCTAAAATTAGCAAAAAATACCGCTGGCCTCAAAATAGTTAAATTTCCCGTAATAACAGCAAAAGTTTCAGTAGCCATTACAGACTTTTTTGGTTGAGTGTAGGCTACGCCATAGTTATGGTTTTTAATGATTTATAACATATATTATTTGTTTCAGCTTTTGTGAATTAGTAATGTGTGGGGTATAATTATGGGTAACTCATTACATTCAGTTTAAAAGTAATTCAAAGGGTAAGGAGATATGAGATCTAAGTAATGCATGTAGTAATGACCAGTCATTACCAAGTTTTTGCTGGGAGAGGATAAAAGTATCATTGTTAAAATTTCGTTAATGTAAGTCTAATTGAGCTGTGTTTGCATTTGTTTATTTGTGTCGCAGTCAATATAAGTAGATCATTATCAATTTTTAACCCATAAAGGCATGGGTACTGAAGATGGGTCTGTAGCGGGACCCGAAAATACGTATTCTATTCTCAAATCTGACAAAAATATTAATTTTCCAGCAAAAAAAAAAATTGAAATTATGTTTTACATACTACTTCTTTTACTAATTCACAAGTATCCGTTAGAATATTTTGACTGCTTTTTATGCCCTACACCACTACGTGGACAGGGTACGATATAATAAGTTTGTGCTGATGTTTGTAACATCAAAAAATATTGGACCTAGACGCACCTTTTAGCATACCGATCGACTCAGAATCACTTTTTGTTTCGACTTATCGATGTCCGGCCGTCTGTCCACGCATTCTTGTGCGCACTCTGCAGGTCGCAAATACTAAGATATTTTGATGAAGTTTGGTACACTGACCTATGACCCATTTTAACCCATGCGAATTTCGAATCCAAACATTAGTTGGATTTTAACCAGACTGGTGTAGGGTATTATATAGTCGGCATGCCCGACTTTAATTTTTTTACACGTTTAGAAGTAATATTGAACAACTTCAAAAACTCACTTTTTCATTGCTTCCAAAATATGTTAGAATATTTTTACAGCTTTTTTAGAATTACTTGCGAAGAACATCCAAAAAATCACTTAGGTATTGCTTCTAAAGCATAATTGTTCTAAAAGTGTTTCTAAAAAGTGCTTTTAGTATCATTTGGTATTTTTAAACAGATGATGGCGGGTTCGATTCCTGGAGGGACCAATATATTTTTAATTTTTTTTTTTAATATTTATAATTAATTTGTTGAAATTCAATATTTTTTTAATTTTTAAAAATATATAAAATTAAAATGATGGAAAAGAACTGAAAATAATATTGAATTCCAGTGCACCTTTTGCACAATGACAAAGTGGCGATTTTATGCCAGTCAACTTTCATATCAAAGAATAGCTCTGCGGTAGAGAGCTAGACTAGCAATCACGAGGTCGCAAGTTCGATATCCGGTGGCGTCAATAAAAAAACTGTATTTTTTTTTGCGTAGAATTTTTTTTTTAACTTTTAATTGGTGATAAAGAGCTTCCTTTGGACTCGTTTGAAAACTACTGAAAAAATGTTGAAGTGGGAGTACTCCTCTCCTATGACAACTCAATGTTAAAATCATTAGTTTAGTTAGAATATTCTTCCACCTCAAGTCCAAATTCTAATATGATATTGTCATATTAGATTTTTATTTGTTGTTTCAAAAAGGGGTTGATCATTTTCATGATAGACAATACAATTGTTTCGTAGACATCACTCTACTCTTCAGTTGTCCGCAATAAGAAAATGATAACTTTCTTACTCAAACCGAGACATTACGTAAGGTACAAAAAATCAACCGGACGAGAATTTTGTAATATAAGAAAATATAGAAAGTCCGAAAAAACAATTTTTGTATTTTTTAATGCAAAAATTAAAATAATTGTTGAAAATAAGCACACCACGGCTAAAATCTCATTCAAATATTTATTTTGTTTTGAGTTTAAAATTAGTTGTTTTTACAAAATGTATTGACAACAGACATACATATAAATAGTACCCAAAGGGTACTTTTATGTAATTGTTGCTTTCAAAAAGGTGTTGATTTATAGCTGGTTTTACCAAATCAGACAGTTCATATACGAAAGTACAAAATTCTCGTCCGGTTGATTTATTGTACCTTATGTAATGTCTCGGTTTGAGTAAGAAAGTTATGATTTTCTTATTGCGGACAACTGAAGAGTAGAGTGATGTCTACGAAACAATTGTATTGTCTATCATGAAAATGATCAACCCCTTTTTGAAACAACAAATAAAAAACTAATATGACAATATCATATTAGAATTTGGACTTGAGGTGGAAGAATATTCTAACTAAATATATGAAAATATAGAAAGTCCGAAAAAACAATTTTTGTATTTTTTAATGCAAAAATTAAAATAATTGTTGAAATCATTAGTGTTTGTGTTTAAAAAGAAGTATATCTGCAATCAAAAAAATAAGTTAGTAGAAAAATTAGTAAAACGTCTTGTGTATCAAATGTACTAGTTTTCAGCAATTTTTTTTTGCAGAAATTCCATTTTCAGTTTTAGTTATATTTTTTTTAGCACTAAACTAATTTTGAACTAATGTTTTACTAATTTATTTTGCTACAAAAATTGTGCTGATAACCGCATTTTTAGCGTGGACGACAATCAGATAGACAAGATGTAGATGTTGTAGCTTGTCTGGATGTACTCGTAGTACAGACAACGCAAATTATAATAAAAAAAAAACCAAGTCTATATAATTTCTATATTTAAATTTTCAGCAAATAAATTAACTAAAGTAAAATTTCGCTACAAGTTGTTTGAGTTTTTTTCAGTCTACTAATATTCAGCAAAAAGTTTAGTGATTTTAGTAAGGATTTTTTTTAATTGCAATCGACTAAATTTTAGCAAAATTTTGCTGAGATTACTATTTTTTGGTAAAAATCAGCTCGCTGATTTTCAGCAAATCTTTTGCTGAAATGACCAACTTTTGTGCAAGCACGCTGACTAAAAATTTGCTGACACAGCAACATTTTTTGCTGAATTTACTCATTTTTTTTTTTGAGTTTAGATCATCAATTGTAGTGCTTTTTTTACTACTTCGGCATATCCTTTTGCTGGGTTACCAATTAAAAGATCAACTATAAATACATTTAATTTTTTTTTTAATTAATGTGTATAAAAACACAACAACAATATTACAATAACAATAATCATAGAAGAAAAACAAAAATATGTCAATTTTCTTAGCGTCAAAAGAAACTATAGAACTACTTCATCTTAAAACCGTTACCATTATTCTTAAAACTAAGTGAGACGGATATACAATGCATTATACGAAAAGTGCAACAACCCGCAAGGTATGGCAAGTGCTTCTAAAATAGCCGAGTACATTTCAGAATGCTCAAATATCAACGTTAGCTCCAACAAAATATGTTGAGCCATACCTGCAAATGGACTATTGGAAAGAACAATATACATATGGTATATTAAAAATTAAGCAACAGCGACGCCGGAATTTTGCTAAAAAGTATCAAAATAAATCCAATGCATGCTGGAACAATGTGGTCTTTATCGACGAGAACATATCTGAAATTTTCAGTAGGAAAACATCAGTTAAAATTTAGAGATGCAGAAATTCAGAAATAATTTTACATAATTGTTTACATTTAACATAATTCTCTGAGTGAAGTTTCATTAAGATCTTCGGGTTCAGAGAAACAAGCTGATCAAAATAATCGGCGGTGGCGGCGGCGATTAAGGTTAAGCCGGATAAAAATCGGCGGCGCAACCAAATAATCGGCGGCGGCTTGATCGCCTTGATAGAACATTATTCACGTAATTTAAAGATATTTAAGTTTTTTTTCCAAAATATACCATTAGAAAATTATCAAATAAAAAACAATATAAAAATTACAAATTTAGGATTTTTAATTTTTGAACGGACCTAGAAGGAGAGAGAGATAGTTGGGATTTCCAAATATATACATATGTTTATATATTCAACAAAATTGTGTGGAAATATTTTCAAATAAAACTGATTTTCTTAATTTTTTCTTATTTTGTTTAATTTCGACGTCTTTTAATTGCAATATTTTGTTGAAAAACTCTAACCCATAAATTCATAAACGCTTTGTAAAATTATAGGAGGTTTATTGAACAAATTTTGTATGAAAACGAGTAAAAAGGTTAAAGTCGGGCATGCCGACTATACAATACCCTACACCAGTCTGGTGTATTATTTGGATCCGAAATTCGAATGGGTTAAAATGGGGCTTATGTCAAAATTTTCTATAATGTGAGTCAGCGCACCAAATTTCATTAAAATATCTTAATATTTGCGACCTGCAGTTTGTAACCAAGCCAATTTTGGGGGGACCCTTATATGGGCACTAGTTCTAAACATGGACCGATGTTCACCAAAACCAATAGGCTTCGTCCTTGGGCCAACATAGGTCTTTGTACCAAATTTCATCAAAATATCTTAATATTTGCGACCTATACGCTAACAATATAATTTTGGGGGGACCCTTATATGGGCACTAGTTCTAAACATGGACCGATGTTCACCAAAATCAATAGGCTTCGTCCTTGGGCCAACATAGGCCTATGTACCAAATTTCATCAAAATATCTTAATATTAATACCTGCAGCGTATAAACAGTATAATTTTGGTTGGACCCTTATATGGGCACTAGGTCTAAACATAGACCAATGTTCACCAAAATCAATAGGCTGCGTTATTGGGCCAATGTAGGTCTGTGTACCAAATTTCATCAAAATATCTTAATATTTGCGACTTGCAGCGTATAAACATTATAATTTTGGTAGGACCCTTATATGGGCACTAGGTCTAAACATGGACCGATGTTCACCAAAATCAATAGGCTTCGTCCTTGGGCCAACATAGGTCTATGTACCAAATTTCATCAAAATATCTTAATATTTGCGACCTGCAGCGTATAAACAATATAATTTTGGGGGGACCCTTATATGGGCACTAGTTCTAAACATGGACCGATGTTCGCCAAAATCAATAGGCTTCGTCCTTGGGCCAACATAGGTCTATGTACCAAATTTCATCAAAATATCTTAATATTTACGACCTGCAGCGTATAAACAGTATAATTTTGGTAGGACCCTTATATGGGCACTAGGTCTAAACATGGACCGATGTTCACCAAAATCAATAGGCTGCGTTATTGGGCCAATATAGGTCTGTGTACCAAATTTCATCAAAATATCTTAATATTTACGACCTGCAGCGTATAAACAGTATAATTTTGGTAGGACCCTTATATGGGCACTAGGTCTAAACATGGACCGATGTTCACCAAAATCAATAGGCTGCGTTATTGGGCCAATGTAGGGCTGTGTACCAAATTTCATCACAATATCTTAATATTTACGACCTGCAGCGTATAAACAGTATAATTTTGGTAGGACCCTTATATGGGCACTAGGTCTAAACATGGACCGATGTTCACCAAAATCAATAGGCTGCGTTATTGGGCTAACATAGGTCTGTGTACCAAATTTCGTCAAAATATCTTAATATTTACGACCTGCAGCGTATAAACAATATAATTTTGGTAGGACCCTTGTATGGGCACTAGGTCTAAACATGGACCGATGTTCAAAAAAATCAAACTTGTTCGTCCTTGGGCCAACATAGGTCTGCGTACCAAATTTCATCAAAATATCTTAATAGCTGCGACCTGTAGAGTGCGCACAAGATTGCATGGACAGACAGACAGACGGACGGACGGACGGACAGACGGACGGACAGACGGACGGACAGACGGACGGACAGACGGACATCGTTAAATCGAAATAAAAAAAAATTCTGAACCGATCGGTATACTATAAGGTGGGTCTACGACCAATATTTTTTGGTGTTACAAACATCAGCACAAACTTATAATACCCTGACCACATAGTGGTGTAGGGTATAATGACGTTTTGTAAACCTGCTATAACTTTACAAAGCATTTATGAATTGAGGGGTAATTTTTTATCTAATTTATTCTTAATTTAGAGTAAAATGAAGTTCTACTTTAATCGCTTTAAAATTGTCAGTTATACATTTTTTTATAAACATGGAATCTCTGCATTTATAAGAAAATTGAAAATGTTAATGTGAAAAATGACATTTGTTTTTAATTTTTTTATTTTGGAAAATAGATACTTCCAGCCGAAATGAGCCGAAAAAAACCGGCGGCGGTGGCTTAAACGGCTCACGGCGGCTGGCTTGTTTCTCCGTTCGGTTTACAATACTGGGCAGTTTTCTTATTAGTTCATTAAAACTTTTAGCGTAGTATTTGTTCTAAATCTAGTTCATTATTTTATAAGTCCGCATTATTATCACTTAAAAAGGGTTAACATTGCAATAACATACAGGAGTAATAACAAAAGTTTACACATAGGAAAATTTAAATAAAAAAATGGAGTGTTAAGAATTTAATACTGAACGTATTACATATTAAACAAATATAAGTAATGTAGATTCTTTTGCAAATAGGTGTGTATGTAATCGGCCTTTAACCAATGTAAAGACCACCTAAAGGTTTACAAAAATCCAAAACATTTCAAAAACACAAATAGTTTAACAGTCATATTATTTACAATAAAAAATAAAACTTAAATAAAAAACAATCTTAAACATGTACTAAAAAAATATGTTAAATCTTAACCACATGAATCCCTTTTTTTTAAGATGCAAACCTAAAGTGGCGGCGCTTACATGCCTTCAACATGTCTGCAAAATTTTACCATATTTGTATATTTTTTTTTGCCAAAGTCTAAACAGACTTTTAACACATTGTTGGCAACTAATTTAAATGGATCGCATGTCACTTGTCTACAATGTTTCCACAACATTTTGTTTCTTTAGTTTGCTGTGTTGTTGAAAATTTATTCTTCATTTTTGTGGTATTTTATAACATAAAAACGGAAACTGAATGTTTTTATTCTATAACAGACAAATGGCGACAAAATACATTAAACTTGTAAGAGAAAAATAAACCACTCGATATATGCACATAGAAGTGGTATAACATATGATCGAATTTTTAAGAATTGATTTTACTTATGGTTTTTATATCGCTTTTATACTGTCTTGAAATCGACAAGATTTTGATTTTTGAAGTCAGCTCTGAAATCCTTAATTTTGGCATTATAGATTAAAAATTTTTTTAAGAGTTTTATGGTTTAAAATTCTTTATAAAAAAAATCTCCTATCAACACAATCTCGTTAAAATAGGAAAAAAAAAAAAAAAAATGCAGTACTGTATTTACAGACTACATCATTTAAATTTTATATTAACTATGTCTAGAAGATTTTGCAATGCATAATATGCATTTATAAAGGCACATTTACACGCGAGAGAAAACTGCTAGATATAGAACAGACGACACCCCCGAAATAGTTTAAATAATTCAAAATATATCTATTTATAAGCAGTGTTGCCATTTCAGTGCTTTTCGGGTATTTTTTGGTGCTTTTTTCCTTCCCGTACCCGGTGATTTTTTACAAATACCCGTTTAAAAAAAGCGGGTATTTACAGTGCTTTTTCCGATTTCTGGCAGTGCTTTTAGTGCTTTTTGTACAGTTTATATTTTCGGTATTTGTTCTCGTTTTTTTTTTAATTTTTCTTCAATTTTCTGTCAAAGTTGAAAAAATTTAACGAACTATACAAAAAATACATTTTTTCACAATGTTTGTAGTACAATTTTAAATAGCAACTTCGTTATATTTAAACTTGAAAATTTTGAAATATTAATTTGGTGCTTTTTACCCCTTTTTGGTTATTTTTTTGAACCCTTTTTACACAATTTTATAAAGCTAAAATGTTTTTTTAAATTCTTGACTTCAATTTTTCAAAAAATTAATATCGTGCTTTTTTACCCCATTTTTGGTAAATTTTTACCCTTTTTACACGTTTTTACAACACTCACGGTGCTTTCCTGCCTTCAAGAGTTGGCAACACTGTTTATAAGTATTTCTAGCAGTTTTCTCTCGCATGTAAATTTATACAAATACAAAAACTATAAGATTACGTTAACATAACAATAAAATGTTTTTTCTCAGTAAATACAACACTGCATATTTTTTATACCTGTAGATTTTTAAAATCAGAACGTCATCTCGTACTATAGCTACGGTTCTTTCTTTCATACAGTGTTGTTCTGAAATAAAAAGGTTTCTAAGTATTTTACCCGAAATCGAGTTGATTTTGCATAAGTATGTAAGATTTCTTTGTAAATCTAAACGCCTTCTTATATAGTAGGTGTGGTTCTTCCTTAGCCACTGGTACTTCATTAGTAGACACGTCTGTTGCTCAATTTCTTTTTTTTTTCTACTTTATAATTTTTGCAAAATCATGTGTAAAATCATCATCTTGTTCATTGATCCTACTCTCCTATTGTGCGTGTTACATGATGATTGTAAATTGCTTGCAATTAATGCCTGTTGTGTAGTGAAATGATTAAAGGATCACAGTTGTTATTCGACTACTGTGAAGATGTTTGTGTTATTTTTTTAATTCATCTTATGCTGGTTTTTTTTATATAGAAATTTTGTTTATTTGCTTATAAAGCAGTGAGATTGTTTTCAATTAAAATAAAATTAAATTTTAGAAAATAAAAAAAATACAAATTATAAAGTAATTCAGTGATTATAAAAATTGTTCTAGATTTCTGGGTATTTAAAAGGCATCACCATACCATATCATTCCCGCTCACACTGCAAAAACCATTCTCTTGGTTTTTGTATGTGCAGCACTGTTGGTAAAAGTGGCACAAAAGTGCCATTTGTGGCACTATTGAATGTTCATTGGCACCTTGGCACTCTCCATAGAATTTTGGCACTTTTTAAGAAAATTTCTACATAATTTGATAAAAGGTCGATGTCGCTGGTTTTTCATTAAAAGCCATGCCTACTTAGAATGGGCAGCAAAATTAAAAAACAAATACTACACTAAAATTTTCTACAATTTTCTGGACCAATTTCCAGTTCTTCGGGGACAATTTAATCATTATTTTGATTTTTAAAAATGAAAGCAATGGGGATAAAATTAGAAAAATTTAACTGATTCTATTGTATTGTCCGTTACTGGATTTTTTCAAAAATTTGTTATGGTATTCTAGTTTTTTTATGACAAGCAAAAGTTTTAAAAATTTCATCATACAATGGTGAAAGCTTTTTCTGCCAAAAATAAAATTATCAAAAAATTGTAATTTTTCAAAAATTACGATTTTTTTGATAATTTTATGAAATCTTAAATGAACTGAAAACCTAAAAAAATGTCCAGGAACCGCAGCACACGAGAGAACTAGATCTAAGCACTTGGAGTATCCTTTAAATTTTAGCATCAAGCACCCTGAGCTTATTCCTAACAACTTTAGCCCTAAAAATCCCATGTTAATACGTAATCTTTTGGAGGAATTTGCAGGAATTTTAGAATCGGCAAAAGGTTCGACGCATCTTAAAATAATATTTCAAAATATGAATGAGGTATTTCATATTTTATTTCTGTGAAGAAAAATTATAAAATTCTTCAAAAGAAAATAAAATTTTATATTTTAAATTGTTGACAAATGAAAATATTTGTTTGTTATGTGCTTTTTATTACATGACAATTTTGTCAAGGTTTTGCTGTGACAATTTTTCTTAGAATACCAAAATTATAATAATTTCCATTCAACCCAGTTTTGTGACAATTTTGTTATTGTTATAAAGTTTAGAATAAGGGTGTAAATGTATAAATATTTGAAATAAAAGCTGAACATATTTTTTGAAACCTTAAATGTTGCTTCATTTTTTCATTGGCACTTTTAAAGCTTTTTTGGCACTTTTTTGGCATCATTTAGGCACCAAACGAAAATTCTCAAATACCATCACTGATGTGCAGACTACAAAGGTTGGGAACAGGCTGGCCATACTTGGGTGTTTGTCCCCAAATTTGGGGATATTTTGTTGGTCTTGTGGAGAAAAATTTTCATTTGGGGACAGGGGATTTAAAAAATGTTTTCCGGATTTTTTGTAAATTTTGGAGATCATATTAATTTTTGATAATTTTCAGAAAACATTAGTCAAGTTTTTTCACGTAATTTCAAAGAAAAATGCAAATTTACCCTTTCATACATTTTCCGTAACAATTCAATGCTTTTTTAAACGAATAAATATTTTATCCCTGAGATTTTAATAGGATTAATGCCCAAGTATCTAAAATATTAAAAAGGATAGTTTTTTTTTTGAATAAGCTGGCATTAGAATTTATTAATTTTATGAATTAGTATTGATTGTCACTTTAAATCAATGATTTAAATTTAATTAAGTTAGGATAAGATTTATAAAATTTTTCGTTTTATGATATGATTCGCGAACTATAAATGAAGGCAAACATTTTTGGTTAAATTGATTTGTTAAAGATTCTATGAAAAGAATCAACATAAATCAAACCGATTCTTTGAAAAAGATATTGACTGTTTGAAGTAGGAAATAATTCAATCAATAAAATGAGTTTTGCAGGTCGATTTGTTAA
Source organism: Leucophora obtusa (assembly GCA_949987735.1). NCBI lineage: Eukaryota > Metazoa > Arthropoda > Insecta > Diptera > Anthomyiidae > Leucophora > Leucophora obtusa. The sequence goes on along the minus strand of OX465295.1, from coordinate 299,734,974 downwards.
AAATTGATTCAGATTTAGAGGTCAAATAAAAGAATTATATTTTTAAAGGCCTGATTGTGGAGATAAACATGAAATCTTCAAATTTACGAATTCTTTAGAAAATCTGAGCAAATTAAATAAACTCGACTACCTTTTTTAACATTGTTTCTAGTTGGGGATTTCTTGGGGATATTTTAAGATTTTTTCGGGGAAAATAGGGGAAAAAAGTATTTGGAAAGCCTGGTTGGGAATGAGAAATTTTTTTGAAATCAAAGCAATTTGCTTTAAAATCAGTGCTGCCATTTCAGTGCTTTTCGGGTATTTTTTGGTGCTTTTTTCCTTCCCGTACCCGTTGATTTTTTACAAATACCCGTTTAAAAAAAAGCGGGTATATACAGTGCCTTTTCAGATTTCTGGCAGTGCTTTTTGTACAGTTTGTATTTTTGGTATTTGCTCACGTTTTTTTCAATTCTTCTTGAATTTTCTGTCAAAGTTAAAAAAATAATACGAACTATACAAAAAATTACTTTTTTCACAATGTTTGTAGTAAAGTTTAAAATAGCAACTTCGTTATATTTAAACTTCAAAATTTGGAAATATTAGTTTGGTGCTTTTTTACAACTTTTTTTGTTATTTTTTTGAACCGTTTTTACACGATTTTACAAAGCCAAAATGTGTTTTTAAATTCTTTACTTAAAATTTTCAAAAAATTAATATCGTGCTTTTTACTCCATTTTTGGTAAATTTTTACCCTCTTTACCCGTTTTCACAATGCTCACAGTGCTTTCCTGCCTCCAAGAGTTGGCAACACTGTTTAAAATCAAAGAAATCCTCTCAGCTTGCGGACAAATTTTCTTTGAAATCAGGGAAATTTGCTAAAAAAAGAGGGAAATTCTCTCATTGGGGAGGCCGTTATCTAACCTTTGTAATCTGCACAAAATTTTGTTGGGGCCGTGAGCCTAAGCGTACACTCACAATATTTTATCCTTAAAAACAACCTAAAATACATATTAAATAAATTGAAAACACAACTAAAAAAAGGACTACTGATTTTTCATTATATTCAAACCATTTTGCTATCTATTTTCAAACATTGTTTAAACAATCCATAAAATAAATAAAAATAATTGGAAAGTCTGTTAAAACAATCTTCAATTTTCAACTGACAAAACGTTAGAAAAAAACTATTACGCAGTTTATTTTTTTATATTTGTAAGTTTTTTTTTGTTTGAATTTTCAAAACTCTACACACACGTTCATATTATTATTGGCTATATTTGTGTGTATGAGTAACGAATTTCTTGTAATTTGAATTGAAATAATTTTGTATATAAACAAACTATTTTAACAAAAAAGAAAACCGAAAATATTTGAATTTTTTGTTTTAAAACAGAAAACAACGAAATTGTTTAAATTATTTTTATAAAAATAGCAAACTAAAAATAGAACATTTGACTGAAAATATTAACTCCTACAGATGATACGTATTTTTGTAGTTTGTTTTTATTGACTGATAAAAAAGTTAAACAATATGTTTCCATGCATTTTAATTGATTCTTCAATTGAAAACAAACTTTACCTATTACTTTTCAAATAAACCTCAATCGGTTATGGAAAATATATTGTGAGTGTATTTCTATAGTATTCTTCCTTTATGCTATCACTAAAACGTTAAATGTTTTCTATATATGGACTTCAGCTTTGTCCATTTTATCTTTAAGGCTTTGAATGACTATTTTTTTTTTTTTGGTTTTAAACGCAGTTTTTTTATGTAGTTCCTTTTTGAGTCAAATATAAGCTTATAACATAAAATAGCTAGTTCAGTGCTTAAAATATAATGGTTTTCATAGTACATTTAGTACTTTAAGTACAATTATTTCCATTGTTCAATTAGAGCTTAAAATATATTTGTTTTTATATGTAGTTCAATTACCTCTTCAAATATTATTTTTAATAAGTCCTAGAACTACAAACGTAGTTAATTTACGAATTATATTAAAGCTTTAAACCTAGTTGATTTTAAAATGCATTAAGAGCTATAATTTTAATTTAAATAGTATTTTTAAATTCAGAATCGTTAATTTTATAGCCTTATAATAGTCGAAATCCTATTTTAGTCAAATTGAATCAATTGAAGTTCACTGTATAGTTTTAGCTTCAATTATAGATAATTTAATAGTTCTGTAAAATTTCAAATGAAGTTCATTTTTATATAACTTAAAAATGTAAGATTTTTGGCACTTCGCTTCAAACGAATCAACTGTGTTCGGTACAGATTCGATGTAATCGCCTGGCCCGATTTCAGCAGCTAATAATCGAGTAATGCCTACAATTCATCATCTTCGAAGTTTTTTTGGCTGACTTGGGCGGTCTTTTTCTTCCGTGTCAAAATCACCACTTTTGAACCGCAAAAACTATCTCTCGCACGTTGAAATCGATGTACTTCAAGCTGCACTTTTCTTTCAAATTGAAGAAGAAAAGCAAAACTTCCCGCAAGTGATGCTTTGTTGACACAAAATTCGACAATTCCGAAATAAAAAACTTTGTTTTTTTTACACTATTTCGTTCAATGAATAAATGACAGATGTTTACCCTCCAAAATGCCATATAAGTTCTTAAATACACAAATCATGTGTTAAAGATACGTCATCTGTTGTGAATCCCGCATTTTAAGGTTATAGTTAAATTAAAGCTTAAACTTGAATTAACTTTGAAGTTCAATAAAATATTAAAATTTTGTTCATTTTGTTTTAAAACTTAGTTCGTTTTATAGTTTCATCAGTGCTATGGCCGCGGTCTATTTTGCTATCCAATTAATTTTAAAGCTGTAAATGGAGTTAATTTTATAGTCATCTTAAAACTTTAAACGTAGTTTGTGTTAGGCAATAAAGGTATTTACCTTTAAAATAACTTTAAACATAGTTATTTTTAACTATTGAAAAATAACTAACAAATATCTTAAAAATAACAATGTCGTTAAATTAACTGAAAAGTTTTTACTAAAGAACTTCTAAAACAACTAACGAGATTGGTAAAAACTACTTTTTTGTACTAACTCTAAACAATAACTAAATTAACCCTTAATGGGCAATCTTGAATTTGACTGGGTTTTGCTTGTTTGTTTTAAATTTTGGGCTTTGGTGTTTTCTGACATATATAGTAAAATTGTATTGGTCAACATTTTTCTAGAACATTTCATCACCGCCCTCCCCCTTTTTAGAGGTCGTTTTTACGATTTGTTAGAATAGAGGCAAAAATGACCGTTATGTTATTTAGGGGGAGTTAGAGGGTTTATATATATCACAAAAATATTTGCCTTAATATTTTCTACAACATTGCTGAACCTACCCTACACATCAGATGTAAAGAACATATAGTTTCATATACCGATATGCTGCACGAATAGGCAAAAGGGGGAAACTTTGTCAGGAGAATATCCGATGAAGAAAAATAGCAGATTTTGCAAAAAGTATTTATTACGTTAACTCATAATAAGCAAATTGGTCTCGAACAAGAATTAATAAATTTTTTATTTACTAAACAAAAATTTTCAGAAACTTAACGATTTTTTTTTATTTCTAAATGACTAACAAAAATAACTGTTTACTGCAAAAATACTATTTTGGGAGTTGTTTATTATATTATTTAAAATAACTGCATTAAACAACTTTTACGAAATACACTACTTCCTGTTAGTTATTTTTTTTTAACTGCAATAATAGGTTTTTCGTAAACAACTGTAATTGCAGTTAAAAGAATAATGATTGATTACTACACAAACAACTGCCATGTATTAGACTTTTAGAAAAAAAACTTGTTTTATTTAAAATTCCATTGGTTTTATGCAAAACTTCTTTAATTCTATGTATACAATTCTCCCAGTGTATTGGTATCTTATTTAAATAAAAACTAACTAAATTCTTGTGGAGGTTTAAAATATGATACAATTTTTATTTCCATATTCTTGTAAAAAAACTCAAAATTTTACAAAATAAAGCAATTGTTTTAGTAAAAATTTGTATGAAATCTGTTAAATAACAACTGTAATTAAATAATATACCTTAAAAAATATAAATGACAAAGTTCCTAATAGGGGGTTTCATTTAACGTTGTATCTTCCTGTTGTATAGTGTAAATCTTGTATTTATACACAATAAATGACCAAAAATAGTTTACAAGCCCTGGTAAATTTATTCAAAATATGATAATAAATATTAAAAAAACAACTACAAAGTGCATTCATTAAATTTATTGCGTAAACTTATAAAATCACAATTTGCATAGAAAAGTACGGTTAAATGAATACCACTAATATATATTTAATAGAGTCTTATATAAATAAACAATTTATATTTATGAAGATGGTGTTTAAAGTACTTTGGTAGATAACTATGAAAAAAATAGTTGTAATGATTATTTACTTAAAATATTAACTTATGAAGATATTTTACTGATAGAAAATCCGACAGACAGAGATATTCATTCAGTGTTGGTCAACAAATTAATAAAGAGTTAAATAAACATTATAATGTATTAGAAGAATTACATAAAAAAAATTATGATTAATTAATAAATGCATATGAGAAATGTTCAATAATAAATATGGCAAATATTTGTTTTTATGACATATTTGTAATAAGTAGTTTTCATACAGTCGAAGTTACTTTGTTAATTTGAAATTTTTGTATAATTTTTTTGTATCTTGTGTTGCATTGAAGACACTGAATTAGTGACGAGTTTTTTTAAACAAATCTTAATGAAAAGGTCTTTTCATCAAGTTCATTGTAAAGAAATTGAAAATTCACTGTGTCACTTGTCAATTGAAAAAAATTTACCATAAAAGCAATGACAACAAATTCAAACAATTGACCATTTGTTATGGTCTTACAATAGAGTAGACAAACAAAAAAAAACAAATTATAAACCAGAAATCATATTTTTTTCTAAGATATTAACCCATTAAGAAATGTTGGAAGAAATTAAAAGTCAGTAAAAGTTTAGATATGAAAGCTATACTTAAAGAGGGATCAACTAAAATTAAGTATATTGGCTAGTTTTATGGTCAAAACTAAGAATGATTTTTTTTTAAACTCCTAGTCAGAAAGTACTAGCAAGAAGTGCTTTCCCATTCCCAGAATGATAACATCATTAGATAAAAGGACCGGCTGTTCAAAAAGCGCTGAAAAAGCACTGGGGAAACAAAATCTTCAAAATTGGCAAAACGCTGGCAAAACCAATACTCAGGTGGTCTGGAAATATTTTTCCAAAATAACATTTAAAAATCTTCATATGTATTTTTTTGGTCCTGCCGTGATTTGAACCCAGGCCGTCAGATTGCCAGACGAGAGCTCTACCCACTGAGCTAACGAGACATATAATACTTGGTGGCTAAAAAACTAAATGAATGATAACAGCTGAACAACTACTGGCTGCGGTAAAATACTAGCATTGGCAAAAGGTTTTTTGGGAAAACAAAAAAAAAGTTGGTCTTAAAGGAGCTTTTCCATATTCCATGGATATTCGGATTTGACGTTGATTTGGCTGGTTGGGCGGGCTTCACATACGATTTCTTGTAGTAAGGGTTATCGTAATGCAAATATTCGATGCAAAAATGATTTCTTTTTATGGCGTTCAAGCAGCATTTCGAACATGCAAAATCGTCTTTCAACGTCTTTCGGCTTCAACTCATTGCTTTTGGATGAATCCTGCTGCTTGGAAACGTTTTGAAATTGCTGCTTGAGTGACTTCCAGTGATTTTCGCGTAATGCCGCCATTTCATTATCTTGGGTGCGGTCTTCCGTGGCAAAATCATCACTTCTGAATCGCACAAACCATCTCTCGCACGTTGAAATCTATGAAACATATTCAGGATAAGTTTCAGTGAGCAATCGAAGTGCTTCAGCTGCACTTTTTTCAAATTGAAAGTTTAAAGATAAACTTCCCTTAAATAATGTTTTGATGGTACAAAATTCGACATTTTCAAAGGAAAAAAATCTTTGTTGTTTACACTATTTCATTCAATGACTATTTACAATACGTTTTACTAATTTTTCTACTAAGTTATTTTTTTTAAATATTAGTTCTGATTATAAAACTGGCCCTTGCTCGTATATTCTAAAACTTTGTTCTCTTTATAGTCTAATGGTAGATAAATACTCATCCAGTTCTATTTTACTTTTAACGTATTTCTATTTATGTAGTCTACAGCTTTAGCGAAAGTTATTTAAATTCGCTATTCTTAGCTGTATGCCAAGTTCCTAAAGAGTTAAGAAAAGTTACGATTTTTGTAGTTATTTATTTGATGAACACAAGACACACTATATAAAGTATTGAACTTAGATATTTTCTATTATAAATATGCTGCTGCCTACATTTGATTAATAGAATTTTGTTTGCTTAGAACATTCTTTATTCTATTGGCAAATATGTGTGTTATAGAAATTCCTTTGCAGTAAAAATTGATTTGAACGAATTTTTTATTTTAAGATCGTACGATATCTGATTAGATAGAGCATTAACATCACCCATGTAGAAACATTTTTAGAAAAAAAATAAAATCTATATGAATGAATCTAATAAATACTAGACACTTTAAAGTTGAAAAATATAATAATGATGCTGATGATGATTTGAAGATATTTATTTTCCAAACTTCCTTGTTTGTTTTATAGACAACCAAGCAACAGTAACAACATGTTTTTCATCACCAACAGCATATCTTTCAACCATAACATCATCAACATGTTGTAATCAGTAAAATAAAACAGCAATTGCAAAAAACATTATATTTCTTATTTATTTTCTAAAATAAAAGTAACACAAAAAAATGCGTAAATTTTTTTTCATAGTGTTATTTGTTTGTCTTGTCATAATAAATTTACATCTTATATGCAAATTAGTTACTTGTTGCATACAACACTATCTAAGCAAAAACAATATACAGTTAAACGTCGATTTATGCGATCCTTAATTTAGGAAGTCATGGAAATCGGGATTTTTATTTAAAATTATAAAACATCTTCAAAAAGTTTGCGTTAAATAGCTAAATTTCACGAACTTTTGTAATTCTGTTGATCTTCTGAAATTCTGTTTGCAAAAAATAGCTATATTTTTGAACATTTAAAATTTTCTTAAAAACTTGGGGATAAATCGCAAAATTTTTCGAACTTTTCGGGATTTGCCTAAAAATTTAGCAAAAAAAAGTAACTGCTCAACAATTCTGACAAGAAAATCAATTTATAAAAAACGCCAAGAAAACGTCTCTAAGTCTCTACTGACTTTAAAAAATAACTAGTTTTCCCGTTAATAGCTAAATCATGTTTTATCCCGCTAAATACATTAAAATTTCGCTAGATTTTTTTTTAACTAGTTTTCCCGTTAATAGCTAAATCATGTTTTATTCCGCTAAATACATTAAAATTTCGCTAGATTTTACGTGAAAATATCTAAATTGGTAACAGTGACTAGAGGTGCCCAAACTTGTGGGAAATAGTGTAGCTGCCTGTCCACAAGGACGGGACGAATTCACTCGTCTTACGCAGTTTATTTGTTAAGAAATTATTCAATTTCGATTTCCTTAAACTATTTTTGCTTTTATGCAACCGCGTTAATCGTGACTTCCCTGTACATATGTAGTTTATATCAATATGAATGAATGTGTTTCTTTTTATTTTCAACTGGATTCTATTGCAATTCAAATTGTAAATCTAATATCTAACAGACGATGGCCAACATAGAAGGTCATTAACTAAGCGTAGCTTTTATTGTAAAAATACTGAAATTCAACAATTTTTTTTCGTACATTGTTCGTTTTGAACAAATATAAGTTAATTGCATAGATCAATGGTCATAATTTTAACAAATATTAAAATGACCGTCTTCTTTGAAAGTCTTTTGGTCATTTCGATAAATCATTGGCTTTGCAAATGAATTGAAAGAGGAAGAAGTATGTTGTTTGTAATGTGAAATTCTAATAACAATTATGATTTATATTATACGAGGCTTACATCTACGGCTATAGATGTATTTTTGTTGCCTTGGTTATAAATTAATTTATTTTTTTTATTTCATTTCATTTCATAATCTTTGTTTTTTTTTATTTGTAAGGCTAAGATAAATTATGTGATGAGTTTTCTTTAAGCTATATACACTTAAAGAAATTGAATAGTAATAACTGAAGTACTTAAATGTAGTTTATAAATGTGCTCACACAGAGAAAACGGATTCATTGCGACAACCGAATTTCTTTTCAACTGAATGGTTCGGTTGTAGCAACCGAATTATTTGGTTGCCACAATCAAATGTGTTCATGACACAATTAAAATATATTGTTTCAATCGAAATTCTATTGTTTTAACCGAATTTCTGTTGCAACAAACAAATATATCGATAGCTACAACCAAACCATTCGGTTAGCAAAAAATTCGGTTGACACAATGAATCTGTTTTCTCTGTGCATAAAAAAAAATGAACCAAATATTAAGTCATTGTACTAAATTTAAAGAGATTTGAAAAAGATTTGGCTCCAAAGAACAATTCATTTATATTAAGTAAATTTTTACTTAAATTTAACTAAAATTTAATAAAGGTTTTTTTTTTTATAATTTAGTATAATATTTATTTCAATCTAGTATTACTTGTCTTTGAGTTTTCTTAATTAAATTTAAAATTATTAAACGGTTACTGAAATTGTAGTAAAATTAATTAAGTATTATTTTCTCCAATTTAGTACAATTTGTACTTATAATTAGTCCATTTATCCTTAAATTTAGTTGTGAATTGCAAGTTGAATTGCAAATTAAAATAACTATTGATAAAGATCTAAGTAGAATATGTAAAGAGAAATACGTTATATGTAAAAAAGAACTGAGGTGACTGGACCATTGACCTCGACTCTATGCAATTCGCTCAGTTACTGTTGCCTCACTGGCTCTATGGCTCACTGGCTCTGTATGACATTTCAAGTAGTCAAACTGCAGTTAATAAGTTCAGATTTTGTATTATGTTTTTTCATATTTTGTATATTTATTCTAACAATTTTTAATATTTATTAAAATTTTACCATAAAACTTAACCCATCCACCCTCACTAAAACTTCTTGAAATATCGGCCAGAGCCAATTAACAGAGGATGAGATGCATGCATACTCTTGAGATTTTATGCTCGTTAATTGAACTATAAACAGAACTAAGTTTTAAAATTAAATATGACAAAAACTAGCTGTATTTGAACTTAAATTTGACGACAAGAAAATGATATTTACACATATTTGGTAACCGGTTCGATACGGTCTCCGATTTTACCGACTTATTCCACTCTCAAAGATTTTCATATGTTTTTCGATGTTTTAATATTTAATATTTTTTTTTTAATTTTGAGGATTTTTTAATTAATGTTATTTTTTTTTAATTCCAAGGAATTTTTAAATTTTGACAGTTTTTTTTTAAATTTAAGCAATTTTGTCAATTTTAGCGATTTTTTTAAGTTTGGCGATTTTTTTCAATTAAGGGCTTTTTTTAATTTAACGATTTTTTTTTTAATAACCCGTGTAAAAAAGTTTAGATCTGACCAGATCTTTTTGGTTCTCAATAGATATGGTTCAATCTAATTAGATCCTGTACCAGATCACATCAAATTTGATCAGATATGGCATATGTGATAATACCTTATGGCAAGATCTGATAAGATCTAGTGCCAAATTTGTTCAAATCTAAAGTGATCTGGACAAATGCGCAAGATATGCCTAGATCTAATTAGATCTCAAATTTGTCCCCAATTTTGAGATCTGATTAGATCTGGTAAGATCTACGAAGATCTGGCCAGATATGCCTAGATCTGATCAGATCTAATTAGATCTCAAATTTGTCCCCAATTTTGAGATCTATATAGATCTGGTAAGATGTGCTGAGATCTGGCCAGATCTGATCTTTTTTACACGGGAATAGAGTTTTTAAATACTATTACAGGTTTATTTTTTTTTTAATTGTGATTTTTTATACCCTACACCACTATGTGGTCAGGGTATTATAAGTTTGTGCTGATGTCTGTAACACCAAAAAATATTGGTCGTAGACCCACCTTATAGTATACCGATCGGTTCAGAATTTTATTTTATTTCGATTTAACTATGTCCGTCTGTCCGTCCGTCTGTCTGTCCATGCAATCTTGTGCGCACTCTACAGGTCACAAATATTAAGATATTTTGATGAAATTTGGTACGCAGACCTATGTTGGCCCAAGGACGAACAAGTTTGATTTTGGTGATCGGTCCATGTTTAGACCTAGTGCCCATATAAGGGTCCTACCAAAATTATATTGTTTATACGCTGCAGGTCGTAAATATTAAGATATTTTGACGAAATTTGGTACACAGACCTATGTTATCCCAATAACGCAGCCTATTGATTTTGGTGAACATCGGTCCATGTTTAGACCTAGTGCCCATATAAGGGTCCCACCAAAATTATACTGTTTATACGCTGCAGGTCGTAAATATTAATATATTTTGATGAAATTTGGTACACACACCTATATTGGCCCAATAACGCAGCCTATTGATTTTGGTGAACATCGGTCCATGTTTAGACCTAGTGCCCATATAAGGGTCCTACCAAAATTATACTGTTTATACGCTGCAGGTCGTAAATATTAAGATATTTTGATGAAATTTGGTACACAGACCTACATTGGCCCAATAACGCAGCGTATTGATTTTGGTGAACATCGGTCCATGTTTATACCTAGTGCCCATATAAGGGTCCTACCAAAATTATACTGTTTGTACGCTGTAGGTCGCAAATATTAAGATATTTTGATGAAATTTGGTACATAGACCTATGTTGGCCCAAGGACGAAGCCTATTGATTTTGGTGAACATCGGTCCATGTTTAGAACTAGTGCCCATATAAGGGTCCCCCCAAAATTGGCTTGGTTACAAACTGCAGGTCGCAAATATTAAGATATTTTGATGAAATTTGGTGCGCTGACTCACATTATAGAAAATTTTGACACAAGCCTCATTTTAACCCATTCGAATTTCGGATCCAAACATTAGTTAACTTTTAACCAGACTAGTTTAGGGTATTGTATAGTCGGCATGCCCGACTTTAACCTTTTTACTCGTTTAATTTTATCGTTTTGTTTTAATTTTTACGATTTTTTCAATATTAGCGATTTCTTTTAAATTTGCTGATTTTTCAGTTATGGCAACTTTTTAAATTTTGAGGGTTTTTTATTTTTAAAATTTTATTGACTTTTCAAATCTTGGGAATTTTCTCCAATTTTACCATTATTGTGCAATTTTTTTTAACTTGGCGATTTTTTTTTAATTCTAGCGATTTCTAGAATTTTTTTTAATTTTGCTGATTTTTTCAATTATAGCCATTTTTTACTGTTTTGCCGATTATTTTCAGTTTTGGTGACTGTTTTTAATTTTAACGATTTTTTTTCTAGTTTTGGCGTTTTTTTTAATTTTGAAGGTTTTATTTTTATCTAATTTCAGCGTTCTTGTTTTTTAATTGTAAAATTTTTTTTCAATATTGGCGATTTTTATAATTTTACTAATTTTTTTTTACTTTCATTTGATATATATTTACGGCTACAAAACTATGTTCGTTTTTGCAATAGTTGGTTGTTGCAATAAAATTATTATTGTATAAATCATACTTTACTAATTATATGCTCGCTCATTTTAAAGTTAAAATCTCTCTTTTTTGGTTATAATATTATTTTCACATCTACAATCTATATTATCTGGATAATCATATTCCTCTATATTAGTTATTACTCGTATCAGATGGTTATCTGAATTAAAAAATATCTTATTAATAATAATCCAAATCATTCTATATTTGTATCAATCATTGGTATAATTTCGCCAACTATAAGATGTTCAGTATATATTTTTTCTGAGCATCATCGTTTAGTTAGCGGCATACTTGTTTGAGATTAGAAGTGTAACAGATTATAATTTTGTCACCAAATGATCATAATATATTCCTAACAATCATAATATGATACTAAATGGTTACAATATTTTCTACAAAACCATAATATCATCATTGGGTTAATACTTTATACATACAAGTGTATGATTGTCGCAATCATAAAACAAAACGATTAAAAAAGTTAACGTCGGGCATGCCGACTATACAATACCCTACACCAGTCTGGTTAAAAGCCAACTAATGTTTTGATCCGAAATTCGAATGGGTTAAAATAGGACTTGTGTCAAAAATTTCTATAAAATGATAAAATAAGAGAAAATCATAAATATAGCCCATATGGGCAATAGGTCCAAATATGGACCGATCCCATCTGGAATCTATAGGTTTTGTCCTTTGGACCATGTGAGTCAGCGAACCAAATTTCATTGAAATATCTTCGTATTTGCGACCTGCAGCATGTAAAAAAGCCAATTTTGGGGGGGGGGGGAGCCCTTATATGGGCACTAGGTCTAAACATGGACTGATTTTAACCAAAATCAATAGGCTTCGTCCTTGGGCCGACATAGGTCGGTGTATCAAATTTCATTAAAATATTTTAATATTTGTGACCTGTAGAGTGCGCACAAGAATGCATGGACAGACGGACATCGTTAAATCGAAATAAAACGTGATTCTGATTCGATCGGTATACTATAAGGTGGACCTAGGTCCAATATTTTTTGGTGTTACAAACATCAGCACAATGTTATTATACCCTGACCACGTAGTGGTGTAGGGTGTAAAAATAAAAATGTATAATGGTCTACGAATATGGTCATTAGACCGTACCTCAAAAAAAAAAAAGTTTGCCGTACTCCCTCCAATATGAAGGATTTTTGGAAGGCGACTTCAAAAAAAAATTTTTTTTGTCGCCTTTTTCAATTTTTATAAATTTTTATATCTTTGGCATTTAAAATCAGATTTTAAAGTGTGATATATCGATTTTTTTCCCTCAAGGAGACCAGTGTTTTGCTATATAGTAAAAATCCAATTAAAAAAAATTCAAAAAGGCGACTCCTACGTTCGGCAACCAATATATACAAAAATTTCTACTAGGTTTGGCGAAAAACTTCCTTTGCAAACGTTTAATGATTTTTTGCGAGCTTTAATTTTCTAACATTAGGGTTGTACATTAGGGTGGTACATTAGGGTTGTAGCAACTAACTACTATAACGGGATACTTGAGGTCAAAATGCCCTTAGAGCAAAATACTGGTCTCCTCGAGAGAAAAACGATGTATCATACTTTAAGATCCGACTGTAAATGCCAAAGATATAACGTAAATGCCAAATGTAAAATGGCGACCCCTACGTTCGGCAAAAAAAAAATTTTTTAAAAATTTTTTGAAACCTCCTTGCAAAAATACTTCATATTGGAGAGTGTACGGCGCACTTTTTTTTTTGCCTGTAAGGTGGTACGCTCTAATGGTCATCCCAACCATATTTTTCCTTTGCATGAGCGAATGCCCGAGTTTTTTTATTTATTTTTTTTTGTTCCTGCGGGCTCGTAAGACTAAAGAGAAAAATCTTTTTTATTGTGACTCCCCTATAAATTTTATAAAATAAAAAAAAAAAAAAATTGTTTAACATTTTCCCTTTGTTTTACGTTCAGCTAATTTAGTAGTTTAACCCAGGTATGCGCGGTTCCAGCAATTAATATAAGGGGAAAATCATACGCCACAGTAGACAAATACATTGAGTTGGCCACTGAGGCGTATGATTTTTCCCCTTATATTAATTGCTGGAACCGCGCATGAACCCAGGGGTATGGCATCACCAAAAAAATAAGTTATAAAAAATCGTTATCACTAGATGGCACTTTGTAAAAAAAATTGACAATTTTCTTTTTTTATTTAAATTTAAATAATAACAAACAACAAAGGAAAAATTACAAACAAATATTTAAAATTTTATTATTTGAATATATTCCGCGTTTGTTTTTCTTATTTTGAGCAGTTTTCAGCAGTTTTTGAGTTTTTAAATGTAGGCTCAGCTGATACTAAACTGATACTAAATAGTTGCTCAGGTAATACTAAATTACAGCGCCCTCTGTCGGTGAGTAGTGTAAGTTTTGATTTCCTATCTCTATAATTAATAGTCTCTGGTTTAACCCTTTCGACCCCAACTTTAAATGGCTGGGAAATTTCCGACCAAACTTCTTGTAAATGTAGATCTATACCAAAGAAATATATTTATTACTTTTATGGCTTTGCAGCACCCCCTAGCGGAGATATTTGGAATTAAATTTCAAAAATGAATATGCTGCGGGTCCCGAACGGGTTAAGATTTTTTAAAAATTTTAATTTTATATTTTTTCGATTACTAAACTCTACATAAAAATTTTTGACTTTTTGAATTTTATTCATCACACAATTTTTGAGACTAATTTAAACAAAAATTTTATTTTTCCTTAAATTTTGCTGTGAGAAAAAATGTCTGTTGGCACTATGAAAAATAGCTCGCAAATAAACACTATCAAAGATTGCTATATGAAATTTTACACAGGTATTGTAGAACTGCAATGCTGCAGAGTAAAAAAATTTGTTAGAAAAAAAAAATAAATATACCGGGAGTTATAGGCACATAACATCGAAGTTGCTTGTAGGAAACTTTGGGGTCGAAAGGGTTAAAAGACTTTTTAATCCAATTTTACACAATCTTTAGGATTAGAATAATAGTTCTTGATATTAAAATATATTATAGTAGCAACTCTATTTAAATTTCCCACATAATTTTTTTAAGTGTCTTCTTTTCCTCCTAGCTTTTCTACTAGAACTTCCAACATTTTGTTCTTTTCAGTTCTTAGCTTCTCTTGGCTAATTTCACATACACAATACTTTTGAATAATTATGTTAGATTTCAAAAACTGATAAACATTTTGTTGATTTTAATTTGGTATTTGCACTGTCATCAATTATAAAGATTAATGAATACTTTAAACTTCTACTTCATTTATGCAATGCCAAGATCTTCTTCAATACTTAATAAATATGTATTTAAGAAAGAAAAAAATGAAAGTGTATTTGAAGAATTTTTTTTTTTAAATAATATTATATATAATTTAAAGTTATTTATAATTTAACTACTTTTAAAATAAAATATTAAATATTTTCTTTTTTTCTTTTTAGGTAAGTTTACCAAGTTTATTACATAATATTTTTAAAGGAAATAAGTAAGTTTTGAAAGTTATATATAATTTTAAACTAGATTTTAAATACCCTGTTAAAAATCGATTATACATGAGCACATATGATTCATGCATGCCCATATGCATCAATGTATGATCCATATGTGTGCATTAACGAAATTTGAGGTAATATTTACATACATGGTCATACATTTTCATATGTTTCCATACATGATCATTTGTGTACATTAACGAAAATTGAGGTAATATGTTCATGTATGATCACATATGAACACATATGAATCCTATATGGAAGTATATGGACATGTATGAATTTGTCTTCATATACCAGCATATGTGAGTTCACACATGTCCATGAATATGTCGATTTTTAACAGGGTAATAATGTAACTTAAATTTTAACTGAATTATTTATAGTTTTTTATTTATTTTTATTTTATTTTTTTGAAAATTTGATGTTGCACAGACGCTTTAAACATTTAAATTGAAGGAATATTTATAGCAAACAATACTATAATGCCAACCTTAATATTTTCTAATAATTCTTATTCGGCACTAGTATTTAGTTCTGAAATTTTATTAAAAAACGTAAGCGAAATTGATAGTAACTGAAATTTAACATAATTTTTAAGAACCTTTTTTGCATTATTATTTTTAAATTCTATTATGTTGAAACTATTTTCTGGTATTTTATTTTCTTGATATATGAAGTAATTTAAAAAAATATTGCTACAATATTTTGTAAGCAATAAAAAAAAAACACAAACAAAAAATAATGAACACCATTCAGTACAGAAGAAATTAAACATCTTTATAACAAACAAAACTACACAGAGAGAATTTTCTTGAACGAGTTTTAAAGAAAATTTTCAGAAAACTAATAAAGTTTTCTTCACAAAGTGAATAAAATAATCTTAATTTTAATGAAATCCCTTCATAAATTTTATGAAAATATTTTTTAAAGAAACCTCTTTATTGAGTGCATAACATTTTTAATAAATAAAATTTAATTTTTCATTTAATTTAATTAAAAACTGCATTCATTTAATGCAAAGCTTCAGTGGACGAGTTCCAGCAAAACTTCACTGATTAAACGCAAAAACTTATTAATATCAAATAGATAATTCTTTCAGTGTATAAACAACTACATAGTACTAACTCTAATATTAAAAATAATATTACATTACAAAAATATTTACAATTTGTACAAATATTTAGTTATGCGTCAATAACCTCAATATTCCCTAAATACATTGGCATCATTTTTATTGCAACATTGTTGCATTTTCTATGTAATTTGTTGAATTTTATAAAAAACACGCACCTGAAAATAAAACCGTTTGTTCCGATAAAAATTGAGCTAACATGTGTAATATTCAAATGTTTATTTGAAATAAATTATATATTTCAAATCAAATTTTAGTATTTTGGTTTTTTTTTTGCCTCGTTCTATATTTATGTAAACACGTCCAGCAAAAAAAGAACTTACCCAGGGAAGCATTCCTAAATTTTTAAAATGATGATCGTCAAAACGAGTCGATTGATGGATATCGTTTTCTAATATCTTTCTATATACTCAACACCAACGTATCGTTTCCAACATAGTTTCGAAGATTACAGTTAAACAGCTGATGTACACTGTTGCCAAATTTTTTTTTCATAAAAAAAACTAAATTACAAAAAACTTAAAAATTTAATTTAATGACTCAAAAATTCTGACAAGCAAATAAATGCAAAAAAATTCTAAGAAAACGCCAAAGCTGACTTTAAAAAATCGCTAGTTTACCCGCTAATAGCTAAATCATGTATTATCCCGTTGCGTTGAAATATCAGAAGATTTGACGAGAAAATAGCTAAATTGGCAACAAGAGTTGAAATAAAGCAAAAATAATGATTTAGCAATTTTTTAGGAAAAAAGTTGGCAACAGTGCCCATTAGCTGTCTAATACTGCATTTAGACTGAGCAAAAACTACCTAGTTTTTGTACAAAACTAGTTTTTGTTTGTTTTTTATGTATGCGTTTTGACAAGTAAAAACTACAAATGGCCAAAAACTAGGTAGTTTTTACTCAGTCTAAATGCAGTATAACTATAATTTTCGTTACGATGTTGAAAACGATACGATAGTAATGAAAATGATATCGATCAATCGACTCGTTTGGGCAAGCATCATTTTCAAAATTAAGGAATTCCTCCCCTGTATACAGAAAAAACTAAAAACTAGTTTTAATTACGAAATTGATTATATTAATTAAAATTTTCATTGATTTTGCACTTGTCATTCAAACTACTAATTACTGAAAATTGCATACGATTAGTTGAAACAATTAAAATATTAATTTATTCAATTAAATATTTGATTAAAGCCAGTTTTTATTTTTATCATTTGTTTACTTCGATATTTTAGGTTAATTATTTTTTCTGTGAATACAACATCTTACAAACAACTTCTCAGAAATTGAATTGCTGTTATCAACAACTTTATATCCATGCCTTGTAAAATTCATTGGTAATTTTGCTAAAAACGAACAACTTTTTTCGTTTGTTGTAAGCTGTTGAAAATTTTGGGAAGTTGTTCGAATTTTACAAGGCATCCCAACAAACAATTCGTTCACTTTACGCACCGTTTTCGGTCCATCATAAACGGAATCCAACTCTGTATACGTACCGTTTTCTGGATCCGTATACGGACCAGAAAACGGAACATAAGGAACATCGAAACTGATTCGAATCCGTTGAAAATCCGTCAATGACGGACCGTTTACGGACCGTTATGTCGTGTTAAAAACGGACAAGTCCGTTTAAAGTCCGTCAATGACGGACCGTTTACGGACCGTTATGTCATGTAAAAAACGGATTGGTCCGCTGAAAGTCCGTCAATACCGGATCGTTTCCGGACCATTATGTCGTGTAATAAACGGTGTGACTCCGTTTTTAGAATGCCGTTTTCGGACTTTTATATCTACCTAAATTGACACATTACTAACTTTAATATTGTATGTTTTTTAATAGATTTATTAAATAATTTATTAATTTTAT